>JAOWBP010001760.1:21418326-21452645 GCA_028571105.1 Tragopan temminckii
TCAGCTCTTAAATGGGTCTAGGAGAGGTGGAGTCAGGCTCCACCCCTTCCGGCAGCACAGGTGAATTGCCTTCACCTCTGCTCCCTGTGGCTGACTTATTGCTTGCCTCAGGTGATCAATCAGAGGTTCAGGCTGTGATTCAGCAGTTCCTGTACACTATCCATCTTCTCAGTTGGTTTGTTTGTGTTTTTTTTACTGAAGAGATCTATTCATGACAAAATTCAAGCTCAAGTATATGGAAAATAATTTTAAAAGAACAAGTGGCATGTTAGCTCTTTACTTAGAAGATCATTTCCAACTCTTTCAAATCTGAATCTAGAATATACACAGAGAATTATTTAGAATGTCTTAGGGCTTCAATAGGAAACTTCTATACCTACTGCAAGATAGGTCAAAAAAAAAGAGAAAGGAATGCAGCTTGTCTCCTGTGTCAAGGATCTTGCAAGTCAGTCTCTAACTTTTTCCACCCCAGTATTAGTCATCAGAATTATTTCCTTTTGTCTGTTTTCAATCTTGCGCATCTATTACTTTTTTTATTCCTGAACTACACTCAATTTTCTCATTTTGTAGGAAGTTGTTTGGGTTTTGCTTCTGTTTTAACTTCTGCTTAGAAACTTCAGAATTTCAGGTTTTCCTTTCATCTTCTTGGCCACTGAGTTAACAGGTCCAGCCACAAGTTTAACTGTGCATAAGGCTTACCTTTACTGCGATATACGTGAGGAGAGAGACATGTTTGTGGGGACACCCAAAAGTTTGAGTCATTTTCACTTAGACGTTTTACAGATGCTATGAATATTTGAGAAAGGGAAGACCATATGAAGTTTTTCTTCTTTATCTTTTTTTTTTTTTTCCTCTTCTATAGTACTCCCTTATTTGATTTTGTCAATGCTTTTTTTTTTTTTTTTTTAAATTCATGCTATTATGAGAATTACTATTACTTTACATGTAATTTAGAGCTAAAAGCCTTTTTTATCTCAGTCTTTTTGTTTTATCATAAAATTTATAGATGGCATTGTTTAATATTTTGAGGTGGGATTAGGTCCCTAAGAAAACTCTTACAACATGATTTAGCTTAAGATGAAAATGTGTTTTCAGATAGGCAAGGTATAAATTACTTTCTCAGTTACTCAGGTTTAATGCAATCTATATAGCACACAAATCTTACTCTGCCAGTTGTTTAGCCATCCATGGAATCTATGAAGATAAGTACACATGGCTTGCATTTTTAATGAAAACAAAATGTAGAACTTTTTTCTTTTGCATATTAAAAAGAGTCAAAAAAAGAAAGAAATTCAGTTTTTCCCCAGTGCGCTTGAAGTTTCATGGACTTGATTTGTCATTAGATTTACACTGAGGGTTAGTTTTGCCTCTGTATTTTTCCTATTCTACACATTTTTTCCCACCAGAACTTATATATATACTTTCTCTCTATATATAAGTTCCAGTGATATGCTAGATATATATATCACATATATACACCAAATATTTTCTTTTAAGTCTTTTCCTAGCCTTTTTCATCCTCAGCATCAATTTTTCTTCCTTTTCTGTTACCTTTCTTCTTCTTTCAAGAGAGCTCTTTAAACATTTACAGTTTCAGAAAGTTTCCAATCTGCCATTACCACTAAGCTCTTAAAAGAATTTTCCATCTGGAAATGTCTATGTAGGACACTGTTACTTCATCAAAATATTAAAATATTTTTCTAATTACATGTCAATTTAAATTGTAAAGTTCTTGCAGAAATCCTTTTGTTCGGTGTTTTTTTTCCTGAAATACGTTTCAATGAGAAGGACAAGGATTGTGAGCGTCAGTAAGATATGCCTTCAAACTGTTTAGGTTTGATTGCATTGCATTATAGAATGCTTCATTACTGGTTTAACCTCTCAAAGGCTTTCAGCTGCTGTTTTATTTAGCTATACCGACTACACTGCCTACAGCAACTCCAGGCAATGATTCCCCCAGTGGCATGCATGAGCTGCCCTGCTCTACTGCAAAAATACATTATGGCTGAATTTGCCCTCAGAGTTTGGAAAGATCTAAAGTCTTTGGAGACTAAAAATGTGTTTTTTCTTTGTTTTAGCTGGCGGTATGAGCCTCTGGCATTTTAAAGTGCAAGTCATTAGCGTTCACAAGGGTGATGTTAATATGTCTGTGTTTCAATCTCAGGACATTTTCCAGTTGCTTCTGCCACAACAATCTCTGCCAACTCAGTGCTTCTTAAGCCCCTTGTGAATTAAAGTAAGCTTCACGGTGCCAGTAAGAATCGCTGTAGATTTCGGCTAAAACCAATTGCTACCTGACTTATTCTTCTTGTGATATTTGGTGTCAAGGTTGAAAGTCATTCGGAGCAACTGGATAGGGGTGAAAATTGGGAAGAGTGTGATATAATGTAGATATGTTAAATGTGATCAAAAGTAAAGCTGGAGGATTTTGGATGATTTCATTCTGTTAACACTGTCTAGTTCCTTGTATTTATTTTCTTTTTGAAATGAGGTGCTATGACTTAGGTTTATAGGAAGACTCAATTACATGTACAAAAAGCCTGGTCACAGTGATAATGTGGCATTCAGAAATAAAAATAAAACAAAGAATTGGTTGAAGTAGTCCAGAGAATAGCCTGAGGGATGGGATGACAGTCCTAGCTGGTGTGAAGGATGGAATCTGTCAACAAAGTTAATGCATGTGGGAAATGCAGAAAGGCAGCACAGAGAGATCAAGGGCCGACCCTTTCACCCAGCGTGTTATAGCTGACTGTAGATGTACAGCATGTTTTGTCAATTGCTCCTTGCTTTCACTGGTGGCAATGTCATAAATACTCCCCCTTCCCTTTCAGAGTGCTCAGCTGTATTCTCTCCAGCTCCTACAACGAGGAGAAAAGTAATCTAGTTATAGGATAGGACAGAGGAAGAAAAGAGGTACAAATGTTAAGATGGTTGAGCAAAGCTAAAAACACAAACGTTCTGGCAAGTGTTGCTATTTTTAAGCCTTTCATTCAGTCTTAGAGAAAACTAAGCAGTAGGGTGCCAAGTCAATAGCACCTGAGGTTAGTTCATAAGGTTTCACAGATGTCAGTGCCTGTCTGCACTACAAAAATATGTAGGACTAGAGAATAAGAAATCTGTTATTTCTTCTCAGTTTTCCTCTGATTCCCTATCGGTTTCTCCCTCAAATAAGGTTTCTCCTTCTCAAATAAGATACCTGCAGAGGATTGGTTTCCAGCTCCAAGCAGAGACGGCCTCTACTTGCTGGCTACTTTTGCTGTCAGTGTCAGAAACCAATCTTCAGGAAAGAAGAGCAACCTGTACGTGTGTTTACCTAGGGGCTTTGGAGGTCTTTTTTTGGTGTTACTTTTGTTAAATGTGAGTGTGCAGGGGCTCAGAATTGTGACCAGAATGTAGAATTGACTGTAGCTAGATACTCATTACTACTGGGCTTGCTTTGGGTAACTTCACAGCATCAACACAGAGAGTAAGATGTCATCAATTTTCTTTGTGGAAGACCGTTGTCATTTCTGAATTAAAAAGAGTTGTTGACCAGCACAAGGAGTATGGCCTCCTGGCAAGGGAAAGTAGTGGCAGGAAGAGCTCAGTGTGGGCTTAGGAGTAAGGAGTTTGCCTTGGAACAGCTGGCTCTGCTGCTGCGCCTGGAGAAGTCTGCAAATGATGGGCAGTAGATGGCTAGTGCAAGTGCCCATAAAAAGGAGAACCCAGGTGCCAATTAACAATACTTTAAATGTCAAAACCTGAAGAGAGAGGCTGAATGCAAACACACACTTTGAAAGTATTTGGCAGATAGGAAGAGGCAATGATAACAGCGGGCCTGTGTTTGTGTAATAGGTACCTGATGTACAAGTTCATTGCGTGTACATCATAACAGAGGCTGAATGTATCTGATACCTTCTCAACTTAGTATTATTTGGAAAAAAAAGAGAAACCTGAGGGTATGATATTGATTTAATGACTAATAGCCAAAGCAGTTCCATACATGTTGTTTTTTTAAAAAAATCTATTTTATATATAGTCAACATAAGTTTTTTAAGAATAGTTATCTTAGAAAAGTCAGTATTCTTCTTAAATAAATTAAGCAGAAATTGCCCAAGAGAAATAGCTACAAGATGTTCTATTTTGTGTATCTATCATTTGTTTGGTTGGATGCTCTAAAAGCATTTATGTTTGTAATAAATTTAGCTTTATAACAGCTGGCTGGTGTGAATGTTATCAACATTTTTAAAAATAGGAAGGCTGAGATGTAGAGTTATTAAATCAAAATGCTTCAAGGACAGCTGCTGGCATTGACTTGGGATGCTTCTGTTTTCTCATGGTGTTCTACGCTATCACATCGATGGAAGTATGAGGAAGAAGTTTTTGATACTGTTGTCACTTTTCTACTCAGTTCTACCCTGGAAGATGAGTGACAATCTGCAAGTATGTTTAGGATATCAAGCAAAATCACTTCAGGTTGGCTGGAAAGTGCTGCTGTGGACATTATCAGAATTTGTATATAATGTACCACAATAAATATTGTGACACTTAGAGTTTGCAGTGATGTACAATCATATGTGAACATAACTTTAGGATGACTTTCTGAAACAACTGATGACATTTCATGGTTCAGTGATATGTTCAATCCAAGTTTTCCAGATATGATTTTAGAAAATCCTTTCTCTTAACTGAAATGGACAAAAAAACTTAAAAATGAAAATGACGCACTATCTTTGTTAATAAAAGCACTGTGTTGCAGCTTACCACAGAGTACTGTAGGTACTCTGAGTTAGACCTTTAATAATTAGACTCAGCTAATAGATCATCCCTCCCTCCCTCACTCTCACCTCTTCTCAGTGTATCTGTATTCACATGAAATATGGTAGTATGTTCTGTAAATAGAAAGGCTGGGCTTAGTGTAGATCTGTCCTGTTTACAAGAGGTTGTATGGTTTCCTGACTCTTCCAGGATGGTGAAAAGCAAACATTTCTGCACAGTAAAGATTTGTAATTCCAGGAATTAAAACATGAGGTTGGGTTTGCTATGAAACTTAGCATCACCTGCAATGGAAGTGCTTGCATCTTTACTCCATCAGCATAAGGTGGCTGAGGATCCCTCTTTGAAATTAAGTATTTAATGCCATTGATATCACTGATTGTGAAGTTCTACTGATGCTGAATGCCTTTGAAATTTCGTCCAGTGGATCCTGATTACAAGACCACTAATACATTTACATGCATATTACCAGTACTTTGGGGTGAGGACACTTCATAGATTGTGTAAATTGTACCTTAGAGCATACTATTCATGATATTAGTATTATGGAGCTTATATTGCTTTGTGGGAGAAGTAAAATTAATCTCATCAGTAGTATTTTCATTTCTGAAGCAATCACATTTTGCCCTGATATAAATAGCATTGAGGAAAGTATCATGACACCAGTCCAGTTAAAGGAAAACACACTTTAAGAGGCTGACCTTGAAGTATTTTTGAACTCCTTCAATGGAAAGTACCACTTTTAATTCCCAGTGACACCTACAAGCAGTTGGTAACTTTGCAAAACAGGCATGAAAAGCTGTTTTTTATTTAGGTGTAGCTAAAAATATTAGCATGGGGAGTTTGGAATATGAGAAAGAATTTCATGTAAGGTCTCAAAAGCTGCGTTGAGCAATCATATCAATAACTCTTTGATAGGAAAACCTCATTCGATACCAATTTGGTAACATTTGCCTCTCTCCTACTGGCATCAGATTGACATTGCCATTCCTCCCTCTGATCACCTATTATACCAGAATTTTGCTCTTTACCCATCTGATGAATTTCTAACTTGAAACAAAGATTTTATTGTTAGTTCCTATACATGTAATCTTGCATTTGGAGTTCTAGACAATTTCTTCCCAGTTTATTCCAGTCATCATGTCTTTCTCCAGGATGCACTGATTCTTTCTGTATTGCTATATTTTTCATCTGAGCATTACTACCATTGTCACCAGCACAGTTTCCCTTCTCTGTTGAAGTCACATAACTTTTAACAGAGTTTGTTTTCAAAGTTTACCTGGAAGACACCCGCTAGTAAACTCCCTCCAACTAGAGATGCTGATTTTCAACATTGTTTGCTATTATATCTTCTTTCATCATTTTCTTATCAAACATGTTTTTCTTTACTGATTTCATCTTCAATTTTCTCAGATAGCAATTTGTCAAATTTTCACTGGAAGTCAGGCAGATATTTTTCTCCATTTTGGAGAATCAGAAATCAATTATTTGCTTGAAGAAAAGCAGAAGATCAGACAAGCATGATTGACCAGTGATAAATCCGTTTTCTCCCTCTTTCCATTCTATTTATTCAGGTATTTCTGTTATTTTCCAGTCTTTTTTTTTTTTTTTTTTTTTTTTGGTAGTTTTTTTTTGTAGTTTTCTTTTTGTGGTTTTGTTGAATGTTAGCTCATGCCTGATTCTCTGCCTGTATGATTTTCTTCCTGGCTTTAAAGAATTTTATTCTTCAGTCCTCATTTAGACAAGATGCTCAAGGACTTCAGCTGTCTATTGGAATATTCATAGTTCAGGAAAAGCAAAAATCTAAGTCACTGATAGCAACTAATAAAAATGTTGTGTTTATTACATTTCTCTATTTTTATGCCTTTTACAAGAGTTCTAGTAAAGGATTAGAGGAAACCCAACTGACAGTCACTTCCCTATACATTTTATCACATATCCCAATAGAGTGACATTTTTAGCATGCTTTTCCAAGTTGTTACATTAACAAATTTGCACTGATTTCTTTATCCTGTCATCTAAAGACCACCTTGTAGTAAGACAGTGAACTTTTACAGCATTCCATAGTTGATGCACTGTCTAATGTCACAAACGTCTGCTCAAATTACTTCACTAAGACTTGAGAAGAGTCTACATTGTGCCTTCCATTTGAGCTTGATTTGACAGAATCAGTCCCTGCGCTAGCTCATGGCACTTATCAGTTAGTCAGCCTTCCTCAGGGAAGAGAATTTAGAGTGCACCATATTCAGTTTTCAAATCAAGCCCTGTCCCCTTAGGAAGCAATGTACTGCATTATTAAACAAGGTGCCATCAGCCGTAGCACCATGCTTAAACATTCAGTCAAATAAAGGACGACATCATTATGTTAACTCTTTTTTCACCAGGTTCATTTATCTTTTAATGTGAAATAAAATGTGAAGACAGAAAATTTTGCTATACCCGCCTTTTAATTTCTCTTGGAAATAGATGAAAAGGGGTAGAAAAAACTGTTTGACATTATAGCCATTAAACCTAATGCTATGTGAGGATGTAGGGTTTCTTTCTGAATTAGAAATTCTGAAGTGGAAACTGATGTTTTGTTTATTTTTTTGGTTTATTTGTAGTTCTTATACAGACTACCCATTTTGTATGTTTTGATTTAACTGTCACAGCTCAACACAACAAAGTTCTGCTGATTGCTTTAACTTCAAACATATCAAAGACAGAAGAGTTAGTTCTAACAGTTCTAAATGAGTAGAAATCTGTCATAAGTGTTTAAGTTCCTTACAAAATCTATTCACCTGCTATGATACACCAATACTGCACTTTGCAATTAAAGTATATTCTGAACAAATTACATGAGCAGAATCAAAAATTGCGGATCCTTTGAAGTATTTTATATCACTTCAATCAAACAGAAAATCAAACAGAAGTGAATGGATTCAAGATACATACTTCAAGGTTTGTATTTTAAATCTCTGTGGGTCTTCTTATATTCAAAGTGAGTTTTTTACATCTTTATGTATCTTGTCAGACCAGAAATTGTCAGGATTCTCAGAGAAAAGGAAAGATATCCTTTTTAAAGCTTCATGTTGATATAAATATGAAAATGGATTAAACTCTGCTTCCAATTTTCAAACATATGTACTTCAATGAATATTAAATGGTAGACCCATATCATCATCATGACTTATTTACTTTGTAGAGTTTTTATCAAAAAAGGACTGGAGTTTGCTGTGGAGCGTGAAACTCCACTGTAATTGAGTTTAGAGTGGTAAAACCACTAAAGAGGCCATGGCCCAAGAGAGTTCCCTGAAACCCACCTGTCAGCTGCTGTTACATCAGCGATCCAACAAGCCGTGCCTTCCTTTTCCCGCTAAAGACTTCTGTGGCAAAAAAATAAGATGAAAAAAAAATCTCTGCAACAGCTGCACAGTGTCAGCAGAAATAATGATCTGAAACTCAGCCTCCGAGGGATGCTAGTCTGGGTCCTAATTCTGTAGGGTGTCATTTCTTTCATTGCGATGCCATTAAGCGTGAAAGTAATGGAGAGGACATGAAGTATTTTATCATCGAAGTATAATGAGGGAGATGTAGGGTGCTTCAGGATGTTGGTGGGGAGAGGTGTCTTGTGTTTCTATAAGGATAGTCTTAGAGGATGCCTGAAGAAATATGGCAATTCAATTCTCAATATATTAAAATCAAAATGACACATTTTAACATTTAGGTTTTGAACGTGTATTTTAAAATGAAGATTGAAATGTTAAGTGAGTTCTCTTAGTCTCTTCAGGGTAAGAGCATTTTTTTGCAGGTGGATTGAATGTCTCAGCAGGCTGATCTGGACTACTCCAGAATCATCGATGAAATCAGTCCTCAGATCAAACATTCTGCTTGCAGAACTCCATTTATTCCAACAGAGCTACACCTGAGCAGGATCTGGTTATAAGCTGGTAGTGACTGTTAGTATTTAGAGAACTGTTCACTAATCTCTTTTCTGTCCAACAGATATCGCAACCAAAGTCCTCTGATATAATTTAAGCACCTGTACTAGCCCTTTTAGTGGAGGTGAAGAGTCAGATTGCATGGGAAGTAGCGTCATTATAAAACTCAAGGTGATTCCTGCAACAAAACATTAAGGCAACAAGGCAAAGTAGTTAAAAAAAAAAAAAAAAAAAAAAAAAAGGTGCATTTGTTCTATTTTTGACTTAAAAGCAGGCTTATAGTCTTCAGACTGTCAAGAAAGTTCCTTCACAGAAGCTAACACCTATCTTCAAAAGCAGTTAAATGCCTTAGTCTTAGTTAAGAACTTACCTCCACTGAAATCACTACCATTGTGTTGTTGGATCAAAGTAAAAACAAGAGTCCGAATGTTTTCTTCTGAAAAGATGTAGCTGATTGAGCCCATTTTTGCAAGAAAGGAAAGAAGCTGCTCAGTTAGGCCTGGATTTGTTTCAAAGATTTTTGCGGGCAGATGCATTGTTTTGTGAACTACTCCAACCAGTTTTTAGCTATTACACCTGTATTAGTATTCAGAGCAAATGAGTTCTCAATATGGTCTTAGAATTATGACTATGATCATTGGTGATGAACTTGAGTAAGGATACAATATTCCTCCTATACCTTTACCATACACTGGAGTCTGAAATAGTGCTTCCTAAGGAGATGAGCTGCTCTCAGAGCTGTCCTGTCCTGCTGTAGCAAGGAAGCTTCAGAAGTATTTGCTATGAGGAACACTGCAAATAGTTGTGCCTTGCCTACTTGTCCTTGGCATCCAGGCTTACTAAAAGCAGTAAATCTAAACTGTATCACTGCTGTGGAAAGGGCACACAGAAACATCCAGCCAAATCAGGGACTGGTTTTGGCCCTCTGCCTGCTCCTGACGGATGGCCGGGCTGAGTATTGTTATTACTGTGGGTACTCTTTTAACTTCGAAGAGGTGTCTGTTCTTGAAATCCAGAGAAGTTCACTGCAAATTCAGTGTCTCTTAATGTTTCCAATTGCTTTCAGATTCAGAGTCTTCGGTGGTTAATGATGAACTGAAGGCAACAGAACTGACGTTCTTCACTGAAGAAATGATGCTATTTATCTTCTTAATATTCTATGTCAGGTATGTCTAGCCCATGGGTCTCATGTGGCCTGGGCCAGCTTGTGATGGTTGCTGCTGCCTTGCTATCGTGGTGGCGGCTCTTCTCCACCAAGTGGCCTGGCCCAACCTTGGGCATGCGCCCATTACTCAGCAACAACCAAAACATCTGTGTGCTATTAACACTGTCTCAGCTAGAATTAGGACATGCAAAGGGCACAGTGCAAGGCAAATTCCACCTCTCGTGCCTGCCAAACACACATAGTTGAAGTGAAACCCGTGTGTATTACATGCTTCATGCACTTGTGCCGTTTAGTGAGAAAAATGCAGTGTTTGCCAGTACTAATATTTCAATCTACCTAACGTCATCTCAAGAAAATAGAACATGAAAAAGGAGAAATTGTGGATGAAGGATGAATGTTGAACAAAAAATGGACAGATGAATATTTTTTGTCAGGACAAATAATAGAGAACTGTGCTTTAATTTGTAAGGAAATTGTGTCAGTTTTCAAAGATTGCAGCTTGAGAAGTCATTATACGCAAAAACATTCTGCCAAATTCAATGCATATCAAGGAATGTTTTGTAAGGACAACATTGTATAACTGAAAAAAAGGTCTGTCATCTCAACCAACTTTTTTTTTTTAAGTTACCACTCAGACTATTATAAAAGCTAGTTGTGTGGTAGCATCTCTGTTTGCAGAAAAATCAAAAGCATTTTCCAATTGTGAGATTATTAATCCATGTATGGAAAGCATGGCAAGTATAATTTGTCCTGATTATAAAAAAAAAGGATTTTTTAAAATTAGTCAGTCTCACCAGACTATCACCAGACGATTTGAAGGTGTAGGAAAATCTGTCAAAAGAAATGTAGAGAGTAATGCTGCTAATTTCAAATTTTATGCTTTGGCAATAGATGAAAAGTAGTGATGCTATAGATAAGGCTTGATTTGCCATTTTTATTAAAGGTATTGATAGCAAATACAGTGTCACTGAAGAAATTGCTTCTTTGGTGCTGTTAAAAGAAGCAACTAAATCTCTTAATTTTTTTTGAAGCAGTAGAAATTACATTAGAGTGATTTTTTTTAATTGTTGTCAACTTATCTGGTATAGCTACCCATGGCTCCCTGGTAATGGTTGGCAAAAAGGAGGAACTGATAAGATTAACTGAAAATGATGCAATTGCTGCCAGCAATTCATGTTTGATGAAGTATCACTGCATTGTACATCAGAAAATGTATGCACGAAAGCTTTAAAACTAGATCATGTCATGCAAATCATCATCAGTGCTGTGAATTTCATAAAGTCCAAGGGACTGAATTACCACCAATTCCAGAATTCCTGAGAAGCATGGATGCTGATTATGAGTACGCCATACACTTTTCTAAAGTAAGGTGGCTTAATTGGAGAAAAATGCTAAATGATTTTATGCTTGGCAAAAATCATTTACGGAATCGAAAGGAAAATTTGTACCAGAACATGAAGATTAAAAATGTCTTACACGGATTTGTGCATCTTCAATGTGAAAATCAACTTATCTGTGCTGTTTCAATCCATAAAATCATTCAGAATGAAACTTAAATTATGGCAAGTTGTGGTAAATAGTTTTATGCATTTTTATACACTGGCTAAACACAGTCCTATGAACGTTGAAAAATATGCAGCCATGCTTTCTATTCTGATGAAGGAATTTGAACACAGTTTTCAAAATTAAAAAAAAAAATCAATTTTCAAGGATGAAGTACAAAAATCTCTGATGAGCACCAGAACTCACTAAGAATTGCTAGTCCTTCTATCGAACCAAGTAATAGCTTCACAAAAACAAGGTCAAATATCCTACTAGTTCTATGTTTGTGTTTCCCTTTTTCAATAAGAAGTTCAATAAATTTTAATAAGAAAGTCTAAACTTTTTTTCTTGTTACTATACATTAACGGCATTATATATTTTACATGTGACCCAAGACAATTCCCCTTCACTTAGCATGGCTCAGACAAGCTGAAAGGTTGCACAGCCATGTTCAGTGCATTTTTAGGGCCAAAAAATACTCAAAGAAATGGAAAAAAATCTATTCAGAAGAAATAAATTTTGCCTTTTAATTTGGTATTTGTGTGTCAAAATAGATTTTACTCCTTTTCCCTCATGTGTTCTGCATCTTGAAGAGAAGTCTCTCACACCAATTTGTGAATACTTTGTTCTGTAATAGTACATTCTTTGGTGTGGTTTTATTTGTTTTTCCACCAGTTGAACTGTGGGCTTCTGCTAAAAGGGGTGATTTTCCTTGGATTGTGTGCTGCTCTTCCTGCTCCAGCCTCTGAGACAGTGATACAGCAGGGCTGCAGGGTGTCCTTTTTGGTGGCAATCTGCTAGGAAACTTTTTTTTCCCCAGTTAGTTTTCAATTGGATCAACTCACTGACCCGGCAACATCTGACGCTGTGGGATCACTAGATCTGACATGAGGAGAGTGGTGGGTATACAGCACCACAGGATAGCAATCTGAATGACATCTTTGGGCAGAAGTCTGTGTTACAGAGGATAATATGTAACATGAAATCACTTTGAAGTTAATAGCAGGGCTGTTTTATCACACTAAACGAATGTCTGAATTGCCTTCTTTTTTCTCTCCATACTCTGCTTTCTAGTATGGGGCCTGCATACACACCAGCCTTCGTTTTAATAACACCTTAAAAAGATGAAAGAAGATGATTTCCTAAAATAAGGGATCAAAGCCCACAGTATATTCAAGTTCCTGTAATGCCAAGTTGGGTAACTGTATTGATCGAAATACAGTTCAGTATTAAAACACTTCAGTTTTACTACGAAGTCTCATTATTCCTTGTGTGTGCTTGTTACTGGATGTTGATTAGCAGTTTCCATACACAAGTTGTTCACAAGCTGTTCACACATACTGCCTAAACATGATGGAGGTGTAAAATTATTACCAGTGGTTATCCTTGCATTTAATATATGTGTGGGATCGCTATGCGATGAAGGGTATATTATGAATATTGTAAACATTGTTGAGATTAATTAATCCATCCTTTTTGACAAAAAAAAATGTCCAACGCTAGATGGCATGCTTAGCTTCAGGATCACAGTTCTGCATGACTTTTGGTTGCGTAAGTGCCTGCAGATTTTTATCTTTTTTTTCCTTCTGTTTTAAAATCAGAAAGGAGGTGATATTACAGACTACAGCCAGGCCAACCTAGCAGAGTAATTTTGAAAGTTTTATCCTGTGATCCTTCCAAAGCCTGCTGCTTTCTACAGAATTTGAAAATTTTCCAAAAAATCCTTCAGCATGGAAAGAAAATATCACTGAAATAATAGTAAAATTAGGGCAGAGAGAGAAATGAAAATAGAGTATTAAGAAGAGTAACATTTTAAGTAAGTGGTAATTCATCGATAAAAGGAGACAGAGGATACAGAACTATTTTCAGCATACATTTTTGTTCTCTATTCCATCTCTGTAATCTATTATTTTCATAGTGGGTGATTAAGTCATTTCTTGTCATTTTGATTAGAACATGAATTTTACTTAAAGGCATTTCTTGATTTGATGACTGAATGAAAAATCTGTAATTTCAGTACCCCCAAGGCAAAGCGGCACACTTAGCTTGAGTGCATGTCAGGATCTAGCTTGGCACATTACTGAGTTTAAAGGTCACAATGAATTGAGCTAAGGATGCAGTGCCCACATGAGATGAGTTTCAGGCAGGTTACTTCAACTAGCTTTAACTGGTCCTAAAGGCTGAATGTCTATTTATGAGATGAGGTCTTGGAGCTCAAGCTCTGGTCTCGTCGTATGGCTATTGATGATCTCTTACAATGTGTTCTGGATAATGATATTACGAAATTTTATTCAAAATCTGGTTTGTTTATGCCTGAAAAACGCATAGCATGTTCTGTAGGTATAGTCCTTCAGTGTTCTTGGAAATGTTGTGTTTGATGCTGTCGACACAGTGCACAAATAGCCGGCTTTCTCTGTACTTCACTCTGTCACTCAGATGAAAAATGCATCTTAGTTAGCTACTAGGAATAGAAGTTTTCATGGAGTACTTGTCTAACCAAGGTATTTTTAACTGTTCTTTGCCTCACTTTTATGTGAAAATACAGGTGTCTCTGTGGTATTAGTGCTTTACCCGTTTCTATGCAGTCCTCATGCTGCATCATTGCTGTCTGAGTCCTGGCCTCTGCTCTACTTTCATAAACCTTCTCAACTCAGCTGAGGTTATTATCAGGATATGAGTTGTGTGAGAGTATTGGCTTGGGTATCCCTTCTTTATGAAGTAGTACAATCAGGACATAAAGCACAGCTTTTTGTACAAGGCTGAGATGCCAGTGCTGACAAATGCAGGCTTTGAAAAGAGAGCAAAGTTATTTTTTGCACTCTGGTAGCGCTCAGTGCCAATGCTCACTCTAATCTTTTAAAGTAATTAGTCATCAATTCTTTCTAAATTTCTACCTTTCTGTCACTGGAATAGAAATAATTTTAGTGGCAATATTGATGATTTATGTCAACCAAAGTGACAAGAAAATCAAATCACTCAAATCTTAGGAAGTAAAAAAGAACTCTGTTGTAGCATCCTCATTAATAACAAATCTATTGATTGTAGTAGTTCAGTGTTCTAATTTTTAAAAGCACTGAAATATCTTCCAGATGGTTAGAAACTCGGGATAGGTAGCCCAGTGTAGCTGACACAAAGTCAGAAACCTACTAAAGGGAATGCAGCATTGGAAAGTACAAAAGTCAACATGTCAACTTAAATCAGCTTTGTCAGAATGAAACAGATGAGTCCATTTGTTGGTAGATCAGACTAACATAAATCAAGGCAGTATAGAGGTTACACATTATCGAGATTTGTGACTGGTGAAATTCCATAGTGTGATCAGAGATAGTAATCATCTGGCCGTGGGAATAAAAAGTCGAAGTGAAGCTTAAATGCTGAATCAAAAATCAGTCCTGTTAATGTCTGACACACTGGGGTCAAAAATTCATAAGAGTCCAGCTGTGAAAATAAGATGGGAGCTGTATTAGTTTTCTCCATTCTGTTTCTCACATTTAAGTGTTGTCAGTTGATGAGAGTTTGTCCCTTGAGAATTGTCACGGGGTAGTTTAGTCCATATAAAGTGAAAATTTTGCATCACATAGAGGATCTTGTGAAATTCTGTAAAGCAGGAGGACTACATGCTGAGATTCATAATGGCGAGGAAGGAACAGTAGAAACAGTAATCTGCCACATGCCCTTATCTAAAAGAGCTTCTTGAGAAATAAGGCAGCGTGTTTGCACTGTGGAAGCTATCAGAATCTGTCACATATTTTAAGTCAGTGTTTAGCAATGGATAAAAACTGGTAACTTTAGACTAATGTTGAATGAACATAAATCCCAATGGGCCAATTTTTTTCTTGCCTTTCACTTCTATTTCTCTTTCTAGTATTGTATAAAGTTCCATTCTTGGGTCAAAAGCGTTGTGAACAAGCAATAAACTCCCTAGCAGAATTTATGTACTGAGAAATATTGAATTAAGAAAACATATCACATGCAGTTTCTTTAAGACATTTGTTGCATAATGTCTATGCAAACCTTTTACAAAACTTTTTGTAATCTGTCAGTTATTTCCCCTTTGTTTTCAAATTATAGAATCACATATTTATAACTCCAAAGAATTCTAAATTAATGTCAGTTTTTAATATCGTGATTTTACTGTGAACTCAAGAGAAAGAATCTAAGATAAGCAAAGAACAAACTTTTAAAGAAATCAATGCACTTCTGCTTCTTTTTAATTATTATTTACAGTCCTTGGCAAATCTTTCAACTTCTGTTATCCAAATTCAGACCTATCTAAAAAGTAGTTTACTCTGTTTTAGCCCCACTCTCCCAGCTTTTCAAAGAGTCGGATACTAATGAATCAACCACATCTATCTATAAGGGATCTATTATGCTCTTGCAGACTACATTACATAAAATTATTGATTTAAAGTATACAAAGGATGTATTTGATAAGTACGATTAGCCTCATTTCATAGTTTGGGTACAGAATGATGTAAAAAGTGAGGGCAAATGGTGGCACCCTTTTGTTGCAATGTCCTAAATGTAATCAAATTAAAGTTATGAGAATGTTGCCTCAGGTTGATGTGCCTAAGAGCACAGCCTTTGAGCTCACTTGTTTCCACGGCTCTGTGACTAGCAACTTGTGAGTAAGCAATGCTAAGGAAGTTGGATGTCATAGTCTGAAACAGTGATTTGTTCAAGATAACAATGAAAGCTGAAGCAAAGTCAATATAAAAATATTCGGGTATTCCAATTCTCAGTTTCCAGTGCTGGTTAGAAGATCACTTTGTCTGCTGCCTAATAATTGTAATCAAAGCAACATTTCAGCAACAAAAATAAAGTTCTTATATCTATTTATCCTTTGAAAATATATAGTGAGAGTCATATTTATTACTAGCATCAGGTTCATGGCATCAGAAGCACAGGTTCTATTATTATTATTTTGTTAGGTGTATTTTACTGAATACTCCTGTTACTCCTGTGTAAATAATAGTACCAGACTACGTGCACAAAGGTGATATATGCTTTCTGAATTGTTGACAATGGTTTTAACTTTTAAATAAATGACTAGTGGGCCAGCTGACCTATCTACTATATTAAAGGAAACAGTGAGCTGCGCAGGTTTCCTCAGCAAGACATGAGGTGCTTGACTTACAGTACCCACTTGAAAAAAAACATCTTACGTGACAGTAAGTAAAGCATTAGTGTTGATGAAATGGAAGTCACAGCCAAGATCAGAGAAAGTAGAACTTAATATTCAGGATGGCATTAAAGACAATGAGTGGCACAGAAACTGAGGGCACGTTATGTCACTCATTCCTTAATTTCTTCTCTTGTGATGGTTTTACCGACTATGCATTGTCATGGGATAGTGCCGTAACCTAATAAAACATGCAGCTGATTAAAAAGCTGCTAATGATAAAAAGATCTACAATTAAACTAATAAGTAAAGTAATTTACTTCCACTAAGAATTGTCTCGATGTAGTTTAAAAATCAGTTCTGTGGAAATTTTTTTTTGTGTGAAATAAATTTAGCCAACTCAGAAATGGAACAGAAAGCTTTTAGTAGTTCAGAGTAACAGAATGCCAGTTAATGACATAAAATGGAAACCAAAATATACCACTGGAATAAGAGAATGTGCAGTAAATGCAATGAAATACCAATGTCTTAAGATGCAGGCAGTCATTGCTAGGGAAACCGGAAGATGAATCTGAAGTATTTGTGGCATTAAAATTTACAGAGGATCTAGAGAAGAAGGAGGGGTGGTACTGGGTCAGAGCCAGGAGCTCTCCATGAGAATTATCAATGTATTTGCAGAAAGATCTGCAGAGAAGTAATGAAAGCAATCACAGAATTGGAGGGTCATTGAAAAATGAAACAATAATAGTTGCTGTTTTAGACTGAGTGTACTCAAGCCAGATGTCGCTCAAGAAGTCTACCAACTCTGAAATTATCTTGAAACTTTTTATTGTAACTTGCTAACTTCAGCTACTGGTGCTGATTAAGTCCTGCTGGATACTAATGAAACTGAAAAATATGGCATGGGGAGAAAAGTACTCTTTCCTGCAATCATCTGAGTTTTCTTGGAAGTTTCCCAACTAAAAACTGACCTGATCTGACCCTATTCAGTTTGTGAGATCTGATGAGATCACCGCCTGAGGTTATGGCACTGAACTAAGAAAAGTGATAACAAAACAAGAATGGCATGATTGACAGGGTAGTAGGCTGAATACAATAAACCTATGGAGAACTGTGTGTCTGTATTCCACTCCTTAATATCCTCTTCGTAGATAAGAAAAATAAGCCTTACCTTGGAGCTAAAATAGTAATGGGATGAGGGCTGCCTGCACTGCTTGATGACCATAAACAATATTATACAAAGATGGATTACTGGAATGGAAAGTGGGTACTCATGAGAAGTTACCTTGAGGCAGGACTGCAGCAAGAGCCATCCTGCGCCCTTGTGCCGTCTCCAGTTATCTCCTTTTGGTGGCCGTGTTTCTCAGTAAGCTGCTATATGACCCTGTGTAGTCTGGCTTTAGTGCTTTTCACTGTTGGGTTCACTGGGGCTATATAAGATTATTTTGTTTTCAGAAAAACTAAAAAGATATGTGAACAAGTCACTGAAAGCCTTTACAGATAAAAGAAGTAGTCTGCAGAAAGCTGTCTAAAGAGGTTTCTTTTGTATGTACCAAAAGCAAGCAGCTACATATGGCAATAGAAAAAATGGCAGTACAGGACTTATGTAAGGAAGCTTAGTTTTCTTTTTTGTCCATGTTTTTCACTAATCTTGACAGTTATTGAGACACATTCCATTAAGGTTGTGATGTAATTATATGGAACTCATTTGAGAGAGCTGTAATTACAGATTTTTCTCTTTGCACTGAGTTCAGTAAAATTTGAAAGTAACTTCAGAAATTAGGCATAGTTTTGATATTATTTTGTAGTGTGATGAATAGGGAGAAATTCCATTAATGTTAATGGAACTGCTCTAAATTGTTAGAAAATACTTGTAAGTTTTCAGTGCTAAGAGCCTGTATATGTTAGCTCTTTGGAAAACTAGCTATTTTGTAAACAACTCTCACTTCTATAGCTTATTTTATGTTATATAATTTTCGCTGAAAGTAATGCCTCCTATTTATTTCCATGGAAACTGCAACAGATACAAAGAACACAATAACACTAGTTCATAGAGCGAATTCTCAGTAACAAAACTGTATTTCTCAACACAGTCACCACTGTTAGCGATGCATTTTCACAAGTGATGAATAAGAGCCTGCATGACATGCTTGTAAAAAGCTGCACCAGCTAAGGTACCCAACTGTTTTTGTCACCACTGCTGAAACGCATCACCCACTGCCTCACTGCGCTCACATCCACTTTTTGTCTCCTTAAGTGTTCTGCATGTATCAGTGATGTCAGTGGGTGTCATTTTTTCCACATGGAGGAATTCAGTGACACACCTTTTGTCCATGCGCACTTCCATATCAGACACCACTGTGTCATGCTGCCCTTCTACTGGAATCTGTCACACAGAAACGATATGAAATGGGATGTTGGTGGGAAGGTTCAACCTCTACTGTACCACCAACATCCACCTCTGACATCGTGGGCCAACATAATAGTTTTGGAGGGTGTTACTTTCAGAGCAGCCCATGTATATGAAAGTTGAAGGTCCATATAGGTGGCATCCTTGCTTGGAACAAGTTTGTAACAGAGCTGGGACAGATCAGAAGTCTCTGAAGATTTTTTTCTCCTGTACTTCAGTTGAAGATGGGAAATTCAAATACACTTTCTAAGAATTCACATTAGAATCTTCCTATTTTAGAGATTTAGAGCAGTTTTTGATTTCTGGATGTGAAGTCCATTTTCTGTAGAAACAGAAAAGGGAATTTCTGAGGGAGCACAAAGTTCCATACAGGGGAGAATAATTGTAATAAAAGTACAAATTAATCAAAGTTGTTGCTAAGTTGTTGCTGATTAAATAGGTTTTAGGCTAGTTCTAGTGAGGATCTCCCTGATAGTCTCTCTCCACTAAATTTGATATAAAGGCCACAAATGTTTGGTTTATTATTTTTGGTGCAACCCTGAATAAGGGGTTTTTCTTTCTTATTAAAAATCTGAATTTATTGTCTTCTGTGCTTTCAGAGGACATGAATTAATTTGGAAAGAAAAAGACCAGTTTTCTGGTGATTCCAAAATACTGTTTTATCTTCTTGAGAAGTACTGTGAATGTTACGGTCATACATTCTATACGAAACTGAAATGCAATAAGACACTGAATTATTTTAGTACAGTTATCTCAGTTGTTGCAAAATACTATCCGCAGTCAAATTTGTAGGCATAGTTTTGCAAGTACTGAGAAGTCACTTGCTCCCTGGGAATAAAATCACTACTGCAGGGACATCTAAAATCTGGAATACAAATCATTTTATAAAGGGAAAGTGGTCCAATCTCAAGTCTTTGTTACTAAATTCATGTCTACACTTTTCAGGCATCTGATGCTACTTCTTGGGAAAGATGATATTGGACAAATCCATGATTAGAGCCTTTGTAATGTAAACCATCCCTACTGCGTTGGAATTGATTACACACATTTGGTGAAAGATGATTTGAATGGTAAGTCACTTAGTCATATTCTCGTTTTCACACATCATTCAGCTTCCTACTGGCCTTCTGCTCATTCTTTTCTCAGTTCTCGCAGCAGTGTGCACAGCATGTTCCCACCATTGTTCAGCATAGAGTTTAAGATGATATTAAGATAGAAAGATCGGTGTAAATGTGCAGAAAATGTTCCCACTGAAATGTCTAGGCTTCTCAAATGCACAAACGGCTACAGCATTTAAACATCCCCAAGGAAAATAGGGAAATCTGCAGAATTTAATGGAGAGATGAACTAATTGCTGCAAATAATTATAAAGTCCAGTCCTACAAGTGGCTGGGCATGCTTAGTTTGCCAGTGCAGTTTGAGGGAACTGAGAACACTCAGCAGCTACATCTCCTGTATTTAACCATATGGCCAAATAAACTCTGCTTACTACTATGTAAATGTCTGAAGCTGAAAATAAGAGAATTGAGCCAAAATTGAGCCTGGGCCTCAATTCTAAAGCTGCATCAAATTTATCTTTTTATAATCACCAATCTAAGTTTCCTCATATAAACATGGTGAAATATGAGATTCTAAATTCCTCAGATTCTAAAATGTTTTGATTGTCCTTCTGCAAAGAGCACTATCATAGGAAGACTCAAATCCAGTTGTTACAAACTTTTACAGTTTTCTTTTCCTTTATAAACTCTTGCATAGAATTACAACCAGCCTCTCATCCTGACATTTAAGTCACTTAGACGTCAAAAATTAAGATCTCTTGTTTTCATCAAAATAATATTGGCTGAACTGCATAACAACATTTCCTTACCCTACAGTTACCCAGAGATATGGTTTTAACAGCACTGAGGCTTTTTCATTATGACAAGGCTGTGTGCTGACAGCTGAGAAAAACATCCCTAACTGACATCAAAATCTTGATTAGAAATATTTATCCAGGGTCTGAAGGTGCAGAGTGGTTCTCCAGAAGCCTTCTCAGCTGTTCTCAGTACACATGAGTTATATCAGCATGGCATGATGCAGTTCTGAGTCAAGAAATGTGGGCTGCTGAAATGACTGAAGAGCTGGCAGTATAGCTACCCCAGCATTGAGCTCTTCTCAGACTTATAAAGCCTGTCGTTCTTGTAGAACACATGTTTGGCCAGTTGAGCTCCCTGTCCAAGCTTAAAATGCAGATACAAAATTACAAGGTGGGAGGATGCAGCAAGACAGTGTGGAAGGCAGAGTCACAGAAGTACTGTCTGAGAACACATTGGGCTAATTGATACGAATCTGTGCTCTCAGCCTGCTCCTTGTAGCTGAAAACCTCCTCTCCAAAAACTTTATATAGAGCTGACAGGCTCTACTTCTATTCATGCTCTCACTGCTGTCGCTGCTTAGATTTCTGTTGAACTAAGAGGATGAGCAGTACTGCCCCAACAGGTGGGAGCACTACAAGAGTCTCCAAAACTTGTCAGAGAAGCAGTTTCTTTGGAAATCTTGACTGTTGACTGGAAGATCTTGGAGGTCTTTGCCAACCTGATTCTATGATTCTGTGAAATTGTATCTCAGTAGGAGCAAAAAGTGCTAAGGTCTCCCAGGCTGGGTTTCAGAGCTCTGTGGACCTAAGGTAAGAGGGCCATCTGGTTTGTTTTCTCTTACAACACAGGGCAGAATCTCTCCAGTTATCCCAGTTTTGTTCTGTGTATCAAGTGATAATCATATAAGAGGAGAGGGAGAATTGTAAATGCTGGGCTTTGTACGTGATGCCCATCAAAGCTGTGATATTCACAGTAAGTGGGGCTCTATATTTGTCGTCTTTCATGGGCGTATTAAATAAGATCTGAACAATTGCTCCGCATCCAGTGAAGCCACCTTTTAGTAATGTATTCCAGTCTCGGAAAGATTTAATGCGCCTGCTGCGTGGACTGGAGGGGGCACAACAGAATTTCTTTCCTGCCTCTGCTTCAGGCAGTGTTCCCTAGCATTCCTTCTTTCTGGTAAATAAATCTATGCATAAATAAGACACTAAAAATCTTTACTTTTTGATAAATTTTTTAGTGAATATTCCTGTTTGCGCAGGGCACTCTTTGGTTCCCCTGAAGCCAGATCTGGCCCATATACAGTGAAAATGAGGCAGTCTGCTCAATATGCAAGACTCTTTATGTTCTAGCAGTAAGAATCAAGCAAAAAGAAAAGGACTTTTTCTTCCTTTGTCTTCTAGCAATGTTAGCTTAGACAGCCACCAGCGCACAAACATTTACATAAGGAGGGAACTGCAAAGCTGCTGCCAACTGCCCATAGTGCCTGCCAAAAACAGATGTTAGATGTTACTGCTAGAGTAATGTCTTCTTCAGGCTGACATGTGAGTGCTGCAATTTTTATTTAAAAGGAAGAAGAAAAATATGGCTGAATTAATGAAATGAAGCACACAACATATGGTCTGAAAAAATTAGAATGAAAGGGAAAGTGCTGGTTGTCCAATCGCCTAAGACTGCTAAAACTCAGCTGGGTGGATTTCTAGCAGAGCACTGCCCTGGACTGTTGAGTAGCTGAATCTCATCACCTACTAGGTCTGCTTAACTTTTGCAATTTGCTCCCATATTTTCAAAGTGATTTTTAAATAGTTTCCTAAAGGCAATGATTAAAACAGCAAAGCTCTGTATTGACCAAGAGGATGACAAAACCAGCATTCTCTGTTAGCAAAAATCTACACGTGCTTAGCACCAGACAACACTATCACAAAAACTGTGAATTATGCTTGGATTTTCCTGTCATTTTGGATGAATCCTACAGACTATAGAAACACAACTGGGGCAAATCTTTTGTGTTTTATTTGTCAAGCATTTCATTCATATATTTTATGGAAAAAGAAGGAACCTATCTGCAAAGGTGAACTATAGTACAACTTCTTTCTTTGTTTACCTGTCTTTCTGTGAGCAGAAAACAGCCTCTACAGAGCTCAAAGACTGACTTACATTGAATGAAGTCAGCATTTTATAGTCAGCCAATATGAAATTTTATATGCATACTGGTCAGCAGAACCAATGAATACTCCTTTCTTGCATTTGTGTTTTGAGGCTGAGCATTTACAGGGACTCAGTGATACCCAGAAATAGTTAGTTCATTCTTCAGCTCTTCTTCTGATTAGTAGTCACACTGTTTTACTTACTAGCCACGAGTTTCTTGAGTTTAACACTCCCGAGTCCTCTGTTCCTTGCCTAAATGCTGTCAGAAGCAGTTAAAAATATAAGAGGAAATACAGATAACCATACAGGCACAAATATTTCATAATTGCATCAGCATTGTTTCTTCACGAATCATGGGACTAAGGGGGGGTCAAATCATCAGTTTTCATAAGCTGTGATTTCATCGCAGGCACTGCAGTGAAAGCAATTTACACCTACTAGGCGTCCATCCCAGGTGACTACAACACCAGGCAGAGCCTATCCCTCTCCCACTGCAGGAGCAGCTTACACAAACCACCTTGTAGTTTTTAGAATTTTGACTTGAAGCTGTTGTGGGAAAAAGGCAGCTGCCTAATTGCACAGCTGCCTGCCTTGCACGGGCTCATGAACAAAGTGCCACCTTCTGCTTTTGAAGATAGATGGGACAAGAAAGTGAGTGCCTTGTATCCTTTCTACCCTTCTTTCTTCTCCTTGGCTAGGAAAGAGGGTTGTCAGGCTCTTCCCAGGCAGATTTGAGTAGGAGAGGTTCTGCAGACAGGTCACTGCTGACAGGAGGAGAAGCCTTAGTCCCTTTCTTATCACACCTGCTATGCCCGTGGCAAGGTCTGGTGCTCCTTTGCTCCTATAGGGAGCTAATTTAGTTGATTGACATGGCATTCTGTGTGTACATTGTTACTTTTTGTGAATCTGATGAACTAAATCAGCCTAGAGAAGAGTCAACACATAGCGGAACTTCCTTCAGAGAAGAGGAAGAGAGGATAGGCTTATACATTCTAGTAATGCTGGTGTATTGGGTTGGCTTAGCCATCTTACTTAAATATACCAGCTGTAGGGTGACTCATTTAAGGGCTAGCCTCCAAAGGGAGAGTGTCTCCTGGTTGATGGCTGTTTCTTGATAAGGAGTGCTTTAGAGGCAGGGGCTCTTTTAATCAGACAGGTGAGACAACTTTTTCCTACATCTATTATTGTTGTTGTTGTTTTTTCTAATGGTGCTTTGCCTGGTATTGTGTAGAACTTATCAGAAGCAGTTTCTCTGTTTCCAAGGGTGAATATCAACAGATTGTGTTGAGATGTTATCACTGCAGAAGAGTGGTACAGAAGCTGTATTTTGCAATATGCTTTCAAGAACTCTTCAATAATCTTGGCTTTTGCTCATCCTGATTCTTTAAGCATTTTTCATCTCTTTCTTCTCTCAAACTACTGTCTCTTTCTCCTTTGACTTGCAGTGGGCCTGGAGAAA
Source organism: Tragopan temminckii (assembly GCA_028571105.1). Taxonomy (NCBI): domain Eukaryota; kingdom Metazoa; phylum Chordata; class Aves; order Galliformes; family Phasianidae; genus Tragopan; species Tragopan temminckii. Next base: position 21,442,704 of record JAOWBP010001760.1, read on the forward strand.
AAAACAAGAAGTAAATGTATACTAATGTAACTATAGAAGGTCAGCAGCAACAGAGCAGTGATGCAGAACTTTTGCTGAATGCAAAACATAGCGTGTTTGGCTGTTAGTCTTTTTCCTTTGCATCTTCCTATCTAAAGTAATTACTGTTGAATTATATGAGAATTAATTATCCGCAGTGGATGACTTAGCCCTAATAATTATGGGTCTCACATAAGAAAAAGAATAGGCCTAATGTGTCATCAGACCTTTTCAGCCAGCAAATTTGGGACTCATTGATATCAAATATCAATAAAGGTTTTTTGTTGAATAGAGATTGGTGACCTCTGACAAAAATTACAGGAGAAACTTGTGTCTATGTAATATATATATATAAAATATATAAGATGTATTAAAAAAAATCTATTTATAGGCTACTAAGATGTTAGACAAGATCAGTCTTATTTTCTTAGGCTGTCATGCAAGGGGTTAAAGCTGATATTTATTGAATTATTGTTTGTAACCAGTCAAGAGTGAGTAAGGCTTTAATACATGTAGAGTCAGAAATAGCCGATGTTAAAAAGCGATCACAAATCAAATACAGTATTTCAAGGAGACAGTTACAACATCATGTCTAATTAAGTCTTCACTTAAACATGTGTAATTTCGTTGTTCAGATTCATGTATTGTAAAACTTTTCCAGCAGTGGATTATGGCACATGGCTTTATCTCGCCATTTGGTAAAGTATGTTGTGGAACTTCTGTGGATTGAGTCAGATGTAAGTGGAGTCCTAAGAAGTTCTCTGGGTTATTCAAGAGTCATATACAGTATTCAGAAAAATTAGGTTCTTATCACACAGGACAGATATTTGAAGTACAAAGTATTTTTTTTTTTTTACTGTACTTTATTTTTGCACTGTTCAACACCTTCCCTGAATGACTGCAAAATACATTATCGATGTAGTGAGTTTGCTGGAAGTTTTCTAAGGGAGACAGCCTCTTGGCTGCAGGGGGACATTATCCTGTTGTACCAACGAAATACAGAAGCCACCACCATTTATGGGTTTCCTGGTCACTAGACAGGAGTGACTGACTGTAGCATGTGAGTAAAATGAATGGGCAACCTGAATTTTGTTTCTTTCTGGGAGGAAGTACGTCCTGGGAGTTAAAATAGAAGCTGAAGAGAGACTTGGATTTTTTTTAATTTGAAAATTACGAATAGCATTTAGCCGTTACGTTTCTTTGTTGTCAAAAGACTTTGGAATTAGTAAAAGAAAACATGAAGACACCTCATGGTATCTAACTATGGTAACTAACTATGCATGTGCTGAACGTGTAATGCAAGAACATCATGTCAACAACATGAAAAAGCAGTATATGCATACTACCAAGTTCAACAGATGTTGGTAATACATTGGCATATTCACCCAGTTAAAATTAAAAACAAATAGCAAGAGAAGCAAAAAAGAGAGCTCCTTATAATCAAGTGGGCTTTGCGTTTTATGATTTAGAAAAATGATTTCACTTACTAACTTACTAAACTGGAGAGGTTAAGAGCTGCAGTTAAATTAAACTACCAAATCACAAACCAGTGATCTGGAAACAGAATAGAAAGGAAATTAAGGCCAAAGAAGTAGTTCTTCAATATCAACTTAGTATGAGCCACATGAGATAACATAATGGGAGAAGCTCCAAAGGATATAAGTGAAAACTCTTCTTCACGTATATTTCCTCCTTTCATGTTTCATAGCAGGATGAACTAGAGTTTTCCTTACAGTAAAGCCCATATGAAAGAGCAATGCTACACTTTAATGTTAATTGTTTGTCTGCATGCTGTGTTGATGGTGAAATACATGAGAGTATATGATGAAAATATTTTAGTTCTGTAGAAGAGCAAGTATAATCTCAATTCTAGTGAGAACTTTATTACCTCTATAGTTCATAATAATTTAAAACATGTGTACCAAACACCATATCACTAAGGAGTTATTAATGTAGTCCTGAATATTTTTCACTGAAACAGTTCCTTCATCTTTCCCACCAGTTTCCCAGAGACGCAATTGATAGGAGGGTAAGATTCATTAGTATACTCAGAAAAATGGGGAAAATGTCTCTCAATTGAACAAGCCTGCTGTTCTAATAAACACTAGCACATCTTTTTCTTTCACTTAAGTTTTAGTTTCACCCTGTTACTGTATTATCAATTTGAAAATTTAATTTCAAATACTGGAATGATTAACAATAAGGTAAGGAAGACTGATGACAGAGGGCAGGCCTTCATCTTCATTGGTGGCTACAGTTCAGTGGCTACCAGTGATGTTTTATTCCCAAGAATCCAGCTCGGGGTGAAGAGCAGAAAGGATGTAAGACAGTAAAAGATTTCCAAATAAAGGAAGGTACATAGTAATCCCTGGGTATAGTTGGTATACGGTTTCAATTTAATCAAAAACATTTTATATGTATCCATCAAACAAATTATATTTCAAATGGATATATGCAGAAGTACTTTTCAGAACTTATTCAGGGATTGATTCAAGAAAGCTTGTAAATCACTGCTTTCTATTTCTTTGTTTTTTCATAAATATTAATCATTAATATCAGATCGTGGACAGAACATAACTGCATACTCTGTCAATCTTGGACTGACACCTCTGCAAACTCTGAGAAATGTCAGAGTAAAAACAAGATTGAGCAAAGTATCTTACTACTACGGTAAGATGCTATTTGCCTTATTCAACAACGCATTTTTGTGACATGACTATCACACTAGTGTATCAGGATCTCAGTCTGCAATTGCCCTGAGGCTATCTGCAATTAAATCCAAGGGGATGTTTGTTTCTTCCCTTCTCTTTATTTCTTTCTTGAAAGGAAAGATGTCTTCCTTATCAATTTCTGTTTTTCTTTGCTTCCGAAGACAGTTGCGTGACTTGATGGAGCTTCCTAGAGAAGCAAAATGCACTTGATCCTGCTAAATTCAGCAAGGAATGGCTGTGTTTGGATCCTGTAAATAGGTGACATGAATTCATATGTTTAGTTGCAGCTACAGGGCTCAGAGGAATTGTGCATGACTGTAGGATCACACACCGCATGCATTTTCACTACTGCGACGTTGATATTTACAGAAGCATTGAAGTTCACAGCTGTCTATCCTTTCATAGATAATCAATATATCATGCATCAGCACTGGTGATTATGCATGTCAAGCAAGCAGTCATCAACGTCCAAGCTATTAAAGATTGTGGGTTTTTTTTTTGTTGTTGGTTGAAGAGCTGTAAATCTATTCTCACTGAAAAAAGAAAACAGTAGAAACCAAGAAACTCAATGTAGAAACCATCACTTGTTGTCATTTCTGCCTCTGGTCAGGAAATTTTTATGGAGTGAAGAGAGAGCCTTCCCCAGTACGAAAATGAAAATAAAATCTGCATGGTCTCTAAACCACCCAAGCTGTCACCAGCCAACAGATCTGAAATATGAAAACCTCTTTTGACATTTACTGATTGTAGTCTACCAGATGGTGCACGACACTTCCAGACCAAGTGATAGGGAAGATAGGAATGGATGGAAAGCAGAGCAGAACGGAACTGTAAGCATCCTCTTCTGTGATTCTGACCATTTGCTACTTCATAAATTAATCAATCTGATTTCTGATGTGGTTACTATTCTACTGAAAATGGAACTAGCACAAATGGGTCCCATTCTGCATCCCAGATGAAGATAATTCTGTTTATCTCCTGTAATCTTTATGTGAGACTCTGGAATCATCTCTTTATCTCCACTGGTTCCCTTGGGATGCAGATATTTATGGTCTAAATTAGTGTTAATGTTTTGCAAGGTTTAATCCATTCTGTTGAATGATTGTGATAAACAGCCATAAGTGCAAAACATCACAATTCTATTTCCCAGACTATAACTTTCTGCAGCAGTAGAAAGGCATTAGTGCTTGCTTTGACTTCTGTTCTGCTAAATAAGGGTATGTTTTAATGTGTTTCTGAATCTACCACACTGTGTTCTTCTGGGGTGGTTCACTGACTTATTTCCAGCTAACAAAGCATAGGTGAAAGCTGATGATCTAAAATCTGGAATTGAATGTAATGTTCAGGAGCTTCCCTCAAGATGGCACTACTGAACTGCTTCACATACCTCTGAACCCTTATGTAATCTTGTTTATACAGCATCAGGGTCATTTTAAAGCTAAGATCACACGATGCAAATTTGACCAATGATTTCCATTTTCATTTTGGCAAAATGCCTTCTTTATGTCTAGGCACAGACATGTAAAGGCAATATTTTTGTGCAGACTCTGCCAATAGAGTCTTGTAGTCACAGAACACTTGTTTAAAAAATAGCCAGGATTGTACCTTATAGTTTGTCTTAGTAACTGTGAATCCCTCTGAAATCTGCTATGCAGATTTACAGGTGTCTGATTTACAGGCCTCTTTTCATGTTGGCTGAAACTCCAGATCTGTGCTGGATTGAACATGCAACATATGGATTTGAAAGGATGATACAAATCACGGTTAGAACTGAAAGAATTTTCCAGTATCTGTGAACAGAGAAAGAGCCCCTGCATGCAGCTTAAGTAGGAGGCTCTTGCCTTTGCACCGTCCTGCTAGAGCTACATGAGTAGAAATCAGAGGTCATGTAGTATCTAGAGGTGAAAGTTTGGGAGCAATGTTCATTGTACCTCCTCTCATTTCAAGTTTTGCAAGAAATACACCCTGACATTCCCACGTGCTTTCTTGACCTTTGTACAAGCATGCAGCTTTCCATATTGTGAGTTATTTACAAAGAAAATCTGAGCTGTGATCAGCAGAGGCAGTCCTTAGAAAGCAAATGCCTTTTTCATTTTTCCTTTTATCATTGTCTACAATTGTCCTCCAAATAGTGCTCTCTTAGAGTGCTTGAATAATACAGTTTACAAAAAAAAATCCATTTTTTTATATAGGTAATTTATGTTGAATTTCTACATAGTTTGGGATAACGCACTGGGGAAAACAGAAGAAACTGAGATAATATCTCTTGTAATAGCAATCACCTTGTAGTCACAGAATTGTAAGAACTGTTGGAAATAATCTGGCTATTCTTTGAGTGTTTTAGGAGATGTAATGAAGTTATCCTCATTACAAGACTAAAGAACCTTGCTAAGCTAGGTCTATGCTATGCCTTGAGTAAGTGATTAATCATAGCAAAACCTCATTTGTGTACCCATGAAATGTTGTTCAAATAACATGCAACTGTTTTTTTCACTGTGAAAGATGGGTAGTTATTAAAAACAACTTCCACTTGAAATGCATTTTGTAACTTTTAAATATTTCCTCAGTGGATTAAGGGTAGTTGGATTCTACACCTACGTGTTTTTGAAAGGTGATTAGGCTTTTTTCTCAAGCCGCAGCAATCTTAAGAAATGAGTAGACTTGAGTGAAGCCTCCCTGCTATGTGACACCAATGCAGCTCAGTCAATGCTTAGAACAAAATATTTTCAGGCCATGTTGGACTAAAAACTACTCTACATTTTTCTTTCATGTTTGTCAGCTGTTCTGACAAGATGCATCACCTCTCCCTCAAAGCTGTTGCCTTTCCATGGGTCCTGAATTACTGTGAAAGGAACTTTCTGACCGTGCATGACATTATAGCAAGAAGTAGCCATGGCCGTTTACTGCAGATAAAGAAGGGCTAGTTTGCCCAAGCACACTCGGAGATGAAATGGCTGAATTTAGTAAAGGTCCACTGGACAACCCTGGATAAATTTTCAAATGGCATAATGTTGAAAAATGATTATTTAGCAAAAACTTTAAAATAACAGTTGAAGGAGGTAATATGAAGAAGGCATGTGTGACTAGTATTAGATCTGGAGGTTGGTGGCCCTGCATGTGGCAGGGCAGTTGGAGCTTGATGATCCTTGAGGTCCCTTCAAACCCAAGCCATTCTATGATTTTAGGACCTCTGCCTTTAACAATGATACTTGAGGGAATCCATGGCAAAGGAATGCCATCCAGGGTGCTGGTCAGTTAGCTGCTGTATCCACAGAGAATGACTTTTACTTAAGTTCCTCAACTTGATATTTTTTCTTCCTCCACGTAATACGAAGTTGTATTTTTCAGAATCTGATTATGTGTGAAGATGTGGACATTGTCCATTATATGTTCAGCCGAAAGGTTTGTTCATTTAACTAGCTTTTGTAGGACCAGGGAAGAAGTGCAAATCAGGCTGTATATGTTTTATAACAAAACCCCAAACCTCAATTACTATGTTGAAAATACACATTCTAATTCCTGTGGTCTTTTTTTTTTTTTGGTAGAAAAAGTTACCTGAAGAAACCCTGTGTCGTCTTCCTTGTGTGGAAAGATTCAATATTTATGTGTGATAGTGATAAGAATCACTGTGATTAAAAGGTCTAGCTGAAGTCAATATCAGCTTGCAGTTTATTCAACAGAGCCAGTGGTTGAATCCTGAACTCTTGGGAGCTGCTGTGATGACAAAAACAAAGCAAAGAAAAACTATACAGTCATGCTGCTCCCTGAATGTAATGAGCAGAACTAAAATAAACAGTACCCTACTGCTTACTGGATCTCAATCCTGAAAGCACATATGCATACACTGAGATTCACAGTCATGGACTTTCTGACTAATTTGTGCAACACAACTTTGTGGGAGTGTTTTTCAGATTGAGACCCTAAGCTGACTATTACAAGAGGGGTAGGTGCCTTCCTTAAAAGGCACTAGCCCTCCTGCAATGTCTAATGGCCTGAAAAGGTATGAAACAAGCTATAGATGGGAAGGGAGTGAGGCTGATGAAACGTGAAAAGAAAGTTAGATCTGTTTCCAGTCTTACAATGCCTGCTGTGCCTTTTGCTCTGGCAGGCTAGGGGAATTATTACAGAGTGTTTCTGACTCTGTGAATGAGTAATAATTTCATGGGATGTGAGAAAAGACTCGAACCTCAGCTAAAAAACGACTTTTTGAGAGTATTATTAGTATCTAGAATGAATAACAAGTTTCACTCCTGCTGATCTCTTGTTATCCCTGTCTACTTTTCTCAAGTTTTCTACCTTCCTACTCCTTAACATTCATTGCATAGTTATGATTTAATAGCTTAGTGAATGGTTCCTCAAAATTGTATCCATGCTTTTAGAAATATTATTAAAAATTATTCCCATATGTAATGAGAACAAGAAGCAGCAAGGTAGAGAAAAGAATGGTCTAATTAAATCTTTATATCTCAGTCAACTTTAGTTCCGTCTGCTGGTATAGCTTATAAAAATGACCCACTTTTAATATATTGAACAGTTTCTTTTGCTTAGAGTATAATAGATGCCAGTGAAAGATGTCAGAAAGTGAACTTCTGATTGCTAAGTCTGTCATATCCATACATGCATGGAATATCTCTACTTTCAGATTGTGCAGCAGTAATACATGAAGTAATACAGCGAGAATTGCCAGTGAGTAAGTGGAGATGAAAGAATTGATATGGGCAACTATTAAATACATGATATGACACTTTGATTGCAATGAGAAAGCAATATTCATAGGTACAAGCAGAAGGAAGAGAAGGACTGCTAAGTTAGGCTTTTGTAGAGAAGCAGCTACACTGCTAGATGGAATCTAATCAATGCAAGCCTGCTTACAGGAAGGTTGGCATCAAAACACAACAGCTGAAGTGTAGCAGATGGCTAGATCTGAAGGAGATGTAAACAGAGGCCGAATAACTAAGCATTACATTCTGCAGATGTCAAAGTTTCCAGGCTGTAAAAAGTTTAGTCTAAGCGCTCTCCTGAAAGCTCTTTTTGTTTTTTGGTTACTCAAGCCCCTAACTCTACCTCTGCTCTTTAAGATATTGTATGATATCTTAAAGGCATCTGAGTTGTCTGTTTTCCCAGACTGTGGTACAACTGAAAGGCCATAAGATGCAATTATCATTTTCCTGCTTCTTGGATCCTGCCAGTACTGTGTCCTTTCAGAATTTCTTACTCAGTAGCAACAAGATATTGCAAAGGCAAGAACACTGGCATCAATATAGTTGAAGGACAAAGGAGCACAAGGACATTATGGTTAATCCATCAGATCAGGAAACTAACAAATGTCCTAATTCTGTTTTTCTCCCTTTCTTACATATTCCCAGCTAGTTCATTGTTCTTGTGTATAAAGAATGAATTCTATACCTTAGAGAATGACAGAAAATCGGAAAGGAGGGCTACATGAAGGAGTCTACTGTCCACAGAGCAAAGAGATTTTGCTGTAGCCCTATAAAGAAATAAGCAGACTGAAAAGTCATATGAGTTGACCACGATTTGTTCCATGCATTTTGTGCTGCCTACTTCTTTTGTCATCTGCTCCCACTTGTGACTTGAACTTCTTTTCATATCACACCTCTACTTAGAACAGGCCGTTACTTTGCAGATCATAAGCATCATTCATCCTTTTCAATCTTCCCTTAAAACATTCTGCCATTGAAAAGGAAAATTGTGAGATCTCTTCACGAACAATAACTGGCCTGTGCAACACATTTTTGCGAGAGAAATAGTTGCTTATTCTCAATGTGCTCTGTAAAGGATATGCATGTACTTGATGCTGTATACACAGCAATATCTTCCAAAGTTGGGTAATTCAGACTTATAGGGCAGATACGGCTAGCCTTCAAAGAAAGGGCAGCAAATGGCAGTGTAGAGGGGAATAATAGATTATATCCTGAGCCACTACCTGGGAACTGATACTGAGAAAATCATAGAGGGAACACGTTACTTTACAGCTTAAGAGTAATGAAGAATGAAGTTCAGTGGAAAAATATTTTTAAAAACTTATATTTAAATGACTGTTTTTAATCTCTTGCTCTTATCTTTAGTGATTGTAACTGTTTTTGATGGGTTGATGTATTATAGAGGATTTTTTTTTTGCCTGATTTCCACCTTACAGCAGGAATTCCAGCTTTCTGCCCTCACAAGATTGGGCTTCCACCAGCAATGCAATTTAGTTAGCCCAACAGGCCTGTGTCCAATCACCAGCAATATACCATGCTATGACTTCTACTGTTCATGTGGTTAAAGGTCATCAAACGACATCTCCAGTTTATACTCATCAGGAATCTTTCCCAAATCTGGAAGAAAGACTTCAAGGTCTTCATTTGGACTCTTTCATCCTTTTCCATGTCATAAAGATGAAGTTATTGCCCAATATTTTGTAATGTATTGGAATTACAATTAGGATACCTCCCTAACCTGACTGAATAAAGTATACCTTAATAGGGATTTCTGCTGGTGCAGATGATTTCAAACTGCGCTGTAAGGATATCTATGGTACTGGGACAAGCCTTAGAGAAAGGAAAAAATAAAAACTGTGCTTCAGCTAGCATTCAGCTTGCAGTATTAGAGTGATTTGTTTTGCTTTGGCAATACATTTTATCTAATCTAATTCAATCAGAGATCAAATGTCATGGTGGAATGTAACCATGTGTGACATTGGCCAGTTCAATGACTTGGCTGGTGAAAGCTGACAATTCAGTTCTGGCATGTGGAAAACTCTACGTTGCAGTCAAGGCCACATATAACACAAGGAGACGAAGGACTTGATCCCTGAAAGTGTAATAGTGTGATAAAACTGTGCTAGAGTATGCAAAGACTATAGGTTCATGTCAACTATGGTTTTAAATTCAGATCCATATCTAGACACTGTAAGAATTAAAGGTCTTCCTTCCAAATATCTGAGGATTTTTAAATGCTGAAGGAAATGAGAAGTAAAATTCAGATCCAAATTGAAATAACTCTTTTCAGTGAAGTATGAATGTTCAAGATGAAGTTGAGATTCATATTCAACTTCAGCTGAACATGCCATCTTCTCTCCTTGAAAGGAAGAAGACTTATGAATCATATAGTTAAAGAATTAATAGAATTAAACAGAGCAAGCCAATGACTGTGATTGTCTTTGAAGTGTAGGTTATTTTTCAGGCAAAATACTTGAAGCTTCTGGTCACTG
>JAOWBP010001760.1:21456750-21469783 GCA_028571105.1 Tragopan temminckii
TTAGTGAGAACTATTGGTGATAGGTGGATGGTTGGACTGGATGATCTTGTAGGTCTTTTCCAACCTTGGTGTTTCTGCGATTCTGTGATTCTTTGATTCTGTGATTCTGGCTCTGGAGGGACTTTAAGTGCTGTATGGGATTTGTGGCACACAACTGTGCCCACGGTTGTACCAGTCCAGTAATCAACAACGCAAGCAATTAGCCAATTCCGAGGCACTTTATCTGGACCCTAGGTACCTCACTCTATTACATTATTAATTTCTGTCCCAGCTTTGGACACTGTCACCTACTGGAGACTACGCTGCTTTATAATTGCTTTGTTAAAAGTGCAGATGAAAATCAGTTAGAACTGTACTACTGGCTGCAAATGATTTTCACTTAGAAGCTATTACAGCCACCAACCCCAAATTATCCTCATCCCAGCTGGAGTGGTGCCTCAGTCAGCAATTCACCTTTTAAAATGTTCTTTGTGTGAATAAATCAGAGGAATAATAACCTAATTGGCCTTTGTTGTAGTTTTTATTGGTGTATTTCCAGTGGATCTTTTTGCTTAACATTAAGACAGAGTAAATCAGAAATTCTGTGTGAATCAAAGTAACCACTTGGATTAACATTACTGCTATAGAAAATCAAGATAAACCCTTGAGGTGTATATTCAGCCCTTGGTTCTTGCAGAACCAAGCATGCAAGCACTGGCAAGAGATGGTGTCTTTCCTAAATTTCTGACACAGCTTTTTTCACATCTCTGGTCTGGGATTCTGGATGCCTTGATCCAGATGTGTTGCTGTGAAGTAACCTACGTGCGCCAACGGCTGTCCAAAAATACCTCGTTCTGATTCTGCCAGCATGTTATCCCCATTTCTCCAGGGCTACCTGTTCTATTTGTTCTTTGCATGCAAGTAACTTTTCTACAGGCCACAAAAGCCCCAACAGAGACTGACCGTGGAGGCCTATGATAGGCCATTCAAATCTGAGGGAGCGAAGGAATGCTGTCCTGAGTCATCAGCAATGCAGAAAGCAGTTCCATTCCTCACTGTTCTGCATTTGTACAATGAGGTGCAGATATCAGTTCCCTGTTATTCTCACTAGTGTTAGCTACAGCAGATGCAGAGGAGCTTAAATTTTCAGTTATCCAGTGAGTGCTCAGGATACTCAACGCTTAAGGAGTGGTTAAAAACTAGGAAGTCCTATTGCTGCTATCAGGCGTGTGCTCTGTATTGCTTACAGATGTGAGAATAACTTGAAGAGCAAGAAGTTCAAAGAGAGAAGGTTGAGATTTGAAGACACTTTATACCACAGCCTGTTGGAAGCCATTCTCTGTCAACATCAGTCTGAAGGGTTTCAGAGCGGGTTGGAGCACGCGGTGTCTCTGTCACCTCAAAATAGGGAATAAGTGTGGGAAACAGTACAGCACTCTTAGAACCACAGAATAGCAGAATATCCCAAGTTGGAAGGCACACACAAGAATCATCGTGTCCAACCCCTGGCTCCACACAGAACCACGCAAAATTCAAACCCTGTGTCAGAGAGTGTTGTCCAAAGGCTCTCTGAACTCTGGCAGCTGTGCCCACTGCCCTGGGCAGCCTGTGCCATGCCCACCACCTTCTGGTGCAGAACCTTTCCCCAACCCCCACCTGACCCTCCCCTGACACAGCTCCATTCCCTTCATTCAGATTGTCGCTGTCACCAGAGAGTGGGGCTCAGCTCTGCTCTTCCACTCCTGTGAGGAGCTGCAGTATGCCATGAGGCCTCTCCTTATTTTATGCATATGAAATATATGTATGTCCTTTTTATACTGAGGTGCTCGAGCACACAGTGCTCGACATGAGACTATGGTGACACAGAGCAGAGCAGGACCCTTTTTATTATTAGCATGTCTTTAGTAGCAAAACATGTAATTCACAAAATAGAACAGTTGTAGAAAAAAGAAAGGGGCAAAAAGGTCTATTATCTTGCATTTAACTAAACAGCTGACTAATAAGTTTGATGCCTTTTGAAGGAATCATATATTCCTGACAAGTTTGTCCATGCTTTGTGTGAAGCAGATCATCAGCAGTTCTCTTCTATGCAACAGTGGAAGGAAAACGGCTTGCTACATGGAAGTGGATCTGAGCTGTCCAGGAAAAATCACTCTTTTTGGAGACTTAACATATCAGAGTGTGAATAAATACATAGTTGGATTGTAATACAGTCATTTCAGTATCATTTTATTGCTTTGTTAAATCTTCAGTTGTTCCTTGATTTTTGTCTGTTGAGATCAACTCTTACTATAAGGTTATTCTCAAAATGATAGCTTTATTTGACACATGGCTACTAATATCCATATCTAATTATTCAGTTTACAACTAAATAAATGGACTTTCTGCGTAATCTTGTCATGTAAATTTCATACTAATCATCAATCATGGCCTTAATCGTCTTCAGAGCCCTTTGAGCTATGACAGTTAAGATACACTCACTTCTGGCACACCAGAGAGCAGTGTCACTAAAATCTCATTTGTCTATTTTTGACTCCTCAGCCCAACTGTGTGTTTACAGTTTTGAGAGGAGACATTCTTTGGAACAATCTCAAATTCATCCTCATAACACCCTAGCAACCCACTTTAACCACTCCTCCACTGTCCTTCCATGTTTTCCTGTTACCACTTTGTTTAAAGTGAGGCATTTTACAATCATATGCTTATACACTAAGACATTTTTCTGAAACACTATTTGGCAAAAGGCTGAGACCACGTGGCTAACGAGAACCTGAAACAGGGATGCCCACAGAGCTGCTTGGCTTTAGGTATTGGCACTTGTCTGAACATATAAAACTTCTCTGAATATTTTGATGCCTTCACAGAAGCTCTTCTATACGAAGCCCAGCAGAGAGGGCTGCTGCTTACCTTACTCTTATTAAAGCCCTGTTTTAAAGGCATAAGATGAATCTTTATGTCACCTGTGATATAATTGCACAGTGTCATATCTAAATACAGTTATCAGGAAGGCAGAGCAAAAGATGCTGGGTACTGTCAGTTCTCTTTCATCTTTTTACCTATTCCCAAACAACTCTGACTTCAAGGAAGGAGTAGCAAATGTCTGTCTTCTGTAGCACTTTTGGATGGCTGCTTTACTTCAAGCTGCAGAACAACAGGTCAGGTAGACAATGTAAGGAGGTTTTGCTTTGTGGAGTATCAATTGCAAGTGCTGAAGCTGCCCTCTTTAGGGGTTTCTTTGGGCAGGAACCAAAATCCCAAAAGCAACGTGGGTTTCACCCCAGTTTCATTAACATGTACCTCTTCTGGCTCTGCAAGATTCCATTCCCCTGAACAGTGCTTACTATCATTAGAAAGCTGGTTCCAGCAGTAAGCACTTTCTCTGTTGGAAACCCCACACGTTTCAGGTGCAATAGTTTTCACTTCAGAAGTGCTGGAGAAGTCATCAGTGGCATAAGATTTGAGGGAATTTCTTTTTTTTTTTTTTTCAACAGACTGAGAGTCTATCAGTCTTCTCTCTACCTCCATGTCAGGACCTATCCTTGACTGCCTGAAAGCTTTGGCAGAAAAGAGCTAATGCTAAGGCTTCCAGAGGTGTCTGTTTGGAAACAGGGTCTCACTAGGCTTCCTGTGTTGACTCAAGGAGAAAGATAGACACCTTTGGAAAATGCATCAGATCTGAGGTGAACTGACTCAGTCTGCCACTCACAATAGACTCTATGCAGACATGAAGGTGACTACTTACTCTTCTGTCAAATATTTGCCTACAGCTCCATAAGACAAGCCCAAACTGAAGACATCACTCAGTTAACAACCATCTTAACTCAACCTGGATTTCAAACTCAAACTGTTATCTTTCCAACTCTTGTGCTATTAGCAACAACAGAAGTTCTGTTGAATTATTCTTCTGCTACACCTGTACGTGGATGGTTTCTGTTTCTGGTTAGGCTAATATAAATCCACTGAAGCTCCTGGCTAAATGAAGTTGCAAAAGCATAACTGCGTGTATACATATATATGTACAGGTTATATGTAGCACAAATAATAAAAACAGTAGTAATTCCCTTGGTGATGCATGAAACAGTGGAGAATCCAATTCATTTCTCTTCTCATTGCAGTTTTGCAGAGCTGTATAGAAGTAATAAATGATTAATTTTGTAAACAAATGAAGTGCTTATACATCATACACCAAGGAACAGGTCTGCCGAAAAATGGTAGCAGTCCTATTAAGTTATTTTCATAGCAGAGTTACGTTAGTCTGTTAGTCCAGAAGAGAGTGTATTTCAGGACACTTGCATTTAACTTCTTAAGACTGACTGAGTTGTATCATACTTGCAATTATACCTGAGAAGATGCATAAAATTAATTGAAGGTGAATAAAAGTTTCATTTTTTTTTCCTGCAATGGGCTAATGTTTATATGAACAGTTCAATGCTCAGTATATTTCCACCATCTGTGCATGTGTATTTGAAAAATACATCCTATTGTACCTAAAATAGACTGAACATTCAAGGGAAGGTGTCATGAAATAATATTTAGTAAAAACTGTTCTCTGTTCCACAGCACTGTTCCCTGCAGTGTCCTTCATGCCAGTTATTGATTGGATCTTCACTCAATGCAGAAAGCCTCTCCATGAGCCCATGCTTTAAATGTAATAATAAAGTAGGTCATTGATTAACTGGAAGTATGACAGACAACTCCTCCGGTCAGGTCCTGATGTACTGTAAATCTTGGGGGAGGAGAGCAAGCGATGAATCAGTGATGTGAGAAATAAAGCTCACAGGTTTTAGTCTTTTGGGAGGACTTCTTTCAGCAAAATAGACTCAGCAAATCAACAGCTATGTGAATTTGCAAAAGAAGCATTTCGGATTTACAAAAAAGGAAGAGAAAAAACAAATGTATAAGATAAAATTCACTTACTGAGGAATTTTTTTTTAGTTTGCAGACAACTTATACAGGCTACTCCTACTCATTGCTCTGTACATTAAAATGTAAAGTATATAATTAAGCACTGTGTATAATTAAGCATTTTTACATGCATCAGTTTCCACTGCACTGTCTTCTGGCTAAGCGTCCCTGTCCTCAGGTCCTTTCAATGGCTGCCCACTCTCTCCTGGCCTCAAAACAAAGCAGCTATCAGCAGGAAAGCATGTGCATCAGTACACCTCGAGGAAGCCTGCCAGTTCCCACAGTGCTGTACAGGGCAGTCCCACAGACAGTTCTACCATCCCACACACCTCGTTGTCAGCCTGCAAGCAGCTCAGACCTCCGCTTATCCAGGAGGAGGATAAGCGTATATTCCAGTGCCCTCACACTTTCTGTACAAAAACTGCTGCACAAACAAGTCTTTCATTAATGGGTTTGAACTATCAGTAACATCTAGGGAAGGATGGTGTACCACAGCAATTCTGTGCCAGACTGGCTGGGAAAAGACTCGAAATGTAGCTTTGAGCCACAGCTAGCCTTACCCTAACCATACTGAGTACCCAGTACCTCTTCACCAGTGTATTTTTTTCCCTCCAAAATTGGCCACTGCTGTGGCTGGAGTTGCTGGATGTCAAATCTGCTCATCAATCAGATCAGAGAACAGAACAATGTTGACTCAGCACAATGCACTGGGACACCCAGTAGCTCTTATGCACTCATGTTTGATGCAGATTTTTTCCCTTGGCATATACAATCTGCAGATTCTACTGCTACCTCCTCAGTGCCTCTTACTTTCCCACTCAGTAAAAGAACACTCAGCTGCTTACGTCTTTTTTTTTTTCAAGACAATAACACTGCCCACAGTCAGTCTATGTGAACATATTGGTGTGAAAAAAGAAAACAAAGCAACTGGTGTGTATTTAGATGTCTTTCAGATACACATGTGCTCTAGGACTTCATCATCACCCCTGCACCTCTTAGCTTTCACTCTCATGCCCATGCCTCCAGTGACCTGCCTGCTCTGCCCCACTGCACTTTCTGTCTGTAGCTGCAGCAGCCTGAGCTAAGACATGGCTAATGTCACAGGCTTAAGGGTGGAAATCATCTCAGATAACTAACTCAGATAGCATCAGGTATTTTCTGTCAAACCTATGTTTGTTTTTTACATCGGAATTACACACATACGTATATGATACAATCAAATAAGTTATATATGCTTCTAGACCTGTGAAATAGCCAGATCTGCCCTATGTTTGTATTTGTATGGTCATTGTATTTGTGGAAGAATGCTCAAACAATATTAAATATTGCCAGAGTAAAGGGTCTCTGTCAATGAACAAAGTTGGTTTGATTGTGCCATTGCTCATTTTTGCTTTTAGATTTTTTTTTAATGAAATAAATAAAAAAAAGAAGGGATGCTAAAAGATAATTTAACATTGTGTGCTAAAACAGGTGGTTTGCATAGCATTAATTAATGAAAAACTTTAGTCCAATCTGTTGCTTTGGGGCTTGCTTCCATCTTTTCATTCTCTTTCTTTTTTTTTTATTAGAAACAAACATTTCTACCTGATTTTGATGTATAATGTATCAAAGCTAAAAAATGCAGCAGTAGGTCTGTATGGCAGAGACAAATATTTGATACAATCAGCAACTCTTAGCTAGTGATTACCTAACTGCTGCAGGCGTGAAAATGATGCTCTAAATTACATTAAATGAAGCAGCATACTGGAAAATGACCAAGATTACTCAGCATTTTTATCTTAGGAAATCCTCCTGATGCTAGAATAGAAAAAGCCTTTACTAGTCCCTTTCTAACAGTGACACAGAATACAAAAATACAAGCTAAATTCATCCACAGTTATTTAGACAGAATGACAAGTAATCATTCTGAACAAGTAAACTAAGGAATGACTTCAACGAGAAAAATCAGTGCTGCATGCTGTAATGCAGGGACTACACGCAGTTTTAAGATTAATGCCCTAAGTCCTTGGAGTAAGCCTTCCTGAAATCTTGTAATGCCATCCCATCACCCAGTCACAAAAGCTAGAGTTGCCTCATTCAGAGTCAAGCCAGAATTCCCATGGCACTGACAGACCTAAATGTTTTTCTGAATAGACATTCAATATCTGTGTAGTTCTACCAAGTTGCAAGTTCAGGAGATCCCAAAAAACTGGACACAAGTCTATCTCATCCATTCAGACAGCTTGAATGAGAGTGAGTGGAGACTGGCTGCAGCTCTTGTTCATGACACCACCAGAGCACAAAGGGAGATTAGAACTTTCATTTCCAGAGCAAGTGAGATACTGAGCAAGAACTGTGCCTCTTTCATGTGGCAGAGAAATTCACTCTTAAGTGCACCTTAAAGCATTTAAGTGAGAGAAGGAAAACATTTGTGGTTTTTCCATTTGTAAACTCACTCACTGAATTACTCAGATTGTCTCCAGCTCCACAGGTCTGACTTGAAGTTTTCAGGAGCGAGTCTGTGCACATCAATTTTGAGGTTTCTTCTGGGATAATCTGTGGTGAAAGAAAAGCAACAAAAGGAAATTCCATGTACCTCCTTCAGGCTCTGATGGAAGAGGAATCCTCCCGCAAAGGTATCTTGAGAAATAGTGTTTATTTTGTCATCTACTTCAGCCAGATATTACATCATCTTTGTCAAATTCTTTGTTCTGTGTCTGTTATCAGAGTGAATTTCCCCTACTTTTAGCAAATTTGGACATAAAATCCTCAAAAATCACATAAATGTGAGATTCAGTAGCTGATAGAAAGTATAAGGAGATCAGGAATTTGTCTCAGTTTTTATAGCTTAAATTATTGCTCATCCACCCAGTTTAGTTGTGGGGAATGCTGAAGAAAGAGTAATGCTGAGAGTTGCTTCCAGTAACATTTGAAGATGACTTTACAAAAATAGGCACTGCTTTACATTTTTGTTGAAAGTATTTAAATAGGAAAAGTACATTGAATATTGACCTATTGTGAAAAGACTATCTACTGAGAATATGTTCTAAAGAGGTACCTATGTGTATGTATATACTCTGTACGTACATATCTACAATAATGAGTTTGTCTGCAGAAAACATTTTCCAGTCTCCACTGTTTATAGCAGCAAATGTCCAAAATACAGCTATGTCCTACAAGAACAGTTGGATTCATTGGATTCAATGGAAACATTGATTTGACAACGACTTGGGTTGAATGCTGACATATTTAGTCTGTATGTGCAAAATTGGTACCTCTGATTGCCTAGTGAATAAACAGTGTAGATAATTAGCTAAATGCATCTTTGAATTTGTCTTTGTGGTCACACTTAGAGACAGCAAGCTCAAACCCAACACAAAAGTGCCTCTGACACAAATTCCTTTGCCTCAGAGCTTCTTGCAAAGTCCAGAGAGCCTCAGCCCTTTTTCAAGGTGTGCTTAGGGCTGCTTCTCCTATGGACAATAATTCACTCATGAATTCAAATGGATTCACAGAATTGGCATTCCTTCATCCAGCATCTCAAAGGCCATGATTTGGTAGACAAGTTCCAAGTACGATGAATGCTTTAAAAAAAACAACCAGTGGCAGCAGCATGAACAACTGTACCCTCTTTTACTTAGTGTACGAGTTAACATAATATGTAATTCAAGAATAATAAACCCACAAGATTTTGCTAAGACTACTACACAAAGCAACACTGAATGAATCACAATATTAGTTGTCTGCAATGCTTGAATCACAATATTATTTGCCTGCAGTGCTAAGTAGATGATACATAGACAACTTAGCGAGGAAAAGAATTGATTAGTGAACCAAAACACAATGGTTAGGAGTAAATCCAGGAAACATCCTCCCTTTGAGATAATGAGAGGACAAATTCAGAATGCATTTGCTAAGCTATTGGAAGAGCAGCAAAAAAAAAGAGTTTGCAGTTTAAAATAAGAGGTTAAGCCATTTCTGTTTACATGGATTTTAATGTATCTGATAGGACCAGGGCCTCTGTTTTGTAACTAGATTAGCTGATGTGAATCTGGCTGCATCTGTGTGGCATCACTGGGATGAGTGGGATCCAGAGGGATGACTAACTGCAGCAGTGGATTTTGTTTCCAGACTGGAGTGCAAGTTGTCCAGCTGGCCAAATAGCTCTCCATGTGAATGCCCTGCTTTTCTGTATGCTAGACTTCTAGTACAGCCATATTACATGCAAAATTTTCTTCATCTTGAGCAGCGCTAGAGAAAATATTAGAGCTCCTACAATTAATACAAGAAGTAGTGAAAAAAAACATGTTTCTTATGTAGCTGCACATATGTTGGAAAATTATATACAGAAAGACATGTTGGAACAGAATAAAATTTGTTTTGGAGGAAAATGAAATATAAGAAGTAGGAAAACAAACCTTTTCCACGGAAATTAAGAAAAGTGGAAGAGGAGAAAACAGGAATAGTTTCAACCTTACAAATGTTCATCTGCACTGCATTCAGAAGTCTTTCAACAAAATGCCACAATTTAAAAAAAAAAATCAAAAGCAAAATAGGCACTGTTTTACTTATTACACAGTTGGTGATGCCAGCTAAATATCTTTATTTATCATAGTATCTTATTACCTGCTTGAAATTCTGAGTGATGGAAACAATTAAAATTGGAAAGGAGAAAAATAAACTCTGCGTGTTTCAGTCAAGTAACCAGAAATCCACCTGAAAAGCAGGTGTTGCTCAGCTGTCAGTCAGTGTAACTATGTAAATGTCTTTATTTGCAACCTGAGGCTTTCCCAAAGGCTTTTCGTATTTGTGTTGGCTTTGCTTAATAAAAACAGCAAAATAAAGGGGGATTTATTTTTTTTTAACCTCATATGTTGAGGTAAGGATGCTTACAGTATTTTAGGAAACTTGGGACTGTCATTAATGCCATCTAGACAAAAAGCAGGAGGACAGCATTATTTTGTTACTGTGAAATGTTTCTAAATGTACCTTGCAGCTTCGTATAACGTAGGATGGTATTTCTGTTGATGACTCATGCTGACTCACCCACCAAACCAGAATTTACTGAGCTTTCTTCTGTGACCACACACAGCGATATGATTTCCAGTCTGAGAGAAATTTTTCACATCCAATTTAGAAGGCTTTAACTACAGAGACAGATACACTTCTTCAATGGTTGCCTTAATCTGTATTTATGTCTTTTTAAATATGTGCTCAGATTGTGTTTTGCAGAATCCTTTGAAATCAATTTTAAAATAATGTGGGTAAGTGCAACTATACTTTCCAGACACAGAGGTCTGTCTTATGGTGCTGCAGGTATATAGAAATAGTGATGACTGGCTGATGCTATGGACCTGATGACATACCTACTTAACCACTGCCTTTTTGCTATGGCATTAGCAGCAGTGCATGTTGGCCTCAACTGTGACAAGCCTCTAGGCCCTTGGGCAATTAATAATTAATAAGAAGACACTGACCTGATTGTTTAAATTCTTAAGACTGAGAAATCACACGACTCTACCAAAGTCAACATAATTAAATGGTATTAAAACTAGACGGAAAAGCAATTCTTTAAATGCTGCTACAAATATCTTCAGTCTGAATATACCTTTTCTGAAATAAATAGAAATAATCTGGCAGGCTTTATTGTAAACATGATTGGTCCAGCTGTTTGTCTCACTCTGGTTAAAATCTGATGGCATGTGGCAGCCTGAAAAATAATTGTTGTTGTTACAGTACGAGCTGCAGGGACTGAAAAGACAAATGTCAGTGGGATTCTCCCTTGTAGCCACATGAACACATCTCTGCTTTCTTGGACTCTTTCATACAGGCTTACATACTTGTTAAACCAGGATTTATGATAGTCTCATCCTCACCCTGGGATTCTTTCCTCTCCACCCAAAGACTAAGAAAAAAATATATTTTGCTTGGACTACTGTGTGCATTGCTTTTTAAACTCTTTTGGCAAATGACTAATGAATATTCAAGCAACAGAAAATGAGATGAGTGAATCTTCCTCTAAAAGAAAAACAGCCAGATGCTTCAGGTAAACTGATCAAGGTCTCTGGACTTTACTCCACCTTTGCAATGTTCTGAAAGAACGATCCATACTCCCAAGCCTCGTGTCCTTCCCTCTTTCTCTGGGAATTTGTCATTTCTCAAAATCTAGCTTTGACAGTGTTTCAGGGCTGTGTGTTTTGCTTTTCTTGCTCCTGTAGTCACTCAGGCATGATTCTTAATCTGCATGAGTTTGTCTATGATTCTGTCTTCTGATCTCTGGGATTTGCTAAATTGCTCTGTCCTCTGAATCTGAAAGTGCTGGATGAGTGGACACTTTGTCTCTCGTGGTTTCTGCTCCATTGACTTTCTTCTGCTTTGGGTATGGAGTCCTTTGTTTTTCTTTTGGAAAACAAAAATCCCAGACTTTATGCATTTAGTCACACCTTCCTGCCTCCATCACTGTTCACACGGGACTTTCTTGTAATTCTGTCACTAGAATTCAGATGTTGTTAGTTTTGTATTTTGAGTTAAATGTGCTTGAAAATAGGGTGTAACCTTTTCTTTTCATTACTTCAACCCCAAGTAGCCACTAAGACTGTATACAGTAGGGCACGATACAAGAACTACACAATCGTATGACAAGGTCTGAATAGAAATCGCAATAAGTGGCTCCTCATCATTTCCAAATGTACTGCCTCTTAATGTTCCTTCTCTTGCTATTGCACTGCCATTCACAGCCTACGCTTTATCTGTGACCATGATTTCTATCAGATAGGCAGTCACACAGGCCTCCACCCTGCTGAACTTCTGTCAGAAACTCTGTAGTAGGGATGCCCACTTTTGAAACTACACACCTATCTTAGGGGCAGGAACCTCTGCATATGATGTAGTCCATCCTTTGCTGCAGGACACAACAACTTTCTAAAAGTGCCGCAATTACTGACTAATCACAACCTTTTGCTGGCAGAAGAGATGAGTGTTGTTGAAATATAGGAACTGAGAGTGGGTTACTATTGCCAACTAGTTCAGACACCATTCATCTCCTTTTTGTCCAAGCGTTGAGGAGAAGAGAGTGATTACTGGATTAATTGTTGTGACAGTAGCTCATTTCTAAAAGCCCTCCTTCTCCAGGGGCCCTCATCTTCCCCTTGTTATATTTCTAGATTGGGAAGGGCCTCTGGAATGAACAGTGGTAAGAATTAGGACACTGCCATTACCAGAGCCAGCTATGTTGACTAAAGCCTATTCCAGTGTGCCACAGATAGTGCAAATGAACCTGGAAGTCATAGTTGATGCAGACTGAATATCCCTACTCTTCTTGATGTCATTGAAAATACCCTATCGTTCTTTCTTTCACTCATGATTTGCAAAAAACATTGTGATAACACAATAGTGATGTGGTAATAATTGGAAAAAAGTGTGTGTTTTTTCAAGGAATGAAAATTCCCAAGCCCCTTCTAACACCGCAGTTAAGTGGTTTATAGTGTTTCAGACAACATCAGCCTATCTTAGATAAACATATACCACTGCAAAGCCTGTATCCAAACGTCCCTCTCAATCTGAATATACTGACATTGAGGTTTTCTGTATCTATAGCTGGCATCCTGCTAGTATCCAATTTTAAGAATCCTATTGTGATATGATGGTGCCAGTAGTATGTTTGGAAGTGTTTGCTGAGTACTCGCCTTTGCATTTGCTACACTTCAGTTGTGGAGCCTCTATTAGAGTTTTCAAACACTTTATTAGAAAGTTGAGCCTGTGGCCATTGAAGAGCTTTGCTCTCAGGTGTCTGTTGTCATTATTTCTTTTCCAGCTCTCACAATTTTGCTGCTCTTACAACTTCTTGCAGTGGAAGGTAATATTTACATGCCTTGAATCTCATCCTGACAGGCAGTCAAATGCTGTGGTTTACCTGGGGTACTCTTGCTTGACTGTCTAAGAGTTCCACGCATTCAACCTTACACCTTTCTCACTGAAGTATGTTGCATCCTTGGGTGTGCCAGAGCACTGTGTAACCTCCAAAAGATTTAACCCCAGTTGGGTCCTGCAATTATACAATCTCACATGTTTAACAAACACCTTCCTGGACAGACTTCTCCCCATAGGGTAATACTGACTCTCATTATTTGCTAAGAAGAAATGTCTCGGTTTTTCAAATTTTTCTCAGGCT
>JAOWBP010001760.1:21481364-21540493 GCA_028571105.1 Tragopan temminckii
CGGTAGTGCGGGCCTCGGGTCGGAGCGGGCAGCTGGCGTTAGGCCCGGGAGCCGCGGGGAGCGGGGGCTGCGCGGAGGAGCTGCCGGCACACCTCCGGGGGCGGCGCTGCTGCGAGGGTCGCGGGGAAGGGGAGGAAGTTGGAGGTCCTCCCGTTGTGGCTGGGAGATCGAGGGGTTTGGGGCCGCCGTGTATGGGTGTGGGTATGGCTTAGCTGCGCGTTATGGCTAGGCGGAGAGTGGAGTCATTCTGATGGACTGGAGGCAGCTGTGTGTGGGGTAGGCTGAGGGGCATGTTTATAGCTGTGTTTATACTTGGGAGATGCAGATGGTGGGTGAAACCACACGTGTTTAGGAACAGTGGTATGTGAAGGCTTATAAGTCTAGCGGCGATAGGTGGACAGTCCTTTGTAGGGTGTGAGAGGTAAAGGGATAAATTGTGTGTCCTCTGAACACTGTGGGGGAGGGCGACTTCGGGGGTAAGCTGATGTACGGGTTTCAGGCACGGATACAACAGGTTCCTCCAGGGTTCTGAACTTGTTTTCTTTGGTGGCTGACGTGGTAAGCCACAATGTGTCTTACCTTCCTTCGTGTGTATTACGAGCTGGTATGCGGACAGGTAGACACGCATGGTCCTAACTGTGTGCAAGTTGGTTTGCCTGGTGCATGTAGTGAGGGCTTGGGGGACGTCTGGCTGTCAGCAGCTGGGCGAGCCCTGCTGTTGGTGTGGTGAGGCAGGCTGGGACAGCGAGCAGCATGGTCTTTGTCCTGGGAGCGTGTCAGGAGCTGTGAGTTGCTGTCATACCTGCAGTGACATGGAAGGCCTGGATACTGTGTGTTGAAGCTCTGGAATCCAAAGTGGAAATCCTGTGGCACTTGCTATGTGTTGAGGACACTGTGGTGCTGTTTGGAGAAGAGCCTACGCGTGCGCTAGGAGAGACTGTGGAAACATAGGGACCTGTAAGTGTGACAGGAGTCAGGCAGTACGTTTCTGTCTTTGAGGGCATCAGTGCACTCTTCTTGTGGGTAAATTATTTGGGATTACTGTAGATTATGAGGACGTGAAGGGATTTGGCCATATACTTAAAAGTAGAAATGAACATCAGGGTCTTTGCAAGGTTTTGTTGAGGAAAGAGGGGGATTGGATGAGTTGGTGGGGATTGTGCATCTACAGAGCGAAGGTTATGGTAGGCATTGAGCACATGTGTGTATCAGGGGAATGCTATTGGTACAAAGGAGAAACTGGAATTTTCCTGTTGCTGAGTTAGTTGGAACTATAGTCTGTGGAGAGAGGAGGCAGGCTTTTATTACTGTGAATGTGAAAAGCTGAAATGGGGGGGGGGACGTTGAGCAAATCGGGTTGGAGTTCTAGCTGTGTTCTGGGCAGGTAGCAGGTGGTGGGTGGTCCTGCTTCCCCTCAGTGTGCAGTGGAGCACAGTATAGTTGTGACAGCCAGTGGAAACTAAAAGGAATAAGTGAAGATGAGTTGATATTGCAGGGTTAAGGGAGTCTACCAAATGGTCACAAGGTTTCTCTTCAAGAAACCTTTTTTTTTTTTCTCCTGCTTTATTTTGTTCTGTTTGTCTCAGTAGGTAAATTGTCCATTAGCTTAGTGTAAACTTTTGCTGAAACAAATGCTTGTAACAGTCTTGGCAGATGAGCCATTAACTAAAAGCACTGTGGTACAGACGAGCTCCATGCATGTGGACTGAGGCTAGGCTGTCTGTGCTTGTGCGTTACATAAACCTTTATACTTACGTTGACTTTGTGTCAAAGGTGCTGGCTGTGAGGTTGTTTGGAGAAGGCTTAGTCCCTAAACATTTGAGGGCCTGAGATCTGTGGAACGATGATTTACAGTGGGAAGTTGTTTGTTTCAGGTGGAAATAGAGAAAAATTTCATTTGTGTATCACATGTTCTGTAGGTTTGTGGTAGTATGAATTATTTGTTTACACGGCACCTCATCTTGTGTTCTGTACAGATGCTTGGAGGAGGTTGTGTTATGGGATATGTGGTTTAATTATGGTGCATAACATCAATATGTGGGGATTCTGAATTAACATAGTATGGAAGGGGCTGTATGTAGTGTGAGGCTGACAGCTGGAGGCCTTACATGTTTAAAGGGTGCGGTTAGAAGTCTTGGAGAAATTTTGGGTATTAGTAGGTTGGGGACCCTTGTATTGGCTGCAGAGGGCAAAAGAGAAAGGAAGGAGGCTGGTGTCTGACTTTTTTTTTTTTTTGAAGGACAAAGTGATTGAAAGCCATGTGTAGAATCCAGTTTATTTTTATTGCGATAGCTGTGAAGTGGTCAAGTAAAAAGGCAGAAGGTGGACAAAAAAAGTCTCACTTGTAGTTACCATGGATTATCCGGGGTGTTTCCTCATCGCTGGTGTGGAATTACCACTGGATGCTGGTTCACGTAGATATTTCAAAGGTGATTGCTCGTATGTGCTTCTGACTTGCTTTACTAAGCTTGAGACCACACTTTGCATAAACATAAACCCATCACGATTTAAGTTAAAGCTCGTGGAATCTGTGTGTGGAATAAGATGCTGAATGTAAAGGACTGCTGTTCTCAGGGAGGGTGATTGAGTGTAGTTAATATTTCTTAAACATTAACTCGCCACTTTTTTCTTTTACTCTGTCCCCTGTTGTACTAATTCACTTCTAATATTTGATTTAAAAATAAAAAACGCAACAGTATTTGAAATATTTCTATTATAATCATGAATATCATTTTTTGGATCAGTTTTCATCCTCTTTCAATTGGAAAATTCAGATTTATTGTACGGTAGCATCGTGGATCATCGTTATATTAGGAATGCATAGACATGTCACATAGGACTGTAGCTGGCTTAGCACAGTGTAAATACTGCTCTTTTCCAGTCAGCACTGGGAGACAACTAGCTGCTGGTTTTTGTGAGCACAGTGTTCCCCACGTCAATGGGGAGGCCTTGGTAAAACAATCCAAGTTCTAGACTGAGGGTGTGAATTGTGGAGAGTGATTAACAGGTCATGTGTGTCTCTGTGTCCATTTTTTCCCTCTAACGTTGACCACCTCTATCACCTTGTATGCTCTAATTTTTATCTGTATTTTTCATTTCGTACCACATAGTTGAACAAACTTTTCTCATCTCTGAATTCACTGCTGCACTCCAGTTTCTCTTCACCTCTCTGAAGATAAAGATGCATCCATCGGATCTGGGGCATTTGAGCAGCCCAAGTACTTTGATCTGAATATTGATTTTTCTCAGCAAATTGGAGGAAAGCAATGCTGTTTTCTTGAAAAATTGTTGAAGTTCTTGCAACCTAGGCTATTTTCATGTTTTTCACCTTCATTCTGCGCTTGATTATCTGCAAGATTTGGCTTACGTATCTACAGGGTGTGAACTGTCACATTTTCATCCCGTTTTAACTGCTTGTGGTGTGATGTGAGATGTTTTATGAAATTTCAGGAGTGGTTTAGCTCTGGCTTTTTCAGTCTGTCAAGTATGCATGTAATCTTCGGGGAGTTTAACTGCAATATGTGAATGAGGCATTACAGGTTCTTAATTCAAAAAAAGAAAGTATCAACTAACATCAGGCTATAAAAGTGTGGAGAAAAGGAATTGTTTGTATGGACAGTGAAAAGCAGGTCCTTGATGCAAGAGTAAGGATGCTGTGTTTCCAAAAACAACCCAAACTGTTTTTCTATGATAGATAGCCTTGCAAACTCCTCGGCTATTTGCCTAACATCTTTCAGGCTCAGGCAGATATCTAGCATTGAGTCAAACAAGCTAAAATTTGGCAAATCTGTCTAAGATTGATTGCTTCTAATGTGAGGGTTTCAACCATGCATGTAAGCATTGTGAGTTGAGTAGTGTATGGGACCTATAGTGTTTGTGGAATGTACTCGAGCAGTACTGTGTGCTAATGCCAAACATAAATTCTTAAGAATTAATTATTGTTGCCAAGAAAACTAGTCTGAGAAGTTTTGCGTGAGCTGGAGATTACCTCTTGCAGTTTAGTACTAATCTTCATTTCTTGAGCTGTTATCGGTATGGTGAAACATAAGGGTTGCTAATGAGTGTAGTTTAAGTTAGACTTCTGACTTTTGGGAGAATTTACATTGGGAGACAAGGCAGAAGGATGTTTTTAGTGTAGATATTGATAAAAGCCCCCTTCTTCATTTCAGCTACTGCAGACATTCCTACAAATTGAGGGAGTTTTTCAGGCCCAGATATTGTTCTGCTATGAAAAACAAATTGCCCCCTACTGCTCCCCTATGCACCGTTACTTTCTCAGTAATATTCATTCGGCTCATGGTTTTATGATGTTACTACATCACTGTCTGATGGTGTAGGTTCTCTTTTTTGATGGAAAATAATCTTTTCATTGAACTTTCTTTCATGTGAATGATGTACCCAGGTGCTGAAATCTATTCCTGGGAGACTTAACCAGAATTCAGCTCAGAAAAATAGCCTATTCACTTAAGGATGTTTCAGACCAGGCTGTTGGAGAGCTTGAGGTGGCCCTTTGGTGTGTTTGGTAATGACAAGTTAATGACCACGAACTTCCTATTAGGTAACAGAGGAAAGCAGCAGTCTGTCTTGGTGGTTTTCAGGGGATTAGTGTATGTTAAGGCAAAATATCACCTTCAGTATTTCGGTAACTCCAGTGCAGGAAGTTGACCTTTACTGAATGTAGGGCAAACGTGGTTCTGTGTTGTTAGAATGTGACATTTCATCAAGGAGATAAAGAAATAAGATGATGATTTCTTTCGTGAAGAAGTAATGTTTTATTGTTATTTCTATGATCGTTGTGTGTGGTTCATAAAATATTGCTTTGGCCTGTTCTCACCAGTTCTTCTGTCTTATCAAAGCCAGGTATTGTTTATAACTCATGACCTTGTATTTAAAATCTTGTGTGGCAAAAGAAAAGTTGGTGACTAGAGAGAAACATCTTAAATGACAGAACTTATCTGTAAAGAATTGATAATTGATCCAAACTGAAAACTTGGAAATTGAAATAAATAGCAATTATGATAATCCTTTAATATACACAGAAATATTAATATACACTCATCAGCTTATTCTGAAACCAGGGCAACTTTATTTTCTGGGCAAGTGTGTTGTTTAAATGAAGGGCAAGTAATATAAAGCATTGTGGAGCATGTGCTTTGTTCCCTACCCTGAACTCGAGTGGAGGCCAGTGATGTGGGTTATTCAATTGTATTTTCAGTGTTTCTTAAAAGGTTGTATGTTACATTAAATGTAGGTGATACATGAAATGTGTAGATTTTGAGGTTTTTAGGTTTAATAGAAAAACTTTCCCAGGTGTATCCTACCAGCTTTTGATGATTGTAACTGCAAGGGAGTGGAGGCAAGAGTGGATGAGTGCTGAAACACTTGTGTTATGGTTACTGCAGAAGAAAGGCTCAAATCCTCAGTGCGGCTGCCTTAGGCCTAGTGAGATGATGTGTTGGTGGCTCAGGACAAGTTACTGCTGCTTGAAGGTCTCTTAGATGAATGGGCAATATTTGCAGTATTGCTTGTATTTATATCATCAAGCAGTACGCTGTAATTGAAGGTGATTTGTAGAGTGGAACGGTAAGTTACGTGGACCTGGCATATGTAGTGTACCATATTTGTAGTTTGTGTGATTGTATTTTAGACTAGTTGTAGTCTAGTTTTGAGTACACCCCAAATGCTGCTGGGTGTTAGGTGTTCTCCAGGAGTTTTAGTCGAGGTAAATGTCAAAGATGTCCAGATCACGTGCTTGGAAACTACTCAGAGGGCGCAAACTAAAGCATAGCAAGTGGGATGACTCAGATTTCCTTGAAAGTGCACTACTGGTCCAATTGAAAATGCTAATGCAGATGTTCTGATTGAGTCTTGAAGGATCTTAGAGCACTGCAGAGAGTGTTGAGCAGTGCGTAGGTCTACATCCTCCATTCTTGTGCCTCTTGAGTGCTGTTGTCAGGCCTGGGTGCTCTCTAAGTAAGGCATTTTATCTATTTTGAAAGGTATCTGAATCTTTGTTCCCGAATTATTGTCCCTAGAGCTGAGATTTAGTGTTAAAATTACTAGTATTAAAACAGCAATACTGGAAAGCAGTTCTTTCGTGGCTTTACTTCAGTTAATCAAGAATGAAATGAGTGTCTGTGAAGCTTGGCTTCCTGTGGCTTGGTGTCTTGTGGTTGGATTTTTTCTGTGTGTAATATTGCAAGTCAGCTCTGAAAGTATTTTTGTGTGTTTGAGGCACGTGTAATATATGTGTCCTGCACGGCAAGGTGCTATCGGTAACAAAGTTGAGCTCCTCCAATACTTGTTCTCAAGAGGCACTAGTTTGGATGGAATGTCTCTGCTTGATCCAGCTATTTATTACCACAAAACTCACAGAACATGATTATTTGTTTAAGTATTTACTCTTGTGTTAACTTACGAATTGTGGTGAGTTTGTGCAAACTACTGAGGGAGGGGAACCGGAGCTTGGCTTTCTGTGGTTGTATTCGATCTTTTCATTCATGCTAACTCTTGCTTTATCTAAAGCCTTTTTATATTTAGCAATGATTTGTATTTCTTCCATAAGAGTTAAAAATTACTTTCTCTCCCTCCAATGTTTCAGGTTACCCACTTAGAGGTAGGAAATGGTGCTCCTAACAGTAGCAACTTTTCTAAAATCTCTTCTCTACAGGACAGATACAATTATTGAGGGCACCCAACATACATATTAAACGGGCCCCAAATGGGTGGATATAAATTTTCCCAGATGTATATTGTAGTCTTTTATAATGATTTCTATGGAACTGGAGACTAGTAATATCCCCTGGTAAATGAAGTAGGTTTGGACTATGAATGAGGTTTTTTAAAATGAGCAGTGTTTTGATGCCTGGAGTACTGCTAGTTTTGATTTTGGGGGTGGTAGATGAGTATTTAGAAAGGACTTTGATTTGTGATTGCTCTGGTGACCTTGAAAAGCTGCTGAAACTCTAATGTGCTTTGAAACTTGTCAGATGAGGAGTACTACTGTACTTGGGTGATGTTACATTTCTTTGTCTTTACATTTTTTCCTGGAGACACATCATAGTAATAGATTTCAATTTTTTCTTTTCTCTGAAAATGTTTTTTTGATTTTTTGTTGTTGTTGTTGTTGTTGTTGTGTTTTTTGGTAAAATATCTCATACTTGGTGTCGGTTTGTCACCATCTTCTGGTTCCCTTACTGAAGGCTTAGGCTGGTGGAAACACTTCATGTCTGAGTTATGTCTAATTATGTTACTCAGAAGGATACTTTGTCTAAAACATTACACTTGATTATGGGTAAAACTAGACAAATAGTATTCCTGTATATAACCAAAATGCACCTGATCTTGTGAAAGCAAAAGCTAGAACTAATACTATTTTTTGGTGAAGTTTATTTCAGAAATCCTCTACAAGTGCACCATAATTGAATTGCTGTTTAAAAAGGATGTAAAGATTCATTGGCATTGTCATGAAGATGCTTTAATAGGAGCAATGGCTCGCTCTGTGAGACATTTTCCAACCAACCCTTCTTTTGGATGTGTCTTACAATGTAAAGAAACTGAAAGCAATTTAAGTGGTACAGAAATGAGAACGTTTCACAGTATTTGATAGAGTCAAATAGCTGTGCAGTCTCCTCTGCAGGCAAATCTGAGAGCTCGTCAGTTTTTGAGGAATGGTAAAAGCTACAGTGTAATGTTTTTTCTGAAGTAATAATTTAACTTGTGTGTTAGACAGAAAAAAAAGCATTGTTAGAACTTTGCCAAAGTGATGACTTTTTTTCCCTACTTTTATATCATAGTGAAACGATAGAATTCATTTAACTTCTGTTTTGTGTTTGGTATGCCTTATGCTGAACAGTATCTATGCTTTGGTATCTGGGGTCTTGTTTTCGTTTGGTTTTAGGTTTTTAGTTCTGTTTTTCACTATATAAGAGTAAAAACGTGATGCAGGCAACTCCTGGGTTGAATGCCAATATCTAGTTTGTAACTGAATCCCATAGGATGACTTCTCAGTTAAACAAACAAACCTCACCATCTGTAGGCCAGAGAAGAACAACTCTGAAATACTTAATGATCTCAAAACAGTAGTTGTTGTTAACCATAACCATTTACTATGTGTTTTTGACCACTCTTTCACTGTGTGTGTGTGTGTGTATATATATTTATTTTTTGTTTTTAAGAAAGAAGAAATGGTGTTAACTTAGAATATCTTGAGTTTTGCAGAAGGGATAAGGTTAGAGATTGTCAAAACATCTTCTGATTACTTTTTTCTAACATTCATTGAAGTGAGGCTTAGTTAAGGAGCCAGAGGGGAAGGAATGAAATTGCAGTGTTGTTTAGGATTCCTGAAATAAAATTGTGCTATTGTTGTCCATGACGGGGAAAAGAATTTACCGTGGTTAGAAAAACGTCATGGGAGAATTGTTCTGAAACTGTATTTTTGAAATCCTGTATTAATTTATTCCTGGAAAATACTGTCCTTCAAAAGTACTTTGTATTTACAGCTGTTTTTGACTCTAATTTTCAATCTAAACAGTTTTCCATATTTCTGTATATGTGCAGGGGAAAGTAGTGCTCCATCTAGGAAGAGCACTGATCAGTTGCTGTTTGACTTTTTTTTTTCCCCACGGATGTTAATTGTTCTATTCAGGGTTAACAGACAAATGTTTTGTGTAAACAGTGGCATGGAATAGCAATTCCAGAACTGAAATAACTTTTTTTTTTTAAGAGGAAGAGATTTGTTCAGATATGAAACCTGGTTATGTTGTCAGTTCCACAGAGAAGATGGAGCTAATGTGGAAGATGTCTTAATGTGTCTTAACATATTGTCCCTTTTCCATAAGTTTTGTTTGTCAGATTATCAGGAGTCTGGTTAAAATCTCTCCTTATTTTGTGTGTAAGGTGTTGTGGAACTGATGGACTTACATCTCCATTTGAGGAAGCAGACATTTTTAGAAGGTCTTTTGGAGATTGAAGGAATGTACTTGGATTGAACTGTAGTGTTCAGAGGAAAAAAAGGCTGAAATTATCTCTTGCCTCTTTTTCTTTAAATGAGAAAAAAGCAATCAAGCTTGTTTGCACTAGATAAGTGTAGTGCTTTTGAAATGCTATGGACAGGACAAAAGTAAACCCAGCGCAATTAGAGAAATAGCTTGTATGTAATTCAATCAAATATATTTTGTTTATTATGAGTTTCTTGTAGTTAGTGAATGTTTTGTTACCTCAGTGGCAGTGCGGGGCACTCTTGTCAGCCAGGCAGTTATTACTACTTTGCGGCTGTTTAAAACAGTGGCTGTAAAGTTTTGGAAGCTTACTGTTATTCGGCTTTATTTTCTTTCAGTTGAGCTTCTTGAAGCAGCTTGCTACATGAGGATGTGAAAGGAGCTACTGGAGCAAAGGTTGGAGTAGAAGAGTACAGGTAGCAGGAGCACTGTCAATTTAGCTTAGCCAGCTTGTTGGGAGGCTGCACCCTGAGATATTTCAGAGGAATTTCTCTTAAGGTATACTTAGAACACTGCCTAAGTACAATGGTTTGGATACTGTTCAGTACCTGATAACCTGTTTTACCAGTGGAAGCTGTAAATTTGATTGAAATGTTACTGCTGATGCGTTCTTGACAGTTCAGAGTAGTATCCATTGTCACATGGCTATCGCTCTGATCTGCTGAAGCGAAAAAGTCCAGATAGGAAACGGCGTCAGGTTAAATCATCCTTTTCAAAGATTAGTTTAAATTTAATTTAAACTAAGAATGTGAAGAAAAGGCAGTACTGGAAATCATGTCAACTGCGACAGTGTTAGCAGCGTCACCAGCTGTATTGTAATCCTAAAGTAAAAGAACTTGCCATCAATATTTAATGTTAAAACCTCTATTATAACTAAATTATGAATGCTCTTCTGGATTTTCCCCAAGTGCATAGTGTGCTGCAGCTGATGACATGACTCCTTTCGTGGTGGTCATTCCTGCTTAATTAAATATCAGCGTTTGCTGATGAGAATATCTTTATTCCGTTGGCGTGTGAGAACACAGCAGGAACCAAAACTTTACATGGCGGAGACCATGGTGAGGGGTTCCACAAAAGAGCTCCTGAGGGAGTTGAGCTGTTTTTCTCTGTCTTCTGTCATGTTTGCAAATTTCCCTGGGGGATAACAGAATTGCCTCTGCTCATCCACTGTGGCAGTGGTATTGTACACTGCTTAATGTGGAGCTGGAGCTTATTATCTGCTCCGTGTTCTCAGTGAAACGTTTGGGAAACTGCAGAGGAACTGAAGTATTTTGGGTGAAACTTGGGTACTGTCAGACCTGGTATTGACTGCAGTGTGCGGTTACTTGTTGGGCACTGACTGCGCCTGCTTTTGTTTCCAGGAGTTCTTGAATTTGTTCAAGGTCAGAGGTTACAGTGAAATGAATTTGCTTTCAATGTGTTATGGAAGAAATCCAAATAATCTGAAAGGATGTAAGCAATCTGAATTTCAGATATTCTTTCTAATATTTGTAATAAACTATACTTAGGATTTCTTGACCACTTGCTGTTCTTTGCAGCTCCTCTTGTTCCTCCCTTCTTCTGCAATCGATTTCTATTCTGAATTTTCAGTGGAGTTATGAATACCGAATTTTTCCTCTTAAAACCTCTGCTGTTATTGTCTTGTTGCCAGATAGCTTGAGAAGTGGCTGGAAACATCATTGCTTGGTGACTGTTCATCTTGTTGAAATGTGCCTATCTCTGTGCACTGAACTCTTACATTTGGACTGGAACATTTGAATTTTTGAAATTGTTTAAGCTTAGAGATTAATTTTTTCAGACATCGTTTCTGAAAAAGCTTTCTCTTCCATGTGCTAAAAATGTTAAATACTGCTTTGTTTTGATAACATTATAAATTAGTAGTTTGTCAACCGATAGCAAACCACTTCTATGCCCTTGAAAATAGCGACTGGAGTTGCCAGTGTGGATTTATCATGAAAAAATCATTACCTGACCAGTTTAGTTGCCTTCTGTAATGAAATGACTAGATCTTGGAATAAGGGGACAGCAATGGACATGGCTTACTTTGACTGTAGCAAGGCTTTACACAGCGTCCTCAGCGTATTTCTATCTGTAGTCCGAATGGAGGGATGACTGGACATTTCGTGTTCAAAGGGTATCAGTTAATCATTCATACTCTGCCTGGATGCCAGTTATGAGTGGATTTTGTCAGTGACATGTAGTGACTTGCACTTCTTGATGTTGTTATCAATGAGGAAATGGGATGTATCTTCAACAGGTTTGTGGTGGGCATGCAGCGAGGCAGCTCAAAGGCTGGGTGCCCATCTAGAGATATTCAGCCTAGAAGAGTGGGCCTCTAGGAGCCTAAGGCATGTGCCAAGTCCTGCTTCTAGAATGGGAAGCACTCCGGCAGTGCTGCAGGCTGAAGGCTGGCTGGGTTGTACCTCTGTCAAAAACGAGCTGCATTTGCTGAATATTAGGCTAAATGCAGGTCAGACAGGGATGAAAACTGGCAGCTTTGATACCCTTTACCTGGTGTTTTTTCCATATGTTCCTAAGCTGCATTTGTAACCTTGGAACAGTGGCAACCTTTTGGGATT
This sequence comes from Tragopan temminckii, assembly GCA_028571105.1. NCBI lineage: Eukaryota > Metazoa > Chordata > Aves > Galliformes > Phasianidae > Tragopan > Tragopan temminckii. The sequence goes on from JAOWBP010001760.1 coordinate 21,492,943, forward strand.
TCCAAAGCTTGATACCAAGAAAATGAAGCTGATTTCTTTACTAAGAAGCACAATGGGAAAATGAGACAGGGTCATAAATTGAGAATGACGTTGCACTTGTGGAGATTTTCAAGACCTGAGTAGATATAGCCCTAAGCAACTAGGATTGAACTCAGCATTGACTGCACTTTGAGAAGGTGATTTAGCTGGAAGACCTCCTAGGTCTCTCCCAACTCAAATTTCTGTGAGGTACCATTTCTGGCTGAGACTTCAGTTTCATTTGGAAGCATGTATTTCTAGTGCTGCTAAATAAAGTAGTTTGAGTATGATCAATTACTCGTGTTCACTGTTTGTGAAATTAATCAGTAGTAACTGTTGGGTAAGCATTGAGTAGACAAAGTGCATTCTTTAAATAACGTCATTTCACCTAAGAAAAAAATTAAAAATACTCTTGTTCAAGTTGTTCTAGAACTTCATAGTGGCTCATATATTTTCTCTTTCACTTGCCTTTGTCCATTATTCTGAACTTTGAAGTAAAGCTAAGCAATATCCGAAACGTTTGTTGTTTGAAGTTTCTTGTGGAAGAAAGAAATAACAACAGTTTTGCTAATACTGATTCAGTTCCCTCTTTGCCCATTAAAAGAAACTGTCAACTAAATGCTATATGTGGATAATTTGAAAATGGAAGGCTTCAGCTGGACCCAAGCTACTGAAGTTATGTACTAGTATACCTAGACATGGTGGGTTTAACTGTGATAGCCAGGCTCTTGAGTTTGTGAGAAAAGCAACTTTGCTTCTTTCTTAATAGCATTTTGCTTTTATAAAAAATTAGTAGTCAGTGACAGGCTTCTTTGATATGGTTTCTATATGTGAGATTAAGTTTGAATCCCAACTGTAGTCTTTCTTTTCTTTTGACTCCAGTATCTATGTGTACTCTTGTAAATGGTTGCATCAATATGTCAGGCTTTTCTATCTTCTTCCCCTTAAACATGCATGAATGCACATAACCCTGTGTAGGCTTTCTCTATTACGCGGTTGTTTGTATTCCTGGTATATAAATAGACTTGTGTGCACCTATTTTTGAAGGTGGTTCAAATGATAGTGGACTTTTTGGCAGGTAGTGTCCATTGACTGGTTTAGCTTATATCACCTTATGCCTTTTGTCTCTAACAAATGAAAGGCACTCTTGTAATTTTTTGCTGCATTACCCCAAACAAGTACGATCTTCTTGACTAACTTGACCGCTTCCAGCTGTTCATGTGTTTTCTTGATTCCAGTCAAAAACTTGCTATAAAGCAGCTCTTGAGCTATGGATTTTATTGAATAATGTGTTGAACTAGGAAAGAAATTGGTCAATTATTCCATCTTCCTACTTTCAGACTTACAGGCTCTTCTGCTTTATTCACCCTCTAACATACAAGGAAGAGTCTCTAAACTGAATCTTTATCAGAAGCACAAAGATCTGGAAGAAATTTGATTTTTGCACTGCGTTCAAGGTAAGACTTTCAAAATTGCCCATGACCAGATGGCAAAAAGCATGAATATCAGAGCTTGTGAAATGGAACTACTACTCATTTGCCAGCTTTTTTGTGCATTATACTTAGCCTGAAGCATATTATGAATATTTATTAAGTATTAAATGCTGCATAATTCTTTGGATGTGTGCTGTGATCAGGTGCATATAATCTAGCTGTGTCTGCATTCTTTCACTAAAACAGTTAACCAAGTTGGTACTTGTAACTAATGTTTACTGTATCTTTTGAGTAGCATAGATGTTCATACTTGTAAAACTGATATACTAATTTGCATGATACAAGATGAAATGTCTTAATAAGCGGCGTCAGTAATTATATTTGGTTTACTTTATAGTCCCATGCTCATCTAGTTGGAATTTCTCTTGAATGTAGGTGCAGCTGGAGTGCAATGCCTATCCCATGTCTATTTCAAAGTATCAGGGAATAGTTGGGGAATCAGTGGATAGGATTGTTTAATTATGAAAGGAGTGGTAGATGTGTTTCTTTCAGTAAAGGTGTTGCTTCAAGCACCTGTGCAGTTTTCACCTCTCTGCAAATTTGAGCACTAATCAAGTGGTAGGAGTCATTAGAATTATGTAGCAGCGATGCAGTTGCCTTCAGCTATCATTTGCAGGTTAACAAAATATTGAATAAAATGATTCTATCATTCCCAGCCTCCAAGTGAAGTGTGAAGAGTGATGGGTGATGAAATCCGTAGCCCAGCTTGCAGTTCCCCTTGATTCCCCAGACTCAGGGAGTATATTGGTGGGCTACGCTATTGACTAGATCATATACACTGTTTTCCAAAGGAAAAGCTGAATAAATGCTTCAGAAAAAATGGAAACACATTGATATCCTTTACAGACAGCAGGTTGTGTGAGCAGGGGAATACAAGGGCATGGTATCCAGCCATAAAACAGATGGTGGAGAATTTCATGTGGAGTCAGAAAGACATAGGAGCTGTTTCGGGGACTGTAAAGTGCAAGTTGCAGTGCAAATGCAATGTAGGCAGCTGGTTGCCTGGTTCTAGCCCTTGTGGGGTTGTGGGGATCTACTGACACTGGCACCTAATATGCTGAATTCAGTGCTTTCTAGAAGGTTCAGATCATCAGTAGACTTCTATTCACATTACTGTTTTTAATTTGTTGTGCCTTTATGGTTGTATATTTTTTTCTAATAATATTTACTGAAGTACCTGCATTATCCCCAAGCTTGTTTGCTTAGCTTTTAAACTGCTAAATTCATCAAATTCTTTGTCATCATTCTGCAAAGGCTTGAATATTTAAGAGTATCCCTTTGTGAACTCTGCTTATTTTTTTAATATACTTTTATCGATATTAGGTATAATTGTCTGGACTAAACCAAGTCGAGCATACATACAGTTTAAGCTTAACATATTTTAAAGTAATAAGACTGAGAGATGTGAGCTTTGAAAGTTTCAAGTTATATTGCTTTAAGACATCTTGACATGTTCCATGTATATACAGAATGACAACGTAGGGTGTCTTCACCCTCTCTGCAGTTAATGTGTTCTTAGGCATCGTGGTGCGAAGATGATGTACCTATTGCCATTCACATTCTGCAAGGGAGTGTCTTGCAGCCAGCAGTGTGTAGGAGCAGTAACCTTCTGTGGAACTGGAGAGGGTGTCTTAATCTGTTATCCAGAACTGACTGCAACTGATGTCTGACCTGATGAATAGCATAAAATAAGCATTGAATTATTAACATGCTTGCTTCTCAGAATCTTTTTTCCTGTCGTGTCTATGTAGACCTATCATAACTGCATTGACTGCTTGTAAGCCCTTGAGCACCATCTCTAGTGCTGATTTTTTTTTTTTTAAACTGGCATGGTCTTTTTGCATGGTAGGTTTAACATTCTTACTGCTAAAATTGCCCTTTGAATTTTTGCAGGTATATTTCAACATGTCTTGTAGTACTTAAATAGTGGCAAAATTAAAACAGTTGTTGTCTCAATAGATATATCTGAAACTTCAGCATTTAAATATTTTGTAAATTGGAAGTATTTAAGCTGTATTGATTAAAAGCCAGTCAAGCTGATTTTTCAAACTGAAGTTGCAGTAGTAATTGGACAAAACAATTTGAGTATTTAAACTCGAGTTGCCAAATGGCTGCTTCTTGCCAAGTACTCCTCTGTTTAGATGACAAGTCAAGCAGTTCAGATAGCCTCAGTGCAGACACCTGAAAAAGATTCCATGTGTCCAGGCAACGATATTGGAGACTGCTGCCAGAAAAAAAGGTAATGGAAATTCGCTTCACTCTGCAGATCCTAGAGATAGTGATTTTTTTAGTCTTCAATTTTTTTCTTAGAAAGCTTCTTTAATATGTTAAAAAAAAAAAAAAAAAAAAAGTAGAGCATGATATAGAAGTGCAGGGAGCAGTACTGTGTTTCTGTCACAGACAAGCCATCTGTGATCTAAAACCTAACACATACTGTGGATCGAGTAGGATATATGCTGTGATTACAAGTGTAATGATCATACTGCAGTATAGGAATGTATCATTACATATCTTGTAGAATCAGCTGCTTCTGTTAATTCTGTTCTGATTATAACTGACTTAAAAATGCTTTGAGATGTTCCTCATTTGGAATGATCCATTCAAATGGGTTAAATTAGCAAGGTGGTTAATCTGTTTTAGTGAAGAGAGAGCATAGCATCTTTCTAGGCAGAAAAAGCAATCTGAAATGTTTAAGTAGTCTTTACATTTCTAAGTGCTTTGTCGCTTACGCTAATGCAGTAGTGTTAATGAAATAATTTTGCTAATAGGTGTTAAAAACTTCTTGGTGTGGAAGAGTCAGATGGGGGAAAAAAACATGATGCTCTAAAACTGTGATTGCGGTGCAAAAATAACTATATTTTTGCTTCCTACTCGAGGGCTTTGGTTTCTATATTAAAGTACTGAATTTGATTTTACTACTTTTGCAAGATTAATATGTGTGGGTGGGCTTTTAGTTGATGGAACAGGTATTTGAATGCTCTCTCCAAGTTTTCTGCTTTGCAGTAACTACTGAAGCGTGTATTGCACAGTAAGTGTTAATATAATGTTGTATGCTACTGATTTGAATGTTCTGGTGGTTTTATTATGGTGTTGGATGACCTTTGCGTTTAAATCCTTTTGTACATAAACCTAGAAGCGGTAATGGGATGAAGGAAGCCACAAATAGATTCAAATGGTTAAGTACTGTGGCAGAGAATGTGTTCTTCCTGTAACAGGAACATCAACAGCGTTCAGGCTATTTCTTAGCTGCTCTGATGGCTCAGCTCTAGTTCACTTGTATGTGAAGAAATACCCTCAGAAGATGAGGGCAGAGTAAGGACATCACTTGCACTCTTGTAGAGAGGGGAGTCCTGCCTCTAACCAACAGTATTGTTTATATTTAAGAAAAATACAACTCACGGTCCCTTATGAATCCGACGCATTTATTTCTCTTACTGTCAATCACATCAACACAAGTGAATTTTTGCTGTGTTTTCTTTTTGAGGTGCTAACTAAAGGATTGTTATATTCCAGTCTTCTTGCTCATTTCTCACTCTACTTTGTGAATTTTGAAGTCCTTCTAAGTATAGGTATACTTGTAGCGCCAGTTAAGGCTGTGTGTATTATACGTATAAGGTGGGAAAAACAGGATTTGCTGTCAAGATTTTAACTGTGATGGCTTAATTCCCCAGCAACCAAATGGGATGCTGTTGTGCCTCTGAGAATCCTTTGTGGGATATTTGTACAAAATGCAGGATCTGCACAGAAAGATATGTTGTAAAAACAGCTTAAACTTTTCCTGTGAGGTACAGCAGGAATGTAAGCTGTGGCGTTGAAGACAACTAACTCACTATTACTGTGATGGTTATAGTAGCCAGATTTCACTCCAGAGCTTTTTCACTCTTGTTGTTTTCTGGCTTAAAAATAGCTGAAAACTGTTCATTGATGAATTAATCACTATAGTCGTCTGCAGAGAATCTGTTCTTCCACTTTGTGAGCATTTCCTGTGAAATGTTATTAATCCTTTGAAAACTGTCATGCTTGCTGACTATATCTTACAGCTAGAGTGCCTTAATGCTTTGTAGCTCAAGTCACCTTTTGAATCCTAGCAATAAGACAAGACAGTTATGTCAGGTTTCTATACCTCTTGATCCTACCATATTTTGAAGCCTGTAACAGTGGGATTTCTTTATTATCCAAATGCATGTATTTGATACAGAATCAACCGAGCTGAAAACTGTTGCCTTCTCTGATTATTTTTTTCCTGAAAATTGCTTTTGTAAGAGTTCTTTATGGCCTTAAGGCATTTTTTTGAACAGCTTTGCAAGAAAGGGCCAAGCTGTTTCTGTTTCATAATCAACAGTTTTTATTCCCAAGTTTACTTCAGAATTTGAATAATGCTGTAGTTTACTTACAGCTCGCTTTTCTGTTGGGGGAAGGTATGACAAACTCTGGTGTTCTTTTTATATTGCTGTAGTAGCTAGAATGGGTGTGACATTCCCCTTTTGCACAAAGTGAGGAGTGGTTTAGGGCCCAGAGGACTTTTAAATGGATAGATGTACTTGGTAATGTTCTCAGATGACATGTGTGGCGCCTGCTCTCTGAGTGTTTGACCAGTGCTCAGGCTGTGATTTCTACTTACTTGAAGCAAATGGATGTTTACAAAGTTGCAGTGATCCACCTGCAGTGACTGTATTTTTTAAACATTGATCTGAAGGCTAGATGCTTGCAGAAGCAACGAATAGATGGATAGCTTCAAACTGACTCATTACTGCCTATCAACCTAACTAGCAAGATGGTAATAAATTTGCCTCGTGGGGATACACCGTAGCAATGTGTTCAAAAGACTGACGCTTTGCTAAGGGTAAATGTGATTCTTAACACTGCCTGTGCAAATTGCTGTGCCTGAGCCGGGGCTTGGAATCCCCATCAGGAAGATGGATGTTTGCAGATGTTTTTGCAATTTTAAGTAAATAGATTCAACTTCACATTGAGACACTACGGACATGTTTTCTGTCTGTTACTCCTGATTTGCAGTGGGTGACATAGTGCATATCTAGAACTTACACTATATCTGTAATGCAAGATATAATAACACCTACAAGGACTCTTGTAAACTCTTCTCTTGAATGTCCTAGAAACCCCAATAAATGTGTTGACTCAAAGAAGTCTGCTACTTGTGGTTATTTTTTTGTAGATTAGAGCTTTTTAATGAAAGCATACTAGCATATAAGTGCAATACATCTTTTAACTCTGGGAGATCATCTGTTTTCTTTAATCTGATAAATATGAAATAGTTGACAATGAAGGCTTTTTATACTTCAGTACTTTTACTGAAGTGTGTTATATGGCCTTTTTCCTGAGTGTTTCCAAAACTGGGTGTTTGAAAAGCTGTTCCAGCAAAGCTAAGTGTAGATTGTGTACTCACGTTCCCAGTTTTAGCAAGGATGACTTTCAGTGTTTGTTCTTCTGCTTGTATCATTTGACAGAGTCTGAGTTACACATTGACTAGATGAACAGTCTGCTTCAGGCATTCCTGTATAGAAGCATAACCAACTATGTGGCTGAGCAACAGGGATTAACGTGGAAACAGAGATGAGCTGCTGAGAGCAAATATTACTTAAGCTGCCACTGTTGCCAAGAAATCTTTGTAGCCATAATGTGAATTTAGTGATGTAAAACTTTCCCAGAAGACAATTAGAGAATTTAGGAATGAAAGACCTGGCATATAAATACGTATCACAGATTCGCAGGAAAAAACCTCAGAATAGCTTTTGTACCTATCTTCTGTGTGTATCAAAAGCAATGTAAGTTTCTGATGCTGTAAATGAGCCCACTGAAGTAATACTTAAGTGTGGGCCTAGCTAGAACACTGAGCAGTACTGAGCCTTGCTGAGCTTTTGACCAGTGTAAAATATTGTGCTAATTGTATGTTGTTCTCATTGTGAATTCAGACTTGAGTGGTTCAAATGATTAACTTGCAGTTAAGATTTTGAACAGCCAACTTCAAACTGCTGACCTAAACATTCACCAGAACCTTGAGCAAATTTATTTCAAGACTTCTGCATTTAAAAAACAACAAAAAACAAACAAAATACCCAACAACCCTGGAGCTTTACTTCTAAAATGCATTGAAAAGATAATGCTGTACTTTTTACGAAACCTGGATATTAGTTTAATTGCATAAAACACTTAAATTGCTTAATGCATTAATAAAACAGTTCAAGTTTTTGCTCAGCTTTGATTCACAATGTTGTTGTGTAGAACCAGGAATCACTCAGCAAATGCAGAGAAAATTCATCATTCTCTTATTGTAAAGTATGAGCTGCTTCCTCTGTAGGTTGAAAGTTGTACCTTGCCTCAAGTGATTATGCAGATGTTAACTCTGCTCCTGGCTTCTGTTTGTAGGTTAACAGGGAAATACTGTGTGAACTTGCACAACTAGTTCACTCCCTTGTCATATGTTCTTATTTTACTGTAAAATCAGGTAGCCTAATACCTATTTGAAGAGGGGGATGGAGTATTTTACATTTACTGTATGTTTACAACATGCTGTTAAGAAATTGCAGTAAGCTGGCAAATCTGCACTGAGCTTTCAGTATTGCACTTTTCCTTCTCCCCCTAGAATCTTGAACTTCTGTAATACCTTTTACTAACTTCTTAATGACCCACAGCCAGGAGAGTTAATATCAGCAGTGGTAGTATTTGATACCGTAAGGTCAGATATGACACGTGAGATTTCACTTTGTTTTTATTGGTGGTGAGAAAGTCAGTTGGCTGGTTTATTTTAAAGCAACAGTAACGTCCTTAAAGGTCCTTAGAGGGTCAGAGTTGTTGCTGGTTGTTAAACAGAACAGAAGGTGTATTTCTGGTGTTTCTTTGACCAGAGTCTTGAAATTTGGAAAGGACCTGGATGATGCAGTGGTTTTTGCTTCTTGTAGTGCTAGGATTCAGCTTGAGGTTCATCAGTGCACTGCTACCAAGTTTCGTTAATGAGTATTTAGTTATCATAAAGACAGATGTGATGCCTACTCTTCTGTATAGTGGTAGGGATCTTCAAATTTGTCAGAGTTCTTGCCTACAGAATTTTTTTAACATGCTTGTTGTTGAATGTTGGTTTTAATTTTTTTAGCACTGACAGGAGTTGGACTTGATCCTCATGGTGCCTTTCAAATTAGGATATTCTATGATTCTGTGATTTACTTGCGATGCATTTGGCTGTTGCTTTCGTCTGAAGAAAACACTTTTAACGTGGTGAAATGAAGCATATTCAGGGGTAAGATACTCTTAGCTCAAAATGGCTCTCTTGGAATCCATCATAATGTAAGCAGTCTGTCTCCAGGCTAGACGTCACCCTTGTCTAATGAATGTTCTCGCATGCTCTTAGAGTAGTGTTGGGAGGAGTGAAGCCTTTTGCTTCTGGGAAGCATAGAGCTTGTGTTTCCATCTGCTTCTGTGAGTCAGCCCATTCCAGAGGCGACTGAAGCAGCATTAGAAGGACTGAGATTGCCAAGCACCTCATCACGTAAGCGTCCTGTAGCCTCCTGGTTAAGGAGATCTCCTGGAGATGGGATGCTGTGTGAAGGGAGCTGCCTTGTGGCTGTGTGTTTGGTGATGGTGCTCCAGTGGCTGGTGTACTTAAGGAGGGAGAGTTACGCTGTTTCCCACAGCTTTGTGAATCTGTGCCTTTTGAGGTTTTGTCCTGTTGTTTTTTTTGTTGTTTGTATTTTATTCTGAAGTCCTCAGGTACGGTAACAACTTTTCTTTGCTGGTGAATTTTGTAACTTATGAGGGGAAGACTTTTGCAGCATGATCCAGTGCAGCAATTTAGAATATTTGCTCGTTAGTTCTTTCAAAACACTTCTTCAAAGTTCGTTAACGATTTATTGGATGCTGTTTAAGTCATAATTTCACAGTACTCAGAACAAATCTGCATAGGCAGCAGCTGCTGGTTCTGCATTTCTGGCACTTGCCTGAAACGCATTTTCTAAGATGGTTTAGAGAACTAAACTGGCAGAAAATAATTGACTTTTTCTGGCTTAGTTTGATTCACTGAACCGTCCATCCTGTTGTGGTGCCTAGAGAAAGAATGCCAGGGAAAATGGGGCTTGCAGCAGTGTGACATTACGTGCATTGAACTAACCGAAACCTTACGGTTCTTCCAACAGTAGCAAAGTATTCCTTCTTTTGTGCAGCTTCTCGCTTATGAGTATCAAGGAAACAAGCACTTTGGATGGCTGAAAAACACTAGTTACTGTTTCAAAGAGGCAAACCATAATGAAATGTTGTCATAGCTTCATTCTTCAGTCAGTGTCCTTAAAGTCAAAGCCTGCAGTGTGTCCCCTTTATGCCTCATTCAGCTCAGCAGAGCTGTAATCAGTTTATAATCATCAGCCTTACCATAAGGCTTGCCTTTCCCTCATTCCCCAGACAAAACTGGCTGTTAGCCAGACTTCTTCCTGCAGCAGTTCCTTCTACCAATGTACTATCACAGTAACTTCTGTAAGATGGGTGGTTTGTGAGATTAAATATGTAGTCTCTGATCCTTACAGGAATTCGGGCATTTGCATCCTACTGAAAATGATGGATTAGATGCTCAGATGCGAGTACATCTGAACTGTTGGTTACCTGTTAGTTTTGTGTTTTAAGTTTAATTTATGATTAGTTTTATTGAAACTACTTTTAAAGATGTGTCATTATTATTTCTTCAGAGGAGCTGTAGTACTTTGAAAGAAAAACAGTAAGCTTCAGCTGTGAAACTACTGTGCATTTGTACATCTAAGCAATCATAGTAAAGAGTTGGCAAATAAGACATGCTATACTTGATGGATTTCACTTTTGTCAAACTGTCTACTCGGCCGTTTAAGCAGGTGAATAAAATCAAGTAAATAGCAGTTGTGTTAGCAGATATGCAAGAGCTGTTTCTTCAGTAACTGAATTTAGGGACTTGAATGTCAGGTTGTAGGCTAGATGACTTTTTAAGTGCTAGGTTGTGCTGGTGATGGAAAATGAAGAGAAAAATCTGATTTTATTTTTTGTTGTTGGTATGAATCTTTAATGTGCTGTTTAGAGTGCACTGTGAAAGATCTTACGACAGCCAGACATAGCTTTAGTTCAAGCTCTTCTGTTTTTCAGGAATACTGCTTTTTCCTAAATTCATGTACAAATCTGTTGTGTACCATCTGGAGTGGCTAACTACTTCCTTTGTTTCTTTCTAGGAAATACCAAAATAAAGCAGATGTTGTGTCCCGTACTGTTATCTCAAGGTTTTGCAAGTCATTCTGTTATGTGCTCCTTGGCAGCAGGAATGTAAACTAATTCTTTCAACACTGAACTAGAACCTTGACAAGGTTGTGATTACAGGTAAGAACAAATTCTGCCTCTTAGAAATTTGTGGAACAGTATAATCTCTTGGACTGTGTTTTAATTTGCAACTTTTAATTGACTAAGACTTTCTCATAAATTTGGGAACAGATTGGATAAAAGAATGTGTTTTTTCATCTTTAATTGCTTTTGAGATTTGCTTAATCTTATTTTAAATAGGAAGAAAATGCCCTCTCTCTAGTGCTGTACAATTATACGGTTAATAAATGAAAATGGGAAAAAATGTAGTTTATCAGCACCCAAATGTATGCCGTCCCTGAATTTGAGAGAGGTGTTTTCTCACACAAAAGATTGTCTAGTGGAAGTCAAGGTCATGAAGTGTTTCGCCACAATGAGCTTAAATCAGCTTACTGCTTGTGTGGCTTTTCTTCCCCTCAAGGTTCATATTTCCCTAAATCAACTAATAGCAGCACTACTGCTTAAGTTACCCTTTTTAATCAGTTACAGAAAATTTCTAAATTGTTGTTACAAGTCCACTGTAGCTTCTGTTTCTGAATGACTTGTTTCAAGGGGAAAGGTTGTTGTCATCTTCCAGTGCAGTGAAAATGTTTTGGTTTCTGATTTCCTATTTTGACTTTATCTGACAGACTGAAAAGTGGTGTCCCACTCTTGTCCCACTATTGAGTTACTATCTTTTCAACCTGTGGGTGGGGAACTAAAAATTTGTGTTCTTTTATTTTGATTTCTTTTTAGAAAGGGTAAATTAAATGCTACAGAACTGTGTTAATTAAACATTAAAAAAAAATATAAAAATTTCAAACTTAACGCTTTGTTTTTTTCTGAATAATTCCCTGTTTAAACATGGAGTACCTGTTTTCAAGACTGTCCATTAAATTGCTTTATTACATATGCTGAATCTGCAGAATTATGATGAAATTAAAACCTTTTGGTCTTGATTTCATGTTTTGGTGCCTCTGACAGGATAAGTCATTTGCCTTAAAGTTGTTTGCCTTAGACTGTAGTGGCAGGACCACTGCAGTGGAATGTTGATTTCAGGCAGTTTCATGTGTTATACTCAGAAGTTGTGTGATGCAGATATCAGTGATGGGTTTGTGCTAGGGAGGTGGTGCTAATTGTTCTGCTTCTCTAATGAAAGAAAGGTTCAACTGTTTTTTGTTTTGGATATGCTTTGATTTTTTGCTTGTTTTTGTTACGTTTCGATTCAATGTTTGTATTTAATTTACAGTGATGTAACAGATTTAGAAAAGACACAACTCTTCTTATGTCATAGACTATATTTTTGTTGGATTGGATGTGTGTTCCTCATATCTGTGTGTGTGAATCACAAATCACCCCTCAGCTAAATTTAAAAACATATATATAATTTTTTTTTTTTACTGTGGTTCTGTGTACCTGCTGCAAAACAGTCACCTTGGTCTTTTCAGACCTGGTTAGGAACATTTGATTATGAGTTAGGCATTCATTTCTACCTTATTCTCATATAAATGCATCTGAAGCTTTTCTTCTCTCATCTCTTTCTGTGTTTGTTCAGTAAGTTATATTGAGAGCATTAACTTGAGATAAGGGAGAACTCATTTTTAGTGACATACTGCTTTGTGCTAATGAGTAAAATGATTTCTTCTATTTTGATACCCACTGTATATTAGCTGTATAGTAGCTCTCTTTGAAATTCTACATGCTATTTCTTTAATAAAAGCTTTTCTGGTGGTATTTTGAGAAGGTGCAATGTTTAATTAAACTCATAAAATAGCTGTTGAACTTAAAGAAGCAACAACGTAAAGACTGTGTAGAAGTACCTAAACTTTCTTTAGGGGAAGGATCACTTCTATACTAGGTCAGTGCCTTCTAGTGTCCAAAAGCTAGGCATCTACCTCTGCTTTGAATCACCTACAGGAAATGTGACCCAATGTAGGCAAGAGGTCAATTTCAGTAAACGTGGGATATGAGTCTTGTTAGCAAACCTACCATAGTATGATCTTAAAGAAGAAAGTAAAGAACAGTCCACTGGGTGGTATGATAATACCACAGCTTGTTGCAGTTTCTATCAAGGGCAAGAAGTGACTCGAGGGTTGAAAAGCTTAAATTGGTCACATCTGATTTAACCATTTTGTTCAGGTACCCATGCACTAAACTCCTACTTCAGGATGACACAAGGACGTGGGTACTGCTTTGCACAGAGCTATCATGGCTATCAGACTTGAGCCTTTGATGTTCCCATGGAGTGGTAGAAGCAATAGTGAGTTTATTTTGCACTTGCCTGGGCCTGATATTGCAATACCTGGTGAACCAGCCTGGGTATTTGCATCTTAAATACTACTTCTCATATAGTTAAAATGTAACTCATATAGAACTGGAGTTTTCCAGATGGCAGTTGAGTTTCCCAGCCTTCATAATATTTGGATGACAACTTGATAACATCTGAAATTGTTACCTGGAAAACTAAGATTAATGACATGGAATGAAAGAAGTTTCTACTCTAGAGCATTTGTTACTGAGAAAGATATCTGCATTCCTCTTCAGTAATTTCCTAGCTGAAGTGCTAATAGGAACAGACAGCTGCTGGATGTCAGAAATCACACTAGCAATCACAGAATTGTGTGTCGTTAGCTAGGAAGAACGCTTCATGTTTTAAGTTGACGTCTGGTCACAAAAGTTCATGGGTGTGACCTCTGCAGTTTATCTAATTGTGATGCTGCACATACTGACAAAGGCTTGGTAACTCTAAAATGTATCAGCCTGAGCACCAATGGTGACTTTGTACTGTTTGCAGTGATTGCAGAGGTACGTTCCTGTGAAGCTCATCTTGGGCATCTGAGATGTAGTCTCTCGACTTTGTACCTACCAAACTGCATTCCAGATAAATAAGAGGCTGCAGCATGAAAGCATGCAACTTATCCTTGAGAGACAGGCAGTTGTCACATCAGCTGAACTTGCTGCAGTTATGTGGCTTTGTCCATGTTTTTAAAAGGTATGAAAGAGCAAAATATGAACTTCAGGAGACTTCTACATGTAGAAGCCACTGTATTTGGTGTATTCACTTGTTACGCTGTGCGTGTTTAGCTTGCAGGTTTTTTTTTGTATAGTTTTGTTTCATACTAGTTTTTAAACTTAGATTCTTAAGAGTTACAAAATTATGCAAGAGTGAACATAATTTAAGTATGTTTTGAGCTGCAAATGCTGTGAAGCTAGCTTCTAGAGGTACTAATCTTTCCTTACCCTGTGGCTTGATGACTGGTCCCATCGAGGGGCAGATGAAGGCTTTTCTAGCTTCTAATTTCAAGATGTTTTGTGGTTTGTTTTTTTTTTGTTGTTGTTCCCAAATCTCGGAACACAGTTCTTGGCTTCCTAGTGCTTCTCTGCTTAGCTCTACTGTATTTTGTCAGTAGCTTAATTATACGTACCCTGCACCTAATCCTGAATGTACTCCAGAGATTAAACTCCAGTGTTTCAATATAATAATCTGATTATTTACATGCATTACCTGCCTGATGGCAACTTTAGAACCACAGTTTCTGATGTATCAAGTCATCTAAAATTTATCTGCCAGTTGGAACACAAGTGTATGTGTGCGCCTGAAGTTAACTATCTTGCTAAAATGGTGATAGGTCCTAACCTAACTCCTGGTGTGCCTTTTTACACAATCACACAGTCTTCCCTACTGGAGTTTATTCCTGTATTGGATCTGCTTCTGAGCTGCTGCCTTCTAAATTCACTGCAGTGAAAGTCACAGGGTTCTAAAATTAAATTAAAGCTAATTTTGCACCTCTTTAGTGAAACAGTTTAAATAGCAACAGCAAAAACATCTCAGCCAGCAGTTCTGAAAGAAAGGAATTTGCTGGCACAAAGTAGTGGGAAATAACTGAAGCATAGCAAATTATATTTTCAGGTATTTCTGTGGACATTGGAAATAGTATTTAATGCTATGGATTTACATCTACCTGTGATTGTTTCGTTCCTTCAGACTACCTTGAAGTAGCTAAAGCATATTTTGCAATCTTACCTCTTTGTTTTAAATGGCTGGTTCAAAAACAGTTTGTTTCCTTTGTGTATTTCTTTGTTTGCTCCCTTCGTCCCCCCATCCCAATGCCCATGCCCCCCCNNNAAAAAAAGTTACATGAATTCATTTCAGAGTTATAGCTGCAGATTCTAGGCATATATCCTGTTTGCTTAGGGACATGATTTAGTGGAGGGTTTTCAGAGTTAGGGTACCATGGTTAGGTTGCAGTTGGACTTGATGATCTTCGAGGTCTTTTGCAACCTGAGCAATTCTATGATTCTATGATCCCAACTGATGATTGGATTAACTAGGCAAATTTTGAACATCCTGGTTTAAAAGCCTATTGGGGTTGTTTCATATAACCTTGTTGGGGGAAGTTTTTGGTGGTAAATTTTATAAAAGTGTTATATTAAAGGTTTATCTTGATATTCCATTTCTTTATATCAGTATGAAATGAATCTTTGGTCAGCTGTGCTGCCAGAATCCTTCCTCACTTGCCCCCAGCTTCTTCTAGCTACAGTTGATTTAAAAACAAACTCAAGCTCCATAGTGATTAGTCACATTACAGTCTATCGCTATTTTTCTTTGTAAAATATTCAGATCTCTTTCTTAACAGTTCAGCTCTGCCAGTGCTTTGAAACTGTGTTGCACTAACTTAAGTTACAGTAGCTGCTACTGCCAAACTTCAAGTAGAGCTATTGCTCAAAATTTCAGTAGCTCTTTGCCTAACTTTGCCTAATGTAAATTTGTGTAGTGCCAATGTTTTTTGAGTTCAGTAAGTAAAAAAGTGATCCCAAGCTTTCTGTCATTGAAAACAGAGAATTATTGCTTGCATTCCCTGTAAGATTTGGATCAAGTAGAAAACGTGAGAGACAGGTATGTGTTTGGACTTGAGATAAATAAGTCTTGGATTAGGTTTTTGCCCCAGGAAAGGTGTATCAGCTTCTACTGACAGCGCTGAACTCTCTTGGAAATGTCTTAGCTATTGATTTAAAACTAGAGATGAAAACCGTAGGAGAGCTGGAGTTACTGCCAGAGCAGCATATTACTGAGCTTCCTTTGAAGGCCTTCCAAAGACTACTGTTAGTGATTAATTGGCACTTATCAAGTGGTAGTGGTGTTTTTTTTCCTTCCCAGAGGTGAGAGAATTACTGCAAAAAAGGGAATCCTAGGTTTCCATTCTTGATCTGAAGAATGTGTACAGTTACTTAAAAAAGTTGGTCACCATTTCTTTGCTCACTAAAACACTTTATTTCTTCAGCTGATCTTCAAAGCAACTGCTCCTCTGTATAGCCTGCCTAATAGAAATAGTGATAGAAAGAGGTCTTGTGTGTGTGCTCAGTGTCTTCTTTATGACCAGCCATAAGCTGGATACCTAGCCTTAATATTGTCTTACTGACTATAAGTCAATCTCAACATCCTTTATTATTTGTAGTTTTAAAAAGTGTTTGTAACATTAAAAAGTATGTTTAGAATATTTAAAAATATAAGGTTTTTTTTATTATTCCTCCTGACCTGTAAGAAATGAAGCTACTTACAAAACAGGCAAAGCTAGGATATGGAACATATGCTTTGATTCTTTTTTTACACACACACACACACACACACACACACACACACACACACACACACACACACACACACACACACACACACGTGGTTAATGCTGTAGTCACAGGCTTTTGGAATTAGATGAGTTTTGATCTTTATATAACTGTGCGTAGGTATCTCCAAAAGTAATGCCTCCTATTTATTTCTGTGGAAACTACAACAGATGCAAAGAGAACTGTAACGCTATTTGATATTGTACATTAACAGCTACAAAGCGCTATTTTTTTTAACATGGCCACCACCATTAACTATGCATTTTCACCAGAAATGAACAGGAGCCTACATGCTGTGCTCGTGGGAAATGCACAAGTGACCCACTGTCACCACTGCTGAAACACTGTTCAAATGTCTCCATCTATGTTCCACAAGCGTCAGTGAATGTCAGTGGTGCAATTTTTTCCACGCAGAGAATTCAGTGTCAAACCTTTGCTTCTTACACACTTCCATGTCAGACACCAATTTGTCAGCCTCCTGCAGTCTGTCACATAGCAACAACATGTAGTGGAATGTTGTTGGGAAGGTTCAGCCTTGCTGCTGTACCACCAGCATCCACCTCTGACATTGTTGGCCTACATAATCACATAAGAGGCATTACTTTTAAAGCATATCTCCAAATGGTTTGAGAACATTATCTGCTGATTTGAAGTCAGTCTTGTTTTTTGTATTAGATGTGCTAGTTAATTGTCATTTGAAGTGAATTTTTGAAGCCTGAGAACTGTTTTCCTGTTTATTTGGAGTAAAAACAAATTGACATTAACTTTTGAGTGTGTTTTCATGATAAATTCGTTTCACTGTAGATTCTACAGCTGGAGATATGTGCTTTGATTAAATGGAATGTTCATGTTGGAGCACGTACAGGGCTTAGGATATCTTCTTTAGTGTCACATGATTCTTTTTTTTTAATAGCTCCTTCAGACAATTTACTGAGTAAAAGACTTGTGTTATAACATCAGACGTCCTGGTAGCAGAATATTGGTACTTAGAGATAATCAGCTATTATACATTTGTAGAGCTTGCTAATTGGTGTGAATGATTTACAGTCATGATAGTATCTCAGAACCGAGCTAGAGGGGAATGTTTGCACAGTCTGCTGTATGCAAAACCTTAATTTCTAGCTGATTGTTGAAGAAAAGTTTCCATAGAAAATCTGTCTAAACTTGGAATCTGGTTGTTGTTTTGTTCCACGTCTCTGAGAGGCTCTTCAGAACAGATAATTTCAAGACTTGAACTTAGACTGTAACGTGGTACTTGAACATAAGAGCTATCTGAATTCTGGTATTTCTGTTGATTTGGCTTTCTTTACCTTTTTCTTTATGATGTTCACAGCTTGTTAGAAAACCACAGTAATCCTTCTGCATAATATTAGTAGCACTTGAATCAAAGAACATTAAACATAAATTAAGACAGTAAAATTACACTTACTTTTCAAGCCAGATGAAGAGTTGCTTCAGTATTTGGGGAAATTTGTCTAAGTTTTTATTGAAAGAGAGTTCAAAAGATTTATAGCTGG
Source organism: Tragopan temminckii (assembly GCA_028571105.1). Classification (NCBI taxonomy): domain Eukaryota; kingdom Metazoa; phylum Chordata; class Aves; order Galliformes; family Phasianidae; genus Tragopan; species Tragopan temminckii. Next base: position 21,510,896 of record JAOWBP010001760.1, read on the forward strand.
TGAGTAAAGTCTTAGTCTGTGCTGTAAGTCCTCAGCCCTTTTCATGGAGACCGCTGGAGCAGAGAGGTGGTATGAAGTTTGGATTGACTGCATGGCAGTTCTAAAGTTACCCTGGCAGGATGGAGTGAGGGATCCAACTGTAAGCTTTTCCTCCTGTCAGAGTAAGCTGAAAATGCTGAAAATGTCTTTGACGGAGGGGAATGAAAGAACTAAAGAATTCTTAACCTCTCTTTCTGACCTAGTAACAAATTCTGAAACCAGATCATCATGACTGCAGGCTTGGCATGTGCCAGTGTATGAGACACTTGTGACTGAATAGCTCAGGATCAGTTATGGCAGAATTATCTCAGATTTTTGCTGGGTGGCTACAGCCAGTCACTAAGAGTTTCATGGGGCACTCATCATTGTTAGTGTGATTGGAAGTTGTCTGAGTTTCAGAAGTTCTGAGAAAGATAGTATGGAACTTGTGGATTAAAGAATATGTTCCTGCTGACTTTGTAAAGTGGAAGTTGGTTTATCAGGCCTAAGTAGAAAGGCCTGGTCTTATATAGGTGAGGAAATCAGAACTCTTCTAAAACTTGCTTATGGATACTTATATTTTACAAGCTTACTCTCTGAGGATGTTTCTTACGTATTTTGAAGCAGATCTTCTCCAAATGTTGATGAACTAACTTTCTGTGAAAAGTTTTTTTTCTTGTAGATAGCATATCTGATTTAATTGGATGTGTTTTAAAATCAAGATCAATGCATTTATTAACTTAAAAACTCGTAATTTAAGACAATATTGTGAACATTTTTCTTGGATCAAAGTGAAATTGGCTTCTTGCTTCTTTGGAAGTGTAATCATACATTTCTTCGGTATAGATGTTCTATGTTCTTCTGCTGTGAACTTTGCCATGCTTTTTGAGATTATGGAAATGACACAGTGCATGCAAAGCTAATGAGGGCAGTTGTTTCTTAAAGGTATTAGCTTTTCTTCATGCCTGAAACTAGAAAGGGAATAGGAGTAATATCGGTGTTATTTTTTCCAGTATGAGTGGATTTTGACAGAGAATGGCAAAATTGGCAGAGTTTTAAAGGTATGTGAACTATGCCATCACTATGCATTCATGTGGAGAGCTTTTTGCACATTTTAATTCTAATGAATAGGTCTTACAAACAAACAGAAAATGAAACAAAACACACCCCCACAAAAAAAGCGAACAAGACTTTGTAAGTTTCCACTGCATTAACGTAATCTGTTAAGTACTCTTCCCTTTATAGCTGTTGATTTTTACACGTGCATGTTTTATAACTACTTTAATGAAGAAAGCAGAGGGAGAAGAAAACTGACATTGAACTTATATAGAATGGTGGCTTTGTAAATAAGATTTTTCTTCTCTGTTTTCCAGATTCAATATTGCATAAACATGGGTGCATTTTTGGATAAGCCAAAAACTGAAAAACATAATGCTCATGGTGCAGGGAATGGCTTGCGTTACGGCCTCAGCAGTATGCAGGGATGGAGAGTGGAAATGGAAGATGCTCACACAGCTGTTGTAGGTATTCCCCATGGCTTAGAGGACTGGTCCTTTTTTGCTGTCTATGATGGTCATGCAGGATCTCGTGTTGCAAATTATTGCTCCACACACTTACTAGAACACATCACTAACAATGAAGACTTTAGGGCAGCAGAAAAACCTGGATCTGCTCTTGAACCTTCAGTGGAAAATGTCAAGAGTGGAATCAGAACTGGCTTTTTGAAAATTGATGAGTATATGCGCAATTTCTCAGACCTCAGAAATGGGATGGACAGAAGTGGCTCAACAGCAGTGGGAGTTATGATTTCACCTGAGCATGTGTACTTTATCAATTGCGGTGATTCACGTGCTGTTCTCTATAGGAATGGACAAGTCTGTTTTTCAACACAGGATCACAAACCTTGCAACCCGAGGGAGAAAGAGCGAATCCAGAATGCAGGCGGCAGTGTAATGATTCAGCGTGTCAATGGTTCATTGGCAGTTTCTCGAGCTCTGGGGGACTATGACTACAAATGTGTTGATGGTAAAGGCCCTACAGAACAACTTGTTTCTCCAGAGCCTGAGGTTTGTGAAATTTTAAGGGCAGAAGAAGATGAGTTTATCATCTTGGCTTGTGATGGAATCTGGGATGTAATGAGCAACGAAGAGCTCTGTGAATTTGTTAAGTCTAGACTTGAAGTATCAGATGACCTGGAAAAAGTGTGCAATTGGGTAGTGGACACTTGTTTACATAAGGTATGTAACTCTTTTCTCCAAGCAGATGTTCTAATTCTGTCTTCTATTCAGACAGGTGTAATGTTAACAGCCTAATCTTCCCCTTTTCCTTTTTCTTTTCCTCAAACTTCAGTACCAGTTTGACTGTGTGTCTTTGAAGAATATACAACCTCATCCTCTGAGAGACAATAGCAATTGCAAAAATACAAGTTTAGTTTAATTTTTGCATATAGTTCCAGCTCTAAATTTTGTTTCAATTTTTAAAATGATTTTTTCAAAAGGTCTTTAAGAAGGAATCGATTCTGTGACAGGTCTCTGGTTTTCATTGCTTTTCTCAGTTGAGCAGTTGCTTTCCTTTGCATAGAGTGTGTGCTATCTTTTCTGTACTCAGCTAATTGTGAAAGCTCTTATGAAGAAAAACTACTCAGATACAAGAGTTTGCTTGCACTCTTCAAGTTCGTTTGGAGCTATTGCTCGTTGGTCTGCATATCTTCCTTAGATTCACCATTTCCAAGCATTCATTGAGAAGTGCAGCTTTCACTATTGCATATAAAGTCAATAGACCAAACAGGCAGTTCTGAGAAATTTTAACAATGAAGGGTAAGTAGTTTCTTTTAGTAATGCCATATGTTGTATAATTGGATTAAATACCCTGGCTTTTCTGATCAAGCATTTGTCTAGCCTCATTAATGGCTTGTCCTTTTAGTACACTTTCAGTAAACTGAGCTCTGACCTTTTGCTTATTTTTTGAAGTTTGTATCTGTGTGAGACATGATGAGATTAGAATAGTCTTGTCTTCAGAATGAGAAGTATTATCTGCTGTTTAAAAAAAAGTGTGTGTGTGTGTGTGTGTGTATTATCTGCTGGAACAGGCTGCCCAGAGAGGTTGTGGATGCCCCGTCCCTAGGGGTGTTCAAGGCCAGGTTGGATGGGCCCTGGGCATCCTGGTCTAGTACTAAATGGGGAGGTTGGTGGCCCTGCATGTGGCAGGGAGGTTGGAGATTCATGATCCTTGAGATCCCTTCCAACCCTGGCCATTCTGTATGTATACATATGCTTGATACAGGAAGGGAATGTGGGCATGTGTACTTTTGAAGGAATTTATTACCATATCATATCAGATTCCTATTTAATTTCCTCAGGAGAACAAGTTATCTTAAATGGTAGGAACTACTCAGTAGGTTGTTGTTGCAGCGACTAAATGACACTGAAATTTCTGGTTGAGTTTGGATGAGGAGGAGCTATTTGGATCATGATTTCATATTTAATAAAAGAGTAGAGAACCATACAGGAAAAAAGACAGCTTGGATTTCAAACAAGGAGTTTAGTTTTATTGAATCTCCTTGTAGGGTAATTGGACACAGGTGTGTTTTTATATTTAGCAATGGATTGTAATTTTGAAAAAAGAACCAGAAAAGAACTATTGAAGCTTACAAGTGAAGAATTGGCATTCAAATTGGTACCTGAAAAAGCTCTTTGCTAATACTGCTGAGTACAAGATAGTCTGTGAGATCACATTGGCCATACTAAGTGAATTCTTATTTTGTAATTTGTCGCTTTTCCTTAAGGTGCAATGTATGTGACACAGGTGCTTTCTGATGAGCATGCTTTTATGAATGTTCTCAGACTGAAGTAAATTACTAGCTGGAGCTAACTATTCTAGTAGTTCAGAATAAATATTCTGCATTTCATTTTCCAACATGATTTTGTTAATTTGAGTTAAGGCTAACGTTAAATGACTGTATAAATGCCTTTCCAGTTGTCTTAAATCTTTTTCTACAGTTCTTATTTTGTTTAAAAAGCTGTATTTTTTAACAGCTGACGCAAATATGTGCCTGAAGTATTTTCAACTTAAACACTAAATGGAAAGTAGAATGAGTAAAATTCAATTTCAGCGTTTAGTTGAGAGAGAGATTCGTGTTAATCAGAGTTCTGTCATATTGCAAGGCTTCCTTTTCCCAGTTAGATCTAGAATACCATACTTGAAACAAGTGAAAATATGACTGGTGACAAGAACAGGAAAACGAAAGACAAATCTGAAAAGCTTAACTGTTTGGTTTTTTTTTCTTTGTCACATAGGGGAGTCGTGATAACATGAGTATTGTACTAGTTTGTCTTTCAAATGCTCCTAAGGTCTCAGATGAGGCAGTGAAAAAAGATGCAGAGTTGGATAAGCACTTGGAATCACGGGTTGAAGGTAAGAAATCCATTTTGTTCATTAGAAATACTTTCATAGCCTTCTTGAGCATGAAAGCAAAAACAACAAAAGCCCTGAAAGCTGCCATGGTGCTATGATCAGGAAAAATGTTGTCAAGAAAGAAGTTGTAAGACACATACGTACATGTGTTTTCTTAATGTAAACTTGAGGTTTTTACCTCTGTCTTAACAAGACAGTATGCAACCACTGACCTTGCAGAGGCTTGTGCCATCTAATAAAATAGTGGTATTGTTAATGTTTTGCTTATGAAGTATCATTTGTGGTATTTGCATAATTTCTTCGTGAAAGCTTGACAGAAAAACGTTCAGTTCTTCATTAAAGGATTCACAGCTGGCATGTAGTTTAACTGCTTCTGTTAAACACAGTTGTGAGTTTATTGTAAAATATCAGTTCGAAAGATAACTTGTGTAAACTTTTACAGATAACTGATCAAAATTCCTTTGAATGCAAGACCTTCATATCATTCTATATCATCCTTTTGGATTCTGAATGCTTGAAATATAAGTGTATTTATTTGTGAATAAAAGTTGTATAATCCTGTAGAATTTACATGGAGGAGAAAACTTGGTCACTAACCTATTCAGTTACTAATTTCATTTATTTACTGGTTTTACTTATCCCAAGTGTTGAATGCAGCATCTTCCCTTTAGCAGAAACAGTTAAAGGAAAGGTAGCTTAATTGAGAATGAAAGACGAGCCGTTGTGTATTTTTTTCCTTTTCTACCATGTGCTTAGTGTTGGAAGAACTGACATTTGAAGCAGACTTTCAGACTGCTGTTTCTAATTAAAAATCTTTTTATCATCAGTTATGGCTGTTCTGAGGTCTGGCATGATGGTTGTGTGTAGCAGCTTCTAGGTCTGTTTCAGTGTTGGTTAATGTAGTGACCCAGATATAGCTCAATTTAGTAGAATTGACTGAAGTTCATTGTTGATGCTGGAAGTTTGTGTTTTTATAATACTGCTTGTATATTGGGTCCGGCTTTTGTGGAGGCAACTCAGGCATGAAAAGAACTGTTCCTGGAACAGTTTGTCTTGATGTTACAAATGTGACTGGGCTAATACTGTGAAATAGTATCATTAGAGAGAAATAGTCTTAAGAAGTTTTGAAAACCTTGTTGCTATGAATTTTTCAACTTCTGTAACCTTATCAGAAGAGCACTGAGGAACTGTCATTTGTTTATGTATCATGTAGCTTATTAACTCAGCTGCTGGATCTGTCACGACAGCACTTTTTCTGAAGAACATGCTGGCTGAGGAAGGAAGTCGAGAGGATTTGAACCCTTTGACTTCTTTAAAGACTGGATTAGAGTGTTCTTGATTACTACTCTATTCAGTTTAACTGTACTTTAACTGTATAGAGGTGGTCTCTCTGTATTTGGACAATGAGTTATGCAGCTGCCTTAGATGTGTTTGTGCTAGGTGTTGAGTGACTGCTGTATTGCAGTATTGCTGTCTTGTTGGTGCTTTTGTGTTCATAATGAGAAGTGCAGTATCAGCAGTCTGCAGAACTGTTCAGCAGTGCTCCATGAGATTTCAAACTTAGGACTCAAGATGTTTGAGACATTGGTGCCTTCCTACTGGTTCTGACCTGCAATCTTGGGACTGTAACAATGTCTCTGTGACATAGATCAGGTCTCTGGAGGGTGTCTGCCTGAGCTTGAGCATTTTTTATTAATTTTTTTTTTTAAAGGAAGCATGCCTAACAAAATTTTTTCAACATGATTCTTGAATCATTCTAGGCAGCCAGGCATGGAGTCTATAATCTGTAGAGGTAAAATACTAATTTCCTTTTAGTAAAAATCAGAAGCATTTGATTACTAATGCAGGTCTCCAGAGCTATCACATGGGTAGTAGATTCCAGCCCTGTTTCTCATGTTGGTTTTATTAAAATCTGAGACCCATTGGCTTTTCAATACTCTCTAATGGGTAGATATGTAAAGGACTGATTGGACTTACTTATTAGAAAATAGTTCATATTCAAATAAGTAGGACTAAGTATGAATGAGAAGTAATCCTGCATTGTAGATCCGAGGAGTTCAGGAAAATTCTGTGTGTGTACGTATTAGAGCAAGCAGTAAAACAAATAGAACAAAAACAAATGAAGAACATTGCAGCTCACTTATAACTTTTCATAACACTAATTCAGTGTAGAATGCAACAGTTTGCTTAAAAATGTCTATGCTGTCATTGCAGCCTGATGGCTGTGGATGCCTGTCAGTTTTGCCACTTAGGTTCAAGGATTTTTTGATACTAACTTTAATGCTATAAATGAAATTTACTGTAGAGATTGTATTTAATTTTTCATGTCAGAGAAACAACTGTACTCATGTTCTTTGTCTAGGTAAGATTTTATTGGTCTTATGTAACCAAACAAGGTACACTTAGAATTACTTTTTTTCCTGTTTATGTCCCAGGGATGTAGACAGTTGATGTAAGAAACCTTAATCTTTGAAAATCTATGAGAATACCTTCAGGCCATAACACAGTTACCTTTGAATGTGCTGGTATTGTGTATGGGCTGGTTTCTTTCTCCCCATTCCACATGTGGTTTAGATGGGATCTAAATTGAAGTGGTTTATATATTTATTTTTTCTTTTGAGATCATTGAGATCTAATGGTCACTTCAAATGTGAACTTTAGACACATTTCTCAGAACTTGGCTTACATCCCAGACTTTCTTGATGATTCTAGTTAAGATAAATAACTATTATCTTCCTGTGTCTGAACAAGAGTACGCGAGCTGTTAATAGGCTCTGGGAGAGAGCCAGGAGCAGTTACCTTCACTGTCAACAAGTAGGTGTACATGTGGTGCTTGTGGAGTTAGCATTGCTGACTTGGTGGCTCCTCTCTCAATTTGCAGATGGTTGAAAAATACATAGGACTACAGTGTATTTTGTTGCTTTTGTAAGTGAATGATAAGATTAATAATAAAGCTATTAAGTAACTTCAAGTTAGATCATCTGAATGAACTGTGGAAATGATGTAGGAAGCACTGTTTACTAATAATTAAGCATTATTGTTGCACGGTAGAGTTACTGCTCTGACGATCAAACAAATGTCTTAGCAGAGATGTATTTTAACCACGTTGTCACATTTAACTAATATTATACACACCGAGTATAAGATGGAGACTTTGGAATCTGAATTCGTGCAGAGCCATTCTGAATGTAGTTTGAAACGATAGCTCAGCATAAGTAGTCGACAGAAATCAGTTGCTTTGAGGACTGAATTTCTGTTGCTTCAGCTATTCGTGATTGTTTTTCTTATGTGAGTTCCCTGTGTCGTTCTATGTTCAGCTAATTGGACAGAATGCAAGACCTTCAAACGTTAAGTATTTAGCAAGGAAGTATATTTGAGGGAGTTCTATCAAGGATCACAGAGAAGAAAGGGAACAGCTTGGAAAAATTTGAAATTGTTACCTCTGTCTTTTCTAAAATAATTATTTGCATTCTTACATTCTACAGAATTGTCACTTTGATGTAGTCTTCTTAATAGAAAAAAAGCTATTAAACTACATTTTTTTGTGTTACATTTGTGCCTTGCGTACTATTAGTCCAGTAGAGAAGCTTGAACGAAACACTTCAAACAACCAAATTGCGCAGTGGAGAATCATTTAGAAAGAAGTTGGATTCCTAAAAATAAATAAATAAAACGCCAGTCCTTTTTAAAGGTTCACATCGTGAACGGAAGTGTTTTTCACTGAGAGAAAAAAGGGCTAAAGCATTAGAGTAGTTAGGAAAAAAATGTAAGCTATGAACATCTTATCAGTAAGTGGGTGTTCTTCATGAATGTACACAGTTCAACACAATATTATTCTGTTTCCTATTGATTCTTAGATTTCAAGCTGATGGAGCTATCCCATCAAAGCCTTAAAACAGCGGGTGGTTCTCTGCTCTGATACAGGCGTTTTCAGGTTTGGCTTAGAGTAAAAGGCATTGTCTGAGGAATGCTTTTCTTGGTTTTGTTTGATGGTTTTCATATATATATATCTGTGCTCAAAAGCAGTTAAATACTTGGATATATAATTTTTGTAGTCTGTTTTTACACATGTAGGATGCTGAGATCATGTGCATTGGTAAAATGTTAGTAGTTCTGTCCAGTCTTTGCAACAAACAAAAAACCTTTAAAATAAGACCAGGAGATCTTTTTGAGACTTAGAATGAAAGAAGTATGTACTAAAGCTGTTCTACTAACTTGGGTCTTTATGTCAATGGTGTGTGTGTAGCTGCATTCCTAAGTTGCAAGTTTCAAAGGGTGTTTTGAAGTACTTGATAATTTGTTATCAAGTAACTTATGACAATGGCTTGTTCTGAGTTGCTTACTTGGTTAATTTCCAAAGTGATGCAAGTGTGTTGGATGGTAAAGTTGTGCTAGGTCAGCCTTTTCTCACTGTCTTACTGTCACTTTCAAGTGCTACTTTCTGTTTTGTTTTCATCTGTTTTTTAGAGATCCACAGATGGCTCACAGTAAGAGAATACTAGGCACAGAAGTTGATACTCTGATGTGTTTTGATTTATTTTAGAGGATGTATCAGACATGGAGATTTAAAAGCAAAACAAATGGAAAAAATAACCAACCCTTCAAATCATAAATAGGGGCACTTGTTCAACGTAAACTTATAGCTTTAATAGTTGACTACTCAGTTAATTCAGTTAGTTGGTTAGTGCATTTTATGTGTGTGGAATATACACTATGTATAACTGTTCTGCAGCACTAGAGCTGGACCCAGTGGAGAAGTCAATTCCTTCCTATATTGTTATCTTGAATCTAGAGATAGATTAAATGCTGAGATGCAAAAGGCAGTTGTAGTTCTGTCTGGTTGGGGGTGTAATCTTTGGGGAAAAATATGCATTTGTATAAAACTCCCTTAAGGATAGAGAGACCTTGCAGAAAGATTTTGACAAATTGGATTGCTGGGCAGTCGCGAATAAAGTTTAACGTGAGTAAGTGACAGATAGGGCACCTGGGATGGGGCAACCATGGATATTTGTATAGAATGGTGTACGAGAGGCTAGAGAAACACCCTAGAGAAAAGGTATCTAGGGGTTCTGATTGGCAGCAAGTGTGCCCTGGCCACGCAAAGGGCCAGCTGTGCCCTTGGGTGTTCCAGGCCCAGTACTGCCATTGGGCAAGGGGAGGGGTTGTCCAGCTGTGCTCTGTGCTGTGTGGCCTCACCTCCAGCAGTGGATGCAGCTTTGGGTGGTACAGTGTAAGGGCATAAACCTATTAGAGAGTGTCCAAAGGAGGACTACAGAGATGAAGTGTCTTGAAGGGCAGGGTGTGTGAGGAGCAGCTGAGGTTGCTGGGTCTGCTGAGGAGCTGAGGGGAAGCCTCATGGCAGCTGCAGCTCCTCACAGGGAGCGGAGGGCAGTGTTGAGCTCTGCTCTGTGTGACAGCAACAGGGCCCAAGGGAATGGCATGGAGCTGTGACAGAGGAGGGGCAGATGGGGGTTAGGGACAGGGTCTGCACCAGAGGGCAGCGGACATGGAGCAGAATGCCCAGGGCTGTGGGCACGGCCCCGAGCTCAAGGAGCATCTGAACAATACTCTCAGACATAATATTTGAATTTTGGGATTGGACTCAGTAATACTTACACGTCTCTTCCAACTTAAGATATTCTGTGAATCTGAAAACTAGAATGAGTTTTTGTTGAAACTTTCTATAGGCTTATATCTGTGTTAAGTGAGCTTTGTCAAAAATATTTTAGGAGTAAAGTAGTAGACTTGCTTTGTAGTGAACTTCAATGGATTTCAATGTATGATAGTATCAGGAAATAATTCTTCAGGAGCCAAGTTTATGTTAGCAATAGAAATAAAAAAGATTCTGCAGACATGTTTTGCATATTCAGGATAAAAAAAATCAAAACAAATTGCAGTGTTGCTCTCAACATCATTGAAAAGGTAAAAACCTTGTAGCATGTAAATTTGTTTTCTTTCTCTTGCAATCTTTGTCAAACAAATGAGTGCTGCTCCAGAAGTAATGCCTCCTATTTTGCAATGTTGGCCCATATGATGTCAAAGACAGATGTTGGTGGTACAGCAGTAGAGGTTGAACCTTCCCACCAATATCACCTTATATTTTGTTACTGTGTGACAGATGTCAGCAGAGGGGCAGTCTGACAAGATAGCATCTGACATGGAAGTGCGTATGAAGCAAGGGTGTGTCACTGAATTTCTCCATGCAGAAAAAAATTACACCCATTGACATTTATTGATACTTGCTGAACATTTATGGAGGCCAAACAGAGGATGTGAGCACAGCGAGGCAGTCGGTGGTACGTTTCAGCAATAGCAACATTGACTGGTCACCTTCACTGGTGCAGTTTTTTGCAAGCATGGCATGCAGACTCTTATTTATCACTGGTGAAAATGCACAGCTGATGATGGTGACTATGTTGAAAATGTTGTTTTGTCTCTGAGAATCTGCTCTATCAAATAATACTATTGCTCTCTTTGTATCAGCTGTAGTTTCCATGGAAATAAATAGAAGGCATTACTTACGAAGTGACCTACATATGCATTAGTTAAGGTGTAGTGCAAAAAGGTCATTCTTAGTCATTTCCTTTATCCTTGGATTTTTTCTGTTAAGGCAGGAAGAAAAGGAAGCAAATGTTTTGGTGAAATTACTCATCCTTGTATTAGAAAAAGAAAAAGGAATTGTCTTTTCACCATAATTCCCAATTGGGCAACCTCTGAAAATGGGATGAAGGTGCTTTTAGTTCAGTAAAGAGCTTCCTAAGAAGTGGTTTCATAGCATTAAGTAGAAGATTCTAATGCTAAGAAATCATGATAATCCTGAGTCGTGGCTGCTTTAATTGCCTTTTAAAAAGCTTGAAAAATCTTGAGCTTCCATTAATATTTGGAAATTGCTTGCTTCATTATTCTTATTCTTGTTATCTGTCTACTTTAGTATGTATGGAACCAGACACAGTCTTTATTTATGTAGGTAAGACATTTCCTATCAGATATGACTCAGAAGCATTTACATTATACTGATACCATCTACTTCTTACTAGGTAGTACTGCACAAAGGGACAGAATCTTTGAGGGGTCTTATGGCTGATTTCTGTGGATGTATTTGGATGAAATGATCCAAGACTTAAGATTTTTATAGTCAAGCACACATATTTAGCTGTCATTTTGTTTGCTTGCTGTGCTTTGTTCTTAATGAGTGTACAAATCTTACTATACATGAGGTTTTGTGGAAGGATGTTGAATCCCTTTTAGTAGTATATCCAGCTCATTCATTGCAAAGGTTTTGTGATGTTGATGAAAAGTTGCAGCTTAAAAGCATAGTTGCCTTATTTCTTATCAATACTGAAGCAGTTCAAAAAGTAGGATTAACTTTGGTGGACTTTGCCACAGATTTCCTTGATGCAGAATGAGCAAGTGCATTGCAAGCTAGCATATCGCTTATTTTGTAGATACACAGTAGTCATCAAGAGATATTTAAATACCAAGAAACTTAAAGTACAGTATTTAAAGTAGGTCATGTGCTTTACTAATTTCAGAAATTGAAGTTGTTGCTTCTGCTGACTTGAGCAAATTGGGCATCTGTAAGTAGAGAATAATCGATTGTTAGAAGCATAAGTGGTTTATTTAGCTTTGGATAGTAGCCAAGGTACAGACTGTTCTAGGTAAGAGTTCTATGTTTAGACATGAAACTTAAGAAGAAAAAAATCCCCTCAATATTATGCTAAAAAACTTGAGTGCATGTCTGCAGAAAATAGCAATTCATTCCTTAATCTGGATGATTTTCAGGATAAAAATGTTACCCATTGACGTTCACTGATATTTGCTGAATGTTTACGGAGACCAAACAGTGATGTGAGCAGAGTGAGGGGGTGGGTGGTGCATTTCAGCAGTGGTGACAGCAGCACGAAAGACAGCCCACATTCCAGACGGCCATGCAGATGTTTATGAGTGCAGCATGCAGGCTCCTTCTTGTTTGTCACTGGTGAAAATGCATAGCTAATGATGTTTACTATGTTGAGGAATGGTGTTTGTAGCTGTGAATTTGCTCTGTCAAATAGTGTTCTTGTCCTCTTTGTAGTTGTTTTATTTCCGTGGAAATTACATAGGAGGCATTACTTCTGGAGTGACCTGTGTAGTTCTCCTTGAAAAATGGAATACCATACTATCAGCTATCTGTTGTGTCAGTGCTATATTCTCTTTTGGCCACTGGAGTGATGATGGTCCATTATACTTGTCTGGCTTAATTGCTTGATGATCCTAGTTTATCCAGGAGAGTCAGAACTTTGACACAGTGCTATACCTTGAAGGATGACAGTGAATTCCAGGGAAGTGTTGGCTTTTTGGCATTCAACTTCTGTGTATGTGTTGCAGTGTAATAGAAAGGTAATTGAAACTGGCTTCTAGCTGTCACTTCCTAGTGTGAAACTAGCTTCCTAGCTGCTGTCCCCAGGATATTTTATGCAGTTCATAGTCTGCTTCAGAGTCTTTGACAGAGATTTGCAAGAAGCACGAATGGAAATACAGGTTATAGGTTTGAATACCTCTATTCAATCATATAAATATAGCTTACTTTAAAAGTTTAAAAACAAACAAACACAAACCCACAAACAACACACACAAAAAAAACCAACACATTTACATGCAACATTTCATACTGTCTGGTAAAGTAGTACTGTCTTGTACTTTAGTATCTTAAGGAATGGTTGGTGTTAATTCAGTAACCTAAGGACTTCTTCTGTTTTTAAAATAGAAATTATGGAGAAATCAGGTGAAGAAGGAATGCCTGATCTTGCTCATGTTATTCGTATTTTATCTGCGGAGAATATTCCTAATTTACCACCAGGAGGTGGTTTAGCTGGCAAGTAAGTACTGTACTGGAACTTCTTGAACTATTATTTCACTGCAACGGATTATTTCTATATTCTGAAGTTTTTTCAGTGTAATTGACTCAAGTCAATAAAGGTTGTTTTCTATATTTGAGGCTAGATCAACTTTTGCACTATGTAAACATTTGTATCACTAATCCCATTCCTTACAGGTAAGTGGGGAGATTGATCATATTCTAGAACATAATGTGCTATTTTACTGTTATCACAGATGCATTTAAAGGAAATCTGTTTATCTGTATGTGTGTATATAATTATTCTTAGCTCTCTACCACTTCATTGTGTTAAGAACCATCAATAATGTAACTGGTCAATCAGCGTATCAGATTTTTCCTAATATCATGCTCTCTCCAATGTGCCATGTCCATTGTAAGTTTGGGTCAGTGTTTGGTTTTATTTTTCAACGTATAAAGTCCTGTTCTGTGTCTGTATTTTTACTGCTCGCACTTGTTGGCGAGCACCATTTGCTAAGATTTTTTCTAACCTTAAAAGTGCCTGTACATTCTGGACCTTTCTCTCCACTTGTATACGTTCCAGAAATTCAGAGGTACTGCTCAGTGAGTTGATGCATCTTGTCATCTTGCTCATTAACAACTGCATGGTGTACTGCTTGAGTATTTTTGAATCTTCACTTACAAATGCTGTTCTAAGTCATATGTTCTAGCTCAGGCTACTTTTTTTTTTTTTTTTTAATGGACTGAGGTTAAGAATTTGGCTTTTGATGACTTTCTACCCATCTTGGCTCTAAAGTCCTGTGTTGCAGAAGACTGGTTTCAGGAGATATACCTATAACTTCTTAAAAGAGAATTGGTGATTTTTTTGTGACCTTCAAATTTATGAAAAAGACAAACAGTGATATATTTTGTTGATTTTACCTGTAGGATTGAGTTTGTGAATAGAAGTCTTGAAGTATGATTACACAACTCCAAATTATCTACTCAGAACTTGAAACTTCTGTCCTAACGTGAGAATGTTCTTAATTGTGAGATCTTTATGCTGTTACTAAGATGGAAGGATTTCACACTTAATTCTTCAGTTTAAACTCCTAGATTTGGCTGAAAGTAGTTGTCAAAGGAGCTTGTCTGGCTGACACCCTTTTCTTTTTTAACAACAATAATAGGTAATAGTTGATCCTAGCTCGTAGTATGAGGGAACTTTTTCTAGCTGTAGAAATGCGGTGCAATATCTCTTGAGTAAGCTTGCAAACCTCAGGACCCTGCTTCTTTTGAAATAGCTCTACTTTTCCAGGCACTGTGTACTTTCCTGAAGCATCTCACTCGTGTGAGCCAGAACTCTTATTCTTTGAGATCAGAGATCTAAATATATTAACTCTGCTCACATCATTGTGATGTGTTATCCTTTATGCTTACTTTTCCATGACTGTCTTCTGACTTGTCTCAGATCTTCTCTGTGACTTCAAGTGCTGCAGAAAAACAATCATTTGTTGCTGAAGAAAACAACAATCCTGCATGACTGTTACTTGGGCATTAGTATTTCCATGCAACATCTTGCTGCTGAATTTTCCTATTATGGGGAAGTATAAAGAAATGTGCTGTAGAAAGAATGAAAGTGAGCTGTGAAAATTAGAGTATTTCCAATAGCCTGACTTTAAACCTTTGCAATGACTGTCTGCTACGTCTGTGGTAGCCTTACTTGGACAGTCCCAGTGTTTTCTATTACATTAGTATGATGTACTGTTGCTCTCCACAGTGTACACAACTGATCAGACTTCTGCCATTCCACCAGCATTAAATAACCTTCCTGGTATCATTTGTGTAGATTGAGTTTCATTTGTCTAGAAATGTGTTCTGTCAGTGCTCGTAGTTAGCTCAGCCACACAACCCTTCTAGATGTCTTCTTAAGGTATTGACTATTACTGAGGTGTGTGTGGGAAAGTTATGTTCTTTCTTATATTAATGTAAAAAAAAAAAAAAGGATAATTTTTGAAAATGTTGCTATAAAGTTAATTTTGAACCGATGCATGTTTCTTCTATCTTACGAAGAGTGTCTTATTTGTGACACTTTTTTTTACTGTTTAGAAGAATCTTATTTTGGAATTGGTACTAGGTTTTCTTCAGATCAGCTCTTTCCTCGTCAGTGAGACCTGCTGTTACAAGGGAAGTCACCACTGTTTCAGTATTATGGAAGGACAACAGATAGATGGATCCACTTAGCAGATCTGGAGGCTGTAGTAGAATGTTTCAGAATAGTTAGTCACAGTGGTAATGGAATTGACTGTGCTGCGAGAAGTATCTGAAGTTCTCAAGAAAGCATGAGGTGAAGCCCCGTCAAGTGCGGTTAACTTTGTACCTCATTCCATTGACTCCAGGAGGAAAGCAATTTCATATATATTCCGTATAACACGCAAGAAGAAAATAAGGTATTTTGCAGTAACTCACAATTCAGAATAGTAATTCTATGAGTAACTTCTTTAGAAATAATGGATGTGGCATGCTAAAGCAGGTAGCATTGTTGGTAAATAGTCAAAAAATGCACTGACCTTCTTTTTTGATCTTAGTGCTCACAGGAGTTATACTAAATTGTTCAGCAGTCAGGGTTTTGCTTCAAGTTGGTTCCGCTGTGAGAAGTACTCTAACCAATACTTAATTTACTGTGGGTTAAGATATCTTTGAGGGCTTGTCAAATCCTTGCATTTGTGGGGTCTGATCGACTTTGCTTACCTAATACATCTTCCATCTTCTTAATTGAGGGCATATTGGTGGTCATGCTGAATTAAGCTTGAAGTTTCCTTGACAAACTCTGACTATGCAGCTGGAACTTCTGAAGGTGTGAAGTGATAAAACATGGGCAGGAGAAGATGAGAAGAATTCTTTGCCTTGCCCAGTCTTTACAAATTATGTGTTAGTGTTAATTTCCTACATTATATGGAAAATGTGTGAAGACACCAAGAATAGGCTTCATCTTAAGAGACAGGTTAAAGGTAGAACATGTAAGTGTTCTGAAATAGTTAATCGTTATACTCCAACTTCTAAGTTCTCTTTTGAAGCACTTGTGAACTCTCTTATTATTATGCTCACGCTTTTAAAAACTTCTCTCTTTTAGGCGTAATATTATTGAAGCTGTGTACAGTAGACTGAATCCACACAGAGAGACTGAGGGGGTAAGTTTCCCTTTTGATTGCTTGTTTGTTAATGGGAACATCAAGATGGTGTCTTACACTAAGCAAAATCGTACATCACTGCTAATAAGATATCATACAAAATATGTATTGGAGCACACAGTTTAGTTTTGAACTGGTTTTGAATGGATCTGATAGAAAAGAATTTTGACCTTGAGGACATCAAACTAGCTGACTAATACTTTTTTTGTCAAGCCTGTGAGGCAGCAGTGTAGGATTGTTTTCTTTACATGATAGTTTACTACTGTTGAATTATCATTAGCATATTCATTTTTCATGAAGTGTAGAAAACTTTGGAACACTGATAACAAGACTAATACTACTTTTGGATAGCTAAGGAAAATATATACTCTGTGTGCAGTGGCCTAAGAACAGTTTAAATTGCTTTCTGTTTTCATTCAGTTCTGAATTCTGAAAAGATTTGTGTTCATCTGCCCTGTTCCTATTAGGTTGTTTTAAATATTTGTGTGGCAATACAGTTTGTGGTAACTTCAAATCTGTTTTTTGAGTTCTTCATAAGGTAGCATAAAAAGTAATTCGTAACAGTTGTAGTTAAACCTGTTGAAAAAACATTTGGGGGATTGCTTGAAGAACTACAGTGGTACATTGTAAAGGATTTGAGAAGGTCACTGTTGTTACTGCTGTCTTCGGTGCAGTTTCTGTGAACCAATCTGTGAAGATGGAATTCATCTTCTAGTAAATTCTTCATCAGATTTTTCTTTCTTCCTGTTTTTCTGGAGATGGCCACAAGATCCTCAGTCATGTGGTCATTACAGTCAGTGGTGTTGGAGAGGAGTCATCTTTATAATAAAATACTTTGAAATGGGTAATTGCACATTCACAGTCTCAAGGTGCACGACATTACCAGTTATCTTTGTGTATTTCCTAGCGTCTTATTCTTTGACTATGGATTTTTGGTTTGTTTTTTCTCTAAGTTACAAAGGTTTTTTGTAGCGTCTCTGTTTTGTCAAAGAACAAATACGGAAGAAATCTTTTTTTTTTTTCATTAGGATTCACTTTTTTGTTGTTACTGTTTAAAATGGATGAAAAGTATAGATTTCTCATTTAACTTGTCTCAAACTGTGCAACAGTACCCCCAGAACAAACTAAGCAGTGGTTGTACTGTTTGGCTGGCTTAGGATAATTGCAAAATGTTCTTTTTCTCAGCTTCTTCAGTTCTTCAGGAAACTGTGTGCTACTGCTGTGCATATTTAGCCTTAATATTATAATGTTCCTGCTTGGGAGGGAAAGTTATTTGCCAAAGTTCTTTTTTGTTTCATCTGATTTTTGTTAAGTTTATATAATGATGACTTTGTGGAAATGTTAGTTACCGTAGGTGATTTTGTGATGCATGTTTTCAAAATTCAGATTTAGTCCTCAGTAGGCATGTATGTCTTCTGAGAGCCCTACTATGGAGGACAGCATCTTTTTTGTATATTGACTCCCCCCAGGAAATTTTTACACATCTGTTACTATTTAATAAAATGAGGTAACTGAAGTAAGTATGAAAGTTACGTCCTCAGAATGGAATATAACTTTGGCACTGATTACCTTTAAAAGTCACTGTGTATTTGTTTGAAGTCCTTTTAATTTGGTTTCTTAGATGTGAAATGTGAGCATGCTCCAGTTTACTTTGCAAACTTCATCTTCTGTTGCTGCTGAGTGAAAATATCAGCAACAGTATGAATGATGTACTTTAGAAACACTACACTGGACGAAATTACAGATACCATTTTCCAGTCAGTACATTTTTATTTTGGTCATAAGTGATTCTAGTCCAGAGTAGTTTAGGAGGAGGATGCTGCCACTTGGTGAAGGCTACAATTCCTGTTTGTACTTTCCAAGCAAGTAGGAATCATTTATCTTGTTGTCTTTGAGAGTGGGACCAACCCATCTCCAAGGTGACAGAAACACAACTGCTATGATTGTCTTGTTCTGTCCTTGGTTCTAGGTATCAGGTAGAGATCCCTTAGTATTTTAAACTGGCTGTTTAAGGAGGGAACAAAAAAGAGAAGGAAGCTGTAGAGTTATGCAATGTCTATGTGTTGTGATAACGTTGCTACACATCTCACATTTAAACAGGAAGCGAAGGTAGGAAGGAAGCATACAGCACCATAGCAATGATGAAAGACTGGAATCTAAGTAATGCTTCTGTTCTAACATAGTATGAAGCAAGAGTAGTTCTTAATACTAAAAATTACAAGCTGGAGATAAAAGCTTTGAATCTGCAGAGCATGAAGGTGCACTGACTTGAGTTTGAGAACCATACCTTGTGTGTATTTAATAGCATACTTATCTGTTAGAGTGTGGGTGTAATGCTTAAATCTGCTGGAACTAACAACCATCTTAATCTGGTGATTTTTATATTAGGGCAGAGACTTTTTCCTTACCTTTACAAGAAATGAAGTAATTGTTAAAATACTAGTGCATTCAAGTAAACATTAGAAAAGGAAAAACTCATCCAGAATGTTTGTGGTTTGAGAATATGGCTTCCTTGTGAAGCATTTACTTTTCAGTGTTGAACAATTTCAGCTAATAACCCTGTGTTATAATAGCTTGACAAATAAGTTATTAGAAAGTATATAAATCAAAACTGAGATAATATCTTCTTCTAGATAAGGTTTCTTTTAAGTTTGCACTGCGCAGATACCCATTAGTATTGTGCTTGGCTTAGACTTGTTTGTGCCACAGAAGCTCGTGATTCATGGAGTAGCTTCTTTCAGTTCTTCACGTGTATGCTCTGTTCTGTTTATCTTGTGAGAATCTTTAACATAAGTAGGTATTGTGTAGAGTGAGTGACTAATGAGAATAAAGAATCATTACTATGGCAGCATTCAGAGATTGCAGCTTGGCTTCAGGGTATAGCAGTCATTAAAAGTTTCACCTGTCTCACCACTGTGCAAGTACTGGACAGATTTAGGGGCTGAAGAGAGCCTTGCATTGGGCTTGCAACCAGCAGCTCTACTAGTTTTCCAGCAGAGAGGCTTCTGATACAGTTGTGGTGACTTGTACTCTTGTGTTTATATGAAATCGTAGAAATTTCTTACATATTTTACGTTCCTATTGCCTGGTGCAGTTAGGCTGCTTGGAGGTATGCGTAATTTAGAAATGAGAAACAAAGTTACTGACTGTGCCAGGAGTTTGTGACCTTTTTTTGAAGTCAGCTTTGTGTTTGAGTATCTTGCCTAAGACAAGTTGTGTTTCTTTCTTGCTTTTACTTTACTTTTTGGCACTTTGCTGAAGCAAATGATGTCATTAAGGGCTGTGACAGATTGCTTTCAAAAATGCCAAAAATTTACATGTTTAAACACTGTAAATTTAGTTTTACTAATATATAGTAGGCTTTTATATACAAGTAATTTAAATGTGCATAACTTGTGTAAGAATTTAATGCTTGTGTTAAATACAACTGCACTGATGCACTAGTTCAGTTAGAACATGAAGGAAGATGTGCTAACTTGCACAGTTATCTTAGCTTTCAGAGAATTTGGGGGACCTGTTTTAGCCAGGCATCATTAGCAAGAAATCTATGTAGTAATGCATCCATATTGCAAGATACATAGAAGAGATGGTTTCTGTCCTACTGTTATATGTGGAGGTTT
The DNA here is from genome assembly GCA_028571105.1 of Tragopan temminckii. Taxonomy (NCBI): domain Eukaryota; kingdom Metazoa; phylum Chordata; class Aves; order Galliformes; family Phasianidae; genus Tragopan; species Tragopan temminckii. Next base: position 21,530,950 of record JAOWBP010001760.1, read on the forward strand.
TTGTCCTCGGGTGCTGAGGGAGATGAGGTAAGTGCAAAGTAGACCAACATCAGGCATGTTACACAGGAGTGAAAATATTAAGCTCAGTCTCCCAAAAGAACTATGAAAGATCTGAGTATTGTGAAATTAGTGTTTGTTTGCTAATGTCAACCTTGGAGCAGAACTGAGGAATTACACAATTTAGATGTTCTCCAAACATTCAAAAGAAAAATTCCCCATCTATACTGCCTTATTTAATAATAGCTAGATAAATATATGTAACTTTTTTTCCGTGAAAATCTAAGAAGTTGAATATATCTGTAGTCTCATCTTGATACTGATTTTTCACCAACTTGGTAAGTCTCACTTAATGCATTAGAAATACCTCCTTTAATTTGCTTCTCCTCAATGGGCTCTTGAAGATCTCTCTGACTGTGAAAACACTAGGACATGAGAGTTGCAACATGTGAAACTGAGACCAGGAAACCACAGTGGAAGTACATCTCTACTTAGGCAACAAATTAGGCTTAGAGGAATGGCATTATACGCAGTAACGCCCATTTTTTGCTAAAATTGTCTCCTTTTAACTTAAATGTTGCTAATCATTCTTAGTGCTTCTATTCTAGTAACAGTACGGAATCAAAAACTCTTCTTGAACCCAAGATACTGTCTTAGCACTGTTGTTGTTGTAAATGAGTGATTGCAATACTTTGTTTAGTTTATGAAGCTTTTGGACTAGATAACAATAAAATGAGGTCAGCATTAAAAAAGAACAGTCTGGATTTTGCCTCCGTTGCAAAATCTGCCAGCTTTGAGTGATCTAGTTCCATTTGTCTAGTTTGATAACTTGCTAGATATTAATAATTTAAAATGTGCTATTCCCTTAAAGTGACAGTACTGCTTTTTAAATATGTGGCAGATGTACAAGTTCATTGCAGAAAGCGAAGACACACAGCAGCGACAGACTTTTCATTGAAGGCCTGTAGCCAAATAGGTGCTTTGCAGAAGAGACCTACAGTCTTTAATCAGTGCTTGTTATTTTAGGTTTTTTTTGCTGTAGGTTGCTAAGTTTGACTTTAAATGGCTGTTCCACTGGTTAATTTTTCTGTGTAGTACATCACGCATCTGCCCAAATCACTATCTTGCATTCTTCAAACACCCCCATTCCTGGTGCTATAAGTGGCTGATTGTTTTTTTTTCTTGGCACCATCAGGCATGCAAAAACCAGTCTTTAACGTAGGATTGTTTTCAAGTACACTTTGGAGCATTTATTTTGATGTGATGCTTCAATTAAACTGTTTGCAGTAAGGAGTTGCCTATTCTTTTTAGTATGTTTTTCACAGAACTGCCTTGCCATTGGCTGTGAGAAATACACAATTAAAGATATTGACCTGTTGGCTAAAGAAGCTTTGATACTCACATTTTGTGCTGTCTGACAGCTGATCGCAGTTGTGGACAACATCAACTGTGTCCACTGGGAGACAGTCTGAATAAAGTTTATTGGGAGGAGGTAGCATTTGACACTGTCCAGCTCAAAGCAAATTGAAATGATTGACAATGCTGTTCTAAAAGGTACCATTTTTCAATTGTTGTATAAAATGAACTTGTTCTGAGATGTTGCTTATAAGGTGTTTTTTTTTTGTACTTGCGTTAGAATGAAGCTGATGTTTTTTCAGTCAGAAAAGTTGTTTTTTTTTTTTTTTTTTAAATGTGTTTCTAAAATATCCTAGTTTAACTACTGATTTTTTTGGGGTCTTGAATCTTAAAAAAAGGACCCTGGCGAAGCCGAGGAAAGTGGAACGCAGGGAAAATTGGTGGAAGCGCTCAGGCAAATGAGAATAAATCATAGGGGGAACTACCGCCACCTTCTGGAAGAGATGCTGACTAGTTACAGGCTAGCTAAGATGCAGGGAGAAGAGTGCACTGCTGAATCAGCTGCAGCTTCTGCTTCAGATAATCATGCTGGACCCAGTGACCCTGTACCACACAGCCCCACAGAATCTGGGAGTCGCCTTGCTGAAATGCAGAGCTCAAGTGAAGATTCAGGGATGAATGAGATGAGCGATAAACAGACATGATGTCTTTGTTTTTTGTAGCGAATTTGATGCTTCTCTTCACTTGGCATATTTTCTTTTGTTTATATCTCAACATTTGTCACATCTATCGTAGAAGTCTGTTTGTTTTCAGTTTCAGTTATTTGTACAGATTGTTGACATAAATATATTTTTTTTTCCTTAGAAGTTGGAAAACTATTGTATATTACAGTAGTTGCATTTTATGTTCTATAGCAGCCAGTTAAGTTCCACGTGAGATTTTGTTTTTAAATTCTGTGACCCCCAACAATAGGAACTTAATATGCCGATGCAAAAATAAATTAAAAAAATAATAATAATCAAAAAGCATTTAAGTACGTTCTCAGAGAACATTTTGATGGTATGTTCGCTCATTGTAAAATAATTCCCATCTGAATGGTATCTTTTGCACATGTGGTTTGAATTTTATGAATACTTCCATCTTTTTCCCCAGCATCATAACTGCATGTTTGTATTTGAATTGTGTATAGTTTATATTACAACTAAATTTACAAAATCGATGATGTCTTAGTGTGTCACTTTTTCTTCCTGAAATGTGTATGTTTTTTTCGTTTTAGATTGTATCCACTGTTCATAAATACTTATTTTTTAGATGACTGTATTCTTATTTTCCAGGTTGTAGCATAACGTATAACCAGAAATGAAAATGTACTTAGAATTAGTTCATAGTTTCAAATTCTAAGAGTTTGTGTTGAAGTGAAAATAAAGAATATGCTGTGGAATAATACCTGTATGCATATTGACTCTTTTAAGCAAGTAATAAACTTACCTTGAAATGCTATCTTTCTGCCATTGAAACTTCTCATAGCTTCTCATTTTAACTCACCATGATGTTCATTAGTTTCTACAAATATTTCAGTAATTTTGAGTTTGACACACTCATCCTTAATCCCCAGTTTGGGCAACATTTCTCAATTTCAAGTTAAACATCAGTAACATAAATGAGTAAACAAGTAGTTCTGCTTAGGTTTACCTTCTTCCAAATCTTTTACTTGTTTTTGGTGTGTGACACATGCATTTGGGTAGGTCATGGATGATAGTGGGAATTTACAGTGGTGGTAACTAATCTGCTAACAAGTTAAATCTGAAATTGCTGTGTCAGTAGTCAGTCTGTAACATGACAGTTGCGTAAGAACATCATTGTTCAACATAGGTACAGATTTCACTGCCTCAATGAAACAGAGCCTGAAGGAATATATGATGAACCAGGGAAATCTTAGAAGTTAAGTTGTAGTACTCTGTAGACTTTTTTTTTTTAACTCTGTGGATGCAGTGGTGTCTATTGATAGCTGTGATGTAGTATGGTTTTAGGTGATGTTTAAGTCTTTATATTACAGTAGTTCTACTGGGTTAGTGTCTCATAAAAGTGAATTTTGTCATGTAGTTGAAGAGCAGAGCATGTCTGTGTGTGGAATTTGGCAGGTATGAAAAAAGGAAAATGTCTTTTGATGCTAGTGTTCTAATTAATTGTGCCACTTAAATCCAAAGTGCAACAAAATGTTTTCCTTTGTTTTGGTAAGAAGTAATGTTTCTCCTCTTCTCTTCCTGTAGGGTGCTGGAGATCTAGAAGATCCGTGGTAGCCTTATCAAATCTACTAAAATGCTTTTGATTCTGAAAGGGGGAAAAAACTTTTAAATCTGTTTTCTTCAATACAAGGGAAAATTTCTGGTGGATTTCCAACATTTTGTGAAATGGGCAGAAAGATATTAGAATTTTCCATCATTCGTTCATGTTTGTGTTTTCCGATATTGCCACTCTTAGCATTGCCTGTACTACAGTATTTTTACCAGCCTCAGGCATACTGATTACATCTGTAATGAACTTTGGCCCTAAAAAGGAAGGAAGGAGTGATGCTCTCAGCAGATCAGTGTATGTACCTGAGTTGCATGGGATTGTAGTTGTACTCTGAAGATACACTGTGGTTAAATGAAATTGCAGCATACGAGCATGAAAGAGTACAAGTAATTCTGTGAGACGTTCCTTATTTCACTTTACCGAGTTGGAAGGCTTTGCAGCTCTGTGGCTTGGAAGTAATTTCAATTGGGCAATATGCTATCAGATGTGTATTATTATTATTATTATTATTTTTAATTTTCCAGTTTTACCTGTATTACCAGACCGTTAGGTTTCCCTGCGGTGTCCAAATTGTGATATGTTGCCTACTGCTTGCTTGGAGATAAGTGTATTTGGCAATAATATATGAAGATTCTAGGCATCTAAAAACAGTAAGAATTTTACGCATGTGTACAACACACCCTTACACTCTTGCTAGAGAAAATCTTTTAAAACCAAACTGATGAGTTTCTAGTTAGTAGTGATTTGTTTTGACATCTCTCACAGCTGCAGGTTTTTAAAAAAAAAAATGCTGAAAATTTGCCTTTATTATAATGTAAATTGTGATTATTTTTTTGTTCTATATGTGGTTTTCTATAGTTTTTTGATTTTTTTTTTCAGCTTAAGATACAGACAGAAGTCTTGTGTAATATGGGTATAATTTTTAATTGTTTGCATTATTTTCAAAGTTCAAATTATCACTTTGAGATTACTATAAATACACTTAAAATTATCTATTTTAAATTAAGAAAATATTAGAGATATTTTCATGGGTTCAATGACCTTTCATTTTATAAGCAATGGGCATGGTACAGAGTGGCTGTCATGTAAGGTACTTGAAGATTCTTAGTTTAATTCTATTTTTGCAATAACCTTGACTTTTTCTTCTGACTTCTTTGAGTTGTGCATGTAATGAGTCCAGTAAATGCTGAAAATGGGGAAGAGTAAAGTATTTATCTAAAGTAAAAGCTATCGGGGAGGGGAAACAATGAATGTATCCATCTGTACATGATTTACATGCTGTGGATGCCTTGTAAACATTTTCCTATTTGTTTAAACTGTGTTTCAGCGAGGATGTAATTGCCCTTGTGTGTAGTTTTAAGCTAATGACAGTCATCAACTGGTTTTGTGTGAAATGGAATTCATGGTATTTTTCTGTAACTTTATCCCCATGGTGAGTCTGTATAAACCACATGCTCTTTCATAGCAGTGCCGAAGGCCAGCTTTCCCCATCATTTTGATTCACTGTGTACCTGATTTTTTAAATTTTTTTTTTTGGGGTCTAGAGAAGATTATTGCCACAATATATTTTATTTATTCATTAGATTTTAGCTTTGTAAGTTAAAGTGTTCTAAATGACGATGTTAACAGGTATTTGTCCCTTTACTGTTTTTTTGGGGGTTGTTAAAAGATAGGGAATGAAGAATGCAAAATGGTTTATTGTTCAGACTATCCGCTCTGGTCCAACCCTGTACTGATAGTACTTTCCCAGTATGATATTGTGATGTTTCATACAATACAGTGAACATAACCAACTTGTTATCTTCAATAAAGGATTGCTAAAACAGTGTGATATGCTTTATATTTTCTTGAGAAGGATTTGTCAAGAAAGTGCAAGTGTTCTTTATAAAAAGGATAGGGTTTACAAGATTTATTTTCTGGTACAGCCTGGTGATGGATGTGTTATACAGGGAATGTGGTTCTTTGCCGCAGGAAGCCAAGAGTCTCTAAGTAGGCTTCTTTGTGGGTGACAGAACACTACGATCAGTATTTAAAGTTGCTCTAGTAAATTCATCCCAAGTTCAGCTGAAATTAGTCTTATTCTGCCTACTGGAGAACGTTTGTTTAAAGTTTAAAAATTTGGCTTCAAATTGACCGTTCAGTCAGTTCTCTTGCTAAAGTTCTGTAAAGACCCGAGGCTAGATCTAGAAAATTTTACTTGTAAGATGTTTTAGATAGAAGTAGTTGTAATGTGAATACCTCACTTAATTCTTTTTACTGATTTTATCTAGTTATTTTTACTTAGTGGAGTTGTTTAGCTGGAAGAAAAAAAGTGCCAACAGAATCCTCCATTGGTGACATTGCAGAAATAACATGTTTGAGCACTCGGTGTTGCTGTGCAGTGGGCACGTTTAGGAACAAGCCATAGGTTTTTGAGTCTGCAGAGCAGTTCTTGGGATGCGTTTGTTGGATCTGCTTTTACAGCATAAATCTCGCATGATGTCCTGCTGAACTGCAATCTAAGTCTTGTTCTGATGTAGTATGAGTTCTTGGACTCCATAGGCTCCAGTTCTGGGAATGCTTACACATGTGATATTTTTGCCTTGATATGTATTGCCTCCCATAAATGAAACGGTTTGTATTTTCTGTAAGTATTTATTGTATAGATGTGAAGCATGCACGTAAGTTTTTTCCATAGAGAAGGGCCACGGCTCATGCAGCTCAGTGAAATGTAAATCAAGACTTCTGTTCTTCGAAGAAGCACTGCTTTTAATTGGTGCATACACCAAGTTTCTAATTCTAATCGTGTTTCCACTGTTTAGATTTCAGCAGCCTGGGGGGGGGGAGAAAAAACAACAGCGTTCTTTTAGACTGTGTGTTCTTAGCATGAGAAATCCGAGATGTTTGATCAAATTCGTTCATGCGTTTTACTATATGCCATAATTTGTCAATTTTAACATTTGGTTTAAAAATATGTTCTCCTAATTATATTGCCATCTGGTAACTAGCGTGCTTTTGTGTAATGCTGAGAGTAGGAAGTGTCACTTCTACCTCAGGTCATTCTGATGTGTCAAATTCATCCTGAATCTCCATTTCTGTGAATACTTCTGTACTGCAGACAAAGTAGTCTGTGTCACTTTTGAAATCCGCTGTCTGATCATCTTGAGCAAAATAAAGATTTAACTGATTATCATTAACATGTTAAATGGAATAGGGAATAAAGAAATAAATGCAAATGCAAGTGTTGTAATCTTGACCTCAGCAGTTTTTACAAGAGATTAAGTACAAACTCAAACAAATGAATCTTCATATGTTTTTTCTAAGCCTGTGTGCAAACTGTTGTGGGACTTGACCAAAATATCTGTGCTTTTTATGCTGCCTACATGAACTGATGCTGTTATTTAGATGGAGTAAAAAAGAAATATGTGTACATTTGAAATAGATGTCAATTTTTGAACACATCACAGGCTAAGAACCTAGCTTTACAAGGCTTCTTTCTTCTGTAAGGCTTTGTAATGCTGTTGAATATTAATAGATATTTTCTACCCAAATACATAGAAATCTGTGTGTGTGTGTGTATGTATATTTAATTTGTTTCGTGGCAATGTAACCATAAGCCATGAAACTGGTCAGATGCTGTGTGGTTCTGCACGAAGTTGGTGTAAAGAATGAGGAAATTTCAAGGAACTGAGTGAAGATATTCCCAGTTTTCATTTCGTTTGGTTCTAGAAAATTGTGCTTTGAGTAAATGTATCAGTATGCTACTTGAGTATTGCAAACAGAAGCTGAAGCAAAAGTAACCCAAGTTATTGCTGAGGTTCATGCAAAAAAAACTGTCAAGCAGCTTTCTGGTCTGTCAACAAATCCAAGTTTTGTTAGTATAAACAGCAAAATTTTAGATTTAAGGATTGTCTATTGCAGACATGTTGCTTTTCGGCTCTAAATTGAAAGTTTAAGTTGGAGAGAGATAGTGGAATTGGTGCAAGTGAACAACTGCACAGGGTGCTCCCAGAGATGAATGCAGTTTGGCAAGATCACACCGAAGTAAGCAGGTCACTGAGCGGTTGCAGTACGTGCACGTAAGTATGGAGCTAGCTCATGCAGTTGAAACTGTGCATGGGATCTTAAGCATCTTTTGTAACATTTCCGTCCGTTTGACGTTTTAATCTTGTTGTGCTTTAGCTGATTTAGCTTTGCTTTGCTTATACTGACTTATATTCCCCCATCCTGTGGCTGCTTTGCTGTCAACCAGATGACAAATAACTTCCACATTGTAGTGTGACCAAGTCCCTTTTGTGTTCAGTTGTTTGCATGTGGTCATCTCTCACATCCCTCATGGACTTCATTTCCATTTGTAGTCTGTGCTGCTGTGCTTCTCTCTTCACATCTGAAAGGTGATATTCTCTTATATACTTTATTTTTCTGTAAAGCTCCTCTCTGCAGGGTTGCCTGGATTTAAAGACTAGTTGGTATTACTGAGAACTTTGTTTGGCACTGTTGAATACTTGCTTTTTCCTTATCCTCAAGTCATGAGGATAGTTTTCTAGAGGAAGAGCCCTTCTCCATCAGTTTGATAACCTTTCTGTGAAAGTAACTTGCTAATAAAGGAGGACAACTACAGGGTAGCAAGAGAATGCAGTCTGAATGCTTTCTGTGTCTAATTGAAATGTGGTGGTGTTTTCTCACCTATTGTGCCAAGTCCTGATAGCCTGATTTTCTGTTCTCTCAGACTTCTGGAATTTAAGGTGAGTCATAGAGAAGTTGAGGCTACATTGTAGTAATTCTTGGGGTTGTAAGGATCCTGCTTTTGACTTTACAAAACTGGAAACAGTCACATTTGTAAGTGCCCTCCTCAAGTTCCTGGAAGTCCATCTCATCTGTAAATATAAATACTGACTTCTGTGGCATTTTCAGGCAATGCTGGGATTCTGTCGGGTAGTTAAGAGAGACTTTCAAAAATAAGTGTTGTTTAAAAAAAATTCTACGCCAAATTATGTAAGAAAATGACTGAATGGGGCTTGCTTTTATTAGTTCTATGAATAATCATTTTGTTATGGGCAAATGTACAAGATTTGATTTGTTCTTGTTAGGAAAACTGGAGAACACTCTCTGAGATTTTATTTTTTGTCCCTTATCCAGTGATCATCTTCAGTTCGTAAACACATCCAAACTTAATGGTGCAGTAAAGATTTTGGCCTAGGCATGTAAAGCAAATAAATTTTTCCGGTGCATTTGAGGTTATATTGCTTCAGCTCTGGGAGCAGGGAGTGTGAACACAATAATGAAAACAAAATACTTTTTCTAGTGCTCCTAAATCTGTTTTTATTTTGGCAAGACACAGTTGTAGGAAATACTCTGCTAGAGCAAACAGTGTGCGAAGGTGAGAAGTGCGGTGTTTTACCACGGCTTTTCAGTCTCCTGGTCATGAACACCTTTTCCATAATGCTGTGTAACAAATTTTAGGTTGGGGACATACTTCAGATTCATCTACTTGTTGCCACTCATCTTTGTCTTAAAAACATTCAGCACGTACCATACTGTTATTGAAGAGATGAGACTTATTTAACTTCCTCCTCAACTTTTTGTGGGGAAAAAAGTGTCCAACTGTGTGAGTAATTGCAGCAGTTCTTCTTAGGGGTAGATACCACATTTCAAGTGCTGCTCTGTGAACTGAACAGGAAGACAACATTGCACATTAACACCAGAAAGGGCTCTGCTGGGTGAGTGCTCTTGTGACACCTGAGAAAGAAGGGAAGGACTTCAACAGCTCCTACCCTTTCCTGCTTATTTTTTCATAATATAGGTATATATTTAGATTCTTGCTTGTGTTGCTTACTTAATGAAGCGTATATCAGCTAGCTGGTGAGACGTTGACCAAAGGGACAGAAGGAAGGGTTTGTGGAAATTCAGCATCTCT
>JAOWBP010001760.1:21540593-21552651 GCA_028571105.1 Tragopan temminckii
AAGCAGCAGGGGGTGAGTTCCTTTAGTTAGCATTGGATGCTAGTAAGTTGAGAAGGAATCTGCATCCTAGGCAATGGTATGTGACCACAACTCACCCTGCAGCTCCTTAGGTGGTGAGGCAATAGGATGAGAGGGAACGTCCTCAAGTTGCTCTGGGGGAGGTTCAGATTGGATATTAGGGGAAACTTCTCGGATAGAGTGGTCAGGACTGGCAGGGGATGCCCAGGGAGGTGGTAGAGTCACCATCCCTGGAGGTGTTCAAGAAACATGTAGGTGTGATAGTAGGGGATGTGGTTTAGTGGGGAAATACTGATGATAGGAGATCTTAGATGTCTTTTCCAACCTTAATGATTCAGTGATTCTAAGTTATGTGTCTGTACAAGGGTGCCACTTGTGCCTGTGCAGAGCTGGATTGTGCCTGGACTGGGAGAGCTTTGGGTGCAGCAACCCATAAGGTGCTGCTCATTGAAGTGTGCGTCTTATCAGTGCTGTTGCTGCTGAGGTGCTTACCATGGGCAGTGAGAAACCAAACACAGCAGGCATTGGATCTCTTTTTCCTATTGAATTTGTGCTGTTGAAGCTGCCAACACCTTCTTCTTACTCAGTCTTTGCATTATTCATTAATGCTGAGATTGCATTAGGGGAAGAGGCCAGAATCAGTTTGCAAAGTTGCACATAACGGAAGAGAAATTTACGATGTTGAAGAGAGCAGCAGTAAGCGTAACTTTGCAGTTAGCCCCAGAAACAGACCTGCCTCTGTGGGAAACTCCTTTCTTGCAGCGTTATCTTGCTGAAGATGCCTGTTATACAGAAGAGCCGGAGCACTTTGCCCTTTCTGTCTCTTGTGAACTTCGACCAGTTGGTCAGGGTTGTTTATAAAGCCAGATGCTAATTGTGCTGCTTCTCATGCCACGGAACAAAGGTGTGCTGGCTCGCTGTAGTGAGTGTCCCTAGGAGGAGAGGCACGAAGTGAAATGGTCGACGAGGAGGCGAAGAGCTTACCGATGGAGCTGAGTGAGAAAGGAGGTGTGGAGAACAACGGGTTTGTTCAAAATGAGGCTTTTGATGACGGCGAGACCGACACCAGCAGCCAAGATGAAATACCAAAAACATGTGCTGTTGATGTGAGCTCAGTAGCTGTGGCAGAGCCAGCTCTGCAGCCCTATGCAGGAATGCCGAAGGAGGTCCTGCTGAAGTTCTCCAGCCAAGCCCGGTACAGGGTCACCAGGGAGATTCTCTTCTGGCTTATCATCGCTGCTGCCACCCTGCTCGTGTCTGCCACGATTGCCATCATTGCTCTGTCCCCAAAGTGCCTCCATTGGTGGCAAGATGGTCCTATCTACCAGGTCTACCCTCGTTCTTTTAAGGACAGCAACATGGATGGGAACGGTGATCTGAAAGGTACGTAACTAAGCAGGGCAGCTGTTGTCTGTGTGTTAGGTATGTGCATAAAAATAATTATAAAAGTCACCTTATAGTTGAGCAGAGAAAGATGCTGATTTGAGAGTGGGGTGTGAAAGCTGTCCTAATAACCACTGGCTGGTGAGCTGCATTGCCAATTATTAGATACCATCAGAATCTTCTTGCTCGAGTTATCCTATGCCTGGAGTTAGACCAAGCTTTTGGAGGTGGAGCTGAGAGCAAACAGGAACACAACTGCCATTATGGGAAAACATCTCTGCAAAACTGTGGTCAGATGGGAGGATGGGTGCTGGACACTTTGTCACACTGGTTTGGTTGCATCCCCCTGAGAAGTCAGAAAAATCAAACTGACAAAGTGAGAGTGGAGCAAAATGTTCCTTCTTGTTTTCTTTACCGTCTGGGTGTTTCTGAGATCTTATTAAGAAAGTGTACCTGATACTAACCAACTATTGGTAGCTGTGCTTCTAAAATGAATGTCTTAGCCCTGTAGCATCTGAAAAATTTCTAGACAAAAGCACTAGCTGTAACAAATTGTAGGAGACTTCCCAACAGAAGGAAAAACTGAGATGCGTTAAAACTGTACTTCCCTTTGGGTGGTCAAAAGATTGATTGACTTAGAAAGTAATGATGTGGCTGTATTTCAATAATATACAGGCGTTTGTTTTCAGAAGTGAATGTTAAATACATTGGATGAAATTGTAAGTATTTTAATACTGTGGAATAGAAGTGGTCTTCAGTCAGTTTTTTAAATTATTATTATTTTCCTTTTTCCCTATGGAAGTGGCTTTGAATGGTTTCCATTCTGTGGTCTCCTGCTGTTCCTGAAGAAATTGCAAGGTTGCCGTGCTATCTGAGATTGGTGAAAACTGGGAGTGGTTATATAGCAAGGACATCTTTGTTCTGTCTTTGAGAGCCCGCAGCAAACTTAATTTAAGAAAACCTTTTTGTCTTTTGTAATCCGATGGTGCCCTTTTCCTTTTAATAGGTATCCAAGAAAAGCTGGACCATATCACGCATTTAAATATAAAAACCATCTGGATCACATCTTTCTACAAGTCCCCCTTAAAAGACTCTGGCTATGGAGCCGAAGACTTCTACGATATTGATCCCATGTTTGGATCAATGCGTGATTTTGAGGATCTTCTTGCATCCATACATGATCGAGGTAAGCTCTGATCAAAATAGCTCTGTTAAAAGGATGTTCGCTGTTATGATACAGGTGTGCCTTGTAGTTTTCTGGAGAAAGCAGAAAAACAATTACAAGATTGAGAGGGATCATACATTTACCTCCTGCAGTTGTGTCTTTGGTTGGTGGCGCGTGTGCCTTAAACCAAATCCTTGCCCAGATGGTTCCCCTTGTGGCTGTTGGGCTGAATGGAAGATAGCTTTGCCAGTCCCAAAATGTTCAGGGTTTCATTTAAAATAAAAATAAATAAATAAATACGTGATCCTTACCATAAAAGGCTTGATTAACAAATGTGTGTGTTTTAGGGTTAAAGATGATAATGGATTTTATACCGAACCACACCAGTGACAAGCACCATTGGTTTCAGCTCAGTCGCAATCGCACTGGGAAGTACACAGATTACTACATCTGGCAGGACTGCACGCAGGCAGGGGCGGCCATCACTGCTCCCAACAACTGGGTGAGTGTGGGCAGGGACACTCGTAAATCACCCACTGGATTGCAGGTTGCCAGGTGAGCACCTGGAACACAATTATCCTGTGGGCATGGGGCCACGACCTCCAGCACTGGGAGCAGGGGTTGGGTGCCACAACATAAGGAGGACATAAAGCTATTAGAGAGTGTCCAAAGGAGGGCTGTGAAGATGGTCAAGGTCTGCAGGGTAAGGTGTGTGAGGAGCAGCTGAGGTCCTAATTCTAAAAAAAAAAAAAAAAAAAAAAAGTCCTACCTATGTTTCCCTCTCTATTTGTAGTAATTCCCAGCAAAAGTCTACTTAGAAGAATGAAACAGTATTGAACAGTATTGAAATACATGTGGCAAAAGCATGACTGAAAGGAAGAACAGCTAACAGGAGAAGGAAATGAGAAAGAAAACATTAATATCAACCCTATTTATTGCATCGATGAGGCATTTTGTGCCTTTTTATGTGCTTGTAATGCATCATGTTTTAAATTATACATGTGACTAAATGTTCAATTGAGAGTTCTGATGATTTTTCTTCCCCCTTATTTGAACAGGTGAGTGTCTTTGGGAATTCCAGCTGGCAGTACGATGATGTAAGGAAGCAGTGTTATTTTCATCAGTTTGGGAAAGAACAGCCGGACTTAAATTTCCGCAACCTTGCCGTTCAACAAGAAATCCATGTAAGTGTATGATTTGCTGCTGCACCAATAGCACAAATTTACAGTTTAATTGAAAGTAATTTGAAGATTAGAGTACATTTAAATGGTTGAAACAGAAAAACGTGTAGACAAATGTTAAGTTTGTAAGAAATATTCAAGTTTCATCTTCTGATGCTTCCAGTATGGAGGACAGCATCTGGTGAAAGGATTGACATGGACAGTCAAGTGTCACTGGTGCTGGAGTACAGCTGAATCACCCAAGCTGAGAGAAGCTTTAATCTCTGTTGATACAAGGAGCTGTTTATTAGCCAGCCCTATGGGGGTAACACCTTGTCTTAGCAGAGGTGTTTGTGTTTTCATGGCAGTGAGGCAATGCTGATCTGAAATGCAAGGAGTGCTGGGGCTCGTGGATAAGGAGGAATCTGTGAGTTTCGGTCTGTCTGCATCTCTGGTGGCTTTATGTGGGGAGAGACACAGATGTACAACCAAGAATGTTTCACCAAGGAAGAGCTGTGTTCTGATGAAACCTCATGCTTGTCTGCAATATGTCTCCCAGTAGATGAGGCAGAATTTGCTAAAATGTTGGAAGCGGGCCTGAATCTGGGGAGTATGACAACTGTGTTTTTCCTTTTTCCTTACCTTTGTTATACCCTGCCAGGTGGTAGGACAGCTACCTCAGCTGTGTTGATGTAACCCTTGTTTTTTTTCTGCTGTGATATTGAATTTTGGTGTCTTTCTGTGGTAGTTCTCCTGCCTGCCCAATTCTAGTGCAATCGTCTCCCAGGCTGTCTCTGTTTCTCCTCACTGTGGGTGTTGTAAGCATGTGAAGGAACAAAACAAAACTTACTTGGTTGTGTTTGTTAATCGAAGCATGAAATGAGACTGCTCTCAAGACTGATCCTTGACCCGCTCCACCAGTAACTTCTGTCTTGATGCTTCCCTTAGCACCATATCTTTCCACTCTTCACTTTTCCTGCTACTGCCTGTGCTTTTCAATGGCCATGGCAATTTTTCTTTTTTTTTAATTGATATGCTACTGAAGCTGAAGTAGCAAATAGATGCTGCATTTCCTTTGAGAAGAAATTAAGTGAAGACTAGTAAGTTTAGTCTGATAATACTCACTTTAGGTAAATGCTTATGAATACAATTAATTGCTTTGGCATGTTATGAAGTAATACTTTAGTAATTTAATTCAGAATCCTGTTTCATCTTGGGACTGTGTGACTGAGGAGGAAGCTTCTGCTTCTTTGAAGAACGCTATTGCTTTTGGTTTAGTTCCTGGGCATGGGGGAGCAGTAAACCTTTTAGCAAGCAGGGGCTGTGGCTTTCTGTCTTAAGTAAAAGTAGCCATTCTCAGTACAAAGTCAATACCTGGTATTTGCCAAACAAAAATCTGTAAGCTTGAGTGAGAAGTAGTTCTATTCTGGCAAGTGTATTTCATACATTTTTAAACAACAAACAAGTTTTTTTGTATTGAGGTGAGACAACAGTTTCTGTACAAAAGGAACACTTACACAAAGTCCTCAAGAGAGATTGAACTTCAGAGCTGTTTGTGAAAAATAGAGTAATTAGAACTGTGATAATATAATAACTACTGAAGTAAAAATAGTTTCACTAATAGTGACTAACCTCTACATTTGGTAGTGAAATTATAAATCTATAGCAGTTAACTTGGATAATAATTTTGGTGTTCCTGCAAATCAACAAATAAGCCTGAAAATAAAATAGAAAAATTCTCATCTGTCAAGTAAAAGGGAACAAATATTCTAAGAGCTCTATTGTATAAAATGAAAATTGGTGGCATGAGGTCTGTGCAGAACAGCATACACTCACGTTTGAATCAGTATGCTCTATCTGTGTGCAGCAAGATGGTGCTCTCCAGCAACAGTGCTTAGCCTGATCCAAGCTCTTCTGATAGAAGAGATGAAAAGGCTCTTAGGCATGTTCTGGCCCTGGACTTGTGAATTATGAGAGAAGTTGCAGACCATTATTTTTTTTTTAATACCAGAAGAAATAATAGGACGTCACCTATTTAGATAACAGTTCTAATTCGAGAGGATTCACTTTCACTTCAAGTAAAATTAGAAGTACAAATTCAAAAATAAATTATATGTTAATGTCTACTAATGGGTTTTCTCTTTAAGTATGTATTGTTTTGAATGAGATGGGCTCACTTGGAATTCTCAACTCTTCTCTTTGCCCTAGGATGTTATCAAATTTTGGCTTGGCAAAGGAGTCGATGGATTTAGTTTTGTTGCTGTTAAATTTCTTCTCGAAGCCACACATCTACGAGATGAGCCACAAGTGAACAAGTCTCAGAATCCTGTAATGTATATTTTGTTTTTTTCTCCTGTATTTGCCATGGCGGCAAGAGACTGTTTTTACCCTTTGGGGTTCTAATTATGGCTTTAGAAATGCTGAGTCAGTTGTGTTCCTTGGAAGGAAGGTGGTTCCTGGACTTGTTGCTTAAGCAGTGCATACAAAGAAGGGTTGAACAGGAGTGCTGTGGGTGAGAATTGTCCATACACCCACTGTATTTCTGTGCAGAGAGAGTTGCTTCTAGTTTTGTTTAAACTGTTTTTACTTTTCAATTTTTTTTCCTAAGAAGACCAGACTTGTGAGTTCTAATATTTCACTGGTTGTCTTGGGGGAGCCCAGTACAAGAGGTGAGCTCAGCACTCTGGCTCACTTGGGATTCCACTGCAGACTCTAACACATACTTCTTTGCAGCAAAACAAACAAAACCCCACCTCCTGTTGGCAATATACTAGGGTAAGGTGTGGCCAAAGGCATGCATGCATCCTGTTACTTGGACTGCTGGCTTTTGCTGAAGTAGTGAACCTGGTGATGATAGCTGATCTGCTGCGTTGGTGATTTCAGAACTTATCCGTTCTACAAATACAATGTTGTCACCACACCAATGCACTAGTATGCTAAACTTATTTCAGTTTAAAACTTTGCTTGGGTTGGTGGATTGTCTCAGGAAGAATTTGGAGAGTTTTGGAGAGTCTAAAATATTGGACTAATAACACTGCTTTGTCTTTAAGGAGAGCATCACAGCCTATTCCGAGCTCTACCACGACTACACAACCACGCAAGTTGGTATGCATGACATCATCCGTAGCTTCCGCCAAACCATGGATCAATACAGCAGTGAACCTGGCCGATACAGGTAGTCACTGTCATGGCTAGGGAATTTCTTTCTCTCTCCCTGTCGTTATAGCAATAAAATGTTTTTTGTCTTTTTTTAATTTATAACACGATATGCCATGTAAGGTTTTTGTCCTCGAGTGCTATAGTAGGCTATACTCTCTCCCAAAGTGCACAGGAAAGGAAACGTGCAGTAAGTTGACCCTGGTAGCTCTGTTGTATCTGTGGACTGTAACAAGTAGGCAGGATGTGTGATGGCTCACTGTGGCACAATTGTAATCAAAGCCCATGAGCCCTTGTACAGTATTAACAATATGGTTCAGATTGGATGTGTGATCAGAGATTGTCAGAATCACAGTTTAGCTGAGGCTGTCAAGCACCTCTGGAGGCCACCTGCTCCAACCCCTGTTCAAGCAGGGAGGACATTCAGAGCCGACTGCCCAGGATCATTCCCAGATGGCTTTTGAGGATGGAAACTCTACAAGCCTGTCTGGGCAGCCTGTGCCAATAGTCAGTTACTCCTGCAGTTTAAAAATAATGCAAGGAAACAGCTTTCCAGGTATCTCCCCTTATCTGCTTTACAAACTACAAATATCTCCGTATGTTTTGTTAGTTTTTTTATGAGGAGGAGGGAGGCAGACGTAATTCTTAATCCTGTATTATTTTCTATGTTGAATACTGTTCCTAGCTTTCTTCAGCTCTGTACAAATCAGGGATGAGACAAAAAAAGGCTCCTTGTTTACTTCTTTGTAGATTTATGGGTTCTGACAGTGATGAAAACGAAGACATAGAAGGAACAATGATGTATTATGGAACAACTTTTGTCCAAGAAGCAGACTTCCCATTCAATTTCTACCTAATTAATATGAAAAATCTATCTGGCAACAGTGTTTCTGAAGCTGTCAATGTGTGGATGAAAAACATGCCTGAAGGAAAATGGCCAAACTGGATGGTAAGAGTTCTGGACTTGCTGTTATGGGAAAGGCCTTTTCCTGTAGGTAGTAAGGTGATAGAACCTCCATATGCGTGGATTTCAGTGGGATTAGCTGTGCAGAATTTTGCTATGAATGATGTTTGGGATATAGAAGAGATGAGCCATAGGCAAAGCACTGGAACTACAGCCTCTGATCATTTCTACAGTCACAACGTGGGAGCAGCTCTGTTTGGGTATCAAATGTGGTCCTCAGGAATGCAGTTTTATACCCTCGAGGCATCCTCTCTGTGAGAGGAGGCAAAATGTCCAAGTTAATATTTAGAAAAAGCTTTCGGCTGTTCTGGCTTTCAGAAAGAAAACAAGCTCGTGTACAAACCATATGGAGTTGCAGCCACTTGTTTCACATCCCTTCCTACATACAGATCTCTTTGGTTTCAGTCCCATGCTTCAGCATGCTCACCTTTGGGAATTTCTCTTGCGGGACTGCCAGTTTCTCAAAACCCCATATAAGAGTCACCACAAAACAAGTACCACCTTTGCATGGCAGTGAGAAGGGAGCTGTAACTGGGGGAATTAACAAAGTCTCGGGCTGATTTGTCACCTCCCCTTACTTCTACCACCTACATTCTAAAATATTTTGGGCAAAAATGTGCACTGGCATTGGAAAAAAAAAAAAAAAAAAAGATTGTCTTTGTCGATCTGGAAGTGAAAGTGGAAGAAAGTAACCTACTGCAGTTTTCAATGCTGGGGACCACTGTAAGGCCCTTTTCTTAGTATGAGACAGTCTCTTGTCATTTATCTCTTTTGAGATAATTACTAGTGTAAGTGCAATTGGGATGTGCATGTGTTTGGCCAACACACTTGAAACAAACTGAGCTACTCAACTGGACAGTGATTTTGGTGTGCGCCACTTGACAAGGGAAGAACAGGCTGGGATCCTCTCTTAGCCTGGTGGAGATATTGTGAATTTAAATAATTTTTTCCTTTATTTTGGTGCCTGTGAACGAAACTTCACTCCAAATGGTTTTTGTCTTAGACCAGTTTCACATATGCATAGAATTTTATGTCTTTTTAATGAAATGATGTTTTCTTGAGGTTGGAAGCCCAAACGCTGCTCGGATTTCATCTCGGTTTGGGAATAAGTATGTCAAAGTTATAAACATGCTGCTGTTAACCCTCCCTGGTACTCCCATCACTTACTATGGTGAAGAAATAGGCATGGAGAACGTTGCATCAGCAAATGTAAGTGAAGTGTATCTAAATTCTGACCCTGTTGTTATTTAGTTCTGATTAATGGAATATTTGAAAATACAAGATCAACCAAATCCAGTCTTCCTTAATGTTTAGGTGTGGTACTATGTTCTTCATTGCAAAACTGTTATACAGGATGCAGAAATGGCCATGCCTGAAACCAGAACCAAGGCTCTGGCACCTTCCTGAGCTGCTAGGTTACAGTCCTGGTCCCTGTTTTCTGCCCTCAGCTGGATCAGACTAGCCTGCTCTGTGGTGGCCTTGCTTTGCTTTGCTTCAGCAGAAGGCATAGCAGTTGCCAGTGTCAGGCCTAGGCCAGTGGCTCTGATAGGTGTGCAGTTGCCTAAGGCAGGAAGAACAGAGTCCACGTCTCCTTCCTCCCACAGTACTTTATTCACTCTGTCAAAGTCCATTATTTCCTGGCTAATTTTTAAAGGAATTCAGAGTTCATGGAAGCGTAGCTAAAGCCTCTGTCTCCTGGAGACTGCTCTGTTCTTGCTGTAAAGAGGCACCTGTCAAAGCCATAGCCCTCTCTGAAGTGCACAAACTCAGAAGAGGGGGGTCTCCAAAAAGAGATGTGTGAGCACACCAGGCACTGCTTAGCACTTACTGGTGGAAGTGGTTTTTCCTTGTCATGCAGGATCTCTATTTTTGTTTTTGGATTTCAGATCCAAAGCTAGGTGGCCGAGCCTGCAGACCACACATGTAACTTATTTGTTCATAGTTACAAGTAACGCTAGCAGGATGTTTGTTTGCTTATAGTTTGTTCAGAACTTAATCAAAGTCAAGGGATTAAAACAGAGTGCCTGTACCTTTCACACTGTGCTGACCTGCCTGACTTTCAGTTGTGTGTGTGATTTCCTGTCTCTTCCATGATTGCACCTGACTACTGTTGTCTGTTTGCTGGAGATACGCCTGCATGATTGGAAAAGGTCATGCCCAAAAGGGAATAGCCCAGATCTACATCTCCTGGCTATATTTGAGCACCTTGAGAAAATGGTCCTAAGGCAGATGCTGTTCTCAATGTGGAAAGCCTGTTATAACATGATGAGCTGTAAGTGATCCAGGAGACTCCTGCTGTGCACTGACAATAAAACTTTCTGGTTCAAGTACTGGACAGACCAACCAGAGGCACAGACAGGACTGAACTTGGCAAGGGATGTTAGAAACAACAAGAAGGAATTCTACAGGTACATTGGTCAGAAGAGATGGGCTAAAGAGAGCATAACTCCTCTACTAAATGATAAAGGAGAATGGGTACAACAGATATGGAGAAGGCTGAGATACTCTGAGTTCTTTGCCTCAGTCTTCACTAGCAGCCAGGATTCTCACTGGGAACTGGGGGGAGCAAAATCTCTCCCACTGTAAGGGCTGAGCAAACCTGAGACCAACTCATGGGACTGAATGTGTACAATTCCACGGGGCCAGAAGGCATGCATCCCAGGGTCTTAAGGGAGCTGGCTGATATGGTTGCTGAGTCACTCTCCATAGTATATGAAAAGTTGTGGCTGTCATGCAGTCCCCAGGGACTGGAAAAAGGGGAAAGGGAGGCTGCTAAGCCTCACCTCTGTGCCTGGGAAGATCATGGAACAGATCCTCCTGGAAGACACATTAAGGAACACAAGGGAGACGAGTGGGTGTTCCGAGACAACCAGCATGGCTTCCCCAAGGGAAGATCATGCCTAACCAATCTGGTAGCCTTCTGTGATGGAGTGATGGCAGTGGTGGACAAATTGAAGATAACTGATGTCATCTACCTGGACCCACATCCTTATCTCTAAATTGGAGAGAGATAGAGTTGAATGCTGGACTATTCAGTGGATAAGGTTGTAAGGTTGCAGCCAGAAGGTTGTGGTCAACAGCTCAATGTCCAGGCGGAGACTGGTAATGAGCGGTGACCCCCCACAGGTTCCTCTTGGGACCAGTACTCATTAACATCTTTGTCAGTGACACAGATGATGGGATTGAGTGCACTCTCAGCAAGTTTAGCAAGTTTGCAGATGACACCAAACTGAGCGATGTGGCTGATATGGCAGAAGGAGGGGATGCCATCCAGACGGACCTTGATAAACTCAAGAGGTGGGCCCTTGTGAATCTAAGGAGATTCAACAAAGCAAAGTGCAAAGTTTTGCACTTGGGTCGAGGTAACCTTAGATATGTATACAAGCTGGGAGAAGAACTCCTTGAGAGTAGCCCTGCTGAGAAGGACTTACAGTTCCTGGTTGATGAAAAACTTAACATGAGCCAGCAGTGTGCGCTTGCAGCCCAGAAGGCCAATGGTATCTTGGACTGCATCAAAAGCGGTGGTCAGCAGAGTGAGGGAGGTGACTCCCCCCTTTTCTCTGCCCTCATGAGGCCCCAGCTGGAGTACTGCATCCAAGTCTGGGGCCCCAAACACAGGAAAGATGTCGAGCTTTTGGAGAGAAAGGCGATGAGGATGATCTAAGGGCTGGAACATCTCTCCTATGAAGATAGGCTGATGGGAAACCTGGTTTAGTGGTTGGTGACCGTGCACATAGTAGGGGGTTGAAACTAGATGATCAGTATGGTCCTTTTCAATCCAGGCCATTCTATGATTCTATATAATTCTATGATTGTTCAGCCTGACAAAGAGAAGGCTGCCGCGAGATCTCATCGTGGCTTTCCAGTATTTAAAGGGAGTTAATAAACATGAAGGAAATCTACTTTTTACATGGGCAGGCAGTGATAGGGCAAGGGGGAATGGTTTAAAACTAAAGGAAGGGAGATTTAGATGTCAGAGGGAAGTTTTTTTACTGAAAGAGTGGTGAGGTGCTGGAACAGGTTGCCTGGAGAGGTTGTGGACGCCCCATCCCTGGAGGTGTTTAAGGCCAGGTTGGATGGGGCCCTGGGCAATCTGATCTAGTACTTGATCTCACAGTTTGAAACCCTGCCTGTGGCAGAGGGGCTGGAACTTGATGATCCTTGAGATCCCTTCCAACCCAAGCCATTCTGTGATTCTGTTACAGGATGAGG
>JAOWBP010001760.1:21560600-21578132 GCA_028571105.1 Tragopan temminckii
GGGGGGGGAAGGAACATGTCTGTACCTCTTCAGCTGTAGATCAACAAATATCAGAATTTCCCACAAATGAAAATATTAATTCCATTTTATATTTGACTTACCTAACATGGCAATATGCTAATATCCAGCCCTCTTCAATTAACATCAGCTTCTCTTCTCTAAAGCTCATGTTCAAATCTATGCCATAAGCTCCATATACATGAACTAGAAGTGGTTTCCTGTGTAGCTCTTTAGAATTCATATTATGAAAAACTGTAATTGGCACCAAAGTTTCATCCTGGAAATGAAGGAGTATTTCAGACATTTCAGAAATCTCAATGACACATGGCAATGAAAACTTCAATTATTTATTTTAAAATGTGTTTTTTTGATTACAGTAATCTTTTTTCACTTAGATTGTACAAAGCACTCTTGAAAAATAAAGCAAGAGACTGAACCTCTGCTGTGTAGGCTTATAGTTGCAGAGTATAAAATTCATTTAAGTGCAACACCTGAGGAGTTTTTAAACTACCAAAGCACCCAAGTCTTCCTTCTCCCTTTAACACTGAGAATATCTATTATTAACAAAATAGTTTACCACTTACTGCAGCACAAACTCTTTATTAACATCACCATTTTTTTAAACTCAGGCTGTTAAAACTTTCTTTTCTTGATTTGTGCTGTGTAGATGGTTGTGGGGTGTCCTTTTCAGCGGCTGACATTTTTCTCATTTATCATAGATAACACGATACCATTACATCTATTAGTGAGTCTGAGTTATGCTGTGCTGAGCTTCTTGACTGATCACGTACTGTTATCTCCTCTAGCATACCCAGATCAATGAAAGAAATCTCATCACGACTTTCTTTTTCTTCTCTATAGCACTGGAGAAAACGCCCACTGGTAAGTACAGCACCAACTGCTCTTTTACATTTTTAATCTCTGTTCCCTGCCAAATGCATTTTCTACAAATGGGTGGGGAGGAAAGGAAGAATAAAAGGAATGGGAAAAGGACTGAAAAATCTTACCTTGCTTTTAGCTAGTAAACGTGTAGTGTGACAATTCATAATAATTGGTACCTCTTCTGCAGCTTGTTCAATGAGATTATTTTCTTTAAATGAATATGCAAAACGCCTAGGGGGGTGTACTGGGGAGGTGAGCTGAAAATAACAAGTGCTGCTGGCGTGTTCAGGATGAGATTCCAATTCAAAGGCACAGGCCCATGTAGGTAGCTGAGAAAACAGAGCATTTCAAGTGAGACTCTTACACTGCTTCTGTAAGTTCTGCCTAGTGTGTCCTTCAGAGGAAAAGATTTTGAATAGCAAGCTAATTATCTGCAGCTTGTATGTAACACAAGCTGTATTTCTTTTACATTCAATAATGGAACGGTCAGAAAGTGAAAGACTTTGGTAAACTTTTCACTTAAGGCTATTGGATAAAATTCAATAATGAGATAAAACAGAAATATAAATCTAAATTAAAATCCAGTTTAAAATGGGCATTTGTACAGATTTTTTTTTTTAATAAAACATTTGAAATGATTCTGCACTGTTTTTAATTTTTAGATCCCATTTCCCCTCTGATTTCCACTCCTGCTTGAACATGTTGCACAGCCAAGTCCATGTCAGTTGTTATGCTTTTGCTGTGAGTTAGCTCAGTAATGCTAAGCCACCAAAAACCCCTGCCTCTTAACTTTGTTCTTAGTGCCAGCCATTGTGAAGAACAAAACCTTTTCCTGGCACATTTACCCTCAGACACTTACTGCTATTATATTTAAGATTTTTAACTCCACTAAGAATAAAAGAAATCAAGATTCATTCTTTGTGAGCAGCAGGAACATAGTCAAACCCTCTGCCAGGCCATTGCTTGCTCGAGTTAGTTTGTGAGAGATTTCTGAAATGGCACTAAAGTCAAAGTTCTCCAGAGTAACTGCAGACTCTCTCTGAATAAATAAACTAAAACTATTTTCAAAATGAAAGGTTTCAGAGACCATACAATGTACTTTGCTGAAAACCTTTTCTCTGTAGCAGTTTTATAGAATGCAGCCTTGGAAGCTTGTTGGAATAAACTTGCAAGTTCTTCAGATAGTACTTCTGAGGCAAACAAAGCAATTAAATATTTCAGCTAAATGGTCTCAAGAAACCGTGGTTTTGAATGGAGACACTTTATTTGTATTCCACAAGTATTTTGCAACATCTAGAGAAATGAAGAAATACTTGACACAAATTGTACTGCAATACTAAGTTTTCCCATTTATTTTGGGTCAGCCACCATATTTGTCTTTTGGATGTTCTAGTCTTTAATCTCAGGGAGGGCCATGCTTACTTCCTTGCATTGGCTGACGAATATAACCACAAAATCAGCCCGGTAAAAATATAGTGTTTAGGGAATCAAGGCTTATTTTACATTAGAAATCGACTGTATTGTAAAGAGATTGATGGTAGCAAGTTGAGGAAAGAACTGACTTGTACTATAGCTGCTCTTTAAATTCATAACAGCTACAATAAGCCAGCACATGAAATCATGAAGAACATCCAGGTGTATTTGTCACTATTAGTTTCCAAACCACTTCTACTTTTGGAATTTATCTTTTGTTTTCTAATGCTGCATTAAAAAGAAATAATGCTGGAAAAAGTATGTTGCTTGAGCCAAGCTAAAACATACCTGTATTGATTGAACTGAATACGAAACAAAAGCAATCACATTTAAGTACAGACAACCAGCTTTCTGCAGGAACATAATACAGTGATCACAGAACATCTCTAAGTCTATTAGCTTGGTTTTCTCTTCCAGTGCATAAACTAACTGCCAGTTCTCCATGCCAGTGGAAGCTACTGAAGCCTTCATCAACTACAAGAACAAAATACAAGATAAAGTAAGAGTTATAAGTTAGAGGTACAGACATACAGGTGATGTCACTCAACATTTTAATTACAAAAGATTGGTGATGACTGAAACTGGAAGGTTTTAAATTCCCTTTACTTGGGCAAAATGGAGAACAATTCAGTAACTGCCTACATATTGATAGCAAGAGAGATCTGTGTGACAGATGGCAATTAGATTTTACAACTCTATTTGCAATTGTATTGTGTTCCTTTAAGACAACTAGGTTGGGTGTTAGAAGCAGCGTAACTGGAAGGTTGGATCAAAGCAAGCTGAATGTACTTTATTCTTTTTTCCTTTGTTAGCGGTAGGGAAATGTTTAAAAAATAAAGTATTGTGAAATTTCAGTAACTACAATATATATTCTTGATTTGGTACACAGGAGCAAGTTAGATGTGCATTGTGTTGACAGTAGGTCATCTTTTCTGATGCTCAGCACTACACACAGGACAAGATGCTCTCAACTGAGCAGCAAGGCATTTTCTGTCTCCCAGTAAGTGGTGTACTTTTAGCTGTCAAAGTAAGGCTGCCTCTGAAAACATCTGAATGTGATTAGAAAAACTGATACTGAGAGAAACGAATTTATGGAAAAATTCATATCTAAAGTTATTTGCAAAAGTCATTTCAAATATCAAACGCCTTCATTGTGCCCAGTAGAACTGCAAACTGTTTGGTTATATGGACTGAAATCAAATTACAATAAAGGGGAAATAGGGCTGTTTATAGGAAATAGGCCAAGAAATGAGTGTGCTTTTCCAAAGAAGCTGAGTCAAATCAGCACGCTATAGGCAAGACTCCACATACTACTGTCAGTCTTTAAATCCATGTAACTCTATGCAATTCTCTTAAATTATTTCAGTAAGCTGTGAAGCACAGAATTACTATTTCTGTGGTCTGCAACAAGCATCTGAATGACAAGCATTGGAATGAATCCTGTGACTCTTATTACTGCTTAAGATTACCTTATATTCTGCAGGTTCTCCATATGAAGTAAGAATATATAACTCATTGTTTCTGTGCTCAACGTGATAAATGACCCCTTTTGTTCGGGCTTGTACAAGAACTGGTAACTTAAAAGGATGTCTGCAGTCGATCAGCCAAACTTCTGAGGTTGTCTTGCTGTTGCTATTGATAGTGAGGTAACGTCTATCTTTTGTGCAGTATATGTCCACAAAAAATCTGTAAGAAATAATTTTAGAAAAGCTTAAACCTGACTAATATTCAGAAAACACAATGAATTCAGAATAATGGGCTTCCAATTACAATGTAAGAAACAGCGAGCCTGTAAGTAGGCTGAAGAGATTTCAGACTACTTGATTCCCAAATCTACTTTTGCTACATTTATCCCAGCATTCAAAAACCCAGTTTTGTGTATGCAACCTGAACTCTGCAAGGAAAGCAGTTCAGTTGTTGTCCAAATGAATCAAAATTTTTGAATCAGTCAGATTGGAAGGTCTTAGATGTACATGGGCTTTAAAATTCATGCAAAACAGATACATATATATATATATATATTTTTTTTTTTTTTGAGGTAGTCACCCTTTTTAAAAAAAAATCTGAAGAATGATTGAAGTTAATAAAATTAATGAGTAACATGCGGAAACTGCAATAAAAAAGTAGGAGCTATTATACTATAAGGGTAAATAATTAAAAAGCCCAAGTGCTACTGATGTAAGAAAATTAAAAAAGCTTAAAGGAAAAAAAAAAAACCCACAGGCCTTTATAAGACAGGATGGACAGTGTTGAAGTAACAAAGCTGGAAAATGGAAACTGTTTCTGGAACTCCATTGATTTTAAATGCTTCTAAAATCTAGGAACAGAAAATATTCAGCAGCGTCTGGATGCTAATATTGGACAAGTTCAGGCTGCAAGTCAGATTCAAGTTTCTAAATGAGTCATGCTAATTAATTGATA
Organism: Tragopan temminckii; assembly: GCA_028571105.1. Lineage (NCBI taxonomy): Eukaryota > Metazoa > Chordata > Aves > Galliformes > Phasianidae > Tragopan > Tragopan temminckii. The sequence continues at coordinate 21,565,377 of JAOWBP010001760.1, forward strand.
TGTCAGATCCTGGGGCATAGGAGTTTCTTTGCCATTTTGAATCTTTAAAACTAGTTGTCTTTAAAAGAAATTGCAGGGTTGAGTAATGTATTCTGCACTGACAGCAATAATGAACCTTGTAGACTTGAAAATATTTGACTGGTGAAAGAAAGGAAGCCTTGGATAGCATTTTTCACTGCCTTTAATTATTTGCAGGTGTAAGAATTCCAGTTTTTTTGGTACAATTGTTTTGTCTAATTGCACCATCTTGACATTTTTAGAACACCCACTGTCTGTGTCCTCCTAAAGTCCGCAAGTAATCAGTTTTCTGCCTCTAATCCACTGAAATTCAGCAAGTGCGCGCCACTGCATTCAGTATAGATTCTAACAGTTTGGCTCTGTTGACCTTACCTCTAAGAGAGTCAAGCTGAAATGCAGGTTACACTTCTCCCCAAGGACTCTGACCTTCATATCACTTTTTCTTCCTTGTAGCTTTTTTTTTTTTTTTTTTTTAAGGAAGTCAAGATATCTTCAGCTTCTAAAAAAATATTTGACTGCAAGTAAAAGAGTTGGTGGTATGTAGAACAACTTCTCTATGGCAATGAAAAAGAATGTCTTGCCATCTCCTATGAACAACTGTGTTCAGTCATGAGCTGCACTAGCACATGAACCTTTAGAGTAAGTTTCTACTAGATTAACTGTAATGACTATGACCTTCAGAATTATGCCAACGGTTTCCCTGTGGGGACGTCAGGTCAGTGCAGTTTGATTTTACAAAAGTATGTATCAACTACAGATAGAACATACAGATCTTATCTACTCCATCTCATCTGCAGACTTTTTTTTCATTTACTAGATGAATGTATAAAGGGTATTTCTTTACTGAGTATGTAACTTGAAGTAAGAATAATCACAAATATTTATGGCATGCTGTACAAATCTATCATTTTAGTGCTACGTGGTTTAAAAACCAGTTCTGCTCTCAATTCAGCAAGAGCCTTCTTGTCTTCCTAAACCACTGCTTAAAGAAAGGTTATTGAGAGGGTATTCAGTCAACAATAGTTCTCTCTCTGTGAATGCTGTAATGATTTTGCTCATCCATTACCCAGAGCAAGGATTAGCTTGAACTTCAATGTTTTTTAAAAAGTTGTATCAGACATCAATGGCAGAGAAAACAAAATGAAACCCACAGTCTGGTTTATTCTGTATGAAACTGTCACGCGTTCATTAAAGGACACTCTGACCTGAGACTGACCTTGACATTTATAAACTCAGCTGAACTCGTGAGGTAACAGAGAAGAGTTAAATCGCTGCTGATCACATCTCAAGAGGAGAGGAAAATACATTCTCAGACAGCAAAACAGAACTTAAAAATGCCTTCTACCGTTTGAAATGTGATATGGAAGACTTTGTTTCCCAACCTGTTAGAGTCTACATATTGAATACTACAGAATATGTTAGAGACTTATTGTATTTTAGATGAATATTACCTTGCATCTTGTTCTGTATAAACTAACTTAGTATATTTCTCATTAGTGAAAGTGGTCATGAACACATTCTGGCATTTAAGGTTCTTCTGACTTGTGTAATACAGAACATCATTTGTAGCCCATTCTAGAAAGAAAAGAAATGCATATAAAACTTGGAACAGTATATATACTATTACTGAGAGAAAATGGAGCTCCATGTCAACACCTTGTTGAAATCACTTCACAAGTGATTGTATAACCTAATTCTCTTTCTCGTGCTTAGGGACCACATCAGGTACATCAATTACATCTGGGTAAATTTATGAAATGGGAAATGGCCATTTTTTATACTGTCTACCATAATCTGACACACCTGCACAGGCAACAGTGAAATGACTTCTGAAATGTATGGAAGTTTGATTAAGGTAAATTGAAAAAAAAACAAAGTTTCTAGCAGGCCTAGTTTGTGGCAGACATTACAAGCTTCTACTGTGCAAACATGGCATTAAGTTCTAGATTTCCTTAATGCTTTTAACTAGGCATTTTTTCCCAGTGTTTTAAATTCTTGTCCTGCTGAGGCAAACTGCTTACTAAACTATATATCCTTGATGACATCTAGCAATATAATATGAAATACAAGATGTGGAACATTTTATGCACTCTACTGTGCTATTTTTGCTCTCTTCTTTAATATGCTATTTAAAAAAATCCCATTCGTTTAGGTTTAATTTATTTGTAACAGCACTGTAAAACTCCATCATCTGTGCTGAAAGAATTGATTGAAGTTGTGATTGTTTTCATGAACTTCTGAATTATGATCACATCCTGGAGTCCAGCTGGAAATTCCAACCAACACTTAGCTGTACTGAGCACTTACATACTTTTCAGAGGAGTGCTTACAGCTATCAGTGACTTCACTTGAAGCTGCAGAGGTATAATACCTACAACTTCCCATAAAAATATCCTTATATTGCAAATAGTTATGTCAGTAAATTTTTAAAGAAGCATATTGAATTCAATAAGAAGAATGATGTGCAAAAGTGTTCAAACATACAAATGCTTGCTTTTATAATAAAGGAAAACTTGTATCATGAAAGGAGTCACTCATTCGTATCAAATAACTTGTAATTTTACAGTGTAGGAGAACACATCTCTCAAATAAGAAACTGTTCAACAGCTATGAGGATTGAAACTAAAAAACTTGCTTGCTTGTTTGTTTTTTTGTTTGTTTTTTTTTTTTAAGTACTATCACCATTATTTGTAGACTAAAAGCAATGTTGTACTGGAAGTTGTTGTGAACCATAGGATATTTATAAACAACTTACCAAAACTAAACACATTTGGAATTACTTCTTCCACGATGGGAACATCACCGAGTTTCATAATAACACAGGTTGTCTCTTCAGAATTTTCACTTTTTAAGCTGATAGCCAGGTACCTCTCATCTGGTGAAATTCTGATCCGTTTAATAAAGGCACCAGAAAAGCCCATATCTTCAGTGCTGAATAAAATGCGATCATTTCCTTTATCTGTTGCATTTCAACAAGTGTAAAAAAAATTAAAAAATAAAAAAAAATCCTGTAGTTGAGGTGTGTCAAAATGAACAGTATTTTCTTATACTAGTATTTAATAAGTACACTTACAGTACTACTGAAACCAAGGATTTCTTTTGTGAGATATCTACAAATGCACTGTGTAAAAATAAAATCACACATACAATAGCATCTGGTCAGTGCTTTTAATTTTGAAGTGTAGCTTTTGGGTGTTTGTTTGTTTGTTTTATGTTTTCTTTATAATCTCTCAAGGTACTTTACCTTTTCTAACATTTTAAGTTGGGGCTCTGAGAGGTTGATTCTCAGTTCCATTCCAGAAACTTTCCTCAGTTTCAGAATATACCATTTCTTTACTCTTTTCACCCCATGTTTTCAGATTCAGGATTCTAGAATTATTCATCTATTGTTGAATAATATTATAAAAAACTTAAAATATTTTAATAAACAGCAAATATACTTTAATATAAAAAAGTGTACTAATTATGTGTGCACAACATTTTAAACAACTGTAACAAGTTAGGAAGAGAAATCCCTTACCATCATCTGCTTTTGAACAAAATATGTAACCATTCTCCTCAAAGTAAACGTTTCCTCCAAATCTTATCTGTTCAATGCAAAACAAACATTTTTCAATTTAACCTATAGATTATCTCCTTAGAATCCTAATATTCAGTGTTCTGTCCAGCAGAACAATATGTAAATTATAGAATACAGCACATATTTAATATTGAATAGGGAGAAGAAGGAATTACATGCATCAGAAAGGTTATTTTAAAGTTAGGGTACTTCAGCTACCTATACATGCTCTAAATTTAGTGAATAGCTCAGATCACCTGCACTTGCTCCTTGTAGTCTTATTTTTCGCCAGTTAGCAGAGGATTGTGTGATCTTCATTTGTTTCTGACTATGGTGAAATTAAGGTCAAATATACTATCATAATAGGTATGAGCTATTCTCAGTGTGTGCTGTTGCTATCCACAATTATTAAAAACTTCAACACTTGAAATTACCACAACAAAATAACTAGTGAAACAGTATTTTATAACAGGAATGGCTTTGCTGCTTGTTCTTCGTATTCAGTGACAAAAAAAAGTTTGTATTTTTTGTCACTCACCCTTGGGCTTTCCAAATGGAGTGTATACTTGTTGTGCATTTCTTCTATTTTTTTCTTTATTCTTTTTGTTGTAGCTTTATAACTTCTTGAAATTTTATTCCAGTTTTCCTGCTCTGATTTCAGAAGATCTTTGTACAAAAGCTCTGATGCTGTTATAGATGTGATTTTTTCCCTTTTACAGTGGATTTTTGTCCCCTCCTGTTGAATAAGGAAAAAAAAAACAATGGCTACAAACCAGCGTTCTATACTCCAGTGTGAGTGTACTGAGGCAGTAATGACATTTCCTGAGCTACAAACTGACAAATCAGCTTTGCATTACTACAAGAGTATGAATATGGCTTTTGGGTATTTAAAAATACTTGAAAAGTCTCTTTGAAGTACATGTATAATCTCCCTCTGCACCAATATAAATTTTTAGTGTCCACAACTCTTTGGGAAGGTTTCACAGGACACTTATGAAGCTCATGATGATTCCCTTTCATTTGGAGAAGTTACAGTACACCTGAGAAAAAAGCAGTCATCTATAAAGGCTTGGGAGGATAGTAGAGAATCTCAGTGACAGTGTGAACATTTGCTGCAAACCAAACGGGCGAAGACCACGATTGACTTTTGAAACCAGTGCTGTAGCCCAGCGTTTGTAATCCTGTTACAGAATAGCCAATGCATACACACAGCCACAGTTTCTCATACTTCAAGAGTTCAAGTACTTTCCTTGAAACATTTATCTACATTTGTGGCACAGACATAGCAACTGTTACATTATGGTTAGAAACAAGAGGGTTTCAACAAATATTTTGGATTTGATCTTTCAGTCATCTTTGAAGAAAGACCTCAGCTTTCTCCTGACACTCTGAATCTTTCCAGAAAATACTTTTTTTTCCCCCTTTGTTGTTATTTTTTACAAATTGTTACAGCAGAAAAAGCCACAAAAATGCAGATTGACATCAACACAGTATAGGAAGTTTGAACAAAAGTATGTATCCTTGAACATAACAGAAGCCCTAGCCTTTATTCTCCTGCATTAAGCCCTTTAGGAAGAACATATTTCCTTGACATCTGAAAAACAGAGTTGGCTTTCTTAACAGATGCATCAAGACAATTGTTGACGCTGCCTATACATAAACTGCATACCTTGCAGGAAAATAACCTCCATGACAGGATTCTTCCAGGTGGCACAGTGCAGTTGCATGGACTTCTTGACCAGCCCAGGATGTGGCATTTGTTCGGTTTTATTGTGTTACACAGACATAGTGCTCGAAGATGGTTATCCTTAGGATAGTATTTAACACAGAAGCTCAGCCCTCGGACAAAAGATTTTGCAGTCCAACACATGATATCCAAATCTTGTCTTGACAGTCAACCTGAAATTTATGAAAATCCCAAGCTCCTGATCACTTGCACTATGTGAAATATGCATAACATAATCTGAAGATAAAGCTTCATCTTTCAAAGATCATTAGGTAAATAAGATGAGAGCAGTAAAACAGAAGGTGCTTAATACCAAGTGATACATGCAATTGAGCTTGCACATTAACCTGCCACTAAGAGAGTGTCCAGAGGAGGGCCACAAAAATGATCCAAGGGATGGGACACCTCCACTACAAGGACAGGCTCAGAAAGCTGGGGGTGCTCAACTTGAGGTAGAGAAGGCACCAGGGAGACACAAGAGCAGTCTTTCAGTATTTAAAGGGGGGCTATAAGAAAGAAAGGGACAGACCCTTTGGCAGGGTCTGTTGTGACAGGACACAGGGAAACGGTTTCAAACTAAAAGAGGACGTAAGGAAGAAGTTTTTTACAGTAAGGGCAGTGAGGCACTGGAACAGGCTGTGCAGTGATGTGGCGGATGCCCCATCCCTGGAGACATTCGAAGTCAGGCTGGGGGGCTCTTAGCAACCCGATCCAGCTGTAGGTGCACCTGTTCAGTGCAGGGCAGTTGGACTAGGTGGTCTTTAAGGGTCTCTTTCAACTAAGGCGATTCTATGTTGCTCCAACACATGGGTCCCGGCCGCTGGGAGTTTAGCTCTGCTGAAATTATCAGCGAAGAGCAAGGAAGATGTAACTATGCATCTGACCAAATGCTGCTTTCGGGAAGTTGGTTCTTTCCTGCTTTAGAAGTTCGTTATAACAACAGAATCGCTTTCAGGAGGGCTGCTTAACGGCAAAGAGACAAATCCCACTGCGCCTGTAACTGCAAGGGAGGACACCCCATGTGCTCCACAGTCCTCAGCCCCGTTCCCTCCCACCTCCCCGCCGAAGGCCAGAAAAGCCGGCCCCACCCCGCCAGCTCCATCCCTCACCGCGGCAGCACAGCCGTGCCCAGGCCGGGCGGCTCTCCCTCCGGCCGGACTAAGATGGCAGCGGGCGCGAGCCGCTCCGGTTCCCCCACGGCACTGCCCGTAGCAAAGATGGCGGCGGGGAGCTTCAGCCAGTCGCCGCGGTCGAGCGCGGCTGTCGTCAGTCTCTGCTTGCCGCTTGCTTTAGTCACTCGCGTTTCACGCTGCGTTTTACCCGCGGGGTTCTGAACCCACAGAAGCTCCGTTCTGAGGCGCACCCTCACCCCTACAGGGCCGCGCGCAGCACAGCACAGGCGCCGCGCCCCTCAGGCAGCGTGCCGCTGCCATTAACAAAGATGGCGCCCCGCTTCCTCTCTCCCAAGCCCTAGCCCGGCCGGTCCCAGCACCGCAGGGCCGCCGCTCCGCGCTCTCTCTCGTCGCCTCAACCCCAGGCACTCCCGCATGGCCGAGGCTGCCGGCTCTCCGCGCCGCCCCGCCGCGGGCAGGTGCGGAGGAAGCGGTGCGGGAGCGGCGAGAGCCCGCTGGCGGCTGCTCGGACAGGTAGGGGGAGCCCGCGGGCGGGAAGGGGTCGTGGCGGGGCGGCGGGCGGAGCGGGGCTCGGGGGGAACGGCTTCCATTCACGAGGGAGGGGTGCGGCTGTTTGCTGCGCTCGGCTCCGTGTGGTGCCCGCGGTCCTGGGCTTTTTCCATGTTTTTGTTAGTCTCGAGTTTGTAAATTGTTTGCAGCAGAATGAAGCTGTTGGGTAAAGAAACAGTTCGTAAGAAGGAGGAGCGCCTAATCATGCTGGTAATATTTAGGGATGGAATGGTTCCAGCTTATGCTGTTGCTGATTAGGACGAAACTTTCGTGTGTATACGGAAGACCACATCAGTGCCGTATGTCTGAGTGGAGTTTGTACTGCACCAGCTCTGAATTTGGCTTTTGGTGCAGCCGGGCCATAAACAATTAGGCGCAAGAAATCCAGTGAACTTCAAGTGATTGTCCCTATAGGGAGTCCTAAGCGTGTTCTTAACGTAGTGACTAAGTACCAAGGGCCCTTAATTGAGATCTGTGGAAATCCAGAGTCTGAACCAGAAGGCAGACTGGTGATTCTGTCTGGCTTTTTTCTTTTTTAATGTCTTGTCTTTTGACTAAGAATGATGGATGGTGGGTTTTTTGTTTTTGTTTTTTTTTTTTCATGTTTTGAGTATGACACAGAATCGTTGAATCTTTTGTGTTGGAAGGGACCCTTAAAGGCTACCTAGTTCAACTCCCCTGCAATAAACAAGGACACCTACAGCTACATCACACTGCTCAGAGCTCCCCCAACCTGACCCTGAGTATCTCCAGGGATGGGACATCTATCACCTCTCAGGTCAACATGTTCCTGTGCCTCACTGCCTCACTTCTGCCTAAGGAGGAAGTAAAGAATTTCTTCCTTATAACCTTATACGCTAAATCCCTCCTCTTTTATTTCGAAACTGTTTCCCTGTGTCCTATCACAACAGACCCTGCTAAAAAGTCTGTCCCACTCTTTCTTATAGCCCCCCTTTAGATACTGAAATGCCATTCATGTATCTCCCCAGAGCCTTCTCTTCTCCAGGCTGACCAGCCCTAGCTCTCTCAGCCTGTCCTCACTGGGGAGGTGTTCCATCCCTTGGATCATTTTTGTGGCCCTCCTCTGGATGCCACGTAAGATCATAGAATACTCCCAATTGGAAAGGACTGATAAGGAACAAGTCCATCTCCTGTCTGCACACAGGACCACCCAAAAATCAGACCATATGTCTGAGAGCATTGTCCCTGAGCCTGCTAGCAGGTAGCTATTGCTTTTATTTATTTGTTTATTGCCTTTTAGAAGTACTGTATGTCCACTGGACTACATAGGTTCAAAACAAGCAAGTAGACCAAAGGCTCTTACAATGCAGTGAGCAGCAGTGGACTACTTGAACAAATCTGCAGGGTTATTGGGCTTGATTTCTTTTGAGTCTGAAGCTTGCAGATGGTATTTGAGCTCATTCCTGCCTCTGAGTTAAGTTTCTCTGCAATGACTGAGTTGTCCTGCAGCAGTGGGGATGTTGGTACAGATGCAGCCAGCATCTTCAGGACTAGTGCTGAGCTGAAGCCCACCTACATTGCAAAAACCTGGAAATGTGTCCATGGTGCTGGTTTTATAGGTCCCTGGGAGATGTCCATTTAGAATGGCAGCATGCAGGAAATTTGGAAGATTCAAGTTCACTCGAAGGGCATCATGAAATTAGAGAGGACCATTTTTCAAAGTTTTTGAAATAGTATTAGAAGTTTCAGTAGGTTTGTCGCATTCTGTTGTTTGGTTTTTTGGCTTTTCTTTTTTTTTTTTTGGTGGTGGTGGTGGTTTATGCAGAACAGCAGGCTATTTTTGTAGACTGTAACAAAAATTGTGATGCTTTTAAGAGCTGACTAAGAAAAAATACTTTGATCCTAATGTGAAAATGCAGAGTTAAATATAAATAATGCAACATATTCTTCCCTTGTGCACTGCTTTCTCAGTTATATTTAGGTTTTTAAAAGATTTGACCTGCTGTTATAATTTTCTAATCTTGGGCCTCATAATTCTAGTTTGAGGCTGAGAAAAAATGTTCTTTTGAGTGCTCAAATACTCATTAGATTTTCTACTAATCTAGAGAATGCATTTTACAGAGTAGGTAGAAGATATCTCTGTAGAACAACAGCCAAAAAAAAAGAAAAGAGAGAAATGTCACTGCTGGATTTTTTTTTCCTGTTAGTAATGTCTTGCTTTTGCTTTAAGAAAGCCCCCAAACAACGTTCTTTTTTAAAAATTAGGTCTTGGTGGATTTCTTTAGTTGTCAAGGTGTTTCATTTCTGGACATACTACTATTATATTATATTCTGGTTGTCTTTTAATTCAGTTCTCCCGTTTTGATAGTTTTGTGATTTTCTTTGTGTTTGTATTTTTCCATGTATAACATGAGTAGAAGAAATGGCATGGACAACACACAGCCATTTTTAATATTTTGATAAGAATGCCTGTGCCTTTCATATGCTGAGCCCTGCTGATGAAAAAAAGATCCAAAAGCAATAAGCCTGATGCATCAGACCTACTATTAGAAACTAACAGCATAGCAAATACAATTGTTCTGCTCCCGTATGTAGTACTTCCAAGTATTCTGCAAAATAATAGGTCATGGCACCAAATTGTAAGGCTGCTGGATCTGAGTGCATTTCCAGTTAAAGCACGGTCGACAAAGGTTGGGTGCAGCAAAAATCACTGACCCGTTATTTTCTTGTACGCATTCAGTATGCAAAGCTTCCATTTCTGGAGAGCTGCTTCTTGTTTGACTTCAGATTTAGCTCTAGTTGGCAAAAACATGAAAATTGCAGTGTGCTCCTACTCAATAGAGCTATCTCATGCAGCTCTATTCATCTCTAGTGATGAGTTTATTTTCTGCTCCATTTTTTCATCATTGTGGAGTGCTTATGCACCTTGATTTTAAAACTGTTGTGGTGATTATTTACGTTTTTTTTTGTCCATTGTTAAGAGAAAGAACTTACATCCAGGACTTCTCTCTTCTCCTTCCACATCGCTGACCTGAAGAATTACCCTTTATGTCTGGCATGAAAATGCTAGTTGTCTTTGTCATGGTGGTACAGCTTGAACAAGCTGGGCACAGGGTTTCCCATATGGAGGGGTTGGTAACGCACTCCTGGAAAACAGGGTTGAGTGCAGCACGCTATGCAGGACAGTGGGCTCATATTGTACCTTTCCTGAGCAAATATTTTAATTCTTGTAGCTACTACAAATAATGTAAGTGGCCACGTTCTCTGCCTATGCTATTATTTTGAATTCTTTGGTTTCTTAGTGCTGGACTTGGTGCTGTCAATATATTTGAGGCTTATGCAAAGGTTGGCCAATGATATGGAATATGTAGTTGTAGTGTCTCAAAGTCTGGAGACTGTTACAGGCAGCAAATTGCTCAACTTGGGCAAATTTGTCAGCAGCTGTGCAAAAGTGCGGCAGCAGACTTCTGAGCTCGTAAGTGGTTTACCTGGCAAAAACATAGCACTAGGACACCTGAGGATCGTGTTTTGGGGTTGTCATTTAAATTCCATGGAAGATGTCTGTGCTTTCTCATTTCATCCGCAGGGACAGTGAGCATGGTGAGAGCCCTGCTTAGTCTGTCAGACTTCTGTTGTGGTTATTCAAGAGCAGGAGAAAACTCAATCTGCCTCTCCAATTCTGGCATGGGTTTGCTGGAGACAGAGTTTAAAAAGCAACTTTATTTGAGAACACAATACATTTGCTTTACAGTTCTTGAGACATAATACATCCATAATCCATTCTCTTGACTCCTATCATGAATATTTTTCTCAGGCTTGACATGCTTAGACTAGTTATTCATAGCTATTAGCTAGCAACATAGCTGTTATGGTTGATTCCATTTTTGTCTTATAGCTAAAGAAGCCTGTATTTGTTCTTTTCTTGAAAGTTTTTTTCTTAATGTTTAATTTGTTCTTCATTTCAAAGGTTCTGAAGAAAAAGCACGTGAAAGATGTGCATCTCCAACAAGTGTCTGTGAGAAGATTCACGTCGTTCAATCTCTTTTCAATAGATGGCCAGAATACTGAAGAGGAAACTGGGATCTGGGTTCAGTATAAAAGCATCTTTTATCCTGAGTATAGTGTGTCCCTAAGGTAATCACCATTTAAGTACTTCCTAAGGTGTTGCACAGAGTATAAAACTTATTCTCATTCTTGCAGTGTTCGGTATAAGTAGGACTTAGTTTACAATTAAATTGTTAGAGGTTATCTGTAGTTGTTCATTACAGTAAGCAGGTTGTCTGTGGTGGTGTTGTTTGTTTTGAGTTTCTTTTCAGTACCTCTCAGTTAAGTGCCTGAGTTTGAAGTATGTACTGATGATTGTACTTAGAATGCAAAGACAAGCGTTTGTTTTGTATTTCTAGTGGCTTTCTGTTTTGACATTCTCACGATGTAAAAAGGAGGTAAAAACTGAACAAATTTACTTGTAATTTTAATCAAAATTTTGGTGGCTTTATGTTATTCATCAAGTTCTGAAGGCTTTTTGTTAGTGATCTGTATTTTACTGAATTTTCTTGGTTCCTGTGAAACTCAATGATAATTTGGAAACCAATTGGTAAAACAAGAGAATATAAGAATTCCCCTTCCTACAGAAAGGGTTAATTTCTAATGGAAGAACAGATTTTATATCGGAGTAGATAAAACAAAAGAAAAATAGTTCCTTCTCTGAAGGAATTGTTTGTAAGTTCTCAGCAGCAAAACAGAAAAGTTTATAGCTCTGTCCATTCATTACTGTTTTTTCTTTCTTGCTTTTCCATGGTTTTATGCGTACCTATAACTTGGTTTTGCCTCAACAGGTATCACTGCAACAGTAACTTGAGCATCCTGGAATCAAAACTTGTTCTGCAGCCTCTAATTAAGCCTGCTGAGTGTGTTGGACTTTGTGTTCTGTGTAAAATGTAAAATCTGGAGAGTCTGATTCATGGAAATTTTGTAATACACTTCTTGTTTAACTAGGACCATCAGTCAGAGTCAGTCTTAGAAACTAAGATCTAACAAAAACAAATGACCACCCTTAACTCTGACATTTTTTTGCAAAGTTATAAACAAAAACATTCAAAACAAAGCAACTGCATGCGGGTTGTCTTAAATCTGCAGCAAAGTGTAAAGTCGTGTATGAAATTATTTAAGGCTTTACAAAGCTTTAACATTGCTTTTTTCTCCATGCTTAACGTTACTGAAACTAAAGGTTTTCAGAACATAACCTTTCAATTTGAAAATTCTGCCTAACTGTGATAGAAGTATGGATGGTTCTGTATATGGACTTTTCCAGTGAGCTGTTGAGTAATGCAAGGGATTCTGCCAGATGCTCACAGTCTACCTAATCTCTTTATGCAGCCTCTCTGCTTCCTGGTTGTATGTCTTCAGAAACACACTGACAGTAGGAAATGTTAGAATTTTGGCTGAGCAAGTCCTTTAGACTGCTGTTTTTTACTTCTTTCAGTCTCTTTAGTTAACCACTGTGATTTGTGGCACTTGGTGTCACTTACTTGATTGACTATTTAGAAGAATTTTAAGGTGTACCTTAAACTTGTAACACAAGTTAAAGTTCAGCTGTTCTGGCACTGCAAAAGCAAAGCGGATGTCGGGCTGATCTTGCTGTTGCATGGTGTTTGAGCACTCCTGTTTCCATCACTTCCCACGTGTAGTGCAAATGCTAAGTCACAGCTTGAAGCAGTGATTGAACAGCTGGTGGGAAGGCAGGGCCAACACAGAGGAGCTCAGGTGTATGCAATACACCTGAGTGGCTGAAAGGGGTGGAGTCAGGATCC
>JAOWBP010001760.1:21595039-21612656 GCA_028571105.1 Tragopan temminckii
GTGCTCCAGTCCCCTGATCATCTTCGTGGCCCTCCTCTGGACCCTCTCCAACAGCTCCCTGTCTTTTTTGTACTGGGACAAAAATATATATATACATATGTGTTATAATATATATAAAAATACTAAAAAAATTGAGGTTCTAGGTGTTTGGGTGCTCAGAATTAGTACATATCTTTCCACTTTCTGTTCTTCAGGGCCTTGTGTAAAGAACTGTCTCTTTCTGAATTGTCCTCCCTTTGGGATAACACCATCAGGTCATAAGACACAGTTAACAAGGGCTGTGACATGGAAGGGGTTGTTCTGTTAGAGTTAGCTGGCTAGATATCTTTCAAAGCATGTGCTGAAAGCAGGCAGTGAGTCTAGTCTCCATGTAGCTTGCAAGCTAAGTGCTGGAGACATTTGACTCCAATAGATAATTCTGAAAAAATGTAACAGGGCTATGTTTAACTGAAGTGTGAATATTGATTATTTTATTCTTACGTGACCACTGGCTTTTAGTTCTGTGAACTAAAGGGAGGCAGCAGCCCTGTGTTAAGTGTAGAATGTGAAGGTATTTGATTACTTACTGCTTCACAAGATTTACATATACAAGAGCTTTGCTAAGATCATAGTGTTATTTCCTAACTTTGGCATTTGCTCAGTCAAGTGTTTTATTTGGCAACCTAGATATTACTTCAGTGGAAATGCATATTGCAATTCTGTTTACGAATTTGTAATGTTAGAATTGCATGCACGGGCCTCAGATCACAAAAGCAAGGATCCCTCATGCCTTGAAGTAGCACTTGCTGAGACAGCATTGGGATGCCTTTTGCAGAAAATGTACCCAGCAAAAAATTTTTGAAGGTGTTCTGCATATGTATGTCTAGCACATTCTGAATCATGCTATGACTCATAATGCTATTATGATTTAAAATGCATATATTTTGGTAGAAACTGCTAGTGCGTGGTAGCCAAATTGCATATACTAATGTAGCAGTTGTAGGTAGATCTGAATCTTCCCGCATCAGTTCAAAGAATACATAAAATCAAGACTCTGTTTTAGGAAACATCTACGTTTTTTTTACCCATTGGTGAAGAGTTATGAAAAGCTTATTGGTTTAAAAAAATATATTTGTTAATCTTCTAAATTTTTATTTATTCTTATAAGAACTAAATTCTAAAGTGATATGGTTTTCCTTGTGATGTAGTTAACTTCAAGGCTTGTGGAAGTTGTGTATTGTGCTTGAGAAAGCCAATGTGCCTATGTAGCTAATGCCACTTCTCTGAGGCATGAATTACAACAATTAGAAAACAACTCGTTATCACGTTTAGTATGTGTTGCCAGCACTTCTCTGATTTACTGTATCTAGCATAAATATCATCAGTTTGTCTTTTTTGTTTGTTGTTGTGACTAAAGGCAAGTAAACACTGTTTCTCTCGTGATCAAACTGATTTGATTGTTGTACAGAGACGTACTTTTGATATGTACTAATCTTTTGATCAATGAATGTCCTTAATTCAGAATGGGAATGCAGTGAATGCTAGGAACTGGTGAACAGTAGCAAGGAATTTTAAAGTCTTTGTTGAATGAGAAATTTAGAAATCCTTATTGTCCTTGTTACATCTTTTAGGCATACTATTTTCAGTTTTCTGAGACGAAGACGCTGGCCCCATTGTGAAACTGAAACTGAAAGCTGAAGTATTTTTTTTTCTCTTAATACTTTAATAACTTTGTATTGACACTGGATCCACCTAATTATTATATAAATGCATCTGTAGAAGATCACAAATTATAAACCTTTACCTCTGCATGTATCTAGATAGCTTACACAAAATGCACACTGATGTGAAGTTTAGTAACTGCAGTTTGAGTGACTTTATAGAAAGTACCAATCTATTTTGCATTGTGTATGTAGGGGTCTTAAACTCTCTGCTGGGCCAAGCTAAAAAGGTAGCATCTGATTGTGATATTACTACAAGACAAATGGTAGCGTGGTACTCTGCTTGAAAACATAATGGCTTTATACTATCACCTTTAACCTTGAAATGATGCTTGAGTGGACCTTAACTCGTAAGTGAGCATGCCTGAGTAAATAAAACTGTGGTTTCACATAACAGAGAGATACATTTTTTAGATCTTTTGCTGATTATATTGTGTGAAGGTCAATCTTCTGCCCCGTTTCTGAAAGTTGGGTCAGAACAGAGATTTTAGGGTCACTTCTTCAAGTATCTGAGCCATTACAATGCACTAATAGGCCCTGATAGCTCATCCTATAAGTTCTTAGCATTAAGCTGGACATTGTTTCAACTCAGTTCAAATCCTGCATGTACCCTGTAGGGTTAATTAACGTCTTTTTAAATGAGTGATTTTTAGTTATTTTTAATTCAAGAGCCTTGGTTTATTTTGTCATTTGCTATCATTTACTGTGGGTAAAGACATAGGAAATTTATGTTCGCTTCATTCAAGATCTGTATGTAGTTTTGAAACTGAGCAGTTAAATTTATTTTTCTTTCTAATTGAAGCACATTAAGAGTGTAAGATCAAACATGCTGTGGGAGACACAGTTGAATACCAGTACAAATTGGTGTGGAGTCAAAAAACTTCAGCTGTGTATTCAAACTAAACTTTGCATAGTGGAATATCAGATTACTGCCTCCTCTATAGAAAATGCATTTGTTACTTATGTCACTACTATGAATCTTGTTTAAAGGACACTGAAATCAATTAGTTCGATTAGAATGATGAAGCAAACACATAACTAGGCAGCACATTTCAGTTTTCCACTGAGGTAACGAGGAGTGTATTAGAATGGACGCAATTCAAGTTGAAATAATTGTTTTTTGAGAACTTTTGAGTGCAACAGATGTGAAAATAGTATCAAGTGAATAAAACTTGGACAGAAAAAACTCAGAACTCTGTGTCACTGCAAATGAGACTTGTATTGACCTCAAAAACTGAGTGAACCCTCCAAAATTTCAGTAAAAAGAAAAACAATGAAAACCTGTTTTTCTGTGTGGTGGTTTTTTTTTTTTTTTTAATGGAGTAACACTAAAACAAGTGGCATGATTTCCAAGAATATAAATGGGGGTAACATTTGAAATTGCAGAAGTAATCTACATTTAAATGCTTCATTTTTTCAGAAAATCTTTTTTGTAGTAAATCCTCAAGTGAAGTTAGCAATCATTTGGAAACTGTCTTTACATCACCTCTTCTTGCCTTGTGCTTAGACTAATGTAAAATGTTAATTGTGCTGCTAGCAGTAGCTCTCTGATATATAAGGTTCAGGATGCAGTTTGAATTTGTATTGCTCATCAGCAGGTAAATTCATCACATGCCTGTTTGTTAGTGTGGTTTCTTTTAGATCTTGTGAGAAAGTAAGTAGTTAGAAAGCTAATTGGTATTTATATGCTTTGAACTACTGAGGCTGTTGCATTGTGAGATTGACTATTCTAAGGGCTACTTTTGCAGTACTTGGTAGAGAAATAATGAAAGTGAATTAAAACTGTCATATTTAAGGTTTGTTCTATTTTTTCAAGTAGACAATTTGTCCATTTCTTATTTTGTTCCAATATTTCTTCTGTCTGCAGTCACCTGTCACAGATTTTTTTACTGCACTTCTCTCTGCTTTGCTATTCTGATTTCCTTGGTCTTGAGGGAAACCTGTCTTAATTCACACCTCAGAAAACAGCTTAGATGAGCAAGACCTGTGTTCAGAGTCATCTGGAAAACTTGTTGTATGTATTTAAGGAGACTGCTCCAGAACAGTGTTCTCCCACGCGTAGATAAATCTGAAGATAAAACACTATGTTCTTCATTCTAGCAGTGGATAGCTGCAGCAGGCCCCATGTCAAACTTTTCAATGTTCAGAAGCAGCTGATAATTTAACAGGCTAGTACTATTGAGTGGTTTCATTTGGAAATGAAGTTGACATAAATTAGAGAATTTGCCAGTAAGGGATTTTTTTTTATTATTATTAATTTACTAAATTTAACACCTCAAACCTAGATGTATTCATTCTGATTACCAAGCCATGGGTTTAAAAAAAATAATAATAACAGAACAAAAACCGAACTATTTTCATGAGAATACTGCATTGTTTGGCTTTTTTCTTCTAAACACACTGGCAGATATAAGTAAAATGTAACCTTACAGCATTTTCTTCAACAGCTCCCTCTCTTATTGTCCGTAGCCTCTGCTCTTCCATAATCTAGAGAGTGTGCTTTGTCTTGACGTGGTTTTAAAATTTGTTAGTTGAGCACATTTGGAAACAAAATAGGGAAAAATTTAATAGCTCTCTTGTCTACTCAGTTAGCTTCTGATTTGGAATAGTTGACTTCTCATCTGTTGGGAAATAGATTAGGGTCCAAGTTAAGGTGCTTGTAAATGGTAAACTAGCCACTTAGTGGCATTGTTCCTCTTTGTTCTGTGTTGATCTAGCAGCTAGGCCCTGCTTAAAGGAAGAAGTCCTGTTTCTCTTGTGTAGCTTCCTGTTCTTGGTCATCTGCTCCCACTGCATTTTCCATCTAAAGCTTTTGGTACTAATCTGTTAGTGGTGTGATGTAAAATCTAGCCCACCCTGAAAAAAGATTAAAAATAAATAAATCGGATCAACAAACATATCTAACACTGCATGTATCCTTGTTGTCACAAGCTTTGACAAATAGAAGGTGGTAGCATGTGTCCACAATAGAGTGAAGCCACTTATTTCAGTGGTTGAAGTGGTTGCAGTCTGAAAGCACATCTATGATAGGCGTTTGTTCTGGAGCAAAGGATTTTCTGATTTGCTTGAAGCTGGATACTAGCTCAGCTAACACCGTGAAAACTTGAGCTGACTTCTTGTGCCCCTAAAAGCAAGCTGTTAGTTCTCTTAGTATTTTGGTCAAGCAGTGTATAAAAGGGCAGCAATACCCTATTTTTATTTGTCATTATGAGAACCAAATGTAGCTATGAGTAAATAAGTGCAGTGAGTTTATATAGTGAAAATAAAATTGTTTCTATATGGTCACTTTGCAGAATAAGACTGCAGTTTAATTTCTTCCAAAGCAAGAAAATTAATAGGTCAAAAGGGAACTGCTAACTTCCTGGAAAGCACATAGACCTCGACAAATGTTGTTTATTATTCTCTGTACTCTCCATCTTAATATTCAAGGAACAAGAGCTAAGAAAATATTATATAAGTAGGCTTAGTATTTTTCAAAATGAGAATCTTGGCTGTTGCAGTTGTAGGGCACAATGAACGCTGATTGCCTCAAAAAAAAAAATATTTTAGCATTTTGCCTTTTAGCTTGAGAATTAGAGCAAAGTGTTTTGAAACCAGTGAATTCTCTTTATTTATTGTATAACCTAAAATGGATAAACTAATTTATGCTTTTGGAGGATGTAGATTAAGGTATGCTTTGTGTCTGGGATGAGGTATGGGATAGTAAGTTTAAATCTCTAATTAAATTTAAATTATTATATGTATAAACCCCTAAAAATGTCTGTTTTCTAGAAAAAAGAATTGCTGCTCTAACAGATGCCATATAGACACCTTCAAAAATCCCTCTACATCTAAACTTTTATTTCTTTTTTATTTTGGCTTGGCCGTGCAATGAATAGTCAAGAAAAAGTAGTTTATACCTGATTAAACGTATGTAGTCTTTTCCTTCTGCTTTCTCCTAAAATTCCTACTTTGGAAGATTCAGAGATTGCATTTTTGTGCCCCGCAGCTATTAATTTCTCTGTCATTTTTATACCCAAGTTATTTCATTTCGATTCCCTGCCCTCTTCAGTCTTCCATGGTCTTTTTCTCACCTCTGAAAGGAAGGCTTGAGCTGTGTTGCCACTGGTAATTACTTCGGTGTTAGCAGCTCTTCTCATTATGCCAAAGGCTCTGTGTTTGCATCCATTCTGAAAGTGCTGTAGGTAATCGTTATCCTGTATGTTTTAGTTTCTGGAATTAATTGTGGTCAGATTAAGGTTAATTCTTCCCAGTTCTCTTCCAAATAGGGCTTGTAGGGTATCCGCTCCTCTCAGGTGCGTGAGCCCTGGCATTGTTCTCTTTGTTGACTCCGAACAAAGGTGTTACAGAATTGCAAACTTGTGAGTCATGTCCTAATGTTTATTTGTTAGGTTTCAGAAGAAGCTGTTTATTTTAGTAGGCAATTTTCATGTGAGATGAGGTGAAACATTGAGAAGGCAGCCCCTCATCAGTGGACAAACAATTCCTAAGAATTTAGCTAATGGCCCCCCTTCAGTGCGAAGAATAGATGGCAACAATTGTACTTCCAGACTAAACCAAGAACTACTTGTTTGGCTGCTAGGTGTTAATGCAAATTTGTTCTTCAGCTCATTCAACCCTAGGGCTCCCATCCTTTGATTTAATTAAATGTAATTGGTTACATTGCTCCTCCCAGGCCCCTGAGGTGTTTTTGTTTATTGCTCACTCTTCGCAATAATGCTTCAATTCAGGACACAAAATGCTCGATAAATAAGAGCTCTTTATCCTGTGTTGGATTTGCGGGGAGATTATTCCCCTCAAATAGTTTGGTTTTACTGTTAAAAGTGAATGACTAGTGAAATAAACTCATTGGGTGGCAAAACTAGCATTTCCAGAAGGAAGGAAATAAGAAGGGTAAATTAGATGAGATTAGAACGAGAAATGAAGTCATAGTGTTAAATTAGTAAGGGATTGCAACTTGTGTTGTAAGAGCCATTGACACTTTTAAGTGATGCTTCAATTAATAGGATTGCTGTTGATGCACTAATATATTTTAAGAGTTACATTTTGAAGTTTATTATTAAATTGCTTGTGTATTTTTTGTAATTTGAGGTAATGTTTTAAGTAATAAATGCATCAGCTAGCAGAAATTGACCTTTTGAAAAAATATTTAATATGCTTCTTTATGATGTTATTATCGGCTATTTGGTGAGAATAATCATATTGTTTTGTTCTGGAATAAGTATATATTTAAATGCCTTCTTTAAAGGGAAGGTTTTAGTTGGAATTCTGTTCACAAGTAACGTGTTATCTGTATATAAGTGCAGTTGCATTTTATTGCGTTATTTAGAAATGGCAAATATTCTTAACAGTTTGTATTGCTGTTGGCCTAAAGATAATTCTGAACACTTTAAATTTATCAGTACCTTCACTTCAACATTTAGGCACTTTTGCATTCAGGTGTTCTTTTTTTCTTTCCTGCAGTGCTTGAAGAAAAATCATCTTATCATACATTCCTTTCTGTTTTTCAAATTTTGTTTTCTGTCTTGAGTCATGGGACATGGTTTATAGATTATACCTAGTTTTGTCGACCTTAGCATCTAGGATCACTCAGAGCAGATGATGCAGAAGAGTAAAACTGTCATAGTTTGATTTTGCAAACATTTTAAGTCTATCTCAAATGGCTCTGCTGCTGAAGATGAAGACTGCCTTTCTTATCCTTCTGCCCTTGACTCATTTCCATCCTGTTCTAGCACAAGGCTCGGGGAGTAAGAAAATGTGTACAGCAAGGTAGAAAGACACAGCACTGAAAGGTTAGATTAAGGGGGCTGCAGAATACGTTGGGCAGTGTTGTAGGCTCTTGCCCTCTGGGTGAGGTGTTCTCGCTCTCACTCTTGTTAGATGCCAGTCTCTGATTTTTTTTCCCCCTCCCCCCAATAAGGCCATTCAGGAAGCCCTTTTGAAGAGCCAGCACCGGCAGCAGGGTGGACTTGTCCCAGCAATATTCGGAGTGGCACTGGGTGCTTCAGTGATATTCTTAAGGATTTTATTTTATTGATAATGTTCAATTTCCTACGTGTGAAGTTATTTTGTCTTTGAGAATGGTAGGAGATTTATATGGCTAAACCATTAACCTGTGATTTGATAACCACGGAGACAAAATGGAGAACAGATTGTTAACAGCTTTTAAATCAAATAAATTTCCCTTGGCATCCCATCATTAGCTGGGCTAAAATAGGTAAGAGTTCAGTCAATTCTTGGTGACTTCAGTGTGAAACAATGAATCCATGTGTGAGCCGATTTGAAGGACAGTTTGACTGCTTAGGGACTAGGAAAATCAATGCTAAACCATTTAGCAAGCTAAGGAAGGACTAATATAAAATGTGGCACTGCAATTATTCTTTTTATCAACTGGCTGATTACAAAATATTTAGTTTTGAAAAAGTTGTCCCAAGTCACTGCAAACAGCAGCCGCTTTTGGAAGTATTGTTAGGCTGCCACAGGTTTCGTGCTTTCCTGAAACAGCTTGAAGAAACAGAAGTGCTGAATAACAAATGTATTCTAGCCACAGCAAAATGATAGCTTCTGAGAGTATCAGCCAAGGACTTAACTCTAAATGGACGTTCATTAAAAAAAAATAAAAATAAAAAAAAATACAGCTATCAAACACTTAGAGTTCTGTGAAACAAGATAAGCTCTTCCATTGCTTTGGTACTCAAGTCTGTTTATTGTATTTTACTTCAATCTGAAAATATTTACATAATTTCTTTTTATTTGAATATCAGCAGAAGGTCATTTGGAAAGATGTTTTTTCTCATTGTGCATGTAGTTTATATCCACTTAGGTGGAAAAAATAAGTTTCATAGTCAAAAGGCTCTATTTAAAGTTATCACAATGTAATAAGATGCCTCTTGTATATTATGTAAGACCTGCTTTCACTAGGTGAAGTGTATTTATATTAATAAAATAATATAGAAAAACATCATTATGTGAATAGAAGGCCCTATTCAGAAAAGGTCTTCAAATTTCTATGTGGGGTCAAAACGCTTTCAGAACTATGAAATGGAACATAAGTAATATTCCTATTCTTGAGCTGTTACAGACAGGAATAAAAATCTTAGAAATATAACTGTATGTATAACCCACAGCCAAATAATGGCATTCATTCAGCAAAGAAAAAGAATGAATTTCTATTCAAGTCATTGCTAATCTGAACAGCACCCCAGGCCTGGTACTAGAGTGTTGTGAAATGGCAGGAGCCTACAAAAAAAAAAAAAAAAGAGATTTTATTTTTCTCCTTAGAATTTCTGTTAAGTATATCTTTGCTAAAAAGAAAATATTCTGTATTATACCAATCAAAACTATAGATAAAAATGTGTGCTATTTGTTGCTTTATTGTCAGTCCTGTAAAACGAATAGAACAAACAATGCCAAATATTCTAACTTCAGAATATCACTTCCTTTTTTTTTTTTTTTTCCCCCTGGAAATTCAAGTCAGAAACATGGATGTAGATCCTTATTGAATGCTTCATGTTGTTATCAAATTGAAGCAAGGTACTTGGCTTTCATCATGAGTTCAGTGCTTTGGGGTTTGAGTTTTGGGTTCAATACTTTTCACTGGAGTCCAGTTAGTACATGTAGTAAATGAACCGTATAGAGACCATATCAACAAAAAGAAAAGCACGGGTGCTGCATGGGTCATGACACGTGTTCTTTTCAGTTTGCAATTAAAATTTTAAAAGCTTTAAAGAGAATGTCCACTGCTATTGCACTGAAATGTGACGCTGTCATCCTTTTGAGAGTGTGTCTCCTCTGGCCTTCTTCCTAGCATGTGTCTCTGTTATCTTTCACTTGTCTCCTTCATTTCTCCTTCTCCATTGGCTGCCAGTCTTTATTATAAATGTCTAAGCAGAAATGCTGTAGGCTGCTTTGACTGAAGTTTTGGGGAGCAATGCTTTGCTCCTAGCAGTTTCAGAGGCAGACTTAACAGACTGTGCTTGTTACGCAGCATCTAATGGCCTTGTGTCCCATGTAGGCCTTCCCTCATACTGAACCTTGCCCTTCAAGCCCAGTATGTGGTACTATTCCAGTACAATAAGCCTGATGAGTTTTCCTAACACTTACAGGGGATCTGGCTCTAGAGGATATTTTCTAGCTATGGATGAGGTGAATGCAGAAGTTGTTTAAGGTCATTGTGTATTAACTACCAATTTTAGTGGTAGTTGCATCGCTGGGTCGTGTTACAAAACTAGTACAGGGAAAATAGTTTGAAAAGCATCTGTTATTGGGACAAATGCTTATTTAATTGCCATGTTTTTCTCCTTATGCATTTCACAGAACACGCACGTGCCCTCAGGCTTCTTTTGAGCTGCTGATATAAATCATTGTGAGGCTGATGTTGAAGGTTACCCATAAAAAATTGGACTAATTTTTCATAGCTCTTAAAAAAGGAATTAAAAAAATAGGTAAAGTAACACTGGTCTTGTCTCAGAGACAATATTGTAGGTAGTGTTGAGTTAGAAGATGCCTGGAATTTATTTTATGTTCTTGTGAAAAACTTGGCCTGGCAGACATGCTAGCCACCATTCACACAGAAATGCTCCTCTAACATGTAGAAGCTATAGTGAAGTTTGTGTTCCGTTTGTGTCAGGTGGTTGATATACTGGTCAGAATGTATGGATCATGGCCTATATCAGAAATACAGCTAGCATGAACTTGCTTATAGATAACTGTGTACCAACATCCTCTGCTATTCTTTAAGTCTGTGCTGGAATATTAATTGCAGATTTCCAAAGTTACAAGTATTTTGCTGTGGTCTTTGTCTTTTAGCTATAACATTGCATTAGTGGGAATTCGTATACTGTGGTGATGAGCACTGTATAAAATAAGGATTAGATAGGAGCTGAAATAGAGCCAACTGCTGGGCTCTGTTGATACAAGTCTGCCAGCAATTGCTGTTCCTATACTACTCAGTTGTAGGCCTGGGTTTTCAATAGACATGTCAAACAGTTTGAGTTTTGTACATCAGTGGGGAAGCAAGTTTGTTGAAATCTTCATATAAGTCACAGATTTTCCACCCTCCTATCTTATGGGGAAATTCAGCTTTCATCCTCTTTTCTTCTTTAGGGTTTGAAGATAAGATTTGCCATTAGAAGTGCTATTTTGTTTGCCTGATCTTTTGTGAATATCCGTCCCACCTCCACCCAATGTAGCAAGAAAATCTTGTTTTATTGTTTTTACTCTTTGAGGTCCTGCTTTTGGAGGCGATGGAAGCATTTTATTCTAGTACATTTAATGAAGTATTTTAAATTCTTATGGGGAAATCTGTTTCCATCAGGGAAATGGAATTACTTGCTCTCCTAACAGTTTGCTAGAAACTACTGTCTGCTACTTTGGATTTGGTTGTAGTTGCATATCTAATGTATCTTTTGGTCTTTGGCTGTTTCCATAGGTGTTCTGACTTATGTGTATGCTTATTGACCATCTTGCGTCATCACAAGAACTCTATATGCCCAGGCAAAAATCTCTTTTACCAAATAGAAGTATTTCTATGGTAAGAGCAGAAGGAAATTATCTTGAATGATGTCCGAAATTGGGCATTGTTCAATAACTTTGACTATTTATTGTGCCAGATGGCAAGTACCAACCTGTGCTGTGTACTGCTTATCTTGTTTCTCAAATTGTTTTTTCATATGCTGAGTTGAACCTACTGAGATATGGAAATGGATGGACTCTACCAGTATATGTTGTGAAGTGATGCTTACTTTAATGTGACAACGAAAATGCTATGTTTGGTGTAATAAATCATGTTTTCCAATAATATACTAAAGTAACTTACTTTGAAATGAATCCCTTATAATGGGAACTATTTTTCTATTTCTGGGAAATCTGAGTAATGAATGTAATGGCTTTATGAAATAATGAGAGTGATAAGGAAAACATTGATTATCTATAACATATAAGAGATGTATAAAAATCTGAACTTTTTTTTTTCTCTTTAACCCTATAAAATCTGTTAGTTTTGTATAATTTAATTCGTTCAATTAGGCCAATCTGTTTATATTGTATGAAACTTAACCCAATGCAAATGATATCACTGCTGGTTTCACACCTCTTTCTCAGTTCTCCCTTCAGCATTCTCAAGTGTGGGTTAAATTTTTTTTAAGTATTAATTAAATTCTTTGGGTCAAAAGAACTGGAAAGTTCTGGATTTAATATTGGTGTTACTGCCATTGCTATGTTGTGATATCAACATTGCTTTTAATAAATTCTTCGTAAATGTAAACATCGTTAAGTCTTTTGAACAACATTGACTCATGAATTTACATAAACGCTGCTAATGAACACTTATTTATTATTATGCATCTCTGCAATTTACTAGCAGATTTTCAAGACAATAGTCAATTTTGTAATCTTAATTTTATAAAACCACTACTTTTTTTGTCCCCTTCAATCATTTAAGATGTAAATTAGGCATTCTCAAGCTTAACGCTATTCATTTTTTTTATAAAACAAATACATCATTAATCTGATTAAGTTCTTGGATGAGAGTGCTGTCCTCAGATCATTGTGGATCATTTATTGTTGGGCATACATCCAAAAAAATAGATTCAAGCATGGCACTTACAATCTAGGTTTAGTAGAACTGTTGAAACCCTTAAATGACATTTCTAGGAGAATGGAAAAGCAGTGCTCACTTAGAATGGCAAGCATTATGCGGAACTTAGCGCACTTCTTATCCTTAACTGCAGCTCCCTGATAATCATTCAGAGCTTAGGAATGATGTTGTTCTTTGATGCATTTTGTGAGTATAATATATTAAAGTCAGCTTAGCATGTTCTAAATCCTGTCATTATTAAGTGTGTTGGTCACCACGAGACATATTCTGCTAGTAGTGCAAATTACTGTAAGGCTGCACACTCCTTCTTTCTGAACTCTGAAGTTGGCTGTGACTTTCATATGATCAGATGTCTTCAGGTCATCATGTGTATAAACTTTGTAGCATGTGCGATTCTGTAAATGTGTTGAAAAAACCTGAAACCCTTCTATGTCTATTACTGTATTTCTAACTACTTGTTTGTTTGTTTTCCAGTCACTGCTGTTAAAACTGTATTGTTCTGTTGTTCAGCATCTGAATGGATATTAATGCTTTTCAGAACTGTTACAAAGTTGTATTCTTCTGTCTTCCTAATGGGAAGTCTATTAAGAAAGGAGCCCCGTTTACGTGTACTGTAATACCTTGTGTTACCTATGAAATCTTACTGCATTTAGAAGTAGCTGGGTAACTTCATGAGATTTTGGGGTCTGCAAGCAGTAATTATCTTACAAAGTGCAGGGCTAAGAATCAGACACACTTACTAAAATGTGACAGCTAAGATTTGTTATGATCTGTCTGAGCAGATCATTTAGATCATTTGATCATTTGATCATTATGATCATTTAGAATCCCAGCTTACTGAACCTGGGTCTGGGGATAAACGCAGTTGGGAACAGTAGCTATATCGTATGGTATCTGTATCTTCTTAAAGAATGCAAGAACTGTTGTGGTTTAACCTGGAAGCAGCTGAGCACCACATAGCCATTTGCTCACTCCTCCCTCCATAGTGGGATGAGAGTGAGAATTGGAAACAAAATAGAACTCATAGATTGAAAGAAAATTTACATTCAGTAATGCCTGTATATTATCTCCTTTAAAACTGAAAATGCTAAAATCTGTTTTTTGTTTGTTTCTTTAGTTCTTTGTGAGAGGATTCACTAATGAAGCCACTTACAAATTTTAAAGCTAAAAATGTTTTCTAAAGCATTAATCTTTTAAGAATGTATTCAGGGGACATTTAATATTTCAGTTTGCTGCATTTTGTCTTTTATACTATTTTAAAACTAGGACTAGAGCTTATAATATTTTAAGCACTATTATGATATTAAATATTTTTCTCTGATGGAGGTGCAGTACTGTACATAATTCAATGTCACAGTGTCACTGTAGATTAAAAGGATATTCTGGCCCAGGATGAGGCCTTTATAAAATTTTATTGTTGGATTGGAATATTTATAAATTTAAATATCAAATACTTTTTTTTGTCTATGGAGGAAATGTCCATTCAGCATAGATAAATGTGTTAGATTTTGAGATGGAAGTAGATGCCTTTTGCATGGATAAACTGAAAGTATGTGAATAGGAAGAGTATGAAGTAATCAATTAATAGAACAAATTGTACTTCTCGTGTTTAAGTGAAAAGGAAAAGAAAAGCTTTTAGGCTCTGGGGTGTTCACGTCTACTCCAGTTTTTTATAGTGCCATCTCTTCTTCTGTATGAACCATCTTCCACCTGTGCAGTTGGTTAGAAGTGTGTTTCTTGTGCTCCCACCATGCTCGGGAGCAGCCTCAATGGTTGTCCCGTTCTGTGGGCATTCTGGGGCAGCAGGAAATGCAGCTCCATCTCCTTGGTAGAAGGACTGGCAGCAGCAAGTGTATATCTGTTTTATTTATGACCTTTCTGGATTGTTCTGGAGTCATACTGCTATTAAGCAGAGGCTTCAGAGAAGCATAAATTAATTTGAGCATCTAAAGTTGACCGTTGCAAACAGTGTTTAATTTTAGCCAGTTGTCACTTACAGATTGTTCTCAAAGCAGCAGTTCAAAATCATACCTGTACTTTGATTCGTGGATGAGTTTTAACACTGCAGCTGACTACTGACAAAAATTTGAGCCCACTTCTTTCTTTTTGACATCTCTGATGCTTTTCTGCCCACTAATTGACATCTTTGGACCATGTTTGTTTAACTAAGTTACCACAAAATGCAGTACTTTTACCGTATCTTCTGTATGTGTTATTTCATAAGAAATTCAGTTTGGAATTAAACTAATCTGCAATAAGAATGTAGTAGCTAAGTGTATCTATGCAGAGAGCTAGCACTATAAAATGATGTCAAATATTGTAGGCAAATTAAGTAGTTGATAAACTCTTAGTGAGCTACATGCAAAAAGCTCAAATGAAACAAAACAAGACTCTCCCTCTCCAATCACTCAGATATCTTTTGGAAAATGTGCTAAATGATTATCTTTCTTGATGTGTCAGCTCATCTGAATTATTGGGCTGCACTCATGTCTTTGTTTCTTTCTATCTTGCGATCTAATGAATGTGAGCAGCAACTTGTGAATATTTTACCATGACTCACTTGTTAAAATGTTAATTTTATGAATATGTTTGCTTTGTTTATATGGGAATTAACAAACAAGAAGGAAAATGGAAGAGTTACTTGAGACAGCTACCAAAATAAGAATAAGCATTTCTGGAACAGTGCTTGAACTGTTGCTTATGATGATTTATTCTCCCATTTTAACTTGAGTTGCAAATACTCATATGTAGGACCAAGACTGGGAATGTAAAGTTATTCCAGAGATCTTGTTGAATAAAAATGCTGTTTCATTTTTTGGAGGGAATAGAATTGTTCATTTTGAGATTCAAAGGGATGTCAAGCAGGGGCGTGTGGAAAAGTGGGTCTGTTATTTCTGTCACTGCAGGGTGGTAAATCCAGTGATCTGGAACAGCTATAATTCCTCATTTTATTGCTGAGGGACCATGGGTATCACTGAAGATTTTATTTAACTGAGTAAATGAACAATTAAATTCTTAGTTTACAGAATTTGTATGGTGTACTCTTTTGCATTAACTGAGACCGTGTTCCTGAGAGGCTGGCTGGTGCGTCTCCTCACACCAATAGCAGGCTCCTGAGAGGCATGGTTACTCATGGTGATCACGTGGGACCTTCTGAGTGGCTGAGTGCTTTTCTCCAGGTATGGACCTCATCCCAGGCTGTAGTTACAGCTGGCCATCCTGGGAGAAGGCAGGCAGATAGGGAGGGAGAAGGGCTTCATCTGGCGGGTGTGTGTGGGAAGGTCTGCATCAGGACAGAGCAAGCCTCTGATAGTTGGTTTTTGTTTCTTTTTGTTAAGATCTTTTGAGTAGGTCTTGGCTTAGCAACAATTCTTTCTGTTTGTTAGTGTCTTGTGCTGTAAAATTTTTTCAAGCTGTATTGCTACATTGGGTATTTTTTTCCCCTCTTAATGGCTACATCTAGAATTACACAGAATTTGTTGTTAGAAATGAAAATGTGAAGGCTTACTAAAGCTTCAAGTGCAACTGAAACTTCTGAAACACATTAAGGCTCCAAACATTTCTCCAGAACTTCTAATATCTGTTAAAATCTGAATTGGAAGATTGAATGAGTTTTGGGTGTGTTTTGTAACTGACTTGATGTAAGATTGGCGCAATGTTAACAGTTACAACTCAAGGGACACTTTGATACAGAAAAATATTTACTTTTGATACTTCCTCATAAACCAGGTGTGAGAAGGAAATGCTTAAAACAATGACAAATGGGTAAGCATGTAGGTCTGTCTCTTCCTGATTACATATATCAGCAGAATTGTAGAAGAACAGGTAACATTTTTTTCTGGTGTGAGGTTCCTAGTTTTAGAATTTAATTGCAGATTTTACATTAAATTACTGTTTGTTATTTCTGTAACAGTTCTGTACTTCTGATATTCTGTGATTCTCCTGATTCTCCTGGTTTAAGGGGTTTAGTCACCACGTTTGAAAGACATCATTTCCAAAGAAGGTCGGGTAAGATTAAAAGGTTGCTCATGCAGAGCAGGCTGTCTATGATAGTGAGCAATGGAACTTGCTAGCTTTCAGTTCATTTTAGTTCTTCTAGAACCAAATTTTAATTCTTTTTCTCATTTTTCTCTCATTTTAGTTCTTCTCTTAGCTCTGGAAATAGGCTCCTCCCTGGGGTTGAGTCACCATCCCTGGGTGTGTTTAAAAACCATTTGGATGTGGTGCTCAGAAACATGGTTTAGTGGAGGGTTGTTAGAGTTAGGGTAGCATGGTTAGGTTGTGGTTGGACTTCATGATCTTTAAGGTCTTTTCCAACCTGAGCAAGTCTTCTAGAGCCTATATTTGTTTTCCAGTAGTATTTTCTAGATTCATGGAACAGATCTGCCATGAAACAGTTTTATAACAGTCTCTGACATAACCCCACAGATTATGCAAATGATAACAAATTATTTCTTCTCTGTTACGCAGTACAATTACATACCCAAATTTAAAACAGAGAAATGATGTTTAAGCTAACATAAGATAATGCAGTGTGTTTGTTGAATGCAGAGTAACTAGACATATAGTACGAACATCAGAATGATACTCAAATTTTGTTTCTGGAGGGTCAGAAAGACATTTTGGTGTTCAAATGTATATGCTCTTCAATATAATTCTATAAAACTATAAAGGAAATGTATGTTTACTTCTGGTATTGTAGATCTATTGAAACTATTGTTAGTGTTAGGCGCTGTGACTTCTAAATTTTAATTAAAAAAAAAAAAACACAGCTGTGTATCTCTGTAATACCAATGTAATTAAAGAAACTAGTTTCTAGGACGTATTTTGTCGAGTAACTTCCATTTCCAGACAGAGTGTGCTGATTCTGGGTATCCTTTGCATATTTAGAATGAATCTACTCCTAGCTATCACTTGGAAAATTGTTTTTGATAATTTTGCTACTTATTAAAACTTTTAATTTATTGTAGCAGTGACTTCCTGCCCAGCACTAAATAAAATTCACTTATAATTCTTGAGAGGCCTGAGTTTCAGCATTTCTTCCTCTTCTGTGTCTGAATCTCTGTCCCAACTGTTATTTTCTTTTATAAGAGGGAATGAATAACGAATTGTTGATCTTCTGAAATATCCTACCATTGGATCCTTCTGTTCAGAGCTCCATATTACAGAATCACAAAATTGTAAGGGTTGGAAGGGACCTCCAGAGATTGACTCCAACCCCCCTGTCAAAGCAGGTTCCCTATACCAGGTCGCACAAGTAGGTGTCCAGGCGGGTCTTGAATATCTCCAGAGAAGGAGACTCCACAACCTCCCTGGGCAG
>JAOWBP010001760.1:21612756-21629308 GCA_028571105.1 Tragopan temminckii
ACACCCAGGTCCCTCTCCGCAGAGCTCCTCTCCAGCAGGTCATCCCCCAACCTGTACCGGTGCATGCAATTATTCCTTCCTGGATGCAAGACTCCACACTTGCTTTTGGTAAACCTCATCTGGTCAGAATTGAAGTTCAGTGCTTAGCATTTTAGTAAATTTAAGGACTGTGACTGTGTATAGCTGGATGATACCTACTGCACTAGGTGAATATGAAGAGTTTTTTGATGGAGATTTAAAAACTTACCTTGATATATATTCACATGTATATATGTATATAAGAAGATATGATTTCGCCTATATCTTACCAATCTATATGTAATGTATATTTAAATATATAATGTACATTGCTGTGAATTGAACGTCAAATCTCTTTTAAAAAATACATCATTTAAGTTCCTTCCTCATGATTTTCAGCAGTAACTGAGATGTGTGATTTAAGTATCCCCTAAAATAATGTTCCTATTTTCCTTTGGAGGAATGACTGCAAAAAGTTAAGCAATTTTAATATGAAAAATTTCAAGATATTTGGAAAATTTTAAACTGCTTTTCAGTGGGAAAAATCTAGTTGAATATTTATAATAAGACAGAATTTCAAACCTGTGATTTTGACACTGATTTTCACAAATTGTTTTCCCATTTGTCAACCTGTTAAATGCAAGATCTTCTCTGGGTCAAGTGTCAATGCTTCTGAGACTGCCCTTGTTCATAACAACCAAAGACAGCTCTATTTCTCTGGGACAATGAAGCACATAGTTTTCAGGATAAAACTTGTACAAGCTTGAAATGAAGCATTTGTGCTGTGTGGTTCTTTAACAATGGAAGAAGCTAATTTTGAGAGAAATGATTCTTGATTGTATACCAGCATCAGCTTTTGGCAATTGTCTAT
This sequence comes from Tragopan temminckii, assembly GCA_028571105.1. Lineage (NCBI taxonomy): Eukaryota > Metazoa > Chordata > Aves > Galliformes > Phasianidae > Tragopan > Tragopan temminckii. The sequence goes on from JAOWBP010001760.1 coordinate 21,613,646, forward strand.
CAACAGACTAAGGACAAGAAATCACATGCCCATGAAAGACACAAAAAGCAGTAGTTCAGTAAGAAAATCAGCTATAAATCCTCAAGGAAGTAAGAAAACAGTAACATGGCTTAAGTTGAGAAATGAAAATAAAACTTAAAAGCTAGATTTGAGTACTACTGTGTATGTTTAGAAATACATACTGCTTCACAATATGTTAAACCTCAGGTAACCAAACCTCCAGTCTGTAGTTGTTTCAGATGGTTCACTTTCCAGCCTCAGCTAATTTGTGGCTTGAACTTTGTGCTAAATACAGTAACTTTGAGACTTCACAGCTACTGCCAGATTATCTGGCTGATCTGGTTTTTGATTTGTTAGGGTTAATTTTCAGCTGGATCAGCTTTCTAGTCCAGTTCACTGTGCAGTTGCAGGGGATAGACTGAAGTATGCCAGGAGAGGGAAAGAACAGAACTTCTCTATTAGAAGAACGTGCTGTGGTAATCTCAAGTAAAATATGCAAAAACCCTTTGAAACTATCATTAATTGTGGGGGGAAAAAAGTAGGTTATAGATAGTTGGATGTGAAATATTTGACTGAAATGCAGATTGTACAATTATTTCTTCTTTGGCTGTATCCTTACACTTCAATTCTATATCCTTTGTTGAAAATTTTGCTGTTTTTAGGTAGCAAGTGAACTCTGTATGATTGTTGTTTGTTTGTTTGTTAGAGAAGAACTTTTTACATGGGTTGATAGTGAGAGGACAAGTGGGAACTGTTTTATACTAATTGAGGGGAAGATTTAGGTTAGGCGTTGGGAGGAAATTCTTTTCTCAGAAGGTAGTGAGACACTGACGCAGGCTGCCCAGAGAAGGTAGTGTATCTCTTCTCTGAGCACCCCTTTTCTCAGTCATCTTGTTTTCACCAACACAGCAACTTGTATGATGTCATAGATGCTCTTTCATGCATTGATGCATTTTACTAACACTGTAGAAAACCATGCAGCTTTCTGCAAATTCAATACGTTATCTAAAGGAAATGCCTAACAAGCACCAGCCTGCTTTAACAGAGCATGTGCCTTATAGGACTAAATATCCAGAAGTGCAGAGCGTGAAGAAAAGGGTGGAACTACTCTTTCTGGTAGTGCTATTTAACCAATTCACTGCAATTGTTATTAATTCACAACAGTGAGTTTGTGCTGTATTATAGCATTCTGTTATTTTCTATTTTGTCTCCTCCTAAAAATCAGGTATCTTACCCTTCATATCTACTGTGATAAGGTGACATAAGTACATCTCATGAATAACTATGCGTAACTAATTCCTTTGAGCAATATACAATATAATAATCTTAGGTTATAGTTACAAAGCTATTTGAGGGGATTTCAATGGCTCCCTTCCATAGCAAAGCAGGTGGAATGTTTTTCCTCAAAGAAAAAGAAAATTGAAAAGTTTTATAGTAAAAATTCAGATTTTATTTCTTTAAAATGTATTATTATTTGTTACTTACAGAATCCAGAAGAGATGCAAGACGAAGCAAACAGTCTTTGGTTGTAAATTTAAGAAGGGGGCTATAAAGGGATTGCAAGGCTTGGTTTAACATAATATTGATAGTTTGTGAAGGACTACCATTACAGTTTGTCATGCACTGAAGACTTGAGTGGCTGACTTAAATTCATAGCAGGATTCTTGTTGTCTGCATTGGATCAACATTTCACCTGAAGTATTCAGGACTATTATGATCAGCTATTCTCACTTGTACAGAAGTCAGAAAATTCAATATAAGTTTCAAACCCATGATAACCTCTGATATTATGGTCAGGTAATTTTTTCTTTAACTTTGCCTTAACAGGCTTAGTTACTTAATCTCAACAGACTGGGTTACTTTGACTTACGTGATGTTAGGTGACTGTGCCGTAGTAATTTGATTGAAAGTCTGAGCATTTAATAATGCCTTTATTAAAAACAAAACTATTTTTGATGAATTGGCATGCAGTGTTCAGAAAGGTGAGTAGTTTTTTGCTGAAATGCTCAGGGACAGATAACCAACTGTCTCTCCATAAAAATCCAATTAGTTAATCATCTAATTAAAACCAGCATCTTATTTCTAATCTGAATTTTTCTAGCTCTCTCATCTTTTGAGTTTTTATGGCTTTGTTCCTAGAATAGAGACTATCTACTTTTTGTGGGTTTCTGGAATTCTGTTTTCACTTAGCTTTTGAAATGTAGCAAGCTAGCTTAACCTTCACCTATCCAATCCATCTGTCATTACTTATTAATATGCCTTTAAAATTGGGGCATAATTTTTATGAAGTCCCACAGTACCCTCTGTATTCTGACAGCAGAGATTCCTCTTGCAGTAAAATTATACTTGGGTTCCTTGCCAAATCTTACTGTTCTCTCTTCTCATTTACCAGAAAAAAAATTAACCAAAATCTTTAGTTTTTCTCTTAAAATAAACAACAGAACAAAACACAAAAACAGCAACAACAAAAAACCCCAAACACCTGCAATATTTGACTTCAATCTTCTTCTTCTATTTTGTCGCTAAAAGTAGTAGTATTCTCCAGAGAGACGCATTCAGTATACATGGGACTTTTAATTAGGTAATATTTAAATAGATGTAGTTTTCCTTAAATTCCTTCTGAGGGAATGCTCTCTTATCATGCTGTTACGGTAACTATAGCTCTGCTATGCATGTGATTTTTTGCTTGTTGGTTTTTTTTCCATGGTGTTTATATACCAAAAGGTGCATGCTGTGGTGAATTAATACTTGGGCATAATAAGTATCCCGAGCAGAACAGTATTTACAGTTTTTATACCAATTTTATTGAAATCGTCTTATGTATTTGTTAATTACTATTTATATCAGTACTTTAACACACATTGCACTAAACTTCTTTCCCCTAAAACGTTATTTGTATTTCATTGGTTGCAAAGAGGTTTTAGCTAAGAGGAAAAAAATGTGAGTAATGGTGTTTTTAAAGAAAATATCAAACTCTGTGATAACCAAGGATGTGCTCAAGTGGCATGAATACTTCAGTTCCAGATGGGTCAGCTTTAGGGGTCAAGTTGTGAAGAGAAAGCCATCACACACACTTCATCAACACCGTGGAATGAGAGACCAGTGCATTTACTGAGCAATGGATTTCCAGTGAGCGTATAAACTAATTGGTGGATGAACATGCCCCAGGAGCAATGATTTTAAGGTCATAGCAGGCTCAGTGAATTGTGCTGACTTACACTGTGTCTCACTGATAGCTGATCTTACCAATGAGCAGTTTAGAGGCATTCAAGCCTGAACTCTCTTCCATGTGCCTTGAATGGCATGTCAGCGGTCACTGTTTCTGACATCCTTTATATTTGTCCAGTCAGCTCTAAATCTTTAGGTTGGGCTTCAGCGTGCTCAGGAAAGAAAAGAGAGAAGCAATTATTTTCAGTCATTGAGTTCTGAAGATCTTAGTGTTAATTATGCCAAACACGGTTGGTTCATCAACAAACTAGAAATGTTAAAGAGAGGAGAGAGAAAGAACTGATATTTTTGGTGATCAAAAGTGTCCCAATTATAACTTCATATTTCTTGGATTTTACTTTGATTTCAGTAGTTGCATGTTTGCACTGAAAATATTAGTTGGGTAAATCAACATTTTTAATGTGATGTGGTAAAATGACAAGCTGAAAAACTGCTGTAATATTATTTAAAAAAAATGAACTAGCATATATCCTTTCTCTGCTAGCAGTACACCATTACTTCTCATGTGAAACATTTTCTTTTGTTCTGGGGGCGTGTTTACTCATTCTTTGTCTGCTGTCAGTACAAAACAGAGTCATGCAGAGGTCTTTTAAAATTCGCAGTCAATTAAGGAGTGCTACAGTATCTCAAATTCCCTTTTTTGGAGGGGAAAGGAAAAGTTAATATGTTTTTATTATTGTTAAGCCTTTGCTGAGAATATATTTTCTTTCATAATACCAGTAATTAAATAGTTAAAAATCAACTTTAACTTCAACATTTAATAGTGATGACTCTTGTTTAAAAACAATTATTTTTTTAACCTGAGCTCTTAGAAGCGTTTATCATTTAATTCTAAACACTTCTGTGTATGTCTGTACATATATACGTGCATGTATGTAAAGTTGTATGTATGTATACGTGCATTCCTTGAGACTGTTGACTGAAATTCTTAAGACAATGTTGTATCATTAATTCTTGAAGTAAGCCATTTCTCTACTGTAGTGATTTGCATCAAGTTTTTGTAAAATTTATTTTAGAGAGAGAAAAAGAAACTTGATTCCATCTTTTAATGCAAATAACACAATTCGTTGAAGGGAACCGGCCCACTGTGACCTACTACATAACTCTTGTTTTGGACAGTAGAAAGAAATAATCACTGACATTCCTACCCGTGTGGGATTGAGCTGTAGGACTGATTGATGGGCTTGTATACAGCCTTAAAACTTTGGAAAATTGATGTACTTAGCATTCATTAAAATATCTGTATGAAAATATGTTCCCATTCTGCAGATATGTGTAGAGCTTCATGCTGTTCAAGGAAACTCCTGATCTGCCGGATCTAAGTTAATTTCAGAAAGTTACAGAAGCAGATTTTACAATTGTTTAGCAAATGTAGACCTTGACTGTTCTTGGCAATTCTCCTTCTGAGATTAACAGGAAACAATCAGAGTTAGAATCAAATATGGAATTAGTTTGTACCCTTGCAATGTGTATTAAAGGAAGCAATATTGTAATTAAAATGCAGATAAACATTGTGGCAATCTCATGTAACTGTAATAAACAGGATGTCCTTATCATGTGAATTCTCTTCATTGTACTTTGTCCTCATATAGTCTCAGCAGCTGCCTTGTTTGGAAAATATCAGTACAAAAATTAAGTAATCAAATCAGATTTATTTTATAGTTTCTACCAGTGATATTTGAAAATAGTGCTGTTTCCTATTTGAATAAATGTTAGTATTTTTTAGGTATGCTGTTGTGTATTATAACCCATTTTAGTTTCTGGATTCATAGTGTTGCTACCACTCTTCATGCACAACAAAACGAGCATCAGTAGGGTGCATGACTTTTTTTTTTCTATGGTTGTGGTGAGAAAGATGGATCTACTTTTCACATCTTTGTAGGACCACTGAACATCACAGCATCTGGTCAGACAAGTAGAAAACCAGTGCTAATAGAATTAGCAATAAAAACAGTGTGTAAGTGAAACTGAGGGAAGTGTAGGATATGAAGATGGAGTTTATCAGCTGGTAGAATTTTAGAAGTACTGGATGATGAGTGAAAACCAGTGTCAGGACTACAAATTTGACACTGAGATTGTGTTTTGTAGCAACTGAGTAACACGTTTATCAAGTTTAAGAGAGCACAGGAAAAATGCACAGAAAGCTTTTTTCATTTATGACAGTGTGCTAGCCAGTATGGGGGAGGCTACGTCAGTAGGACTGACAAAGTAGGACCGTGAAGAAGGAGAGAGCTTAGAGTTTGCTAATACAGAAGTACATATCTGTTTGCAGATGAAGGTGTTGAGACAGAAATTGTAAGACTTTAAAGAATGTTGACAACGAGGAGGTGAAGAAATGTATGGAAATCTCTAAAAGGAACCTAATCACTTAATAAGGAATGAAGAATACTTCATTATGGGTAAAAGAGTATTATGTTTTTGGGTTTTTTTTTAAGAGGGTCTTATGAACACAGAGAGAGAGAAAAGGTGCCTGTGGTACTAAAGTCTATAGAGAAAAAGAAGAAAAAGTCATTTAAATGTAAGCACAAGAAAGTTAGTGACGTCTTGGTAAATGCTATAGCTATAGTTTGGAAAAGACTGGAAACTAGTTATATATGAAGAAGCAAAAGTAGTTTGAATAAGACTAATACTCAGAGTTTGTTAAGCCAAAAAAGAAGAGAGGAATCTCATAGTAAGAGATGGGGTAAGTAGGGTGGTGTAATAGGGCTGAGAGTAAGAATAATTGTGCTTGTATTTGCTGTGTTTGAGGAACTTAAATTTCAGATTATAGGATGTCTTTAGATGCCTATTCCCTCCTCTTTCTTTTTCCATTTTCCATTTATTTTTCTTTTGATGCTCACAGTGGATCAGTTTCTAACTCCTATTTGTATTTAAAGTACGGGGTTGTTTTGTTTGGTTTGTTTGTTAGGTGTTTTTTGTGTGTGTGTGTGTGTGTTTGTGTGCGCGCCTGTGGTCTTTCTCTTCCACAGTTGGTGTTTCTATACTATTGATGGTTGTCATTTGAAATATCTCAGTATCAGTTTCCAAAGCTGTCTGTATTATTTCACTGAGTACACTGATAGATGTGTTCACAGCATTTTCAGTTGTGAAAAGAATTCCCTGCTGAACATATGCTGGTGTTTTGGAAAGAGTTATATATACTCATAGAAAATGTTACAGCAAGCAAGTGGTTGGCATCTCGGAGCCTGAGAGGTCTGCATGAATGAGTTCTATCTCCAGAGTATATTGGGAAAAGGAAAAGGTGTTGAAAGTTTTGTTTTATTGCTGACAGTGCTAAAATAAAGCTAAAACCTTCAATATGAGGTAGGATCATATGCAGTGTACTTTTAAATGTTAAAAAGAAGAACTGAAAGAGTTTTGTTTTGCAAATATTCCCTATTACTTTGTTCTTAGTAAATCTTCTCCCTCAGTATTGTGCCCACGTTATGTAATCTTATCACATTATCTTTTTTTTTATCAAGGCACAGCATACCTAGCTAATCCATCAGAAATCCCTTTCCTTATCAGTTACTCAAGAGTGGTTATACTCTACAATTTGACAGCATTAGACATCATTTACTTTCATAAACTGCAGATTACTTGGGAGAAGGGATTTTTTTTTTTTTTCTGTTTGAGGATGCCTTGGCTTTGTGGAAGTTGTTTTCCTTGATTCCTGTGTTTTGCAATAATCACTGGAAAAGATACATCAAAGTAGCACAAAGTCTCTGTTATTGTCTGTAACACTAGATTTTTTTTACTCCTAACATTCTGTATTATTCTATAAACCTTCCATTCTTTACTTGGCATAGTAATTTAACAAGGTAGTAAAGGGTTTTGTTGTTGATTTCCATCTTAATTCACATCTGAGGAGCTTGTATGATATCAAAGATCAGAGTTCCTGGAGACCCTGATAGCCTACCTGAATGGTGTTCTTGACACAGTAGAACAAAACTACGTTTTTGGAGGTGTTATGATATGCTGTGCCATGTTTTAGCATGGAGCGCTTGGTGGGCGTGTGACATTAAATACTTTAAGAATCTCAACTGATAACATACCATCACATACTAATGCATTATTTGCTGTCATACAATTCTTATTTTAAGCTAGATGAGAATTCTAGTATTATACTTTCTTTAAAATTGTGGATTCTAGACTGGCTATTGCGGATATTTAAGGGATTTTAGTTAATTTTGACACTTATAAAAAGAAACAGTGCAATCTTTCTTGCTTGTTAATGCTTCTCACCAAGAATGCTGGAAGTGTTTCAACAAAAATAATGAATTAGATGCATGTTTTAGTTAGCTCTATCATCACTGTGAGATAGTATCAAGTAAGAAGGGAGGAGGAGTGATGCATTGCTGCACATAAAGGGACATTCCCTCTTTTTTAAGCAGCAGACCTCCAGTTTGTGTCCCATTGATTTTCTTGGATTCTATTATAGAATGGAAAAAAATAATTGTTTGTTTAAGAATTTCCTGCATTGTTTTTAGTCCCACATCTGAAAGCCTTCTTCCTTGAGAAGTTAGTGGTGTTTTAATAATTGATGTTATTTATTTATTCAAAAGAGTTATTCCAGAGTTCAAAAGCTGTGGCAGTCCTTGAGTAATCTGTAAGGAGGGCCACACCTAGTTGTTTATATGAGTTATCTTCCTTCTCACATCTCCGGTATTATTTATGCTACTGTCTCTAGTAGAGTCAATAGGCAAACAAATAATTTTTTTGCTGTTCAAGTCACAAAGCAGAGAAGCAGTACTGTTGACACTGAGGACTTCTTGTTTAGAAAGATTGCTTCTTTCTCATCTTCATATATACTTCATCTATGTGGAAAGAGGATTTTGCTCTGCATTTTACATTGTAGATCTTTCTTTGTTACAAACCTGTTTTTGGAGAAAAAAAAACAACATGTACTTAACCTTTTTTTTATTCAGAGAGCTGGCACCAAAAGAAGCACTGACAGTGATTGTGCAGAAGAGCATGTAACCAAACATACAAATAAAATTTAAGGCCATTTACATTTTATGTTAGTTTAATTAAGGGGGAAAAAAGTGAAAATTAGGGCTGACTGCTATCCAAAGGTCATCTTACTGCAATAGGTGTAAAGATGTTTTTACTGATACCGTGGTATTCAGGCACAATGGGCAGGATTGTGGATATACTGATGTCTGTACTTGAGAAACTGTGCAACTGGGTAGGATTTATGCAGGATACTGGCCTTGGGCTGAAAGTCTTTCTATCATTAACTAAAAATTCTGTTAGTTTTATCCAAAGGATTATATTGTTATTGCATAGTACTACTTGTGTGGACACTTGATAAGTACATCTCAATTATTTTTTGCTTACTCTTGTTTTTGTTTCTTGAATTTTCTTGTTGCTGAAAATCTACAGTCTTTTATTTGTCTAATTTTCTTTATATATATAGTCATAATTACTATGACTTTTTTTTCTTTAATGCTGTAACTGTACTTTACAAACTTCGTCACTTAACAAATGTTTTGCAGCTGACCTATAGAATGTGGATACTGAGGAATCATAAAGTCCAATGTTGTTACCTAATGGAGTTGTGTCAGTGATGTTCTTGTGTTTTTAATCTAGAAAAATAATTTGCTTTCCCCCAGATAAGGATGGTGTAGGGCTTTTTACGCATTGTTTCCTTGATTGTGTGGCTCTGTTAATGAAAATAAAGAAGTCAGTCAACTGGTCATAGAATTCATTATTTTTATTTGCAAGTCATTAGATCTTGTTTTTGTCTCTATACTTCTTTCATAGCTGTAAGCCATTCTGGCATGCCTTTAGGTTTATGACATCCTGCTGTGTAAGGATGTTTGAACTGTGGTTTCTAGATTCCTTTTTATGTTTTGTTTTGTTTTAGTACTATGCCAAATTATATCATGAGCTATTAAGACAGGTTATGTATCTGTTAGTTTAAAAGCATCTCTAATTATTTCGCTGCAATATAATATTACTGCATATATGCTTCAGGCATGATTTTTTTTGTTAACAACCTGCTATGTATTCATAGGAGCAACAATACCAATTCGTACCATTGGGAATATTATTTAATTTGGCAAATAGAGTATTTTTTATCATTCACGTGTTGTGTTTAGAGTAAATATATCTGTGAAAGCAAACACAAGGTTACTACTATATGTTCATATTCTTTTGTTTTATTTACATTAAGAGCAGAATTAGCCAGGCACTAATGGAAAATATGTAGTAGCTTTAAAGTAAAATAAAATTGGTTTTGATTTAGTGCAAGTCAACCATCTCATTTAAAATTAGCCCAGGGGTCTTGTAAAAATGCTAGTAATCTAAACATAATAATGCACATTGCCCAATTGCTTCTGTATATGATATAGGTTCAGTGCTGTAGTGCTTTGACAGCCCATTACAGAATGTAATGAACAGCTATTTTTAAACAGAAGAAATTCAAGTTGACAGCTTGGCAATGAAATTCAGCTAGTGGCATAATTTTTGTCGTCTTCAGTATAGAGAGCAGATTTCAGTTTGGTTTAAAGAAATTTCTATCATAGACTTTATGGAGCAAGCATTTTTTGTTTCAGTTTTACTATATACTTTTAAACTGCTTGAAGTAAAGCTGAATTTTGTCAAATCCCAAGCCCACGCTCCAGTCTGGGTAAAAGACACGCTTTCAGAAGTTAGAAGTTAATGATTAATAAAAATAAACTGAAATCCTAAGGAAGTGAATGTGCTGGAATTGAATTCGTAATCAGAAACCTTTTTTTGCTTTTACTTTAGTAAATGAAAACTGTAGCTCTGTAAGCCCATCAAGAGGGATTTAAGTGTGAGTCAATAGCAAACTAAGAGAAGGGACAGAGTAAGAAGCTGTCAAACTGCACATATTTTGTGGTAGAATCTATAAATTCAGGCCTGTCTCCCATCTATCATTTTCCTTATCTCAGTCGGCTACTGCACTGGGACGTGAATAAGATTCTGGTTTCTCTGAGTATGTGTGTAGCATTGTTTGCTCAGGGCTTTCTTAAACAACCTGACAGTAAAGCCAACCCTGGTGGATGGCTGAAGAAATTTAAGCAGTGATTTCACAGACGTTCCATCTCCTATCCATATTTGTGCTTGAGAAAAGGAAGTAGATACCCTGCTCTGCCATCCTTGGATTTCTCTGTGGAATTAGACATAAATTTAAAGCCTATTTGTTTCGGACTCTTCTCTGTTGAGAGAAGTGATACCTTTTGGGATCATTGGTGAGTTTGCCATAGTGCAGGGAGGAGATCAGTCCCTTTGCAGTGACTAGATTTCCTTCCTGCTGGATTGATGAGATCCAGAGGTGCTATGATGTGATTCTTGGCAACTTCTAGCGACAATAGCCAGACTCTTCCTTTTTTCACTGCAGGTATACTCAAACCCCACTGGACTGAGTGCCATATCACCATTTAATTAACTTTGTGTTTCCAACCATTTTTTTTCTCTTCCACCTTCTTCCTATGCCCATCACCCACCTTATCACGGCACCTCAATCATACTCCTGTTTAATGCTGTGTTTATTTTCCATGTTCTCTGATTACAATGAGAGAAAGAAAAATGCCCTTACCTGGAATATTTTAGTTAAAAATGTGATCCCAAATTCAGTGATTTAAAACATACCTGTTGTAGATACAAAACTCTAGTTCTAACCACTTGTTCCAGAAATTAGCACGTCTTGCATGTTTTCCAAAATTACTCCAGTGAACAGATTTATGAATCCTCTTCAGCTACTTCAGGCAAGGTGAACAGAATGACTTCTATTTCTGCTGACTTTTGCTTTCAACTATTAAATCTATTTCTCTCTTCCCAGTAATCTCTTGTTCCAATTCTTGTACCTTAACGCTTTCCTTTTTACATCCCACATTACATCCAATACTTCTGCAATAATCCCTTTCCTAAATCTATCCTCAGTCTGAAAGAATTCTTGCTGTATGCTATGACCGTTGTTTTCCGTCTTTCTGTTTCTCCTTAGGGTCTGCTGCTGAAACCTGGAGAACATGCTTTATACTGTGTTTTTATGATTGAGTCTGGTGTTTTTCACATTATTATTATTTGATTTTAAGAGGCTTTTCTATAAAAGTGGTGTGACTATTTTTTGTAGGATAGTCTTTGTAGGATTATACATATACATGACATACCTGATTCAAGTCCATTAATGCTTTGTGTAGAAGCAAGTGCTTCAGTGCCTAGCTGACAGCATGTATAAATGGCAAAGTATGTTTAACTGAACATGGATGCAGAAATGAAAACAGGGTTTTAATTTATGGATTATTATTATCATTACTTATTTTTGTGAATTATCATCCAGAATACACCATATTTTGAATAGCTATTTTGAATAGCTTGGTAATATTTACATAAGGGTAAGCTGTAATATCATGATACAGCTGTCCCAATGATTTTTCAAGACGCCACACAATTCCTTCATTTAAGTTGTTTCTGAAAGGTGCGGGTATGTTATGCATATGCAATTTTGCTGATCTCATAGTGTTTTCACTCTGCTGTAACAAACCTGCATAAGGCTGTTCATTAGTCCAACCTTATTTTCCATAAGAAAACCCCACGTGGTTTGTTTGAAAAGGAATGGCTAAGGAATGCTTGGTGAGAAGAGGTCTGCAATACTGCCAGAAAACTGATTCTGAAGAGTTAGAGTTTATCAGTTCCCACAGGGCTCAAGAAGAAAGAGCAGAGTGTTACAAAGGTATATAATAGTTAAGGTGGTGGCATGTGGGAATGATTTAATAGGCCTGCATTTAAATTATCCTTCTATGAAATGCCCAATAAACATCAGCTAGTTTGTGTTCCTTTTTTTTTTTTTTTTAATTGGAATTTGTTTTTAAATGTTTTGAAGCATCTGAAAATTCAAAGAAGGCCAGATTTTAATTTTTCACTAATTTCTATGTTCAGGTTGGCTGACAAAAGGGAATCACTATGTAGAAATGATGGTAATAAAAAACAAATGTGCTAATATTCCCTCCTTAGTTGTCTTGCTAGAGCTCCTACTCATTTTTCTTCTTGATATCTGAAGACGTCTCTGACCCCATAATATAATGAAATCTTCTTGCTAGTGCTTGGGGAAAAAAAAAAAAAAAAAAAGAGAAGGACATATTTGCAATGTGTTTCCCTGTTGTTCTCTGTGAGTTAGGTTTCTACATCATGTAGAGTACTACAGCGTGTACTAATTGGTACCCTTATTGATAACCTCAATTGAAGGAATAGGGATTAAGAACCAAATTGTCTTGCAACCTCCCTGAAGAAATCTTTCAAAAGAATAGTTAGCTGGAAGACTGTTGACTTTTCTGCATTTGTCTGATGTGCTTAGCAGAACGAAACATATATTCCTCCGTTTCCATTCAAAGACATGAGTGTATACATATGTTTAGTCAGGAGAAGATAGGCTACCTGGGAAGATATTACTTTTAGAGATTCATAAGTGCTGAAGTATTTCAGTGTGCAACTGAAGAGATGATTCACTGAACCTCAATCTTGGAATGATTCTTTGTTTCATCAGAGTTTCAGGGACAGCATAAAGAAAATACTTCTGTGTACATATTAATCACGTGAACCCTTTTTACTGGAGAACTGGAGTGGTTTTGATCTTGAGAGTTATAGCTTATTTCATATTTAGAGGTGACCTAGTGAAATATCTCACCCACCATGGCTCCCAATGTAGTAGATTTCTTAAGCACGTGCTTAAATAACCCTAACTGAAGGATTTTTTTGAAGATTGTATTAGTACAGTTTAAGGAAGTATATCCTTCTTTCAAAGTCAACAAAGACTGACTAAGATTGAGGAATGGATGTTGTGATCACCTCCTAGAGCAAGACAAGTGTTTTCACAGGGCTGAGCAGCAAAGTTTGTGTTGATGACTAAAAACATTGAACTAGATCTCTGTTCTGGCCTCTCATCTGAGGTAATGTCTAATAATGCAATGTCCCTGTGAGAAGCTGTGGTCAGAAGAACTTAGCCAATGAGTTCTGTATTCCGCAGTAGGCATTGCTTTGATCCAGTCGCCTCGCTCTTCCATTCCACACTCCCATGCCTAGTATTGATGTGCTCATAGACTCCATTTCAGTATGTGAATAGCTGAGTAGTAATTTACTCAAGCATTAGTGTGCAGACAGAATGATCTAAAGCTGTGGACATGTGAGTAAAGAATCAGAAACAAAAGTTCCTAAATGAATTAGGCTGGAGATGTAATATCTCCTAAGCTATCAAGTGTGAAATAATTTTGGAACTTATTTCCTCTTTCTTGTGATCTCTGCATTTTCATGTGGAACCTATGCTTTTACTCTTCAAAAACTAATACTGCACTTATGTCTGCTCTCGTGAAACAGCATCTCAATCATTCTTTTCAGCATCACTGTAATCACAGCACAAATCCATATTATGATGGGCACATGACCTGCTCTTTGTTCCTCTCTAAAGAGCAAATACCAACACTGCTTAATAGTTAACAAACAACAGTGCTTCTGTCCATCTACCTTATACTTTACTTTCCCCAGTCTAGTGAAAAGTAGCTTTACTGCTTCTTTTGACTTCTCTAGTTTGTAGGCAAGCGTAGTTGTTATTCTGCAAAAGTAATTTTCTGTTTAGAAAATAATTAACAGATCTATGATTGATTGTATCTACTTCATAACAGTCCACTATTCTGAAGCAAGTACTTTTAGTTGAGGGAAGTCCTTATTCACGTAGTATTTTGTATGCATAGCTACAATGGAGTTTTGCGCTGAGGAGCACTTACAGATGTATGTTTGACCTGGTATAGTTCAGTTCTTTTCTCCCTTTCATTGTGTTGCAACTTTCCTTTTTCTCATCCATGATTAACAGCGCCCATGGATCACTTTTTCAAGCAGTTTGCATGTCTTGAAATAGTGTAAAATTCAGAGGAATAATTATTTTAGTTACTCTGACTGTGTATGTAAATATTAATTTTACCCAGAAGAGTGAAGTGAGGGAGCCCTTAAAAAGCCTAATAAGGCACTACTGCTTTTGTTTTCCTATGTCCTTTCTCTAGATATAAGTTAGGAAAAACTTCTTAAATCTTCTTGAGGCGATAAAGACACTTAGAGCTGCTCACAGCAGATAAGATTTCAAACTGAAAGCACAAAATACAGTTCTCATATTTCTCCTCTGGATACCCAAGAGAAGGAATGAGTACTGACAAACCTCCCACTTCCGTACGTGTCCTGGAGGCTGGCTGGAGTAAAAGAAGAATCACTCTGTTTGGAGACCAGCCAGCTCTGGGGTTTCCCTCTAATGCTGGAGCACTGCAAAAAAGGAAGGTGATATCTTTTTCTTCACACAAATGTTCTTGTAATACACTTTTAAAGCTTTTTGCCATTTGCCATCACTTACCTTTTCTGATAAAATTAAGTATATAATCTATTTCCTTTTAGTAAGAAATAGCAAGATATTAATTGGATATCAGCTGATCTTTTTGGGTAACTTCTGCTATTTGCTGATATTGGCTTGGACAGAATACTCCTGGAATGGGAGCAGAGAAAGGCTGGGATGTTACTATGTGGGTTGTTTTCTGATAATTTTTTTTCATCACAGCGTATGACAACTTTTTTTTTTTTTTTTTTTTTCAGTCTGATTCCTCTTAAAACTAAAATTATGCACATATTTGTAACGGGCACTTAGGTACATAGAACAAGTCTGTATATAAATGCGTTTCTTTGTGGTGGAAGTGGAAAGGGGTCAGGCTCTGTGGTCAATCTGACACTATAAAATGACTAACATTGTTGCTTGACCAAGGTATTTCTCTTGAATTGCTAAGCTTCCCTGTCTATGCAGAAAGAGGGACAGCTTAAAGCTTTTAGGACAAAAAGTTTAAATTCTGTGCTCAAAAGAACACAATATTTATCTTAACATTTGTTCTTTTTGTTTCCTCATGTGCTCAACTGTAAGTTTATCAGAAAATGCAAAAATTGAGACAATTATTGATCCACATTTTGTGAAATAACTTGAAGTGATACTTCAGGTTTTCTGGTTGTCTATACACAGTGTTATAAGTGTTGCAACAAACATGCAATGAATGTTCATTGACTGTTTTGCAACAAAAAATATTTTGCTTTGCTTGGAAAGTTTCCATTAGTTTTCTTTATTTCAGAAGACTTTCAGTTAAGATTGTTGTACAATGTATTCTTTTGTTTCAAGCTTTTTTCCCCTCTGTTGCAGTGTGATGATTCCATGATGAGCTAAAACAGAATCACAGAATGGCCAGGGTTGGAAGGGACCTCAAGGAACATGAATCTCTAACCCTCCTGCCACAGGCAGGGCCACCAACCTCCACATTCAATACTAGACCAGACTGCCCAGGGCCCCGTTCAACCTGGCCTTGAACACTTCCAGGGACGGGGCATTCACAGCCTGTCTGGGCAGCCTGTTCCAGCACCTCACCACTCTCTCTGTAAAGAATTTCCCCCTGACATCCAACCTAAATCTCCCCT
>JAOWBP010001760.1:21629408-21692675 GCA_028571105.1 Tragopan temminckii
ATAAAATTTGGTATTCCCAGGCAGTCTCCCATCCAAGTACTAACTGAGCCCGACCCTGCTTAGCTTCTGAGATCAGATGAGATCAGGCGTTTCCAGGGTGGTATGGCTGTAGGCAAGCACAGCATTTTAAACCTAAATACATAATATTTGAAAAAAATTGGATACTTAAACCTGGTGAAATAGAAATGTTACAATGCTGAAGTTTTTTCTTGAGAGGCTTCTGAGCAGAATCAAAACGGTATTTTTAAAAAATCAAACTAAAAAAAATATCATCCAAAACAATAACAGCCCGGTCTCCACCATCCCCAACATTTAATATGAGGTCTTTTTAGCTCAGAGAGTCGTAAGTGTTGTTTTTTTTCCTACTTAAGGCCACTCTAGATATTCTTGCTAAGTGGACCTAACAGTCCCAGTATATTTTATGTTAGCAAGTCAGGAGAGAAAAGTGCCTGAAGTTCAGGGGGCATTTGTCTCCTTTCTCACAAATTCATTTAAGTACCAGTCTTGCCATAGCTTTAACTGGGGCAGACAACCATACAAATGACTTGAGATAAAATGAAAATAATGGACTGAGCTAGGTGCCGGGGGTGGTAGTTACACTGCATGCACATCAATAAGCATTGAGTGTTATTCTATGCTAATGTAAGCCTGATGGATCAGCTTTCGCTTTTAGCCTAGAGGACCATTAAGCACTAGAAGCTGGGTCAAACTGATATAGTAAGGCAGACGTACCCTAACAGTTGGCAACAGTAGTTAACAAGCAGTAATTTACTATGTGTGAGACTAATATTGTTTAAAATCTTCATAATCAGAGAAAGGATAATACTACTTTAATTTCCTTTTGCAACCTTAATTCATTTAGGAAGAAAACCAACACATTAAGATGCAAAAATGAACGAAGCATTGAGCAGTTCTTTTGGAAATAGTTAATATATCATTGCATGGTACAGAACCTCAAAGCATTATTTACAATTTAAAAAATTAAGGAAGTTATCACAAAATAATGTAGCGTAATTGATTTTTTTTTAATTTTAAATTAAATAGTATTAATTGCTCCTAAATATGTAGCCTTGAAAGTATTAAAATATACGTTAAAATGTCTGAGTTACAGAAATGTTCTGAAGATACTACAAAGAAAGAACATCGCTATTTATACAAATGTGATTTTGAAGAGAATTTTTCCTTGGCATCATAAGGAGATAAAACTTTACCTTTATTCTGTTTTTCTTATATTTTGGTGCTGTTGATTCTGATGCAGATAATGGTTAAAAACTGGTGGCCTGTTTTAGCTAAACCTATCTAAATAAACCCAAATATAGAGGAGTTATTTGCTTTTCATCTCTTCTCTACACATTGTTTTATTTGCAATTTTTTATCAGATTTTTGTTCTGTATGTACAGATGCCATGTTTACAGGTTTTGACAACCAAGATCACGTGGGCATTGCTGGTGGATATTAACAAAAATCAATATCATGTGTTAAATAAGATATATCATTTTCATGTTTCAGAGGCATACTGAGAAGCCAGGCCGTAGCTGGCTTAGGCTTTGATCTTTTTGCTCTACTGGTGTGGCCTTATGCGCCCTCAGCTCAGTTTTGTTGGAACTGCTGATGGTTTGTACTGTCAGAGCCACTGTTTCTGATGCATATTGTCTTCAGTTCATCAGCTATTGGAAATTTTTTTCTTACTTGCTAGTACGGCAAGGCTTGGTGGGGAAAGATGGAGAGGTGGTCCTTTATAGGAACATAGTTTGTAAGTTCAGAGAACTTATGTGGCTTGCAGAAACAAGGGAGCCCTTTTGAACAACTGAGTTACTGTGTTTGGTGACCAAATCACTGGATAACTCAAATGATGGCTAAAGGAAAACATGGCTTGAAGGCAGGAGAAATTTACATATATCTGAATAGGAAGACATGGTTCCAGATTCTCTGGCGTTTGTATCCTCTTCATGTTATCTGTGTAATGCAGAAGTAATAGCTGTGCCTTATGTCTGTAGATCTAGAGATTGAAAAAAATCCTCTATCGATTGTAATAATCCTATTTCCTTTAACAGATTATTTAAGGTTTAATTACTTAAGTAATATGCGAACAAGGGTATCCTGTTTTCTCTTTCTTGAAAACTAGTTTTGTTGTTTTTTTGAAGCTTCTAGAGGAGAAAGGTTAGCTAGTCTGGTGTAAAATGCTCTTTGGGTTGTTAGCTTTTTTTTTTTTTTTTAGCATTTTTTTCTGGTTTTTAGATAGTATGAATAAGTTTAACAGTTTTTTTTCATAATGGTTTTGTCTGTGAATTATATTTCATTGCATTCTAAACTTGTGCATATTTCAGTACATATTAAATATATAAACCTTTACTTCAAGCAAAATTTATGGATTTGTGTGTGTGTGATTGAGATTTATTTTTTTTTTTGGTGTACCTTTCAGTGCCTGACTAGCCTTGATGTTTTATGTAGAGGCATTCTATAATTTCCTATTTCTAGAGCACTAAGAAAAGGGAAAGAATAACACATACGTTAGAGTTCAACAGCCTGTCTGTGATATTGTGGGATCTCCAGATGATTTTGCAGAGGGTCTAATGTATTACTAGTGGAAATATTCAGTAAGTTTAAGATAAAATCTAGAGGGTGAAAATGAAAGAAATGTGCAACAGGGTAAATATCACAGTTATAGACTTTTTTGCATTTTCTGAAGTGTAACAGCATCAACTGTTGCTTCATGAAATGTTGCATGCCTATTTAACTAAAGACAAGATAAAATCTCAGTATCTCTGAATTTTAGAAGAAAGCACATGGACATAACTGGTCTTCAGTAGATTTCTGTGAGATTTCATTAAAAGATAGTAACGTAGCTTATTTACTTAGTTACTTGTCTAACTAAAATGGCTTGGCAAATTTGTTAATCTCTGAAGAAATCCAGAGCAAGAAAGCAGAAGACCTGAGACTGTTCAGTGTCTCAGGAGAACTGTCAGCAGAAACTTCAAATTATTCTTTAAGTACTCAGGCAGCAGTTCTGCTTCCTTCCTTGATCCCTGTTGGATGGGACTGGTCCCTCATGTCACTTTTTGGCACAGGTCAGCTGTCTGGACAGTAGTTACCAAAATCAGCATAGCAGTAGCTCAAGATCATCTACTCAAGAAAATGGAAGTCTAGATAGTATCTGAATTAGCTAGCCATAATACTGAAGAAAATTTGGAGAACTACCTATGTAACCTGTTGTCTTAAGTAACTGTCAAGACTCTAGCCATGTTTCAGAATTAATGGACCTTGAGGGTAAGAAAGGAAATGTCACAGGAAACAAAAGGGCTGGAAGCCCACCATCTCCTCCTCTAGGAATGTCCCAAACTCTGCTCTTGCTCTGAGAGAGGAATGTTTTTCCTGATTCAAATCAGCTCTGCAAAATCATTCTTGCATTTTATGCCCGAGAAAAGAATCAACTTTAAAAAAAAAAAAAAAAAAGAAAAAAGTAAATCTGACAATTTGTGGAATGAGAGTATAAAACATCTGCTATGAAGAGATATGCAGCCTTTCTAAAGGAGTGATGATGCCAAGTGAGCTAAACCAGCTAATAATATCAATTCTTACAAAACTGAGCAGAGGGCATCTTGTCTAGGAAAAGGGCTGAGATAGTACAGGTGACAAAGCTTATTAAGATTATACATTCTGATGAGGAATTCCAGGCATATACCTCACATGTCATTCCAATATAAATTGGTGACTGAGTGAATTGACTCTGGGTCAGATCTTTCATTCATTATTGTGACCTGTTGTCTTGGTAATCACCAAGAACAGACTTGAAGGCGACTAAGACTTCTAGGAGTGACACAGAACTTTGGAAATTGCATCCTGAATTGCCAATAGAGAGGAAAAGAAAGTGAGAATGCTTTCGTATTGTTCTGGAAGATGAGAGACTAAGGAATAGGTTGAGCTTTCATTAAGGTGTTGGTGGTTTTTTTTTTTTTTTTTTTTTTTTTTTTTTTTTTTTTTTTTTTTTGTGGCTTTCTTTTTGAAACTGCAAAGAAATGCAGATTAATTCCTACCACTTATTCTACCGTCTTTGACTTCCTAGAAATTTGGATTTAATAAAAATGATAATGGTTTAGGTGTAGATTGGGGAAGTGATATTTTTCATTTGGGAGCTGTGGATAATTACAGGAAACTTAGGCTAAAAAACAGGCTAAGATTTCCACATTTAGTTTGTGGGTTTTTTTTTTAATTACCAGAAGAAGAAGAAGAAAAAGCCACCAACAATAAAAAGGCAAAGGCATTCAGATAATCTATAAACACTGTAAATGTTCTTTCTTTTTAAAATAGGACTGCAGTTCTGCAGTGCCTGTGTATGTACTGTAGTGTAATACTCTACCTTCAAATAAAATTGAAGTTTTAAAATTGTTAGGCCAAGTGCATTTGAAATAGTGACGCTATGAGATTCTACATGTATTTCGCTATTCAATGGAAGTACAAAATCTTATTCATTCTTTGAAGATCATTAATTTTTTTAAAATTGAAATTATATATATCATGGTCAGTCTGGTTCTTATGCACCTATTTATGTTCTTAAGTCAATTGAAGAGACCTGCAGTGTAACATTAGCGATGTGTATTTTCATGTCATTCCTTTAATAATTTTGTGTAGTACATTAATAGATGTAGTTTACTTTTAATGTGCTTTGTGTAAAGCCCTTATGTTAAGAAAATGGAGAGATTACAGGAAATAATTGGCTTTGCATATTGTATTTTTTTTTATTGTTTTGTCCCTTTGAAGATACAGGGCTTCATAATCACATCAAAGTATTAGGGATGACCTATTCTTGTAAAGTAAGTCAAGTAATCATATCCACATTATTTAATTACATTACTTCAATAAAAGAATAAGAGACTACAGTGGAAACAAGATCTGTAATGGGGAGGAAAATACAGTAGGTTTCCGTTTCTTGAAGACTGATTTTTAAATCAAGATCAATCAGAAAATAGTGCTTTCACTTACCAACTTAATAGGGTTTTTGGACGTATGCAGAACTGTTAAGTAATTTGGCAGAATTGTTAATTTTAATTTGTAGAAGACCAGATTTATTCAGACTATGGTAGTTCGTATTTATGAAATATGATAATTCACTTAAGGAAATAGAAGTCATATTATAGATTTTAACATTCTTGATGTATCCTGTTACTGGATGCTTAAGCTCCTGGTCCCCCCAGTACTTCAAGCTACACATAGTGATACACAAGCTACTTTAAAATACAGAATGTTACCTACACCAGACACTTGCTTTCCTGGGCATGAGCAGAGTAGCAGGGAGCAGAGAGCTGTTGCTTCTGCGTCTTCCTCACCTTCACTGATTATGTACCAAGGAAAATCAAGTTTGGGATCCTTTGGTTGTAGTGGTAATTTCTTCAGAGTGCAGTTTCTCTCTGCTTGTGTAGCAGCAGTAAGAACAATAGTATAATTAGTTGTCTGCTTACTCTACTAGAATAAGTTGTAGGCAGATGGTGAACAGCAAGCTGGAGATGATTATATAGTAAATACACTGATCTCTATAGGAAACATATCAGGCAGGTATGAAGAGGATTTAGATTATCAAAACAAGTAGAGAATGAAAAAAGACGGAATGTGATTGGGTGACTTAATATGGGGTTATCAGAAGTAGGAATACGTCTTACACAGTTAAGTATAACCATCTGTTTTTTAAAAGCAAAGAAATTTCCTAGGCCATATATGATTCTTAGAAGGTGTTTCAAATCAGTAGGAATACCTGTTTTTAAGGCTTCTGAGATTGTTCTTACAAAACACTTGTTTTTGATTGAGTAGTATCTGGAATGGGTTTTTGCTCTCCAAAATTAGAGAGACATGAAGATACAGGTCCAAACCATCAGTTTCTTCCGTAATGCAACATTTTAAAGCAATCTCTGTTCCTAAAACACAGACAAAGAAGAGCTTTTGTAAAATTACTGGAATTACTCACAAAAAGCTTTCATTTGTTTGCTAGATTTTTCTGCTCTGCTTAATAGGTAGAAGGCTGGGGACAGATTTTCTTCCCTGTGAAAATTAAATTCAAAACCAGAGTTTTCACATTGTTGGAATTAATCTAATAATGATAATAATAAAACCGTGGAAGAAAGGAGAAGATACGAGTCTGCAGTTTCCCAGCCTTTCATTTTCATTTTTTGTTATTGACCAAGCGGGTTAGTTTTTTGGTAGTTCTTTGAGATGTGTTTTGGTGTGTGCTGGAATGTTTGCAGAGAGGCCAGTGTTGTCATTCCATGATGACGGCATGAGGTGAGCAGTATCTGCCATTTCAGTGGCAGCATTTGTATCAGCTTTGTGCAGTTCTTGACATATCCTCCCACTGTTTCAGTGCCCCATTTGCTTGCTATGTGCTCCTGTTACATCTTCCCTTGGGTAGAAAAGGTCTGTGGAGTTAAATAGTATATTAATCTAAGGGAAATATTAGCCTTCTATTAATCTTGCTCTACAATATCAGCTAATCTGGCACAAGAATGGCAATGGGAATGTGTTGTTGGGGCCAGGAGTAGAGGCCTCTTCTTTGAGCAGTGAACAAAAGATAGATCACTCTACATGTGATGTAAAATTACATCACCAAATAATTTATATCCCTGAAAATCGAAGGCTGACACGAGGCCTTACTCAGAGAAAGGACTCAAAGCTGGTGAGATGTGAGAAGCTTGAGCTGATGTGTGAACTGTGCCCAACCGGTGCTTCTGCGTTCCCTTCTGCTTCCCCTCTGTTGTGGCTGCATTTCCACTGCTTCCTGTGTGCAGTCACTGTCCTGAATCCATGCTGAACTGTACTGTGGATGAATGGGGCAAGGCAGAGCAGCTCTGCTTTTTGTTTGATGGTTGTTCTGTAGATCTGGTGTTCTAAAGTGGACCAGTGGCAGCCATGGCAGACCTTTGGGTTGTGTTTTCTTCCAAAGTGGGGAGAGAAAAGTGTCAGCCTGTGAAGTGAATTGAACTGCTCTGTATTACACTAAAGCGGTTCTTTCCTGAATTAAAAAAAAAAAAAATAATAAAAAAAAATAATTTAAAAAAAAAAAGGGGCGAGGAGGGATGGGAAACAAGATGGAAAGATAGCTGCCTTCTCATGACTGGAAGAAAGGTTGAGTATTTCTAACAATGTTCCTTGATTCCTAGGTTTCCAGAGATTTGTGAGCAGCTAAATATATACTCATGTCTACTTTAGAATATTTCAGTTTCCTTGTAGCTTTGTCATCGTTAAGACCTGGAGTGGATATGCAGAGAACAAATTGTGCTATTGTTTGTTCCCACTCAAAGAGATAGTGGTGTCTTAGGAATGTCTATCAGATATCAAGTTTCTCTCCTGCTTTTGTAATTTCTTTTAGGTACTGAGTTTATTTCTATATAAGACCTCAATAGGTACATCTGTGCTTTGCAAACCTCTGACTTTAATAGTGTCTTTATTTTAAGAGCAACCAATTATATCATGCTTCTTTTGATATGCTCTAATCCAAGTACCAGCTGAGTGGTTTGTAGTATTCAATGTGTGGTTAGCTTTAATCTCCCAGTTAACGCTGTTATTCATGGGGAACTTTGCCCAGTATTTTATTTATTTTCATAATCTACTCTGCCAGACAGAATGTATCTCTGTTATATGAATCTCTTTGCTGTGATGTTACATTTCTTTTTGCTTTAGCATCGTTGCTTTACCCGTGCCAGTCTCTTAGACATTATAGAGTAATACATTTATGTATTTAGATAAAATTAGGATCTCTAGCATTAAACGTAGGAGGGAAGAGCGGGGGATGGAGATTGGAGAGAGGAAGGTGACTGTTTTGTGAAATTATATATTTCTAGTATAACTACTTTAAATAAGAAAATTCACTTTTGTCTTCTTAATTAGCCAACAAAAATAAACTCTTTCTATACAATTGCTTGCTTTTTAAGTTGGGTATATTGATGAGAGAAATCTCAACTGCAAACATTAGTGTTCTTCCATTGATGTGTGTTTGTGCATACATGATTAAGTCTGATAGTACTTGTAATGTTCAAGATGAATGTTTTAATGTTTTTCATATTCTTCTCTATAAAGTTATTTTGGTGTAGCACTGGTGAGTCTGATGAAGCTCTTGCCTAAATAGAACCAATCTTATCCTACTTAAAAGTTGCTACTTTTCATTTCAGCTTTTGCTTTAGAAGGAATTTTTTTTTCTGCCGTGGGCTTTATAATACATCACAGCAGACAACATTCTGTGATCAACAAGGGAATTTTTGTTTTTCTGCAAAATTGCATTTATTGAACTGAATTAAGAGAGTTCAGGGCCTGCAACTTCCTATCTCAAATCACATGGCTCCTGCTTTGACTCCAGGCAGAACTCGGAGGTCGTTTTTGTGAAACATGGAAAAGCTTTTAAATGAACGACTTTGAGGGAAAACATCAGCAAAAGTGGGGACACCTGCTGTTAATAAAAGCGCCTGCACATTCATCAGACTTACATCCCCAGTAGAGGGAACCGCTGAGTAAAATCTTGACCGCTCTTGTGGAGTTCCCATAGGTGGCAGCAGTCACTGCAGTTTAGGAGGTTAACAATGGAATGATTTCTAGGTACAAGAATAAATACGTCATAGGTAAGCTAATGAGATCTTTATACGGAAAAGTGCTCTTCTTTGAAATATAAGTGAGAAGAGGGCCCCTTAATTTTTAGTTTTCTTTCTGGATTTAGGTAGTTTTCTGTCTGTGTGTTGTATGTTTAATTTCTCATTGCTCATGGGCAGATTTTAAGGGAGCCAGAATTCTAGTGTCATCTTGTGAAGTACCTTTCTTTAAACAGCCACAGGGTAAGACCTGATGGTAATTAAAACAATAATAATAATAATAAACCAAACTCTTGATAACTCTCTTGCTGGGATTACAAAGTCTGTACTACCATGTAATTGTTTGTAATGATGCAGATTTCACAATGTTGCTTTACTTTTGAGAGGGGGCCTGAACCCAGGTTGTCTTTCTAAACTAAATTCTTATTTGGTGCAATCTTTAGTATCGCAGCTGTTACACTTCAAACTCTCTGCCAGAAGAAGCAGAGAGATATTAATTGAGTTATTTTTGTTCTGTTGAGTGAGTCTTGCCATTTGAACTTCATAAACATAAAAGCAAAGTTGAATTTTTCCAACTGAACTATTATGTGCTGCTTGTGAATGTATTTTATTGTGTGTGCCACCGGGCTTATAGCTTTTTTTTCTTTGAGTTTTCTTTTTTTTTCTTTTTTAACCAAAACAAGCAAACAAAAACCCACCATGAATGAAAACCCCAAAACTGAAAAAAACCTCACCTTTCATAAGTGACAGGTAAATTGAATTTGATCTTTTTTCTCTAGAAAAATACCAGAGGAAAGACATGTCATACTCTGCTGCTGAAAAACTAGGGTTTTCTCCCTTTGTTTTTATCATTCTAAGTATTTTTATCCAGTTATTTTTTCAAATTTTGCTGAAAATCATTGAAGCTCACTTCTTGTTTTAAGAAGGAGGGAACGCAATCACTTGCCTACTGTATTGTTTCAAATGAAGTGGTATGAAGTGGGCTTCCTAATATGACAATGAAACAATAAATAAAAACTGTTTACTCCTGTATCAGTGTGGATCTTTCTTTTCTGGATGAGTGCATTATTGTACCCTCCTACATATATAAATGCATTCTCCTTAAATGGAACATTTCACTAGCTAGAAATTTTCATTGTTAAATCCTTCACCTGTTATTTAGGACATACCTATCACGTAGGTGGTATATACTGCTGGAAACTTCTGCATAATAGTAGTTTGTATAATATCACTGGAAGATAAAATTTCAAAGACAGATATTGTTAAATCCCTTTTACAGGTAAGAAAGTAAAAATAAATCTCTTTTGTTCTGTGTTTAACAGTTTTACTGTGCTTTAATGGATGTTTACAATGTAGTAAAATTAACAGCTCAAAATGTAACTGCATATTTTGCATTTTGTTTTGGTATGTCTGATAGTCCTATGTTAAGTCTATGGAAAAGAATATTTTTCTTTTTCTTTTTTTTTTTTTTTAGCCTTCAGGAAAAAAGCGAGGTTTTTAATAGGGAAGTGCTGCTTATTATCATGTGCACCGAGACTCTTGACTGGTGTGTTTCTAAATCACAAGTGAGATAATAAATGATTTCATATGGCCTTTGAAGCTCAACTGTTTTCAGTGAACTGTCTAAATAGAATCATTCATCAATCGGGCAGAATTAATATATTGCTTTTACATAGTCCTGAAAACCTCTGAAAAATGTTTTATGGAATGAGACAGCACCAAAGCAATTTATTAGTCAAATCTTGTTTGACATATTTGTGGCAGTAGCTCTGTTTGACATACTTCTGTGGGCCTGCTGCGTGAATCAGGTGAGTGGGATCAGGACCTCTCTGTGGTTTTTGTCTTCTTAAAAGCTGTAGCTGTACTTACACAGCATTTCTCTTTTACTGATAGACAAAAGAAAGAATACATTTTTAAATGTCTGAAACTGTGAATAAAACTTTCTAAATACTCAAAACACTAATTAATTGCTGTACAGCTTTTCTTCTGTGTTGACAGTGAATATAACTGACAATACTTCACTGTTATTTTCTTAATTCTCATTGATTATTTTCTTAATTGTTTGTCTTTATGTTGTCAATTGTTCATTGCTAAATATTATCCAGTAATTATCCTAGTAAGCAACGTTATGTTAATAACAAATTGATTCTGAATTTTTCACAAAAAAATCTGATTTACTTTTCTTCTCTGTAATCAGTGACAGGAAACAAAATAGTTGTTGCTGTATGCTTTGTTCTTTATCTGAGTGTCAATCACTTGCTTCTCTGCACCTAGGAGAGTTTTAGTTTTGAGAACTACAGCATATGACTCAAATTCTGTAGAGCCCTAAAAATAATTCTGAGAGGTGATGAACACTCAGCTTAAGTCGGGGTACGCAAGTAATTTGGCAAGTGGAAGCATATCATTAGATCAAAGCAGTCCATACTGAGGCTCACATGTCTACGTGGTAGTGGTTTAGTTTAGAGATTTTACTTCCAACTAATTGTAGTTTGGGGCATTGAATGAAATGACCCTGCCATAGGTGTGATTTGAAGTTGTTGAAGGAACCAGCCATGGAGTTGGAACCTATGTCCTTGTTACGGTACATCTGATGCACGCTTTAGGGGGGGCTTCCAACTAAGCATGCTCTGAAAAGCAGAGATGCCAAACTCCTCTGTGATGGAGGCACAAATGTACTAAGTGAGCACTTAATGGAAGAAAGGTTGAGCTCACTTGGAACCAGAGCGTTTATGTAGGCAGAGCTTCAGAATTCCCATTGACTTCAGAATGCTCCAGAGGACTGAAAGACTTAGTGAAACATTGGAGGGAAATAATTGTTACTTACACTAAATGATTATAAAAATCAAAATGTATGTTTTGGGGAAAAAAAAGTTGTTGGTATTACTTTTGAATTTTATGGGAAAATTTTTGAAAATGTAATGCCTTCTGCACATGTCATTTGCAGGAATGTTCCAGAATCAGGTTTAAGTGCTATGATTATATTTGATATATTTTAAATAAGTAAATCCAGAAGAGGTTCAGAGCCCTTTGCAAGAATTCATAAGATACTATTTGGTGTATCACTGTAAGTGCATTTAGCAATTTTTCATCGCTTCCGTTGTGCTTTCATGAGGTCCCTTTCTCCCCGCACACCTCTTCCCCCTTTTATTTTAACCATCAACACCTTTCATGGGTGTTTCTTGCATCCCTAATAGTTGTCTTTCACTCTATTTTCATATACAAAGAACACTTTTATTGCAATAAAGCTGATATGAGTTATTATCTTGCATAGAATGCTGTTGGAAATAAAAAGCTGGACAAGGTCATCAGTGAAAGGATATGAATTTAGTTGCTCTGAACTATGCTCCAGTAACTGCAGCGTGTTTCCAATAGTAAGGCAGTTCTCTTGTATTAGTGTTTCCACCATGAAAGAGTCGCTTCTGTCCTCATATGGCTTCTTCTGCACTGTCTCCCGCAGGGGATGTCTCATGGATGAGCTTTTCTTTCAGTTCTGCTCATAAGAAATTAGCTTAATGGGACTTAAGTATAGAATTGGAGTTTTTGTTTATCTGGAAGGATATATTTCATTACAAAATAGATGTTTGGCTTTTTCCTCTCTTCCTCTACCTGTGCAGTTGAAGCTGTATAGCCATTAGTATCTGTGGTGCAGATCCCTGTACTGTGTGAAAACTCGGGTCCGAAGCAGTCTTCTTTTCTGGAGAGGTTACTGATGATGCCCCAGGAAAGAGGAGTATTAATGACAAAGAGTATGAGGTGCTGATTCCTCTGAGGCATTCCCCTGGGTGTGGATTAGGAATGTCTTCAAGCAAAGATGGTGCCTGTGGTATTATTTTCAATAGGTCTTGTGAGGTGCCTTTCTTTCGCGAATGAACTGAATGCTTTCTGGATTTACTTACAGACAAGCGTTCCCTGTTTTAAGTATGAGTTATGTAAAAAGATTAGTTTTTCATGTTTCTTTTATGTTGCTGCTATGTAAGGCATGTTCCGGAAATACAGATTAATAACGTTATAATACAAATAATACTGCAGATGAAGATAACATCCAAGTGACATCCCTACAAAGAAACACCACGTTTGTGCACACCTTACTGAAATGAGAAATTCTTCCAATTGCAAGTATTTCTTCCTCACTGTGTTGAGACTGTGTGTATAACCACAGAAAGAAACACAAATTTTCCCAAGAGTACAGTGTTTCTTCAGTCCTGTAAATTGCAATTACTGGGACACAGCAGCATTATCCCCCAGAACTCTGTGCTCATTATCTTCTCTTTGTACCATGAGCAGATCTCAGAATGGTTGGGGACTTGCATCTCAGAATTTCAGTAAATTCTCTTCTGCTTTTCTCTTTCTTTTTCTTCTTTTGCAGCACAGTAGGTTCCAAAAGGAATATTTCTTTGAGTTCTTCCAAAACTGATACTGGTTAAGGTAGTGACTAATGACTCAGGAATGCCCTAAAAATATATGATGGCAAATACTGTTTTTATTCAATTTTAGGACCTGTGTGTGTGTGATTCAGTTCTATTTCTTACTTGGTAAATAATACTCTATTTTGCATTCTAATAATACATTGTTACACATATTTCCACATATTTTCTCTCTTAATTTAAAGACATTTCTGTTGTTCTTTCATTTTTGATTTTTTCAATTTTTTTTTCCAAATATTAATTGCCCAAACAAATCTTTGTATTGCTGATTTTATTTATGTAAATCAGTTCTAATTTTTTTTAACCTTTCAAGACACAGCCAAAATGCTTTACTGCCTTCTTGTTTAGAACATTCTTATTTTGTGTTAGAATTTTCATGTATCGTATCGGTGATGTGAGTCACTTGTGTTCAAACAGAATCAGTATTTGGAAATTTAATTCATCATATTAAAAATAATGTTTAATTTGTTCTTTTCACCACTGTTTAGTGTTAAAGAGGTATTGTTACGAAGCCATATAGAAGAGGAAAGTTTTTCCTAAAAATAGCACCATTAATTATTATCCATATCTCTGTACAACTTTTTTAACATGAATAACAGCATTTGTCTAAATAAAAACATATCTGCCAACAAGAGTTTGGCGTTGTTAGATTCTTTTTTGATTTTTTTCTACTTTCTATTCTGAACCACTCCGCTGCTTGCAAATGGCATGTGATGTTTCTTTTGTTTTCCATAGAGTGAGCAGTTCTAATACAATAATAATGTTTTTACAAATTGAGAATCTGGCTGCGTATTATCTTCCACACTGTGAAACAGGTGATTTGTGTATAGTTGGAAACCATCAGTTTTTGATTTAACTTATAATATGATTTTATTACAACTTATTTTCTTCTCTGCTTGCTGTGATTAACTTAATTTAAAGTGATCGTTTTATTTATGAGGTTTTAAAAGTCTAGATAAGTCTCATTTTTCTTTTGTATATTCTTACTAAACTCCCTAAATAGATGTCTGCAGTCTAGTCTTTTTCCCTTAAAATCTACCGTGTCCTTTATATATATCTCTCTTTAATTATTTTTCAGCTAATGTACCAAGTATAGTGATTGTCTTTGCTACCTTCTAATATTCCTGGACAGAGTTGGATTGCACAGTGGAGACAGTTATAATCATATTGTCTTTAAGAAGGCTGTGTGATGGGAGGGCAGTGAGGAAGTAGGAATGTATGATATAATGATGAGTATTAAGAAAAAGTAAGCTAAAGGCCCTATTAAGATATTCTGCAGGAAAATACATATTATGGCTTTTTATTCTTTATTTATTTACTTTAATTAAGGAAATCATCAGTTACTTTGAAAAGCCAAGAGAACATAATTGAATTTAAAATATGTTTTTTGCCACTGAAAACAAATATTATTGTCTTAGCTTCATTAAAGCTCTGACCAGCTGGGTAATGCACAACAGATTTTTGTTAATTTATTACTGTAACAAACTTTATTTTTAGTATGCATGACTTGTCTTTGTTGTGTCCATACTAGATAATGGAGCATTTCTGACAGGTAAGGGGTGAAGCAAAGTAGATTATGGTCAAATATATTTACCTTCTCTTTCAGTTAGTGTTTCCTCAATGTTTGTATTAATCCACATACTGTAATGAAGTATTTTCTGAATTTGATTTCCAATTTGATTTGTCCATTTTTTTTTTCTTCGTTAGACTATGGCTTTAATTTTCTATTTTATAAACCTGTCTTTTTTAACTAGAACAACTGGAAACAAACAAAACAAGTATTAATTTCATTTTCTCATAGAAAGCAGAAGGATCAGTTTTAGAAGTGCAGTCAGTTGAACAATATTATCTGTGAGCTAGATACAGCATAATCAATACTAAAATGCACTGAGTGGGGCTGACCAAGATTAGTTTTGGTACCTGAAGTGCTTTTTTTTAAAATTAATGAAATGTATGTATTTAATTCTAACAACCAAACCTCTGTAGGAAAGTATAAAATTCAAAAATGTGGCATGGGAAATTGAGTGGTTTCAAGTTTCCTGTATAAAATAAAGACAAAGACTCCGAAGAAATAACTGCTATGTGATTTGATAGAAGTAGAACTACTGTTCCCAAAATTAACAATGTTCTCTAGTGGAGTTGTGTTACAAAGAGGGTCTCTTAAGTATGAAATCTCTCAAAGTAGTTGGTTTGCCTCATAAATAATAAACCGAAAAGGGACGCCTTAGTGATATTGGCTTATCTCTAAAAAGGGTCCTTGGGCCTGGCAAAAAGTCTGTAGGTTGCCTTCCCTGACTCCAAACTTTTTCCAGTAGGAAAATTGACAAGAATGTTAGCGCTCATGAGTGAAGTATTAGCATGAGCTCTGAAAACTGGAGTTTATTTCTTGATTCTGTTAATGCATGCTTTTATGACCTTGTTTTAATAACATGGAGGCAGATCTAGAGACTAATGTGGTTAGTAGTAAGGCTTTTATTTGTATTAGACTGGATTTATTTGAGCACTTACTCTTTATGTTGTACTTCACTTTCTAATCTCCTTGTGGGTTGTATTCCTTTCTCTTTCCCTCCTTCCTTCATATTTTGTATTAAACTCTAAACTCTCACAGGGACTGCCCTTTACTGTATGCTTTTATAATTTAGAAAACATTCTGTTTTTGTAATTAATCTTGATTCTGCAATTAAAAATGGTGCTCCAGCTTGAGCTGTTTCTCCAAAAAATTGGCATATACAAAATGGGACATCTTAAGTTTTAGTTTAGTTAAATCTCTGAGTGCCAGCAAGAGTGGGAACAGAACTGATTCGTAGCCTATTTTAGGTTGTAAATTGGTTTGGAAAAGTGACTATCTACTTTCCTTCCCTCCAGCCTGAGGTGAAGTGGCTTGCTTCTTGAATACTCTTATCCCTCAAAAGCCATGTACACAAGAATGTACTTGTGATCCGTGCCTGAACTGGAATAGTGATCTACATACTGTTAAAGGGTATTTAGAGTGAATTCTCTCTGGGGTTAATAACCCTTCAACTATTCACTTTGTAGTCTAATCTTTTTCAGAATTGCCTTGTAAAAAGATGCAAAACCAAAATACATTGTTTAACTTTTACTCCAAGGAAATTATTGTTTTACTGTATTAGAGGATCAAACATAATATTTGTAGCTTTTTCTTTTCTAATTTTTCGTATTTTAAATATACTGCAGTAACTTATTCTTGTCTCTTAGGCAGAAAGGAAATGCTCAGTGTTTGTGCTGTGATTTTTTTTTTTTTTTTTTTTTTTTTCAGTTTGGAACATTCTGATAGCTTGTACTGGTTTAGTTTTATGGAATTCACTCTTAACTTTTTAAAATAATGAAGCATTGCTGTTGATTGATTTATTTTGAAATTTTATTTGCTTGTGAAGCTAAACACTTGATAAAACACTAATTTCTGGAACATGGCCTCATGCTTTATTTATTGATAGTCATTCAGACTGTCCTCTCTACACAGAATTGTTAATTTCAAATGGACTTTGTACAGACACTCAGTCTCCTGAGTACTTTATAAAATTACATTCATTTATTTCACAGTTTTTTTTGTAGGCAAAGTGGTGCTCTTCTTTCTCTTAAAGCTTTGTAACTGGCACAGAGATTAAAATCCAGTGCTCTTGGTAATATTGGCTTTCCTTTTCCTAATATGTTTGTTGTTTGCTTTTTTTTTTTTTCAGACCGTCCAGCACAATTTGCTCTCTTTAAAACCAGTGTAAGCTCAGTTAAGTAGTATTGTTCTCAGCATATCTGCAAATCTACAAATGATGCGCTTCCATTTTTTTGTACCCAAAAGATGAGAAGCATACAATTGATAACTGTTTTACTGGCTTATATTCTGTCAGGCAAGAACTTTTTATGTTTTTATATATATATATATATATATATATATATATATATATATTCTTCCATTTTCATGTTATAGTAACCCTTCCTGTCACTTCAGTTACTTTATTCATTTTGGGGCATCCGACTTCTGTAACAACTAACACAAAGATATTATAGGTGTTAACATGTAAAGTTATAGGATAATTTAAGATGGAAGAGACCTCAGGATGCCAATGAGTCCAACCTCTTTCTAAAGTAGAGTCTGGCTTTGGAGGTCTGACTAGGTTACTCTGGGCTTTGTCTCTTCTTGTCTTGAAAACCTCCAAGGATGAAGACTACACTGCTTTTCAAGGCAACCAGTGCTTGACTATACTCATGATGAGACAGTTTTTCTTTTCTATTTGAAGTCTGTCTTGTTTCAATTTATATCCACATCTCTTCCTGACGTACATCACTCATGAAGAGCCTGACTCCATCTTCCTGATAACCCCCTTGTAGGTACTGGATAGCTTCTTACTCTTGTCCTCTCCAGATTTCTCCCTCCACCTCTTTTCAGAAGGTTTGTACTCCAGACCCCTGACCATCTTGGTGGCTCTCTGCTGAACTTGCTTTTGTTCTTCAATCTCTGTCTAGTATTGACCAGTACTGGGCATAGTATACCAAATGTGATCTAACAGGTTCCATGTAAAAGTGGATAAATACTTCTTTTGATCTGTTGGCTAAGCTGCTGGTCACACAGACAAGATACTGTTGGCCTCCTCTTGCTAGTAGGGACAACACTGGCTCAAGTCCTGCTTGCTGTCCACCAAAACCCTTCAGGTCCTTTCCTGCAGAACTGTGTGCCAGCCTGTCAGTCTCCAGTCTGTATTAGTGTAAGGGGTCTTGCTTTCCAGTTGCTGGACTTTGCTCTTGCCCTCACTGAATGTCACTGTGATTGTGTAAAGCTCTTGTCAATTATGCAGTTCACAGTGGGATTAATTTACTTCCAAACTGGTTTTAGCTGTTGAGTTTCCAAGGCCAACATTATGATCACGTTACGATGAGAGAGACCTGGGAAAGTTTTGAAAATGTTCTCTTCCTCCAGTTTGTTGTTGTTGTTTTTAAATCATTTCCCAGGTGGCTTTTGATAGGTATCATCGAGGACAAGAACTGGTGTAACTTTGGTGAAGTTTTCTTTTTGTGGTAAGGTGACAATACCCATAGCCAAGTGGATTTGCTATCAAAGAACCATCCCTTATGGGCATGTCTTCTGTAGGTTAGCTTAATTCAAACCTCTGAGCAGGTTTAGTGATTTCTTGCAGCTCTGTGTCATAGATATTTTGCTTTCTTTTGAAGAATGCAAAATTTTCAAGATGCAGATATGTTGTTTTCCAGAATTGATGTGATGATTGAAATGTTGCAGATTTTATGTAGATCATATGGTCTGTAAAGTTTAAATTGGTATAGAAATGGTTGTTGATACATTCAACGTGCAGTCGAGTTAATTCCTTCGTTATGAAACAGCCAATAAATCGTGCAGTGGGTATGAAGGAAAGGATGTTTTCTGTCTTCTGTATCTTCTCCTTCCTTTGCAGGTTACAATCTGATCATCTTTTGTCTCTATTTCAGGTTTTTTTTTCTACTGATCTGCTCGTGCATGTGCAAAACCTTTCTTCAGAAACATTTCCTAGCCTCTTAGTTGATTTTTCATTCCTTTTTGGCTACTGAAGTTCACGTGATATGACTTTTGTCAATCCTGAATTATTTCATTGTTAGTTTAACCAATCTATGCATACAGTGAGTTTTCTATATAATCTGTACATTTAACTAACAAAACTTACACCTTGGTTTCTGCCTATCTATGTATAAGTGTGTAATACATTCATGGGTTCTCAGCATCTGACGCACAAAATATCTATAAGGGCATTGCTAAGAAGATTATGAATTTAGGCTTTCAAAGGAGGCATGTATAAAAGATTTTGGTGCAAATATAGATTCTGAATGTGTATAGATCCTGTATATATTTAAAGTACAGTAGAAGAATCCATGCTATTTATTTACAATTATCAAGAATCTCTTCCTTAGAAGAGAAAGAAAATGTTGGCACATGTCAGATAATAGTCTAGCAAAATTCCAGTGGCTGCTGTAGTTGTGTTGCTGGCAATTCACTAAATAGCATTTTTGTTTCTCGATACAACACCTATAACTGATTTGCTAACTGCAAATATGCATTTCCAGTGCCAATATGGCATTCTTTTTCTGGTTGTTAGGCAATTATGGGATGGAAAGCAGTCATGATCAGCGAAGAAGATAGTTGCAGCTGAGGAGATCTCTCTATAACAGTTCAGTTATTTTACTAAGAAGTGAATTTCACTGTGACAGAATTCTCTGTAGTTAAATTTGAGGGGAAAACAAATCACATAATTGGAGGAGGGAGGCAGAAGTTCAGTTGACAGGACTGACTGATTATAAATATATACTCATTTCTGAAAGATTGTCTCTTCATACTAATCTTACAAAATGAGTACTGTGTACAGTGGGCCAACCTAAGCTGCTTTCTGCCTTGTGTTTAGATATTTCCCTTTATTCAAGAATGTTTCCACTTTTCTCTGCCTCTACTTTCTCAGCTCCCTGCACAAGCAAGTTGGAGGAGTTTTCAGTAACTATCAGAACAGGACCTAAAAGGAATAAAATGATTTAAACAAACTCAGTGAGACTCTAATGTGAGGCAATTAGCTCTGTATTTAAAAAAAAAAAAAAAGTAAGAAGCTGGACTTTGTGTCTGTGTCATTGTTATTCTTCTGTGCTATGATTTGTGTGCTTTTTTTTTTTTCCTTTGCACTTTTAAGACCACTGCTACATCTAAACTTTTTTTGGCTTATCAGTGTGATGCATGTGGTCAGTGGGTCTATGTTCAGCTGGTCACAAGTGGTGTTCTCCAGGGGTCAGTCTTGGGACTAGTGCTTTTCAACATCTTTGTCAATAATATAAACAGTGGGATTGAGTGTATCCTCTACAGAGCACACCAAGCTCAGTGCTGCAGTTGATAGAAGGAAGACATGCCATCCAGAGGGATCTGGACAGGCTTGAAGAGTGCACCCACATAAATTGAGTGAAGTTCAATAAGGCCGAGTGCAAGGTGTTACACTTAGGTTGGGACAATCCCAGGTATGTGTACAGACTGGAAGAGCTCACTGAGCGCAGCATTGCAGAGAAGGACTTGGGGGTCTTGGTGGACAAAAAGCTGAACATGAGCCAGTGGTGCACTCTTGCACAGAAGAGGGATGGCCAGCGGGGAGAGGGAGATGGTTGTCCTCCTCTGCTCTGTCCTTGTGAGGCCCCATCTGGATATTCAGACCTGGGGGGCCCTAGCACAAGAAAGATGTGGAGCAGTTGGAATGGGTCCAGAGGGTATTCAGAGGGCTGGAGAACCTCTCCTGTGAAGAAAGGTTGAGGAAGTTGAGCTTGGTTAGGTTGGAGAATAGAAGACTCCGGAGAGACCTCATTGCAGCCTTCCAGTACTTTTGGAGAACTTATAAACAGGGGAGGGATACTGAGATTTTTACACAGTCTGATAGTAATAGGACAAGGGAATGGCTTTAAACTAAAGGAGGGGAGATTAAGGTTAGATGTTAGATAAAGATGAAATTCTTTATTCAGAGGGTGGTGAAGCTCTGGAACAGTCTGCCCAGAGAAGCTGTGGATGTGCCTCATCCCTGAAGGCATTCAAGGTCAGGTTGGATTGGAATATGGGCAGCCTGATCTAGTGGGTGGTTTGGAACTAAATTATCTTGAAGGTCCCTTCTAACACAAGCCATTCTAAGATTCTATGATTAGTCCTGTGTCACCTGCAGGTTTGGTGATCTCAGATCTCAGGTAGCTGCTTTATTCTCAGGGCCTCTTACTGCTAGTTCTCGTAAGTTCCTCATTTACAGTGCTGGTTCATTCATCAGTCACGTGGATGAGTGGCTGTGCTTGATTTGATTAATAAAGATCAAGAATTTCAAACTTTATCAGTAGATTTCATTTTTAACATAAGAAGCATTTTTTCCATACATTTTATAAAAATCTGAAGGATGTTTTAACTTGCTGCAAAATGAGAAGAAATGTGTTACGTTAAAGTGCATGTCATTTGCTTGTGCACTTGTAGGTACCAATCAATTTATAGCAATTCTGAGTTATTTTTCTGTCAGTTTGTATTCCTATTCAGAGAAAATAATTCCCTTAGGGCTTGTTCCTGGATGTCAGTAGTGTGAGGAAGAGGTGTTGTGCACAACAAGAATAGGTCATAAAAACATAAACTTTCAGTCACTTACATGTATTATTGTTCTCTGTTCTGTTTCTTTGAATTATGTTATTCAAATAATTACAAAGGAGGTGTAATTAGGTTAGATTTTTTTATATTAGGCTGTAGACACAGACATAGACATCCTTTCTTTCCTTATGTAGATTGTGCATTTGTTTGTTTTCCTTCTCCGGTATCCTCGTTCAGTACTAAACAATTTGATACATGACTAAGACTAGAAGTTTATTGGATAAAAAGGTCTCTTGTGACAGTCAAAATCAGAAGGTTGTAGATAAAGGAAAAAAAATGTTAATGCTGATGTATTAGCATCATTACTTTGGCTAGGAAAAGTGCAAATTGGTTACTAAACGAATGGCTTGTGAGTATCATCTTAATCTTGGCCACAATGCAATGTATAAACTGTTCAGACGTGAGATTCTGTTTTCTTTTATCTTCATATCTAACAGTACTACAAATACAACCCTGCAGTCTATCTCTGCAACTGCTAGTCCTGGTCTTGTATACTTGTTAAAAATAGTTTAGAGGCAGCAACTTAGGTGGAATACAACATCCACCAAAAAAGGCCTTTGTCTTATGACCTGGAAACTAGCTCATTTTGGCAGTACTCTTCATGTGAAAAGTTATACCCCACAGTTCAACTCCTTTATCTTTCATTTCTTGAGCATTCTTGGTTGGATACCATTTGGTTCTTGAGACTTGTTACTGTTAGTGTTGCCTGTGTATTCTGCAACTACTTCTTAGCATTTTATCTGAACACTCTGATATTTCTTTACTGCTGGAATTCTTTTCTGCTCATCTATTGGCATTGCAATCTCTTGGCAAGGCTTCTGATATGTTAATAACTTTTTGTTTTCCTGTTAGTGATAGTCCTATAGCGACATAGCCTCCTTTCTTATTCTTATATATCTTATAATGTGTTGTTATTAGTATCCATTGTCTTGTGTCTCTACTGTCATTCTTCCAGTATGCTTTTTATACTAAACATTTTAAGAATTTTTTAATAAAAGTTCTTAAAATATATTTTCCTCTGAAAAAGAGAGTTCGAATTTGTGGAAAGCGTAGTTCAATTATCTAAACAAATTGATCCTCCCCTTTTGTACAGCAGTGCAGAGCAGCCTCTGCTTCTTTTGTTCAAGGCACTGACACACAACCTAATCAGTTCTCCTGGAAAATTTCATTTTGTGAAGGTACATACACAGTTACTGAGAAGCAGATATGCCTTTTATTGTGAAATAATCTTTTAAGATTTAGTAAAACAAGCAAATCTTGATTGGGTGTTGTCTATTTTATTATACACACAACAGAATTATCTTTGCATGAAACTTTCTTTGGGATCTTGACATTAAGTGTTTTATATCTTTAGTGTTTTAAACCAGATAGAGCAATAAAAGATTATATATGCAATGTTTATAAAACATTAAGATATATAAAATGTATGTGTTAATTCAAACGTATGGATTTAAGAAGGTATTACTTTTGATTTTTTGCTATTATAGAGATGTAGGTAGCAGTTCATATACCTTTTGCAGTTCTGTAAGATGCATCTTGAATTAGAGTTTACCAATTCCTCCATGTCAGTGCATATGTATTTGTGAGAGACAGAAAGAGAATATGATGTTCTTTTTCTGAGTTGAAAAGCTCATGCTTTTCTACCAAGATTATGAAAACCATTCCATTATGAGAAGATTATCTTTTTCTGTCTCTAGATTTTCTGTATTTTTTCGTAGATTCGTATATTGACTTTTTCTATTATTTATAGCCAATAAGAAGGTAGAATTCTTCTATGATTTTGTTAGCAAGTTTTTGAAGTTTCTTAACAATTGAGTGATATATCTTGACTGTTGAACCTGTTGAACATTTAATAACTGTCTGCAAAATTCAGTAAGACCTTGTTTGCACTGGAAAAACTGTGTGCGCTTTTACTTTTCTTTTGACCCTACGATAAACTGTTCCAGTTCAGTAATAGATTTCTTCTGGTTTTGTAGGTGGAGTTGGGTTATTGGCCAGTAAGTCTGGTTCAGGTATAACATTTGCATGTAGGAAGAAAGAAAAATACAAACCAAACTTTAAACAAAATCTTTCCTGAAAAATAGTCTTTTCTTTCTTTACCATCATTCATATAGTTCAATTAACTGTTCTATAAATTAGATCTGATCATGCTTACTTATGTTAATTACAGTTATGCTGTTCTTTGGTAATTTTCTTTCAAGAGACACATGGTCTTGTAATGCTGTCTTTGCACAAGGACATTTTTGCATCACTGCCCCACAGTAGATGTTAAGGACTGTTTGAGTTTATTGCAAGTATATGTATTTCTGAGAATGTAGACTGTTGGACATTTTGGCTTTCCTTTGAACAGATCCTTTTATTTTGCATAAGAGAGATCACTGAATGGCTGAGGTTGGAAGATACCTCTGGAGGTCATCAGGATCAATGTCCTTGTTCAGGCAGGGACACCTAAAGCAGGTTGCACAGGACCACATCCAGGTGGCTTCATTTTCAGTAAAACTTGAGAATATTGAGATTATATGGAATCATTTGGTATGTTCCCTATGCCTGCTCTGAATGTATCTAGTTAGTGTGCAGACCTTTCTGAGAGGCACTGGACCTGCTAATACACTGCAGTTAAGATTAGGGCAATTTCACGTGAATAGCTTAGGATGAGTTCCTTGAAGGGGAGTCAAGTTGTGCCTCCTTTTGCATAGCCACCAACTCCTCTCCTCTCCTGTAATAAGAACAAGGTTTTGTCCTTTAACCTTAATTGCAGTTCTGCCTGATGAAGAATAAGTGTTATTCTGCGCTGATTCTCTTTGACCTGGATAAATTGCTTTAGAGCCAAATTCTTCAAGCTGTGCGGTATAAGTATGATACAAAAGAAATGGTATTTTTAAAATTATCTTAAATATTTAAAATATTTAGAATCTAAATTTTTAAACGCTTCTGCAAATGAAGGAGAGAAAAATAATATTAAAAATACATTTACATATGTTAAGTAATTAAAAATTTGTACAAAATGTGTTGCGAAATAGCATTTAGCTTTGGGTAATTCAAAGTATGCTCTATGTGACACAAACCTTTATTAAGCCACTTACACAGATTATTATCACTAGAAACTGACCAGTCTTTAGACTTTCTTTGGCTGACAAGCAATTGCAGGAATCACAAAACTGCTGTGGACTGTGTGAAATTGACATTATTTTATCTCTTACTGAAAACATGCCTATAAATTGTGCTGAAGGGAAGCTGTATTATTTTCTCCAAAAACCCTTCGTCTGAAATTGTACTTCAATCTCTTCAATTGTACTTAAATTGTGTTCACTTAACATAAATGTAGATTGTTTTACAGGTATAATAGCATTTTCATATGATCTGAAATCGAAGAATGGCATCTTCATCTCCAGAGGCACTTACTCCTTTAGACAGAGCATTTGTGAAACAGTCCAGAATTTTCTTCAAATCCAGAAATATTTTATAAATTTCCTTGCAGAAGGAAGAGCATGCGCAACAGTAAAGTAATAGGAAATTAGCATTTTCATATTATTTTTATACTCCCTAACACTGGGGGACTATTATCATATGATCTAATATCATAGATTGTGCTAAAATATATTTATTTCAACATATTTTACGTGAGGGATGTTGTGTTTAGAAATTGTTTTGTAAAGCATTACTTGATCTTGAGTATAGACTCTTTCTATTAGATCAAAATGTTTTCTTTTCTATGCATTCTGATCTTCCAGGTTATCTTTAGTTGTACTGTCATTTGCTGTTTCAGAATTTTGAATATACCTAACAATTATTTAGAATTTAGACAAAATACCTTAATAGAATTTTGTTTTGCATTGCTTTAAACTCAGTATATACGGAGACTTCATCTTAAATTCAAGATTGCATTATATTTTTAGATCTACAGTCATAAATTCTATTTGCTGGCCAAGTAATGTATTTCATATTTTTGTTGACTATGATTTTTTTACTCTGACTATATATTGATCTTTTGTGTTTCAGTTAGCATATGTGTCCAAAGCAGTCACTGACATACATTCATACTCACTGCAAAGATATGTAGATAATGAATTCTTTTCTTTTTTTTTTTTTTTTTAATATGGCATAGAAAGAAGTGTGTATTTTGAAACAAAACCACTGAAGTTGTTGGGTCCCTTGCCTGTAATGTTCTGTTTTTTTTCCTGAGTTCTAGATCCTTTGTTTTCATCAATGTCCATGTTTTCATATATGAAGTCTAGTTTTCCCAGCTGTCCTGTGTAACGGTTCTTTGTTTAGACTGCAAGCATTGAAATACATTTGTATATTGAGGAAACCTTTTTATGTCTGCTTTCGCTGTTAAGACATTTTGTTCTATTTGTAGAGACAATATGGGGTGCGGAAATGGGGATTGGTGATAATATTTCGGCGGCTGATGGGGCTTTAGGAATGTGAGATGTTTTGGATTTCATTAAAAAAATGTACTTGGTGTGTAGGTTTGCCATAGAATTCCCTGTGGTCTCTGATCACATATGCACAAACAACTCATTCCTTATTAATTTATCAGGCAAAGTACCATACATATCTCTTTGCAGCATTTCTATGAAGCAAATTGTTCTAAGTGCCTAACTGCTTATTACTAACTGAAAAGATTCCTAGAGGCCTCTGCTGTTGTTTGTATGTATATGGAGAAAATGTCAATATACAAGTAATTTGAGAAATTTTAGCAGTTTCAGCAATAGCAATCTACAAATGAAACAGGTTGGAAATACAATATTCCAGTGCAATACTGCATACGTAATGTATGTGCAGCATATGCTGAGGTCTTTTTTTCAAAACATTTACATTAAACCTGTCAGGTATTTATGAATAGCAAAAATTAATTTCCTCCAGTTCTTTCATCAGTTAGAGAAGTGAATTTCAACACAAAAGACTGTTAGTGTTTCCTGCATACCAGAACAGCTCGCTTCAATGTCATAGAATTACACCAGGTGGCCTGCTAAGAGTCAGCTTAATGTGATTCCAAATGATAGGGTAGAGAATGTGAGGGAAATTAAAATAGTATCATACTTGTGATTTAAAAGGAAGTTAATTACAAGGGCTTGTTAATAAACAAAGAAAAATTCAGAATGTATTATCTATTGTGTAGTGTATCAGTAGTCGATGTGATACCACAAAAAAAAATAAAAATTAACACTGTATAACTTTATGTTGGCTATCAAATTAGTTTAATTAAGTTGTTGACATATGTTGCTTTCTAATGGATTTTTATCTTTGGAAAGAATTACTAAAATATTTTGTTACCCTTTCATATTTTTGAACATTGTCTGACAATGCAAACACGGTTATAGTCTATTTCTTATTTGCTTGTCTCATGCAAATACAAAACCATCTGAAAGTGGAAGGTGTTTTGTAATAAAATATTTTTTTTGCTTTGATATGGAATATTTGGGCACTAATGAGTGGGGGGAAACTATTCATTTTTGGCCAATTTTCAGTAAAAATCAATCACCTGAATTTGCTATATTGTGCTGTAAATCTCAACAGTGATTAGTTTCTGTACTTATAGTACTACTGTTTACAGAGTGTTCGCAGTGTACTTGCTTGTATGCCTCTCCATGACTACCAGAAATCTGCATTCTGTAAAGGTGATGGGTTTTTTTTGTTGTTGTTGTTTTCTTAAAAGATAGTTCTTCTAACTGAGAAAAGAAATCGTATATTCTTTTTTACCAAATAGAATAAAGGTAGTCAATACATGTGACCTTATTTTTCAGCTTCTAAAGTTCTTGGACTTTGGTCATACTTACCTTAGAAACAAATGTTAGTGTAGACGTACCTTTTGAATTAAAATTTGACAACTATATTTCCATGTCAAAATTCAACCCACGTGATTTAACTTTTCATGTTCTTTGAGCCACTTAGAAGGAAAAAAATGTTTGGACACTTCTTCTCTGGGATGTTTAAGTTATGTCCAAGAAACTGGAAAATGCGTGGACCAGTGTCAAAGAGAATGCAAGAGCAGGTTGTATGTCTCCCCTCAAATTCATATAGTATAAAAGTAACACAAAAACAAACAAGCAAAAAAAAAAAAACTTATGGGGAAAAAATGGAAAGCATAAGAACTCTTACAATTATGAGGGTTCTTCAAAAAAGAAATCACGTTTGAAAATCAAAAAGCATTTATGAATAAATTATTTCATAGGAAGCATCAATTCTAGTGAAATATATTAAAATTGTCTGAATAAACGTGTTTGTTATCAGACTTCTAATTTAGCAAACCTTTGAAGATGCATATACTTTGCCAGTTATGTCTTTTATTAACCATGTGTTCTTTATTAAGCTTAATGATTTTTAATCTTAAATTAAATATTGTCTGAATATAATGAGGTAAATTATGTAATATTTTGCTAAATTGCAACAGCACAAGTTTCTCCCTGTTGAATCAGGTCTGTGATAAGTCAGTGTGTACATGTTTCTGTTTCCAGTTTCACAAGTATTTCTTCTGAAAGTTCAGGTTCTGTCAGGATAAGAGTCATATTTTCAGCCAGTGAATCTTCCATGTCAGTTTGAAAGATTTCCTTCAAGTCTGGTATTATTATTTTAATACTCTTATACAATGGAAGAGATGGATAATTAGGTGGCTACGGTTTATTTAAGCTAATGACTTCTGTTTGTCAAATGATAATTTCTTCAAGGTAGTGCTTGCCAAAATCTTGATTACTCAACTGAAAAATTTGTAAGATTTCCAGAGGTTCCTGGGAGCAACTTGGAAATTTGCTTTAGGGTAAGACTTCTGACCTTGAACAGATGAACACAGACACTTCTATGGAATCTAAGCGGTTAATGTGCTGAAATATAGACCAGGGACTTTTGCCTCAAATATACTAATGGTTACTCTACTTCAGCGCACAGCAGAAAAAGGTTTTCTGCCTTTGTGATTTGTTGCATAGCTGCTTATGCTTACTCAGGCTGTGTCAGTACAGCACTAACTGGCTGATTTGGGAAGTGATAGCCTTACAGCTGTAAGGAGGTGGTTTCTAGGTAATCCTCCCAAATATTTCTTCAGTGGATTTTTTATGCTGTCCTACGTACATAGTTTCTCTGTCTCCATGAGAGATGATCTAAGATTTGCCACCTCCTCCTTTTCCTCCTCTTGCTTCTGTCCAGCACTCCTTCTGTGTACTTCTCTGTACTGGCTGTATCCTTCTGTATGCACAGTAAAATCTCAAGCAGAAAAATATTCTTTTTTTGTATGGATTTGCTCTCTCTTAGTGAGTCGAGTTGGTTTATGGTGGGATGAACATGATGAGCTCCAGAGCCAGCATAGTAATGGCAGTCATGCAGCTGGAAGCAGGAGAGGAGAAAATAAGAATGTTGAGTAGGGAGGAGAGAGGATCTATTGATTTATTTTATCCTATCTTACAGAAGTGCAAACTGAGAGATACTTCATAATATGGCTAAGTTGCTTTATGATTTTCTCCTAAAATTGTGTTTCCTGTTTCTCATATTTTCAGCTGTCTCTTCTCCCTCCCTCTTGTTCAGATATTGATGTAAATCCATAGAAAGTCAGTTCAAGGAACAAGAGACGCAAAAGAATGAATGAAACCCAACAGTGCA
This sequence comes from Tragopan temminckii, assembly GCA_028571105.1. Taxonomy (NCBI): domain Eukaryota; kingdom Metazoa; phylum Chordata; class Aves; order Galliformes; family Phasianidae; genus Tragopan; species Tragopan temminckii. Next base: position 21,658,127 of record JAOWBP010001760.1, read on the forward strand.
AATAGCTGCTAGCCTCCTTTAGCTGGCCCTGTGCCTGTATGGGCAGAAATGTACGTTGGAAAGAAGAGAGGAGCAGCACTGCCTTTTTGCGTGGTAGTATGGTCTCAGACTATTTTTCTTGGTTTATTTTCTGAACTATTTTCCAAAATAGTTACAGTCACTCGATTAAACTGACTTCCTCAAGACCCTTTCTGATGAGAAGGCATTGACATTGGGTGATATGTATATCTCAAACAGAAGAGATTATCTTTTAAGTCATCTTGTTGTTGATTAATTTATGTGAGCTTTGTTGATACACTTGGATCTATTTCTAAGGATTTGCATTGTTATTCCTTTCAGATTTCAAGCAATTCCGAAAGAGAAATCTTGTGCCTCTGACGTGGTTTATGTAGTCCTGTGCCTTCTCTTGGAACTATCTATCCCTTAAGAGATGTATCTTGGGTTCCTGAGTAGTTTCTTTCTAGCTTTAAATAATTTGGTTTGTTTTGTTTTTAAATGAAATTGTGGTTTGTTGAGGTCATTCATTTTTGAATCTATTGTTTGTAATTACGATCTTTTATTTAATTCTTTTGTCCTATGTAAGCATTAAATGGTATAATCAGATTTCTGCTTTCATTTCTGAATTTGTAAAAGAGAACATGTGATGGGAATGCAGTATCCTGGGGCGTTATTTTGCATAGGTATCTGGGAACACTTTTCTACCTACAGACATCCTAATCATCCTTCAAATAGCCAAAGTAAGAGTTGAATAGAGGCTTTTGCTTTTAGAGATGATTTTAATGGTGTCATGGGTATTGATACGTTGGCTATTCTAATTTTACAACAATGACAAAAGAATATAACATACAGAAACAATGTGTTTAGCTGAGGAAAAGTAGTTACAAATTATTGGAAAATAATTTGAATATTATTTGAATATTTATACATTCTTTTTAAAATGTTCTGTTTGAACAAGGTGATTAAAGTGACAGTAATAAAATACAAAATTTTATATTACTTTGAATTTGAAATAGTATTTCCAATATTCCAATCGTATTGTTCGGTTTTAGAAGTAATAAGCTGAAGGCTTTGAATATTCAATGACAGGGATTCCCTAATTGTAGCTGTTTACTTAGTAAGATTCCTGTGTGGAATATGTAATTGTTTTCCCTTTTCGGCTAGTTTTTATCTAAAAAGTAATTTTATCCAATGTTAAATGGATACAACAATTACCTAATAATAATGTTTCAGATGAGAGAAAGTGGTGTGAAGAGAGAGGGAAGAAACAACAGTATTTAATTTGACTTCTCTAACTTAGCTTATTTCCTTTTTTCTCTTGAACTCACTTGCAATATTCTATAGCAATCTTTCCATGCCTTTATACCAGATTTGCTCCTATCTGAAGGAAAATTTTAAAGTTTTAGTCTGCATGAAATAATAGTGTTGTGAGAATAAAGTTATGTAATATATTTACATTAAATGTTACTGGTGACAAACTGAAATAATTAATGATCATCTTGGTGTAATTGGAATTCAAGACATCTTTTTGTCTTTTGATTAGCTTCGTTAGCTTCTTATATAGTCAGAACAATACCAATTTATATACCAATTTTTATAATTATAAAATAAATTTGGTATAATTTATATACCAATTTCTTTTTTTCTTAAGACCGACATTATGATCACCTGTGTGAGCAAGGTAGATATATGGTTTTGGCTAAATGCATGTTCAGAGATCGACTTTTAGCTCTGAAGAGGTCTTTGTTAGGCCTGCAACTTCTGTTGTTTTTGTCATGGACATCCCAAGCTTTAAAACTTACTTTCAGTGGTCAACATTTTTGTCTGGTGCTTCTCTTCCGAGATATACATCATGCTTGGCTCAGCCTCATTCTGCCATGACCGCTTCCATCATCACAAGTACTTGATCTGTTTCACGTTTTATGGAATCGATAAATCTCATCCCTAAAGAGTCCAGCAGCCCTTTGATTCCTGACCTGACATTTGCTAATGCTATTCCTGATGACCTGCCAGTACGGATCTTCAGAACTGCAGTCTGTGTTTGACAACACTCATAATATGAATCAATATTTAGCATTCAGTAAGTGAGCCGGGGAGTCATTTTATTGCTGAAAAAGGCTCCATTGCCCCTGGGCAGCTGTCAGAAATGGGTAGTTATTAATAGCCTTCTCTTTGCGCTTAGCATAGTCAGTAGGGGTCAGCCATGAAATGATTTAATCAGTTTATGATATCTGTGACAAAGAGTGCTTAAAATGTAATCACAAAATTTAAGGAGATGTGTCCCTGGGCTGTTGTAATGTTTTCCTCATTTAATTTTCTGTGAAGTTGATATGGTACACTAGAAGGCTGACAAAGTGAAAGTTGCATGCTAAAGTCTTTTTTCCTATTCTTTCTCACTCTCCGCGTATCTGAGTGTAAGGGTTTTTTGGGAAGGTAAATGTGGTGGTATAAAAGAAGTAAATAATATAGAAAAATACACTGTCTCAAGACCCCTTTCACTAGACCATGGTCAAGTGAGAACACTATTTGGGAAAAGGAGGAGGAAGTGTCCAAAATCTTCTAATCTTTTGGAAACCTTGAAAACGTGAATTTGTTAAATAGAACCCATCCTTAGGCAGCTTAGTTTCCTGTGACTACTGTTACGAGGGGAGTTAACCTCAGGTCTTGCTGAACAGGCAGTGCTGTAACAATTCGTTTTTTTATGATGGTGGGTGATATGGTCTAGAAAAATGTCTTCAATGTGTGAACTACAAACCAGCTTGCAATGAGAATTTACCTTTTCACTTTTGTCTACAGGTATTATGAACCATTAATAGAAAAAATCACTTTGTTTACCTCAGTTTCCTCTGTGTGCATCTTAGAATATTGAGGTATGCCAGTGTCAGAATTCACATCATTATCCTGTCCTTTTCTGAATGCTACTTCTCCAATACTACTTCCCTCTCAATCTTTGCAATTTGTCAAGTGTTCTTTTTTGTTCTGTAGTAGTTGTTAACTAAGATGTAGTACTAAGGCTTTAACATTGAAAATAATTTTATGAACTGCTTTTGTAATATAGTTCCAAGATGCACAATGATTCTATCAGTAATTTCAGATTTAAAAAAGCTGCTTAATGAGCAGATATGTTCTGTGAGGTCTTTAAAGCACGATTGCAGAATGCTTCATATCCAGGTAGATTTTGTGTATTCCACTTGTGTAGAATATCTGCTTTTATATGGTTCAGTGGATTTCCAAAATTTACTTTGGATGTTGCATGTAAATTTGCTACTGTCAGCAGTAATCATCGAGATCAAGGTCTGGGTTTTTCTTTTTTCTTGTGGTTGGATTTGGTTTAAAAAAGAATTCAAAATCAGTACATTGCAGAAAAAAGGCATTTGTATTCATAGGATCATAGAATATCCCAAGTTGGAAGGGACCCACAAGGGTCATGGAGCCCAAACCCTGGCTCCACACAACACTACCCAAAATTCAAACCCTGTGTATGAGAGCACTGTCCAAACGCTCCTTGAGCTCTGGCAGGTTGAGGCTCTGACCACTGCCCTGGGCAGCGTGTTCCGTGCCCACTGCTCTCTGGTGAAGAACGTTTCCCCAGCCCACCCACTCGACCCTCCCCTGACGCAGCTTCATTCCATTCCCTTGGGTCCTGTCGCTGTCACCAGAGAGCAGAGATCAGCGCTGCCCCTCTGTTCCCTGTGAGGAGCTGTTGGCCATCATGAGGCGTCCCCTGAGCTTCCTCTGTAGTTTGTTTGAATTTATTTCTTACATAGTCATGCCCTTTTTAGTATTACATCTTTAATAATAGGATTTTACTTGTCTGGTTAATAGAGAAAAGAGGAAGGTTTTCCCGTCTGACTGTGTGTGTCATTAGTTATTATCGCAATGTTGTCAAAGAAAATTTTTAGTTCCAAGTTTATTTTGAGCAGATGGAACAGATATGTCAACCCTGAAGTATTCATGTATTTTTTAAAAAGCTACTTCTTTTGAGGATGAACTGAATTACCAACAGAATTGATGACCATGGAACACACATCTGGCTTTTATGATAATGTTTTCGCGTCAATTTCAGGAATTGTGTCTTAATAAGAACCAAGTGTAAACAAAGTAAAAAAATTTTACAGAGAATGATAATATCTCCTGTTTGCAGTTGGTAACATTTTTTTTTTTTGCATTGTTTGTTTTTTTTTTTTTTTGCAGTTTTGTCATTTGCTTTTTTGCAGTTTCCTTAGTTTTATATGCCACTTCAGAGACTTCACTCAGTTCTTTCTTCACAAGATAATTTATACTACAGTTACTTATCGAGTTCTCATAGGCTTAAGAGTTTATTCTGTAGTTTCACCTTATGTGAATGTTTTCAAAATTTCAACAAGAATGCAAATTTTGAAAACACAGTAAAAAAACAAAACATCAACTAGTCACATTAAGCTCACACTAAGGATATACAGACATTGCAAGTAAGTGATGAGCCCTGAAGAAGGTCTCTGTGAACGCTTCCCATCATTATGAATGTAATGCTAGAAGAACAACGTGCACTTTGAGGTTCCCGTGCTTTTGACTAATAATTCATTTGAAATCCTTTGTTTAAAAAATAATTTAAGTATACTCTGACTGTATGTTAATTTAGGGCAATTTGGCATTTGCTACACATGTAGCTAGACCAATAATCTAGCTTAATGTGAAGAGTGTCTTTCTGGTAACTTTTGTGGAAGGAAGATACTTTGAAATCTTACACAACAGTTCGGAAAGTGCTAGAGAAGGTGGGAAAGGCTTACTCAAAGGATATGCTGTAAAAACTGAATCTGTAAGGGCTAGGGACTCTGATTCTGAGACTCTCGAGGAAGTTAAGTCAGAGAGGTTATCCCATTACTTATTATGGGTGACTTAGAGGGTGGCAGCGTTGTTCGTTGTGAAGAGAAAGGAAGGTTGTATGTGTTTGGAGAGGAAGAAGGGGCTGAAATGGAGTAGTGTTCAAATTCCTCCAGAAGTTGGAAGGACATTAAGGAGGATACTCTAGATGACAAAATAATTAGATAAGTAAGAAAAGGAATAGCAGAGTGCTAACTCACAAGAGCCATCGAGGAAAAGATGCTTAGGAGATTGTGGGTTATGGTGTTGAGTATGACTTGCAAGTCAAAGAGGTTGAGAAGAAATTGCTAAGCTTAAGGTTTGGCAGGAGGATTGCTGGAAAACGGTGAGAATCATGTCACTGTAGTGAGGGGGGAATACTGTAATTTTGAAAGAATCAGAGGAAGAAAAACTCAGTCAATTTTTCCTAATACGTTCTTGATCTTAGATGTGCAATAAAGAGAAGAAATGAACGCTCATGGAAAAGGCAAGTGGGGCCAACTGTTAAATTCTTATAAAACATACAAGGTGGTGTAATTACAAAAATTATAATTAAAGATTTTCAGCAACATTTAGACCCTTATTTATCTTTACTTCATCTTTAAAGGTTTTACAATTTAATCTTAATATTTGGAGCAGGTTTCTTAAAAAAAAAAAAAAAAAAAAAAAAAAAAAAAGTGTACTTGTTAATTTATTGTAGTATAACATCTGTTCCCAGACCAGCTAAGCTCGTGTGACACCTATCAAGAAATCTTTGTAAGGAGGGAGAACCTTTGTGTGTGATAATTTACATGGAGAAAAAAAAACATTAGATATATACTGAAACTGTGAACTTTGTGACATACTGAAATCTCTGAGAATTCTTACATCTTCAGCAAGTGGCAGACATGATATTCAAGTGCCCGTAATTGACCACTGGAACAGTTGACATCTGGCATGCAGTTGACTGAGTGACCTAGAAGGTTATATGGTTAGGCAGAAGACAAAATCCTTATTTAAAGCTTTCTCTAGTGACTGGAATGGCTGTGACATGAGGCTAAACCACAGATAACTGGCTTCTCAAAATTACATCCAGAAATCTAACCTCCTAGGAAGGTCTGCATTGTATACAGTATTACCCATTAACTTCAAGATATGTCTTGCTTTTGTTCAGAGTATTGTGTGATTAGATATATATTTTTTTTAAGTTACAAATACATGATTGGAATTGTATTTCACATCTTTCACATCTTGCTACATGGATGAATGACAAGATGGGTTGAACTTAAGTCTTTGTCTTTTTTTTTTTTTCATATTTCTTTCTGAATTGAGGTGATGCATTGCTATACAGAATGCCTGCATGAATGCTACCCTGCAGTTGTAGCATGAAATAGAACTGCTAATAGAAGTATGAGAAATTAGAGGTAGAAAAAACATATTACTTCATTAGCTCCATCCACCTGACAGTACATCAGAGTTCTTAATTGTTGAATAAGGAGGTTATTCTGAAAGGCTTAGATATGATGTAATAAATTACATTAAAGTGAATGAACAAGGTTTTTGTAGCTTAAAATGATAGGAACCCTGCATATAGTTTTAATACTGATACAGGAAAAGCCTGTGTTAACTATAAAAATACTCTATTAGTATTTCATAAGCTGTTTCTCCTATGTTTCTTACTTATGTTAGAAATACTTCAATAAATCCATTTTAGAGAACTCCAACATTACTAAATGGGATTGCTTCTATATTGTGAATACTTCTAAGCTAACATCCAGGCCACTGGCTTTGTAAACTTAGAATTGCTCCACGCATAATTAAACCTTAAATGACCTCAAATATATTAATCTTTAGAAAGGTTAATATTCATGATAGCATAATTTAGCTTAAGATTCGCTACTTCGATATTGTGTCCTCTTACATGCAAAAATTAACAGCCATTAAAGAATGAATTTTGGGAAGAGTGCTCATTTGATTCCTGGGCCTGTGAATTGACTGCTAGAATCAGTCGTCATAGGCTGCAACTCTTCCTGATTGTTTTTATACTTCAGCTTTTATTCTAGTCTACACAGGACAACAGCATCTGCGAAGGGATGTATTGCAAGGTGTGACCCACTCTCTGTGAAGAGCCAAAACTAGTTTGTTTCAGTTGATTTTCTTAGGTTGATGAAAACGTACAATGATTCTTGTAGATATTGACCTGAAATCAGAATGGGACTAATTTTAGTAGCTTTTTAAGAAGAAGAGATGTAAAAGTCTTGGAGAGCTCTAACAGCTTTTATCTTTTTTTTGTGTATCTGTGATGCTTTGCAAGTAGTTATATTCAAGCTTCATTTTAACATAAATCCAAACCTCAGGTTTTCATTATTGTTACTAAAGGCTGTTTATTCTGTTTCTGGGGGATGGAAAAAAAATCATTGCTGTCACCATAATATGAATGATCAAAGAAGAGTAATTGTAACATTTCTTTTAGGAATCCTGCCCTCAGTAAGCCCATAGGATTTGTTTACCCTCTCTTACCAACCAGCATTTGTACCCATATGTTGAGATGGCAGCATGCCTCCCTCACTAGGTAGTATGCCAGTTTCAATAGGATATAGATGCCAAACAATGTTTAAATAAGGAACTAGCATAATGCTGAAAATACCATCTGTTCTGTAAAATTTCCCTTATTTTGTGACAGGATCGCCATGCTGAACTTTCATGTGTTAATCACAAATAATGAAATTTGAATACCTGAACAGCTGAAATGTCTGAGCATCCATGATACCTACAGTTTTATTATGAATTGAGGAAGCTTTACACTGTATTGTTTAGAAGCCTTTTCTGGAGCATCAAATTATATTAGTGTATGTAGAATTATGATGTGATGCATAGAAAATAGTGACCATGAAATATGTTAATTAGCCTTCAGAATAAGTATTTATGACTATTATCAAGCCTGTTCTCATGAGTAGATCCACAGAGGCCGTTATGATGAAAACTTCTACAATGATTCCTTTAGTGAGTTTTATACACACTAATAACAAGGTTTGTTCTCTCTGAATTCCTTGTTAATGATTTGCATTAATCTGTCATTTGTCAAAAGCCTATGATTCAATTCCAGTGTACGTTACTGATTAGAAATCTTCCTGATTGATCAAGCAACTGATTCGAAATCTCCCTTTATCATTTGTTTATTAGATTCTCTGTGTACTTAAGTCCCCAACCACTTCTGTTTATTTGGCCATGTTCATGAACGTTTCTTTTCAGTGTCATGGCTCCATGTGGTGATATCTGGAAAAATGCAAGATTTGCAACAAGCAAGCGTCTGTGTGTATATATGTATTAAGATATACACGAACACAGCAATATGGCATATTTTAGAAAATATTGACTTCTGTGAATGGTGGCAGCTGTCTGTATTAAAACAGATTGAATGTGATAGATCTTAAACTGAAAATAGTTGCTCTGACAAGTACATATTTCTTCTAAAGAGCATTGTGTCAAAGAACATTTCTTGTAACTTTCTTGGGTGTGAGAGACTTTAATCGTCTTTGTTTCAGTGAGGGTAGAAAGATACGTGGTATAACATAATTTTGCATGAGATTATTTTTTTCTCCTGGAAAAAAACATTGAAAAATTGGGTATCTGAGGGACTCTTACCATTATTATTGTTCACTTTAATGAATAATATAATCCAATGCAATTTTTTACAGACTTACTTTTGGAAATATTAAAATGTGTGTTTAAGGTTGTTAAATTAGTTTTAGTAATTATTTAAAATAACTTGAAATGAACCAAATCTAAGAAAATCAGCTTAAATAATTTGTAATCAAATAGAGCGTAATTCAATGTATCCTTTCTGTTCCTCCTAAACTATCTTCAGTACATTATTTAAATTGTTTATTCCCTTCTGCCTTAATACTTGCTAAATTCTATCACTAGGTTTTCATGCAAGTGTGGACGTTTGCACATGTAGTCCCATGTTGTCTTTTCACACTTAGTAATATTTGTTACAAACCAACACAGATTGGTTAGGAAAGATGGCATTTTTTGTTTGATTTAGACTTAGTTTGTACAACAAGTGAACTAAAAAGATCTTTTGAGACCCTTAAGATTTAACTAAAAATATATTTTTTGTTTCACTGTGTAAATTTTTGCCTCATGTATCTTTGTCTTCTTCATTCTATCATCATAGACAACCTTAAGTTTGTCTTTTTTTCATTCTGCACCTACAGCTGAGCCTTTTCCAAAGACCAGTAGAGATAAAGTCACCCCTTCTCTGCTACGTTTGATGGAGAAGTTGGGACCTTTACGCCTTCTGTAAATATTATGTGGTGGTTGTGATTAGCTGTAGATTGCTATCCAACAGGAAGTCATGTGGAGGCTTTGTTCCACAATATGACAGTCTTATTTTATCCCATTTCTCTGGGTGTTTGAGAAGCACACCTATATTCATATTTTTTTTATATTGAAAGCTATATTTGTTTTTAATACATATTTACATACGTCACTCTGAAAGTAATGCCTCCTATTTATTTCCGTGGAAATTATAACAGATACAAAGAGCACAATAACACTACTTGATAGAGCAAATTCTCAGCTACAAAACACTAGTTTTCAACACAGTTACCACCATTAGCTATGTGTTTTCACCAGCATTGTACAAGAGCTTTATGTCATGCTCTCAGAAACCTGCACCAGTGGTGGTGATCATTTCACAGTTGCTATATTAATGTTGTAGCTAGGAGAATGTCTCTCACGCAGTCCCACTTTCACTGTGCTAACATCCACTGTTTAGTCTTCATAAACATTCAGCAAGCACTGATGAATTTCAATGGCTGCAGGTTTTTTCTGCATGGAGGAATTCATTAACACACCTTTGCTTCATACACGCTTCCATGTCAGATGCCGCTTTGTCAGACTGCTGCTCAGCTGCCATCTGTCACCCAGCCACAACATGTAATGTTATATTTATGAAAATAGGTTCATTCTCTACTGCCACACTACCACCATCCACCTCTCATGTTGTGGGTTAACATGACAGAATAGAAAGGCATTACTTTCAGAGCAGCCTTCGTATATATATAGAATTAAGTATATAAATATACATTTTTTTCATATGTGTATACACACATATATTAAAAACATGCAAGTCATGAAACAGACTCTGTGACCTTCAAAGCAGAATATAAAAGTTCCCCATCATAGTTTTCGTTCTAGAGAAGATATGGTCCTTCTTCAGAGCAGTAAAGGCATGTTTTTAGTTAAAATACTTTAATCAAAATTGCATCCTTTAGTATGGGTTAGATTAATTAGGTTTTTCTGGTAGAATTGCAGTGTCACAGAATAATTGAGGTTGGAAGGGACCAACCTGTTTGACCAAGCAGGTTCACCTGCAGTTGATTGCCCGTGACCAGGTCCAGATAGCTAGAATAATTTTTTATAAAAGCATGTTATGTTGATATCAAGTAAATTTGATCTGAAGTCTGAATTGGGTTAGTTGTTTACTAGGTTTCTTAGAGTTATTTTTATCAAGTAAATTAAGTATAATATATAGTGATGGTCAGCAACTGAGGTTGGACAGCAACCAAGTCCCACACTGCCTGCTGAATGAGACAGGGAATAGGAGCAAAAGGTCAGTAGGGAGAAATTCATTGGTCAGGATTAAGGTGGTTTAATAAATGAAGGAAAGGAGGAAAAACAAACGAAAGAAAACAACTGATTCAAAGGTTCTCACCACATCCCACAAGCAGATGGACAAGCAGATGCCCAACCAGCCTCTGAGAAATGATTACCTTGGAAAAATCAAATCCTGGGGTTTTACTCCTGGGAATGTTACTGATATGTAAAATCTCTCTGGTCAGTTTGTGTCAGCTGTACTGTCTCCTAGGCGCTGTCCATTGCCAGGCTACTCACAGTGAGCAAGAGGATGCGTGCAGAGTGAGTAACAAAGAAAACCTCAATGCTGTGCATGCACTACTCAGTAGTTGCTTAAAACATTGATGTGTTATCAATACTGTTTCAGTCACAAATCTGTAACACAGCACCATATGGGCTACTATAAATAGAATTATCTTCTTCCCTGTTACACATACGTAGCTTGGGTTGAAAACTTTTGCTTTAATTAGAGTTTAAATAAAGATTACATTCATAGTTCTCTTGTGCAATAATTCTGGATAACAGGAAAGTTCCCTGAAGGGTATTAGGCTTCAAAGAGAACAGTAGGAGAAGGACATAGAAGCTCACATAACCAATTGCTTAGTAATTCATTATCTTATATGATGCTCCTGAAATTAATCTTGTGCATTGTGTTGATGTGATCTTCTGCAAATAGTGGTCTGCTCTAGTTCTACTTTTGAGCTAGAGTTCATTTTTTCTAATCGCTTCTGTTAATAGGGCTCCTCAGCAATTATAAAACAAATGCTTGCTGAAAAATATTTTCTTTATTTGTGTATTGTGTTCTGTATATCTCTCATGCAACAGTTTATACTAGCAAGAAATGAAGAAAAAGTGCTCCTTGTGGACATAAATATAATCTTATGGCTGCTTTCTTACTATTGTGATACGATGAATGAGTTAGTTTTCTGAAGAAGAGTAGTACTTAAATGGTAAACTCCAAGATTTTTCAGAAATCCATACTATAACATGATGGTATTACGAATCAGTACTAAGAATATTTATGTTCTACCTTTATAAACATAAAATTTAATTACTAAATTGGCTTGATGCATTTTTTTAATGAAGAATTAAGGTTGTGTGGTCATTGCAGAAAACAAGCTACTCTTTACATTTTTTAATCCCTGGGAAGCCAGCATTTAAATATGTGTATTTTCTTATATATTTATTGAATGAAGGCCATTACATTAGGTTTCATTTTCTGCCTTTTTGGTGATATCTACATTAAAAACCTGGTTTCCACAAGAACATTTCTATGAACACAAATGAGACTACTCAGTAAAATCTGGTAAATACTGGTCGTGTCGTGTTTTACTGCTCACTGAGGTTGATAGAGAGGAACTAAATAGTTGAAGGAAGAAAGCAAAAGAATTTTTAAAATAACAATAAATTTAATTAAAAAACAAGTTAATAAAATGTCCTAATTCATAGCTATGCTGGCCTACCAAATAGTTGAGATATATATATATATATGTGTGTTCTTACTGATTTTCTATGTGTAAGGAAAAGTTTATCTTTTTTTATTATAGGTCATTTTTTATCTGAGGATTTTGGTATTTTCAGGATTAATCCTATATGAAGTATTAATTCAGATTGATTTTGCTGTAAAATCAAAACCACAGAGATGCTTCGTGGTTATTTTTTTTTAACTGGATTACTCCCATATCAGATATTTGGTAGAAGTCAATGTCTTTAGAAACAAGTATCGGCCTTATAAGTAATGCTTTTTTTTTACCTCAATATAATGAAGCCCATTTAAATAAATACCTGATATAAAAATAATCTTGTTAAAACTGATCAAATGAACTCTATACCAGTCTAACAGAGTGCTATATGATCTTGACTGAGAAATACTTGATTAATGAATAATCCAGTTAAAAGAATAAAATTTTTGTGCCAAGCAGAGAAGGAAATTACAATCAAGTTCAGACTTGTTATAGGGAAGTTCCAGAATAATAAATCTTCTGAGCTGATAATTTACGACAATGTATGATGAAATTTGCTTTTATCTGATACCAATAAGCCTTTTCTAGGGATAGGTTCTATGTTTTTTTTTTTTTCTTTCTAAAATACATTTAAAGGATTTATCTCTGTCATGTAGTAAAGGAAGCATTCATAAAAAATAAGTGGACGTACTTGTATGGTAGTAAAGCACAAATATTTTTAAAAATTGTTTCATTGCTTTTAAAACTTTTAACACCTTCTTGACCTTGTTCATTAGTTAAAGAACATTATAGATCTTTTGTCATTTCGGGATTTAGTCTAGGAGTTTTTCTTCTCAAAACTAAAAGTGAAATACTTGTTTCTTTTGTATGAAAGTGTCCATGAAAAATCTAAAAAATCATTAACTGTGAAAATAGGTAAAACCATGATAAGCAAATAAAAGAAGAAATTGTGCCAGGAACAGTATATGACTTTAAATTACTTTTGCAGCGCTAGTCCTGCTGGCCTGAGCCAAGTAGTTCACTAACAGAATTCTCCTCACATGACAGTTATTAACAAAATGGCATGAAGCTAACACAGACAAATGGAATAAATGATAATGCAGTAATCAGGTTGTGTTTGATACTGATAAGTGAAAAGGTATGAGAAAGTTTTGGATGCCTTCAGACTATCTTTGAATTTCTGTGCTGGGGAAGCAACTAGATTATCAGCCTCTAGAAATCTAGAGTCATCAAGTGTCCATGTGACTGCAGGCTTCAGGAAAAAACAGGTTAAATCTTTAGTTTTATCTTCCTTTTGTTATTTGACTGCATTGGAATGACCATATTGTCCTTTCCTGAAGACCAGTTTTAAGATTTAAAATCAATGGTTTTCTTTACATATGTAAAGATACTTAAGAGATAAAATCTGAATGAGTGGGAAAGTGGATTTACATAATGATGTGGAACTGCCGTTTGATTTACTTGTAAAGGTTTCTTCATTAACAAGGCTTTTCAAAGTAGAAGAAAGTGCAAAGAAAAGTGGTTTTATATGCAGAGAAGTGATCAAAATATATATTCTGTACATTTTATAGTTAGCAATATTGAAATCTCAGATTTAATGTATCATTCATTTTTTTCCTCTATCGTAAAACTTTTTTCTTTAGTTTGTGAAAAACATTTCTAATTTACATTTTTAAAAACTAGTAAACAAAAAAGTACTTTCTAGAATACTTGCAGTAACTTAAACCCTTTCTCCATGAATGCTGCAATAATACAAAAAATCTAAGCACAGAATGTCTGTGAAGTTAACTTTTTAAAGGTGATTATTTGATTTCTGAAAACGAAGTACAACAGATTTTAAGTCTGAAAGTCATCACAATTAAATGAAAATTAGGCAAAAGGCAGTTATAGTTCAGTTTAACGTAACTAGAAACCTTCTAAGAGGTTGACTGGATATTTCTGGGTTTGAGATGCACTGATCAGTCAGGCTTCTCAGTTTTCCCTCTTAATGCGGTGAACTTCACTGTATTTTCTGAATTATGGGCTTTCTGTTTAAGGGTGGGAAAGTGGATTTCTTACCAGAGTATCATTAATTATTACAAATTAATTATGTGTTCCAGACAGGTTCCGCATCTTTGAATCTTTGCAAGTCAAGGAGAACATGACACTGATTGCAGTAAACCAGGATGGCTTAGTACTGTTTACTGCATGGCTTTGAGGAAAGACAAATTAATTTTGATTGTGCTTAGGAATAAGGAAGAAAATATTCGTTTCCAGAACTATTTGAACTAGATCTGTGATAATCTCTAAACATCTACTTTCAGATTTGCTGTTTTAACCTAATACACATAGAATCATAGATTTGTTTGAGTTGAAAGGAAACTTGAAAGGCCATCTAGTCCAACTCCCCTGCACTGAGCAGGAACATCTACAGCTACATCAGAAGCCATGTACATCCTGGCCTTGAATGTCTCCAGGGAAGGGACAAGTATAGCTTCTCTAGGCAACCTGTTTCAGTGCTTCACTACCCTAATCATAAAAAACTTTCTTATGTCCTGTTTAAGTCTTCTGTCTTTTAGTTTGAAGCTAGTTCCACTTTTCCTATCGCAACAGATATCAATATGTCAATATGTTGTAACAAGTATTTGTTACTTTGCTTTCCTGTGATCTTAAATCATCATGTGCTTTATTTTAAGTTTTGTGGTATAAGAGATGTTATGACAAGGTCTTTAAGAAAATACAGTTTTAGTACCCTGGGAATAATTTGATTACTTAGGGAAATAGATTTACTCATAAATCTAGTAACTAAATATGAAATTTTCAAGAGAACCTGAGAAAGTATTACTGATTAACATCTTGGAATTCTGAAAAACTTGGCTCAAGTAATTTAACCTAGTTATCTTGACTAATATTGTTGGATTTCTTCTTTCATTTGCTGTTAACAATGCAGCAGTTAGAAGGTTATATTTATCTTATAAATGGAAAGTGAGCGATGTTATCAAAAACTTGTCACATCAGATATAAACTTGGACTACTATTATAGTTAAGAACAGATGAAAGTATTTTAATGATGATAGTTGTTTAGCAAAAGAATCAGAGACTGTTCGTATGTTAAGTCTGCTGAAACTGTTTTCTTTTAATCTTTTTGTGCACAACTATTTCCGACTTTGCCTGAGGACATAAAATGAATGCGCAGACATTGAGGCTACTGCCTTTTAGTTTTCTAAGTTTATTCAGCAAAGTTTTTATTGTTTATTCTAGTGGTGGAGAAAATGCACTGACTGGTTATACTGTGAGAGGTGACGAAAAAAATCACGGAATCAGAGAATTCAGTGCTGAAAGGGATCTAAAGAGATCATATCAGGATGATCCAATGCAGGTTTAATTCCATGTAAGCACTAACACTACCGGATGTTTTCCTGGACTGTTCTTGAAGATCTACACTGATGGAGATCTTCCTGCTAACATATTCCTGTCATTCACTGTCTTCATCACTGGAGATGCTTTCCTGATATCTGACTAGCTCTTCCTTGCACCACCAGTTTAAGACCATTTGTTGTCTTGTTCCAAATGTGCAAATATGGACAGATTTGTCAGGTTTTACTATGATATTTTTAGGTGTATGAGTATCACAATCCCCACCTTGAATTATTCCTCTGGAAGACACGTTACCAATCCAGTCAGTTATTCCACACAGTGAATTTTAAATTATTCTGCACAATCATGGACTTTCTTCAAAGCTAAGAAAGTGAAACACTCCAGTGTGTCTCTAAAAATTATTTTTTGCCTACACTGTGAAAATAAATAGGAAAAGGTGTGAGTCATCCTTAGAGATATTAATACAGTTAATTCAGATAATAGTCTTGCTTAAAAAAAAAGTGTAAAAATCATTATCTTGTCCGTTTTCACCCTTTAATCCAATGCTTTCTTATCTCTGAATGGATTGTAATAGTCCACACAATTGATTCTACTAGAAGAAGATGTTCATTGTGTTGACAGATATGAGGAATGACACCATATGAAGAAAATCGGTACATTTCCATTTGCAACTTTAAAAATAGTTTTTAATACTGCAGTTCAAGTTGTTTTCGTAGATTAATAAAGTATTATTGACTTTGTAAAGATTAGTAATTAAAGTGTGTATTACATACATCTAGTTGTGAGACCACTGAGTTCAAAAATGAATTATGTTGCTGTAGTTTCACTTGGAATTTATAACAGCAGATGAGAGTCCTGGCCTCTTCTCAGCCTCTTTCTATCTTACTTATAAACGTTAGCATAAGAGGTCTGACTGTAAAGTATTAAAAATTTGTTTGGAATGGCTAGAGAGCAGCAGACCCAGTATCCTAAGCTCTGCTGCACTTCTCACTAAGACACTGAGTTTTCATTTATGACATAGTGATACTGTATGAGCGTTAGGTAAATAATAGTGCTCAGGAAAGATATATATATTTTTTCTTTCTGCTCTTCCAGATGGAAATAAGCTGTTATAATTGCAGCAGCTAGTAGAAAAAGATTGAAAAACTTCTTGAGAAAGTAATTTAAATATGTAATTTGGGGATGCTTCTATCATGGAAGATCAAGTGATACAGCAAAAAAGAAGCCCTTGTTTATGTTAGTGGCAGAAGAAACATATCTGTTTCTTCAGATCAAATGGGATTGAGAAAGTGATGCATAAGAACATGTTTATGAAGGAATAACAGTACTAATCAACAACTGAAAAGGATAAAGTATAATGACTCTTAGTTCTTTGGTATCAGAAATTGCCAACGCTTGTTTGTCACCAGTTGTGTTGGATTATTTAGAAGGCTTCAGGCAGTTTTTAAACTTTTTTTTTCTTTTACAGAAATAGAATTAAATTTGGTATCATAACTGAGGTGACTCTGGAATTGAAATTGCACTGAAGGCAGTAGTTTTAAAACAGACCATACATTTTCAGTATAATATGTCCTGTTTTTTTTTTTTTTTAAACTACTTACTCTTTCTTTTTTTTTCTTTTTCTTTTTTTTTTCTTTTTTTTTTCTACATATCAGCTACTATTTATACACTTGGAATTTCTGGCCAGATTAGTGTGGAAGACTGTGGTACCCACATGTACAAAATAGTATAATGTTCTATTCTTTTTGGAAGAAATTTGTTACACAGAATGTCAGATGAATCATTTTGTTCATGTCAGGTATATGAAAGTAATGGAAAGATGCCAAAGTAAAAGCCCAGTAATCCATGCACTGGTGTAATGGAGCAAATGAAATGCAAAGCTCTTGTACAGGTCCAATTTCAGCACCAAATGCTTACCTGTCAGTCAGCAAAATTGTCCCTGAATAAAAATGAACCCATCTGAGAGGGAAAGGATTTTAATATACATGAAATTCTCTGAATCTCATGTGAGGTAGAAGATCTTCTGAGAAGGAAATGCTGAAAAGAAAATCTTGGTTCAAGCTAGTTCAAATCATACATGTATTGCTGTATGTGAAAGATTTGGGTTTATCCTTACTGTTTGGTATCTCTATCTATGTGGATAGACAGGTGATTTCCCTTAGGCTGTGGCAGATCTGACCAATCACTGATTTAAAAGTTTCAGACAGGTAACTTAGAGACTTTTGGAGGCATCCATGCTTCGCCTGTGAAAACTCAATTAAAAGTTTAATTCATGACATGCCAACATCATATATATCTTTGGAGATATCATAGTTATGATTTGCACTGACTGAAATGTTTTTGAAGAGCAGCGTGGTTGCCTGTGCACCTATCTTTAACATGGCCATTGGGAGAACATGTTTTGCTGCTGAGATATATTCTTGCAGGCTTGAACATAAAATATTAAATGTCATATTTATCTTCCATAGCTTCAGAGTTGAGGCTGCCACAGCTCTACATACTCTCTTTTCATGAAGTCACAATTTTCTTCACATTTGAATGGTGTATTCTACATTTCACTGTGTTGAGAGTGTGAGAGGCTAACTGGAGTCAGTGTGACTATTGACGATCAGTCAGGGCCAGTTCTCTTAAAAGCTAATGTGTTGAGAATGAACTAGCACTTCTTGAAATGTAAAAAAAAAATATATAATAATAATAAAAATAAATGTTTGGTATTAAAAGCGATAATAAATCAAGCAAAGCTATTTACGCTTTTGGGCTATGACTAGCTGAAGTGCAGATTAAAAGCTCTGAACTGATTGATGCATGTGAAACAAAGAACACTGCTGAATTCATATTAATCCTCTGGTTTATGTGGGTGTGCCTTCTACTTCTGGGTGTAGAAATAATCATACTCGTATCAATCTATATTGTATGACTTTTGTAAGCTGTGAAAATAGTATTTTTCACTAAATTGTCACTTATTATTGTTCATTTGTGGCCACTAACATAGAAAAATGTTGCAGCTACAATGTCAGAAGAATAGGGACAATTTGATGTTTTCTTTTGATGCTGTTTGTTGATATCTAGACCACTGCAGCTTGATTGCCTAACATTAAACCTATAATAACAGTGCAATCATAGCAGTATCATCATGAATGTCGTTACAATAGAAACAACATTTACACGGCTTCAGAATGGTAATTATCAAACTTTTTGTCATGAAGCGCTTATTTGCTAGCATTGATCTGCCCCGGTCAGTTGTTAGCTCTTCTCATCTGAGGTGTATTGATTGTATAATCAGTAGATAGAGGCTGCGGGCAGATGAAATTCAGTGTTGTTGGGCAAATTATTGTCTGCTTGCCTGTTGACCTGGACCCTGCTGGTTGTACCTTAGACAGTGGTGGGATTATTACTCATTTCAGTGACCCTACTCTGACAGAGAACTCCATATTATTATAAAAGATAAATGGCATCCTTCTTTGCTGTGGATGTGGTTGAATGCAGGTGTCAGTGTGTAGTGAAACCAAAAATCTAGTGCAGTAGTGTTCCTTGACTTTCTTTCTGTCCTTTTTTTTTTCTTTGTAAATATATGTAAAAATACTGTAGAATTCCAATTCATCTACAATATTTATCTACAGCTTCATTATGTGTAAGCATGGTATTCTGCATTGGTAATTCAAGAATTCTACTTTTCAGATTGTAAGATACTGATGGAAAGATAATTCAAACACAACTTTTGGTTATCGTAATCTGGGAACATCATATCTAAAAACATACTTATAAAACCTCAGGCCCACTCAAGCACTGAGTAATTTTGCAAAGTCCTCTCTCATTTGTTTTATCTCTAATATTACTTCATTTCTTCATAGTAATGGCATATGTAAATGTGTGTAGAAGATAAACAAATTATGAGTCAATAGAATTTCATGAGGTATATCAGTTTAGTGGATGTAAATATCCTATGTGGTGTTCTTCTTAGGACTTCTATAACAGGAAAGGTTATTAGCATACCTAGTATTTAAGAAAGAGATTTTGCATTACAGTTATTACCAGAGGGAAAGCCCTACTGAATCAAATGACTAGAGTAGAAGTAGAAATCATGAATACTTTTACATCCCTCAGTAAAGCCAGCTGTGTTTGGCTAATGTACTCTGCTTTCTGGTGGTGACTGTACCATTGTATCTTAAAGGTCAGTCATTACCTGTACATTGTATTTAAACCACCTTCTCACAGCAAGTAATTGTATTTGGATGACCAGCAGTTTCATAGTATTAATTGCAATGAATTCTGATGGAACCATGATAAGAATACCATGTACTTACGCATCAATTTATGACTTTCAAGTGCTGTAAAAACATTAGCTAATTATTGTTTTGTTGAAAAATCTGGTTCTATATAGCTCTGAGTATACGTTGCGCAGCCCTAATTTAATTGCCAGAAACAATGGGTTTACCTTTAAAAATAAAAGGCATGCAGAAGGTTTGGTGAAAGTGCAATGTCTAGAGTAATTACCCATGAAAGTGAGCCTTTGCAAAGCAGCATTATATTTAAAGTAGATGAAATGATTTTGCGGAAATCAAAATACAAGAAAAAATGCTATTAAAGACTGTGAAACTCATGTAACTTTCTCTGTAGGCACATATCAAGTGCGAATATACTGTGGACTCCATAAACATGTTATGAAGTGAAGAAATGGTTATAATCCACAATCTTTATATATATATTTGAATGGTGTTTTTGTTAAATATATTGTTCCTTCCTGAAAACAAAAACATCCTTGATGTGCAATACCAGTAGTAGTAACTGGTGATTATTTTAAGTTGTACAAGAAGAAGACAATTCTTAGCTGTTATCTAAGCAGACTAATTAGAGGTGAGGATAGCAGTCTTCTGACTATATTCATTCTTTATAGATGTTGGTGACTAATATATACTTCTGCAGCATATATGCATATAACTCTTCTCCCAAGGGGTTGCTTTTCTGTGATTGAAGGCATAGTTTTGATACATCAGAACTCTGTAACATTGGGTCAGAATTCTGTGAAAAGAATGTTGTGAGAAGGAGCTTTGAGAAAATCTGTACAATCGTGAGACATGGAAGATTAAATCAGAGGCAGGATAGATTGCTGTGAGTTACCAGCTGAAGGATTCAAAAGGAAATGACGATGACTCAGTGGCACTGAAGGTTTCCTGCCAGACTCAACGTGTGACTGTCTTGTAAGTCCTTGTTTTCTATTGTATGTTTTAGCCAATAAATAATTGATTTGTGCTTTTAGTTGCACATGTCCTGCTCTTGCAGTCTTTTGCACATTCTAAAAACTGCCTGAACAAACCCAGAAAGGGCAATTTACAGGCATTCCATGTGCAAGACAGTGACAATGCTATTGCACGTTCAGTAGTGCTCAGCCCTTTTCTAGATTTTATGGCAGATTTGACCACCATTTGCTATGCTGGAAGGCAGCTGTCCAAATCTCTGATTCTTGGATTCTTCCTGGATTTAGTCTTCAAATTGAGATCTGATCTTCATGGTTCTATAAGGACTGCTTTTGAGCTTGGCTAAACATTTTACAGGAATCTTTGGAGTCAAGACTAATATTAGTTGTATTCAGTGAAAAAGTATAAAAGTATATTTTTCTCTCAGAAAATATTTTCCATGGATTTGGAACATAAGAAAGTTAAAGTATTTTGTGGAATATTTGGGGGGCCTCTATTACTCAAACAGATTCACTTATCTATATTACATTGATTTTGATGTGTTGATATCTCACTGTTCCTAAAATTACAAATCCAAATCATCTTGTGGAAAGATTTTATCTGCAGGTCTGGAATTAAAACTGTGGTAAGATCCTGAGTGAGGCTCTTCAAATATGATAGTGCTGAAGCAAATCTGTGAAGCAAATCTGCTGATTGCAATTAAAAAGACATTTTTCTTCTCTCTACTATTTTTTATGAAAGTAAGTAGTTAGGAAAGGATGACGAGAGGTTTCCACTCTGAAAAAATGAAAAAACAAAACGACAACAACAACAAAACCAGAACTGAAATAGGAGAAAACATGAAAACATGCCTAAATTATTTGCTTGTGGAAAACCATAAAAAATGGAGAGAATGCATTGTTTCAGTGTTACCAATAGAACACAAATCATATCAGAACATCAACTTTTTCCTGTAAGTTTATCTCCGTATAGAAGATATATGTCAAATTTCTTACACAAGTGCAACAAAATATTTCACAGGTTGGTTGATGTAGAGAGTGATCTCCTAAGAGAAGCAAATAAAAGCAAAAATGATCTCCTCTTCACTGGCTGAAGTGAATCAAGTATCTTCTGAAGATGAACGGTACTACAAATCTCTACTAGAGTTCAAATATCTCAATTTGCACATTAAAAGTTATATTTTAAGACATTCTAATCTGTTTTTTCAATGATATTGTCTTATTTCTATGACAGAAATGTACTTTAAAAAATTGATATCAGCATCTGTCCTGTCCCCTTTAGTTCAGAATTACATCTTCTGTCTTTTCCACAATTTGGAGATTCTTCTTCAAAGTAACTCTTGTTGCCATTGAACAATTTAAGTGAAAGGATACTGTAATAGTTGAGAGAATCAGTTCAGCTGATCCCTGAAATTTAAACCATTTCATACTGAATTAGCAGGCTTGAATGGTTTCATTCTGTTGCTTCATTAAATGCAAGGATATAGTGCAGGTAAAGAAGGGTAGAAGAGCCTGCAACTTTAGCAGTAACTCACAGTTATTCTGCAGAAGCTTTAGGATTGCTCCACATTTGCATAGTTGGCTTTTTTGTTTTGTTTTGTTTTGTTTTTGTGTGTGTGTGTGTGTGTAAAGCTAGTATATCTGGGACAGAAGTATAAAATTTCAAAATATGATATGATTGCATTTTACATTTGTCTTATATTATTCAACACTCTTTTACTGTTCTTGTACTGTAAACATTTCATCTACACTAGTTATTATAAAAACAGATTTTCTACTATTTCTTTTTCTTCTGGTTTCTACTACTTCCAGTTTGTGCTAGTTCTTGGGGTCATTTTATTCAGGATATCGTTCACATTTTTGGTGTCAAGAAAATTAGAAAGGAAAGAAAGGTGGTGGTAACAGTATGATCAAGAAAGTCCTCAGGCTGAAACTGTATTTTGTTGGAACCAGGGTTATGTATCAATTAAAATATTATTGAAGTGAATTTCTCTTATAGGTCTATTAGATGCCTTTTTGATGGATATAAAGTAAGTAGAGTGTTCTTTCATATTTTGATGGAGTCCATTGTCAAATATTTTGATTTCAAAAGTCTATTTAAGGGTTTTAAGCTTGACAACTTGTAAGTCACATTACTAATCTCTTGATAGCAGTGAAACAGGAAAAAAAAAAAGCCATCTAATCCTTTCAGAGTACTTTTGGAATTTCTATAACCATTAATAGTATGCCTTTTGACATATTCTGTTGCATTTTGAACTCATATTAGTTTAGAAAGATATCTATAGCCGTGGCTATTGCAGCTCAGTGCAGTACTAAATGAAGAGTTTTGTACTACTGATGTGACAAAATGACTCAGGAGATTGCTGAGCTTATATTCTTATTTTAGTGTTTTGTGTTTTTTTGCCAATATTGGAAACAAGCTGCTGATATGGATGGCCCTTTTGTCTGACTCAGAATGACCAGAGAGAACCAGAAGCTGAAAAGATGAAAGTATGCAAAATAGTTAATCATTAAGTATACTGAGGGTAACTCCTTTGCTACTTTTTCCTTTTGTTTTCTTTCAAATCAATTTTATTTTTCCTCCTGCGGTGTAAGGGTGAAACACAAACAATACGTATCTTTAGAGCTTTTTTCTGTTTCAATCTAATAATGCTATAAGACTTTAGCATGAATTAAAAAAGCTATTTGTCTATCATATTAGCCCACTGTAGTTAAAGAAAAATATCAACAGATTCATGCTATACTTGTCTAATAAAATATATATGTATTTTATGTTTTATTATGCTTGATTTGTGAGCACAAGCAGAGAGAGACAGGACTAAACAAAAGGGTGTCCTGGAACATGATCTACTTAAATATCTGGTTCTAGTGAGTGATGTGTTTTTCTTGTTTGTATCTGAGTTGCTTTTTTTTTCTTTTTTTTTTTTTTCTTTTATGTGAACATTCTTTTTTTTCCCCTTCCCCTGGGCTATTTGGATGTTTTGGCTAGATGGACCATTTTGGTATGATATACTTTAACAGTTCCGTATTCATCACTGCATTTATTTCTGACAATGGCAGCAGTCCATCTAACCTGTAAACATAAAATGACAAGTGATACCATACTAAAGGCTTTGAAATGTAGCTTGTTCCTTTCTTTATGATATCCTATATGTAAAGATTTTTTGTTTTTTTAATGAATTGCAACTTAAGAGTTTTCTGAGACAAACCATTTCAACTTTATTTTTTCACCTATCAGTATATTAGTATCATAGAATCTAGAAGATTGGAAAAACCCTCTAAGATCATTTAGTCCCAAATCATCACCACCAACCCACCACCACCATGCCCACTAACCACATCCCTCAGTGCCATATCTATGTGTTCTTGAACACCTCCAGGGACTGTGACCCCACCACCTCCCTGGGCAGCTGATTCCATTGCCTCTCCCCTCTTTCAGAAAAGAAAGTTTTCCTAATATCCAATCAGAACCTCCCTAGCACAACTTAAGGCCATTACCTCTTGTCCTATCACTGTTACCTGAGAAAAGAGACTGACCCCTTACCTTGTCACAACCTCCTTTCAGGAAGTCGTGCAGGGCGATAAGATCTCTCCTGAACCTCCTCTTCTCCAGACTAAACAAGCTGCTCCCCTTAAGACTTGTGCTCCAGACCCCTCACCAGCTTTGCTGCCCTTCTCTAGGCACACTCCAGGGCCTCAGTGTTTTTCTTGTAGTGAGGGGCCCAAAATTGAACACAGTGCTCGAGGTGCAGTCACACCTATACTGAGTACAGAGGGATGATCTCTCTAGTCCTACTGACTATACTATTTCTGATCCAAACCAGGAGATGATTGGGGTGGTGAGCATCACTAGTGGTTATATTACTGTTGCAGATTTTGTCTTCCCACTTATTAGAATCCCTAGCATTTGTTCTGCCTGTTTCTAAATGTGATTGTTAACAGGCTTCATCACAGTCACTGGGTCAGCAAGAGATGATGCCATTTGAGACTGGCTTACTCTATCATACAAGAGCTGATTATGGAAAATCATCTCCTTCATTCAGTTCGGATAAAACGGGGAGATAAAAGTGATTCTGTTTCTAAGTCATTGATTTAAAAATGTAAACTTCCGTAAATAGAGCTATGTAATGAAGTCAGTTGTGACTTGCAAGTAAAGGAGTTGTGGAATTTTTTGAGATTGATTTTGCAAAACCTGTTTGGAATTAACAGCACAAATCAAGGCAAAAAATAGGAGAGGCTTGTTACAGTTTTCAGTAGTATGGTATTGCTGAATAGAACAGAAAAGCAATGGTGATAACTGATTTAAATTTCAGATCCATATCTTTACTGAAGTGAAATTCAGAGAGCTGTGTTATTAAAGACCATATATTCTCAAGCACATAGCTCCTTAAAGAAGTAACATGTAAAGCTGGAGGTCTAATGAATACTTTAAACAAATTCACAGAGTTACTAGGCAGTACTGCGTAGTTTGTTCTGAAAGTAATGCCTCCTATTTATTTCCATGGTAAATACAGCAAATACAAGGAGCACAATAATACCATTTGATAGAGCAAATTCTCAGCTGCAAAACACTATTTCAGCATAGTCACACCACCATTAGCAATGCACTTTCACCAGCGATGAGGAAGAGCCTGCATGCCATGCTTGTGAAAATTTGCAGAGGTAACTCACTGTTTCACAGTTGGTATGGCATCATTGCTAGGAAAATGTTGCCCATGAAGTCTATCTTTCATGAGCCAGAACATTTGGAAGTCAGAAGGAGCTAAATCCAGACTATTTGGCGGGTGTGTTATGGGACAGTGCAGTCAAAATTGATAGTGTGCTCCATGATCTTCAAACTGCCATGGAGCCTGCTGTTATCATGTTGCGACAGAGGAGGTTTAGGTAAGATATTAGGAGGAAGGGTAGTGACACACTAGAACATGTTGCCCAAGGAGGATGTGAATGCCCCATCTCTGGAGTCATTCAAGGCCAGGCTGGATGTGGCTCTGGGCAGCCTGGTCTGGTGGTTGGCAACCCTACACATAGCAGGGGAGTTGAAACTAGATGATCATTGTGATCCTTTTCAACCCAGGCTATTCTATGATTCTTCTCTGGCCTGACTCTGGAAGTTCAAGTCTTTGGCTTAGTCAACATTGCGTGTATCAGTCATAGTTAGTGATTTGTCTAGGTCTCCAGAAATCCAGAGGATTTCCCCTTTTCTATCCCAAAAGATAGGGCTCAGTCTTGAACTTTTTTCTTTGATGGGGAATCCATGTGTTACCACTCCATGGTCTGCTGTTTTGACTCCTACGTGTAGTAGTGACACCACATACTGTTATGAGTAATTATGCAATCCAGTAAACACTTCTCCAGACTTGTACTGGTTAAATAGGTCCTGAAAAACTTGAATATGGTGTTCTTTCTGTTCCTGTGATAGCATTTGTTGGACACACATCCTTAAAATTTTGCAAAATCCAAATGCTGCCAACATTGTTTCTAGTGCATTGAAACTGATACTTATCTCCATGCACAGTTTCCTAGTCCTAAACTGCCAATTTGTGTGAATGAGCTAATTCAAAATGCTCTTCATTTTGTGGCTTAACATCCATAATGTGGCTTGTCTTTCGTGTTGCTGTTGGCATCAATGAAATGCACCACCCACTGCCTCACTGTTCTCATACATACTGCTTGGTCTCTGTAAACATTTAGCAAGTGTCAATGAATGTCAGTGGGTGCCATTTTTTCTACATGGAAGAATTCAGTGACACACCTTTGCTTCATGTGCACTTACGTATCAGATGCTGTTTTGTCAGACTGTTGCTCTGCTGCCATCTGCGACAGCAACAAAGTGTAATGGAATATTGGTGGGAAGGTTCAGCCTCTATTGCCATACCACCAACATCCACCTTTGACACTGTGGGCCAGCAGAATAAAATAGGAGGCGCTGCTGTCAGAGCAGCTCTCACATACATGATCAGAAAGTAGCAAATAGAATATTTGTATTTGAGAAATATCCAAACAACTGCAGGCTCAGTAGTCAGTTTCCTGGAATAAAATGATCAGTTGACAGAGGGAGGGCAAATACTTGCTATCCAGCAGAGATTAGTACTGAGTTACACAGTTGTGAGTGGCAACTTGTGGTGCTGAATGTTTAATAAAATTACAGCTTATATTACATAACAATAAATACCAAAGAACATCTATGGAAAAAGCAACTTGGTGGATGTATACTTATTGGTATATTGGTAGGCTCTAAAATGATCAACAGAAAAAATAATTTGGAATGGTTATGACTGTCACGATAAAAACATTGCTGGAGCATTGAGTGGTATTGGAAAGAGCAAACAGTGCTGGGAATCACATTGACATTGTGCTGCTTATAGGGTGCATGATAAGTATGATTAAATACTTCATAGAGTCTAATTCTCTCATCTCACGAGGGGTTGTAAGCGAATCAAAAAAAGTATGGAGAAGAAAAACATGTTTAACCAGAACAACAATACGGTTTTCATTTAGTATAATTAGAGTAGGATTTCCTGGTTCGGAGAGGAGCTGAAGAATAGGGTATGTTGTAGGAATGTAAATCTTGAATGAGAAGGAGGACAGCAAATCCATTTGGATATTGTGAATCAAAAGGAGGTAAACATCCCTAATAAAACTAGCAAGCAACACAGAATGAAACTGGAATTCATTAACCCAAGCCATTTTTGAAACCTGAGAATGTATATTGAAAATGTGATGGGCAAATCCTTACAAGAAAAGCCTGCCGGGAATCATTAAAGATTGTATTCATTAAAAAAGACAAGCTGTGGAACAAGAAGACCCTATGCCAGTTCATTGCAAATTTTGCCAGGTGCAGAAGTGAATGTCAGTGTGCTTTTTATGCTATTACATTGATATCAAGTATTAACTAATATCACAGACTAGATCTGTCTAGTTGAGTCTTTGATCTGATCCACCCCAAGTGTTCTTTTGTATTTTATTTTATTTTGTTTATAACAGAGGTCTGGAATAAACTGGGAGGCTTCTTTCTGCCCTGCAAACTTATGTTGTTTCACATAATAATTGCATGGTTTTTGTATAGTTGTTGGGGTTTTTTTTGTTGTTTTTCTTTCTTTTTTTTTTTTTTAATAGAAATGTGTTCCTTTGATATCAGATTTAAATTATTATCTCTCAATTTCATTGCACATCCTTTTGTTGTTGAATTACTAGAAACACTGAATAGAACCGTATGATAAATGTTATCTATATAATTCATTATGTTGTGCATTTTTATGAAGTCTCCACTTGTTTCTCTCATCTCCCAAATACATACTGTCTTTTTACTCTCTCTTCATGAGAGGTTTTTGTGTTTCTGATATTTCCTATTGTCACGTCTTAACCTCCTCTAATTATTTTAATTAAATGTTTACAAATACAGACTTCACAAAAGGAAACTTTGAAAATATTTCTAGAATAGTTAACCTTGATCAAAGCAGAAGAAGTTAGAAGAACAAATATACTGCATTAAAACACGATAAACTGTGTAGGACCATTTAAATTATACTGCCTTAAGAACACATGGCTCTGAGGGAATTATTTACAATACTGAAATTAAAGGAGATCATAAAAATCTCAGTCAAAGAGCTGAGCAAAGATGATGTCCTCATTATATAAAAGAAAAAGAGAGTTCCATGCTTGACTGAAATTTTCTCAATAGGAAGGCATCTGTGGAAGTAGAATAGGGAGCTTGTACAAGTAGGAACCCTGACTTGCACATACTGAAGTGAAAATATTGAAGATGTTAAAAAAATAATCGACAGTTTTGTGATTGGGCTTCTTCTTAAGACAGGATATGAGAAAACACTTGCACTTGTTTGTTTGGTGTTTTTTTTTAGAATTTTCCTGTGATTACAACACATCAGAACAACTAGTCCATATCAAATCCAGATCAGAGGTGTTTCTGTTAGCAGATTTGTCTTGTTTCCAATGAAACATATCCACTTTTGAAAATATTATGTTAATTTTTAATAATGTTTTTCAGTAAATCAAATAAGGGTTAATTCTGTATGCAGAATTTTTTTTAAAAAATAAATTCCTATGTAAGGAATTATCTCCTGGGAACAGATTCCACCCCTGCACTGGCATAACTGATTATGACAGCATAGACAGCAATCAGTTTGGAATTAAAGGTAAGTAGTGACCAATGGAATAATTTCTGATGTTTGTTTATGTAAGGTACATGGAAGCTCTGATGTTTCTTTTTGGTCTTTCTGTCTGATTAGGCATGAAGACCATTAGGCAACTGTTACCTGTTTTAACTCCACAGGCTCAAGCTTTGTATGAGGTAGTTTAGGGCACCATTCCTGTCTTCTCTCTCTTTCTAGGAAGCCTGTTTCAGTGCCTGACCATGCTCATGCAAAAGAAATTTTTTCTAATATCTGATGCTCCTGGGACACAGGCTTGTGCCATTCTCTCATGTTATGTCGTTGATTACCAGGCAGAGGAGGTCCAGCACCTTTTATCCGTTTTCCTCCCTCAGGAAGCTGTAGAGAGAATTTTCCCACTGCTGGAATTAGAACTCTAAATGTAGGAGCTTTTTAAATTTAAAATACTGAGAAGATAGAAATAGGGTGAAGATGTAATCTCAAACCAATTTTAAGTGCTATGCTAATTATGAGTGTTTCCTCTTGAATTTTCCGTTCTGTATGCCTCCCAAAGTATAGTAGATATTGGAAGCTTCATATTGGCCATGCAGTTTTGGAATGAGTTAAAGGGAAACCATTGTTGTTGTATTCTTTCTTTTCTTTTTGCCTGCTATTTGGTTTGGGTTTATTGTTGACTGCAGTACTTCAGTTTCACAGAGCAAGATGTTTCCATATGTTTGTGGAAATAACTTCCAGTTCCATGTGAGTTAGAAGGACTCCATGTTGTATGCTAAAGAAAAAAGGCATGGTTTTGAGTCCCTGGAAAGGGAAGCTGATTTAATAGTTTGACTAAGACCCTAGATGAGATTGGCCTAAGAAGCAAAACCTCCTTTTTTATATGCTAGCTAGTAAAAATGTTAGAGTTTAAGGCGGAAATGAAAGCTTTGGATGCCTGAGTGTCTGTGTTCCTCTGATCTTGGCAGATATCTGAAATCCACTGACTAGCATGGAACTTAGATTTTTTTTTTCAGTGTCAGTAGTCTATGCTGTGAATGACAACAAAAAATCTTTTGTGTTTTTGCATTTGTCTTTACTGGTTTTGAGAATTTAAGAGTTTACAAACTCTAGTGTTTAAAAGATGAGAAATGCAACAATTGTTTGCTATTGCATGTCAACATTTCACATGCGTGTATCGGGGTACTATTTTTTATAAATACACACTTATATCATGCTTTTACCACAGGGCCCCTTTCTCATTCATTCTACACTAACAGAGATCAGTGAATGAGCAGCTATTCAGGTTTTCTGTTATTCTTATTGGTCAATATGTGACCCACATGTGGTGTTCACATTCAATCATTACATTGAATTCAAAACTATTAATTTCTCCATAGGCTTTCTTTCCATTGTGGCTATCATTAACATCTGAATGCCTCACAAACCGTAATTAATTAATTTTCACAAAGCCTCTGTGAGGTGAGATGACATTATTAAAAGAGGAATAAGCCATGGAGAAAAGTGTCAGCCTATATTTTGAATGCCCAAGTTGACATGTGTAAGGTGTGTTTTTTTAAGCTACTTAGCGTTCCACAACACTTTATTTGTTCTTTGTATAGCTTCCTCTTATTTAAGCTACAAGTGCCCAGAAACTGCAGATCAGCCTACAGATAGGCACTTCAATTGTTTATTGTAAAGCAATACATTGAGCAATATCATTTACCAGTGATCACACAGGCATTGATATTATCTGCTGTTCAAAAGCAGTACCTAGCTACCTTAACTTTCCATTTTCTTATGTTTCCTTCATCAGTAACTATGCACTTGTGCAGAAAGAGATCCCATGGTCTTTAGTAATCTTGTGCATAGAAGCTTGATTAGTCCTCAAGGCATAAATAAGCTACCACATGTTGCCACAGTTCTGGCCTTCAGACAGAAAAGAGAAGATTGATTAACTAACATCATGAAAGTAGTATGCCTCTAGCTGATAAATATGAAGTATTTTCTGTAGACAGAAGCCACACAGACCAGTGCTGGCTGCTAGAAATGAAAGTGTGGGATGGAAAACCTCAGTGCAGCAGGAACAGTCCAAAAGATCCTTTTTGTTTTGTTTTGTTTCTTTTTTCTTTTCCTCCTGTATCTGTCTTCAGATCAGTCTTACTCCTTCCCTTTCAGATAATGAAAGGGCCTTTCTGAAGAAGAGCGATTTTTTTGTTGTAGGCTGCTGGCAGTTTGGGTGGTTGGAAGGGTGCAGAGAACCCAAAAGCCCAGCTGGCCAAGTCCAATTGTCTGCATCCCCTGAACTGGCATGTAAAGGACAAGAGCTGTTAGGCTGAACTTTTTGTGCAGTACTTGTTAGAATCTGATGTATTTTTAGGATACTCTGTAGACGTTTGATTATGAATAATTGAAGTATTTATCTTAATAATCTGTAGAACTTGTGAATAAATCTCTTCCTGTAAGAGCAGTATAACTGTAGTAATCAAAGGTTTGTTTGGGTTGTTCTTTGCCTTTATCTATGACTTAGCTTTTGGGGTTTGGTTTTTTGTGTTCGATTTGCTGGGATTTTACTGCTTAAAGAATTCAATCTTTGTAGTTGTTTAAGACACCGTATGGGCAACCTCTAACCACACCCCAGGCTCTGTCTCTTTTAAAGGGCAGTTCATGTTTCCAGACAGGTAATCTGAAAGCTTGGAGCATGCAGCCTCATTGTTATGAATATAGTGCCTTACCTGACAGCAAAGTGAGATATACTGCATGGTACTTACCTGTTGAGCCTCCTCTGGAGGAAGAAGGAGAAAAACCATACAAAACTGCAGAAGCACTTTACTCTTCACAGCTAGTCATTACTGAATCTCTCTGATGTTCACAGTAGGGAATTTATTTATGGTAATTGTTTGGTGCCTGATAGTATAAGTTAGTAAATTCAGACTTCTTTTCAGATACTGAATTAGCGTTAGCTAACATGTAATTCTTGTTTTATATTCCTGGAGCCTGGGGATCCATAGGCTAGTATTATACTTTCTTAGAAAGTAATAACTAATGGCAGTGTAAATCCCATCCAAATCTTCCAGAATCACAGTCTTTTTTAACAATTCAGAAAATTTAAGTACATATATTTCTTTTAGTTGAACGTGAAGATCCATACCTCCTCGCTACTTTGAAGTGTCTTACCACTCTCTAGCTTATTTTTACCTTTTGAAGTGAAAAGGACAGTAGGTTAAACAAAGCATGACAATTGAAGGTTATGCTACTTACCTCGTGTATCTTGAATTTACTGTTTTGAGGGGCTCAGTGATTTTCCAGGAGATTGATAGCCCATTACAAACAGGCACAGATGGTTTAGTGTGTCAGATTTACTGACGTCATTTTTCTTGCAGTGATTTGCTATAAAGTTTTTGAACTAATTTTTCCTTGCAAGTACAGAACATATGAACTATTTAAAATGTATGTATGAATACAGGTGCACTCATGAGTCCATCTAATGCAATTAATTTGCCTATAATTCTTCTTCTGGATCTCTCCTTGGCTGTAGCCTCTGTTAAAGTGGATCTGCAGCTGAAGAAAAGTTCTTAAACAGAGGGGAAGATGTTGACACTTCAAATTCTAAGTTATATTTCCTGGCAACGTAAGTATTTATGTTCTGGCTTGAGTGAATAAGTGGAAAGAAATTACATTACTGGACTGTCACTACAGCAATGCTGCATGCTATTAACTGGCAGAAAATTAAGAAAAGGATAGAATGTACACAGAAGATTAAAGCAAAAGTTACACGTGGGTGGTGAAAGGCCTTTCTGATTCAGAAAAAAGCAGTGACTCAAATTTAACAAAAGCACTGTACTGAAGCAAAAATGTTTCTTTTAATCTTATTTTAACTGTCTGGCATGTAATATTTATATATAGTTGTAACTGTTAAACTCATTTTAATGAATGAATTTTTATTTGAAAGTAAAAAAAGATGTTCAGCACTGCAAGCAGCAGGTGTGTTTTTAATCTTTAATAGGTCACCTTCCTCAGTGCAAGCAGGCAAGCTGTTATTGATCAAAGAGGTTTTGTTGGGTAGCTCTCAGATTATTGAGTGACAAACTTTATTGAATTTGACTTAACAGAAGTCAGAAGACAGCTGAAGCATAAGAGCTTGCACTACCATCAGAGTCATTTTACGACAGCCAGGGAGCAAAGCTCAGAGATGGATACTGAGCTCTTTGCTGGCCCTTGGAGATTAACTGAACATCCTTCCTACCAATTCCCAAGCCTGTCAGCAGAACCAATTAGATTTTCAACCAGTAGACAAGAAGGGTGGCACTTGGGGACCTTTTTGCTTTAGGTCGAAGGCTTTTCAGACTGCGATGAGATGACATTGATGATGACACGTTGAGCATTGGTTGGTTTTAAGACAAGTTAAATTAGCAGTCTTGAAATGATTCCAACTGTCTCCTGACTTCTCACTGTTGCCATATTCAGTGGATCCTGTCAGGAGCAGGTTGATGACTTAATAGTCTTTCTTGAGTGGATTTGAGCACTTTGGCTGTGTGTTTATGTGTAGTTGTCATGCTTAAAATATTCATATAAAGGTTTGAAATATTTATTTGAAGGAGCCTTCTGCAGAGTTCAGCAGTACAGCTTTCAGTGGCTCTGCCTCCTTTTTTTTTCTTTTTTCTTTTTTTTTTTTTCTTTTTTTTTTTGCTGCTCTAAGCAGTTGTTGCTGAAAACTGTCTTTAGCTGTGTTTGATCTGCGTAAAGTGACATTGTTTCTTGTGGCTATTGATAACATAAAGCACTTCGGAAGTTTAAGAATTTATTCAGCATTTGATTTCCAAAGCTCTGGATGGCAAGTTCCAGTCCCACCTGTACAAACAGTATAATGGTTTTGAGACCAGTTCAGATGTGAAAAGGTGTATTCAGCTTGTACAGTCTTGTAAACATTTTGTGATCTTTGATTCTAGTCCAAGTGACTTGTGATAGATATGGAAAAAGGAGGAGACAGGAATAGGAATTAAGATGAAGTCTGCAACAATTAAATTGCCTTAGGCTATTGAAGCAAGTGTGCAGGGTATCATGTAGAAGTTGTTCTAAAACTATGTGATACTTTGAAAACATTTTGCTCTACTGAATTGGTTGTTAACATGTGGTAAAGGAGCTGAGGAAATAAAAGCGAGGCAAGGTAGCCGACTTAAAATTTATACCTTAATGTAAATAAAATCCTTGCAGTAATTAGAAATAAATTGAAACTATCAACATGTAGGTTCTTATATTAGCGTGCCTGTAATTTTTAATATTTGTTAATATTAATTAGACAGTATTTAAAGGTTGTGGTTAGAATTTTTCTTTCTGAGTTCCTAAGGTTAAACTCTTACTTCTAAATATACAATTTTCATGAGATTTGGTTTTAACCTGTATTTAGAGCCTGACTCTAAGCATTCATTTAGAAAAAAGTTTGTTGTATTTCATTTAAATTCTCAACTACTATTTTCTCCCAGTAAAAATTCTTCAGCTTTTTTAAATATGATGATTAAAAAAATAAAATAAAAAAAAGCAAACACCAACACCTGCAGATTTTATGCTTTATTCTAAGAACCACAAACAGGATAATCTGTAGGAGACTGATTCATTTTAAAGTATATCAACTAATACTCTATTATTTTTTCAGAAGAAATGCTTCTGTTTGTCACAAAGTGCTCATACATAGGTCAGGAAAAAATCCCAAAAAGGAGGGAAAGGTGATTTGCTATATGCATATATCTACCATACTAAGATGGAATGATGTGTTCCATGTTTGAGTTAAAATTTTGCAATTAGTAACATCCTAATCTGACTTTTGAAATACTTTGTGCCCTGCTCTAGTGAGCACTAACCCCCAGAACTGATGTGACCATGGTCAGAGACAACTGGACCATGATGAGTACAGATTTGAAAATCAGTGACTTGCAGGATGGTCATCAGACAAAGTATTGACTCTCCATGCCTTA
>JAOWBP010001760.1:21692775-21714584 GCA_028571105.1 Tragopan temminckii
CAAATTGTGAAATTTGTCTTTTAAAAACATCAAATCTGTGTATAAGTTTGGGTTGTACACCATCTTTTTTTTTTTTTTTCCTCCAAGTTTTGGCTTATAGTATTGTGATTCTAAATTGCATCTGATTCTTAGTTCTGCAATCAATCACTCTCCCCCAAGGTGAGGTTTGACACATAACTTTGCTTTGTTGTCTCTCAGTGAATAAGATATTCTTATATGGTTTCAGAAATCTCAAATATTTTAGAATTGCCTTAGAACAAGTTTGTTGTTGTTGACATATGTCAAATGATGTCAATTCCTAATGAGAAGACTATTTCCCCCTCCCTTCACCTTAGCCATAAGAGCTTATGGAAATTAGACGCTCTGTTCCCCAATGTGTCTTGGTTGTCTGTTGCAGTCAACAGTAAATTTCTTAAGTGCAGCTTATAATAGTATAATCTTGCATATTGTTTTTTAAAGCTTGAGCTGTACTATGTGAAGGAACTAAGAAAAGACCAGTGTCATATTGGTGCGCTTCTTTGGTTCACTTCAGTTGCAAATATGACCTTTCAACAACTTGTAATCTGCTTTAACACTTGTGACTAGTAACCAAAACGCTAGACAGCCACTTGTGTTCTTGTTTTATCACCGTACTACGTTAGCAATCAAGAAGAGGGAACTGACACATTTATGGCCTGTGGCAAAAGCTAGGCAATTAGGAGAATCAGTATTGGATTACATCATCTTAAAGCAGATTTGTTGTGAGTGAAATAAGTTAACTTTCACACCCTGAATATCACAACAGTTTTAATCTTTTAGTAGCATCTTCTGTAAAACTTAATCATCAGCTTGGCTGGATTATTTTTGACAACCAGGAAAATATTGTGAAAAGCCATTCCTATGTAGTTTCTTTGGTACATGGAGGATATGTTATAAGTCTTCTTTCTTCTGAAATTACACACTTCCATTTTATCACTATTTCCACAGTTTAATCCACAGCCTTGGCAAATGAGCATTGAATTCTCAGTCTCTGTACATTACTAGAATATCTGTTGCTTAATGACAGAACAAGCAATCTAGTAGATACTTTTCAAGCAGTACCTCCCTTGCTATTCCTTAGCTCCAGGAACATTCCACTTCACGAGGCAAAGGAAGGAGTTGTATAATATGGGAAGTTACTGAAGACACTCCTTATGTAGAAATTTTATTCTGGTTTGAATGTGAAAAACACTGTTTTGTTTTGTTTTGCTTTTCATCTCCTTTTGTTACTTTGGGCTTCATAGATGTACAGAATACAGCATAAATAACTGACAGAGAGAATTTCGTTGACAGCAAAGTACTTTACCAGAGTGAAGGTAATGCATGTCATCAAGGTGCCCTTTCTGTCACCTCATATGCTCATATCAGGGACAGTACTAATTTGGCAGGCAAAACTCTTCCAAATCTATTCCCTCTGGGGCTGGATGATTGCCCTGAATTCCTGTCTGTGTGAGTTGGCATTAGCTTGGACTAACTGCTGAGCTTACGTCAGTGTTATCTAAGCCTGGCAAGACACTCTTAAATCTGTGAGCACAGAGAAATCACTTTTAAACTGGTATCTCATATGAAATTTTTTTGTGAATTTGTGAAAGATTTCTTGTTTGTAGTGATGTTTATACAGCATTTCACAAAAGTTACTAAAGTAAATGGAGAGGTTTGCGTATACATTTGGAGTGTATGTAAGCAAAATAAAATGCAGTAGATACATTACACCACAAAAACTGTGGGTTTGTTTTGTTTTTATTAAAAAGCAATTTTCTGGTTACTGATAAAATATGGGCTGTATGCCAGAACAATTTAAAATGAGACCCAATGGGGGCTGATTAAGGTTATGAGCTCATAGCAGAGTAGTCTTCCATGCAGTGCATGAAAAAATTATTGTCCTTAGTAGATTATTGTTCATAGACAATAGATTTCTGTGAAGTGTTCAATTAAAACATGAAAATTTTACAGAAATTTCCAAACAGATCACATCTAGACACATTGTTTTCACAGAAACAGTAACTGAAAAGTTGTTAGCATAAATGCTATAAAATGCTAGAATTGTAGGAGTTAGAAGAGACCTCTGGTGATCATGCCAAAGTCCAATCCTCTGCTAAAGCGTGTTCACTACAGTAGGCTGCATTGGAAAGCATCCAGGTGGGTTTTGAATATTTTCAGAGAAGGGGACTCCACAACCTCTCTGAGCAGCCTGATCCAGTGCTCTGCCACTCTCACAGTAAAAAGGTTTTTTCTCACATTTGTGTGGTACTTCCTATCTTTCAGTTCATGCCTGTTGTCCCTTGTTCTGTCTCTGGGCATTACCAAAAGGAGCCTGGCTCCATTCAGCAACCTAAGTCGTCTTTTCTCCAGGCTGAACAGTCCCAGTTCTCTCAGCTTTTCCTCACAATGGAGATTATGGGTTCCAGGCCCATAATCATCTTTGTAGCCCTCCAGTGGACTCTCTCTAGAAGTTCCCTGTCTTTCCTGAGAACTGAGAGCCCAGAACTGGACACATTACCCTAGATGTGGCCTCATCAGGGCAGAGCACAGGGGGAGGATCATCTCCCTCAACCTGCTTGCCTCACTCTTTTTAATGCACCCCAGGATACCACTGCCCTTCTTGACCACAAAGGCAACCTGCTGGCTCATGGCCAACCTGTTGTCCACCTGTTCAACCTGTTGTTGATACCTAGGTCATTCTCTGGAGAGTTCCTTTCCAGCAGGACAGCTGCTAACTTGTGCTGATCATGGTAAAATGCCATCCAGATTGCCAGAAAGGACAAATTTTAACACAAGGAATTTCTGTTGTGCCCATTCTTACCTCACAACAAAAAGTTGATCCATGGAATTGTGTATATTTGCAAGGAGAAAAGTAAGAAACCTGTTGGATTTTTGCTAGACTTCCCTGTCACAATTCACCAGAAGATAATACAGCTAAGCAAAATTTTGTGCATACCAAAGATTTTTTTTCAGTAGTATTATTAATACTAAAGGCTTCAGCTTAGCAGGTGAACATTTATGTAACTTTTAAATATTTAGACCTCCCAGTACTGTATGTTAAGTCCAAAGCACTGTGGAAAAGACAAAGCGGCTATTGGAAAAAGGACAACAAGTGAAACTCTGGTCCACACTTATAGCAGGTACATTACAAAGATGAAATTTATAAGACAATTTTCAATCTGTTGGCATTGTTCAAAACAAGATTAAAAGCTAAGATATTAGATAGAGTTAGAGAAGCCTAGATGCTTCCATGTTAGTAGGGAAGCAAATATGGCAATGTGTAATTATCAACAGATGATTTGGGGGTCATGGGAGCTGTTGATTCTTCATGAGATGGTGAAAGTTAATGGTTGAAAACAGCTATGGAGTGATGCAAGGTATGTTTTGATCACAGGAAACTGTTAAACATATATTTGGGAAGAGTGTTTTTCTACTGGAAGCTTGGCATGCACCTGGAAGAATTATAATAAAGAGAGTAGGCAAGTGTTGTTTTTCCTGGAAAAAAATAAGAGCTTGAAGCTAAATTCTGGCTGGGAATGTCAAGGTAGTTTCAGGGATTAGAAGTCCTAACTTAAAAATGTGAGTGTGAAAAAAAAGCCACCACTAGCCATGGTGAATGGGATCCTGCTTCCTACAAGTAGGCAAAATCGAATGCATGTGCAAGGTCTGCAGTAGCAATAGCAAAATATAAAAGAAAATCAGGTCTTCCTGCTGCTGGCTCTTGCACAGTCAATTTCTCTAAGTCTGGGGAATCAGTCTGATTCTGAAGAGTCAGATTCAAGTATACAGATCCTACATTACTTTTGTATAGATAATGGTGTGCACAGCAATTATAAATGTTCCTCCCCATCACCATCTCTCCTATGTCTGGATTTTCATCAGAGTGATCAGTGTACTTGCTCCAAGCCAGGATTTTTTGGTTAGCTTTCTGACCTGAGTAATTTTTCATCTTACCTTCTCACTTTTAAAGCAAGCTGACTAGCAAAAGCTGTTTCCTTCAGTATTGCTGGAGACTATTTTACTTTAATCACACTGATTCATAATTAACTTCTAGAAAACAATATTACTATAAACAGA
Organism: Tragopan temminckii; assembly: GCA_028571105.1. NCBI lineage: Eukaryota > Metazoa > Chordata > Aves > Galliformes > Phasianidae > Tragopan > Tragopan temminckii. The sequence continues at coordinate 21,696,853 of JAOWBP010001760.1, forward strand.
AGAAAACAGTATCCTTTGTTTCATACTGCATTTATTTTGCCCTTTGCTGTGTCTTATGTGATAGTGTTTATAATCATGATTCATTGAAGTAGAGTGATTAATACCCAAATAGGGCTTAAAGATTTCTTTGAGATGCATGGGTAGTAGTTGATCTTTGTAAGCAATCAACTCACCTTTCAGGAAGTTTGATGTACTAATAAGACATCAGTATAATAGTAAATTATGTTGTTTGATCACTGAAGACCTAAGCAGGGTGTAAGTTGTTAGCCATAAAAGCAATCAAGCTACATTTCTCACAACAGCTGGTGCAGCTGTGTTGGAATGGGCAGAAATCACATTTATCTATTCTGCTATACAGAAATCTCTTCACTATTTGCAATTTTTCCATCTTATCATATTTTATTAATATAAATTATATCAGTATAATATGGAAGTGCTAGTGTATCCACTCAGGCTTGTATGAGAAGGTGTTGCCATCAAAGTGTCACAAAGCTGTTCAAAAACAAATATTTCTGGACCATGTGAATCTTATGAATGGCTAATGCAAAACTGATAAACGAAATGTGATAAGTTTTCCAGTGAACAAACTGCAGTAGAAACAATTTTTTTATTTTTTTTTTTAGTCAGTGTAACTTTTCTGTATTCCAGTGTGATTTAAATAAGAACCAATTAAATTGTCTACAGGATTCCTGCTTTAAGAACAGTTTCAGAAGTATCTGAATTCATTTAAACTGCCTTTTCCTAAAAGTGACAGCTTCTTGAGCTACTTTCTGTGCTTAGCTATACCTTCACAAGGACTGTAATACTGACACATCAGCCTGCAAATAGAAAAATGTCTTCATGGAGAAACACATTCAAATAAGTTTCCAGGATTGAGGGTTTTAAAGGGGAGGGGTGCAAGGAGCTAGCAAGAGAATGGCTAGCCAAAGTTGGATCACGAAAACTGTTAAATTTATAAAAAAGAAAATAATATTTCTTTCATTCCATGGGTAAAAGGATAGCACAGCAACCTTGGGAAGGAGCTTAAATAGAATCCACATCAACGCTAGGGATATATTGGTTGCATACTCTGCAGTGAGTAGTAATCTGGTTTGGCATAATATACTTTTCCTTGCCTGTACAGTACTTTTGGTTTGTCTGAAAGCTAAACCACTGAAAAGTTACAAATCCCAAAACTGCATCCTTCTCTCAATGAAAAGTTAACAAACAACATTTAAGCAACTTATATGAAACACAAAATTTCAAGTGTTCATAACTGGAATCTCTAGATACTTCCCATTATTCCCCGAAATGCCTTGCTTGGGCTTTTTACGTCTGCCTTGAAATGTCAGTACTTTTGTTATGGGGAATGATATATCCATTTACTCTTGCAGCAGTTCTGTTATGGTTGTAGTCTAACTAATACCTTCCCAAAGAAATCAGCTCTTATCTGCCTTCTCTCTGGAACTTGGAGAAGATATCATAGTCTGTAGAAAATAAGGTTAGAAGTGAGCTCCAAAGGTCATCTAATCTATCCCCATTACCTCGATATCACCTCCAGGGAGTATGGCAATGGCATCTACTCCTTTCTTATATTGTAATTCTTCCCTGCTTCGTGACTTACTGCTGACAGAAAAAGCTTTTTTTTTTTTTTTTCCTTAAGTTCAGGTGTTATTATTGCTTGTACTTTTTTTCTTTTTTCAGAGATAAAACTCAGAAGCATTTCTTGTTATCTGTGGCATAAATATTTCTAGATCAGTCAGCACTATTTCTGAAGAACAACAACATGAAGAGACGAGGAAGCCCAAGCTGTAAAACTCAGGAATTTCTCATGAAAATATTCTGCAGAGGAAATTCCAGGAGACAATTTTGGTGCAATTTCTAATATGGAATGGAATGGAATAGAATAATTAAGGTTGGAAAAGACCACTAAGATCATCTAGAAAAGACTTTTGCTTGTGTTTTATTTCAAAAATACTGCTTTTAGAGTTCTGAACTCTGCTTTTAGAGTTCTGAACTTTCAAAATTAGGTCTTCAAAACTAATCTTTACATCAAAATTTAACTTTACAAACATAAAAGATGGTAAAATCATTATGCCATGCTTTAGAATATTTAAATTAAAAAAAATATATATTTTAGGTGAATTTCTTTAGTTGCTGTTTTCTTCTTTAAAAAGTCAGTATGAAACAATTTTAGCCCAAGATCTAGACTGATGTGTTTCCTATAATTTGAAAAGTATCCAAAAGCTCTCTGAATGAACTTAAGGTGAAGAAGATCACTGGTGCATGGGAGAATGTGAATAAAATATTTGTTGTTTCCTAATGGTTTTGTCCAGAAAATAACTGTTGAAAGCACCTGTCATATCTGCTTTATCATAAAATAGATTTACACTTCTATATGCTTTGATTTGATTTAGATGTGTGTGAATTTAGATACCTCAGAAGGATTTTATTTTGGGACTTTATTGGGTAGGCATTTATATTTCAATATATCTATTGAAATACATATCAAGATGTGGACAGCTAAGAATTGAGATACTTCTGAAAAATTAATTCTCAATATATAAATTAGCATTCTCTATGCTTTCTCTACACTTCTCTATGCTGAAGTGACTTTTTCAACCTCATATTTTTGGATGTTCTTTCTCTTTACCTTCATCATTTTAGGCTTTAAAAGGCTGCCAAGACCATTGACAGTCTGTCTCAAGGAGAGACAAACATCTGCAAGGCTTTGAAAATCATCCTATAGAGCCATGGTATATCCCCCTGTCATCTCATCTCTGTCTATTGAAATACCACCTTTGGGGGAATCTGAAGTGAGGATATTGTAATTCTTCAGACACTTCTGAGAAGTTAATTTTGTCCACAATCTGTAAGATGTTTTTGTTTGAAAATCTGCAGAAGAAATTAATTTTAGTAAACATCAGGAAGGTGTAATTGACCTCCCTTTCTAGATCAATTGAAACCAGTATATCACAACTCAAAAGACTTCTCATAATAGTTAGTTAAATGGCTCTTTTGCACACTGAAAAGCACAGAGTATGAGAATTCTGTGTTTTATTTTGTTAGTATTTTGAATTAGGACTTGATGACCTTGCTTTTGAAGTAGTCACAATATTATCTTGCTATAATTCCTTATTAAGTAAGATTGAAAGAGAAAGTTGTGTGATATCACTTTGTACACTTCCCTTTTAATCTTCTCTCTTGGCGAACAAATACAACTTCTTAATGTAACTGGTGTAATTATACACATTGGAAAGCTTTATGTTGAGATTCATGTTATATCACATTGTCCCTTTTGTGTAGTAGATTTTAATGTTATATTGTGATCTTTAAAAACCATTGCTTGATTTCTTTTCTGGCAGGAGATCATAAAGTAGGAGGGAATACTTTCAGACCAGCCTTTGTATTTCTTTCTCAAAAAATAAATCTTTCTGATTTCTTTCACATTATTCTACTGTTTCATATTTAAGCACCACAGACTCTTTTCAAGTCCTTGTTGTGGAAATTTTGGTATTTAATCTAAGCTGTTCATCACTATATTCCTCACAGAGTTCTCTTTTATTTCAGGTGGTGTTTAGTTAATTTTTCAAAAAAATATATGCTAACTATTTGTATTCCACTGAGTTTTGGTAACTCTTGTATTTAGTGCTCAGTGAAATTTTTAATAAGACAAAATATTGGTAAGTCAAAAACTTTTCCAAGTGCATTATCTTTAAAACCTTCTCTCTTAAAATGGAATTCTGGTGGGCTTGTTTTCTGCCTCAGGTTTGCAGATTCTTTTTTTTTTTTTTTTTTTTTTTTTTTTTTAATAAAAATTTTTTTTTAAACTGCACATGTTTGTTGTTGTTTTTCTCCAAATACACAGCTTAGTTTTTGAGATAAAGATTAATTTTTACATTATTAAAATTCTGTATAAGCAAAAGTCTGTATTGCTTTAAAGACTTTGCAGTGCACAGGTGCTACTCAGATACTATTTGTTCTCGGTTCTATGTATGCATAATGATTGACCCAACTAAGAGAAAGCTACAAGCATAAAGTATAAAATCTTGTAATATCAGGTAAGCAAGAAGTTTCTTGCACACAACAAAGGAGTTAGTGAAACATATAGTCAGTATCCCACAGTAGCATATTAGTAGAGAAACTACTGAAGGTAATTCAAGAATGAAGTGTGTATGCAGTGCTGCTGGTGATATTTTGTTACGGGAGCTATTGGAAATAATAACCTACTGTGTGTGATAAAGAGAAATGACAACACTTGGTAAGTGCCTTCATGCTGTTTCCTAGTGACAACTTTTGGTCAGGGTTAAATAGATTTATTACGTTCCATTAAAATAATTGTAAATCTGAAAATTCAGTGATTTTGAAGTAAAACTTGTTCATGAACTTGATTGAGTTTTCATATTCTGAATCAGGATTATTTTAAGAAAATGTTCATAAGCAGCAACATTGAGAAATCACGTATGTGTTCTTTTTAAAAAGATTGAAGTCTGTTCATCCATTTGGATGGAACTCCTCCGGCTCAGGTTGTCAGTTCAATCAATGCAAATCTTCTGTTTCTTCAGTAATGTGCAAGAGATAAAGGGTTTATTCTACCCTTTTTTGGACAGTTAGTCTGCAGATGCAGGATGAGAGAGCTCAAAATAATAGTGGGGAAGGAGAAAATACCAGAGATAATTCAATCTAATGTAAAATATTCCAAACAAATTGTGTTAACCTCTCTGAGGTTCTTGACTGCAGCTATATTAAGTAGATTTTAAAGCAAATGCTAGCACAATTTTAAGCAAAACATTGTTAACCTGCAGTTTTGCAGGATTCCATAGTCACTATTTGTTTTAGAAATCAGACCAGTCCAGAACACACACAGTTTGAGGCAGACAGTTTGGCAACTTTCACTTACCTTAAGTGTAAAGAAGTGTCTATTAGGATTTCTAGTGCATTATAAAACTTTGTGGGTTTTCTTTTTTATCAAGTACTTACTTTCCTATTAAGAAAATAGTGACCATTCCCTACAATTTATAATAAAATCTTGTGTATAAAACAATTTTAAATGCTTAAAGATTTTCTGTTGCTGTTATTCTTCAGAAGAGATTTTTCTCCTTCAACAAGAATTGATGAATAATGTTCTCCTATGGAGCGTATGCAGTAGACAACTTCCTTCTTCCAAAATTGCCACTGCCTCCTATTGTTCTCAATGGGATTGAAGCCACAGTTGCCCTAAACCAAGACATACTTCTGTGTAATGACTAATGCTTCGCATTATTTCCAGTATGAGTGGAACTGCTCTTCAGAAGAAAAATTGTCCCTGAAGCATATGAAACAGGAAGAAACTGTAGCCAGGTTAATAGTGGCCACCTCAGAGATGCAGAATTAAAATTTTAAACCGTCTCTTAAAATAGTTCTATGCGATCTAATTGCAAATACTTTTAAAGAAGAATTTTACAGATTTGCAAGGTGAGTAAAATTAACACCTTGTGGAAGATGAAAAATGCAGCGGAGCTCAGTGATATGTTTAATACTGACAGTTAATTGGGTTTGTTTTGTTTTCAATGACCATAAAAGTGTTGTACTGTTTCTACCTTTAATTAAAGATACTTTCCACTTTATATGATGAATATAAACTTAATATAAACTTAATAATGATAATAATTCATAATAATAGTAATTAATGTAAACTTAATATAATAACAAGGGAGGTTTTTTAAAGTAAATATACAGTACAGCAAATTAGATTTATTGATAGTTATTAAGTATATCTGATTGCATTTTGAGTCAGTAATATCTCTTTTTAAGGATATTTCATTTACTGGTGTGATATTTAGGGGTGTTTTAGGACTTGAAGTGAACCTCCCCGTTTTAGTTACTGACAGTAGCTTTTTCTTTTTAAGCTTTTTTCAAGAGTTTTTACCTGACAAATTTTAAGAACACAAAGCAGAGTGATATTACTTAAAAATAATTTAGCAAGTGGTTAATAGTAATGCTTCTAATGGGAAAAATTAACACAGAATATTTCATTTTTTGTATGCATAATTACTAATTTCAGATATCTTGAAATTGAATGTGTGCTGCTGTTTGATCTGTTGACGTCAAACTGGTTCTTGCTGGAGGCAACAGTGCCAATAGACCATGTTTTGACCTTGTTTTCTGCTATTTCACCCTTTTTCATGCAATTTGTTAGCATAAATAGGGAATATACATTTTTAAATGGCAGTTACAAAACTAATGCCGTATCTTATATTTTAAGAGCAAAATGGTGTTCATAAGACATTCTTTAAAAACATTCATAAAGCGTTTGTAAAATGTGCATACCAGTCTGCAGAGTGGAACTAGAAAGCAAGAGTAAATAAATGCATTAGAAACTGCCACTGGTAAAAAAAAAAAAAAAAAAAAGATACTTAGATCAGAGATACAGTGAGCTTTGGGCTTCCACTGTAGTCAACAGAAGGGTAAACACTGGTGGGGAATACAACAGAAAATCTGTCTTAGATCTCTGCTCTGATGAGCATCTTTATCCATGGATTGTCTAGGAATTCAAGGCTAAAAGAATGTCCTAAAATTACTGTCTGAATTCTGTATCTGAACTTAGGATGTAAAATTATTTTCCAGTACTTGGACATATGATAAAAGATACTGCCATGAGAAGCGAAGGAAGAGAAGGAGGAGGTGAAGCGGAATCAATCACAGAGCAATTAACTGAATTTTTTTTTTTAGCAAGCACACAACTGTTTTGGGAACTGAACGTAGATTTACTCCTTGAAATGCATTAAAATAATAGCTGGTGGTAATGTGGGAAACGTAGCAGATTGAGGAATTAAAATAGGTTTCCTCACATTCCCAGGTCATATTTGCTGTCCCATTTTGAATTCAGTGCAAATATATCTAAAGCTTGGGCTTTACACTTGCTGAAACAACTATAAATTGGCAGTTTTCTGATGCATCTAGAATTGTTGTGAACTTCTAATTAGGAATCACAGAATTTGGCTATATGCTTTCTTTTTTCTTTGTGTTACATGGCTCAGAAGAACAGGTTGGTGACTCAACTAGTTTGCTCAGAGATACAAGATTCAGAATAGTTGTCTGTAGAATAACAATAGGGATTTAACTTTTCCTCATGTTAGCATGAGGAAAAGTTATAGGTAGATAGATAGATATAGTTAGATAATTTATAGATAGATATAAGTAAATATAGACAGCAGTTAATAACTCTATTTCCTCTTATATTTGAGTATGTGTCTCTGAAGACAATATGGAACAATGACTCATACTCATTTGTATTTTCACCGAAATGACGTTAATGCTTCACCTTTCTATTTAGAAAATACATGACTCAATACCAGAAAAAGAAAATAAGCCAACTAATATAGTTTAGACTATGTTATATTGTCATTATATGTCTCTAAAGTTTTTATACATATATATATATATATATATTTGCTACTCATCATTTTGTACTCAAAGAGATAAGTAATTGGAAAAAATGAAAGTATATAATCAAGACCCGTTACCAAGCCAGTGACATTTTACTGACATATTAGCAAAACTGTTCAAAGTGTAGTCCCACTAGTTTGGGGAAGGCTGTGTCCATTGCTCTGTCAGTAATTAATATTATATTCTTAGTAGTATATTGTTTATAATCTCATGTAATCTCTTTCATGTGTAAGATTCCACAATATTATGATTTTTTTATTACTTTTTGTAAGACTTGGTGTCTCTGCAATGAATCACGCACAGAATCATGGGATCATTAAAGTTGGAAAAGACTTCCATCTAGTCCTGTCACTTGTTTATGACTCTTTTAGCAACTAAGTTAGTTTGTTGTTAAGACATTATTTTATTGCTTCCCAACAATAATACTCAGTTGCCTTAAATGGGTTGCCAAGTGATAAGACTTGTGAAAATATTTCCAGATTGAGTAACCCAGAACTTTGAGTTTGAGAATATTCTCCTCAAGAGGGGACTGTTCTGCAAAAAATCACACTTGGGATACTGTATTTTGAGACTGTCACTACATGAAGTACATTTTTAAATGCTGCTAATACAAACTGCAGAAATCCATAATCCTCAATTAATGTACGTTGTGAAGTGCACCTCTTGGATGCCAGAACCTCTCAGGTTTGTTTTACGCTTCTTCACCCATACGATTTACAAGCGGATACTTTCACATTGTAAGAATTTCCCCAACATCATGCGTTAAATTGTATTATGTAAATTCTGCATATTATGATCTGTCCAGAATATTATTACTATGCCAACTTGTAGAATTCTTTTGCAAAATTCACACATTATTAATCATAGGAAAATATAATACTAGTAATACTAAGGAAATACACTATGAAAAATCTGCAAATGTCACTTTTTCTGAATGATTGCAGTAGATTGAGTCACATTTGTAATTTCTATTTTATACCTAGTAACCAAGGTTCATACCCATTCTATCAAAACCTCAATGTAATCTGTTGCTATGATCACTATGGTCTATACAGGCATCGTCTGTTTAAGTGTAGCAAAAAGAATGCATCAATAACTTAGTGCATTTATTGTTGTGCACCACCTCATGTGTGTATGATGAATAGAAAATAACCATTGTGGTTCAACCTGATTAACGATACTTAGCTGTTTTAGTGTGATAAACATTCTGTGTCTGATTTCTTTTGAATTTTGGAAAAAATCAGATTTATGTAAAGAGGACCATTAAGACATATGCATAGCAACTTAGTAGAAATTCAGTTTTGTTCAAGCACATTTTTAGAAGCTAGTGGATGTTTCAGAATCTGGCTGACGGAACTCTGAAAATATCTGCAGTATGGCTTCAAACTAGGTAAGACAGGTGAGCCAGAACGTTCAAAAATATTTGAATCATTCGCTTTGTAAATGGAAAGGAAAAAACAGATCACAAGATTGCTTTCACATGACTATTTCTTTCTATTTTTGTGTCAATAATGGATTCAGTTTTAGTTAATGGAAACTAGTGTTGCAATTATATAAAAATTAGACAATTTCTCATATAAAAATCTGTAGATACATGAGGACATTACTCATCATGAAGTAAAATACAAATTGCAAGCAATGCAGCGGTATTGTCTTAATTACAATCCATTCTTTGTAAATACGCAAGTAGAACAGTTAAAGTAATATAAACCCTAAATGTAGTACTACTGTTTCTCTTTAAAATGCTGCTTCTCTAATCCCTGAGTCTTGAAATGATAGTTTTAGCTTGCTTTAGTAAAATATTTTTTCGTAATAACTGTATTCATACCCAAGTAGCAAATCAGATTTTTTATGATAGGCAGCTATTTTAATTGTTTATGTTCTCATGCTTATGTTTCTGTGCAAAAAATCCAAATTTTGTTTCACACAGATTAGTATTTTGCTCTTATTTTTATGCTTGTGCTTGATAACATGAAAACAAGATATTCAAATACAGTTTTCCATTTAATTTGTCTTGAGCTTTGTTAGCTGTGACTGCAGAATTGAACTTAGAGAAGTTGGTGAACATCCAGAGGCTCAGCTTGTAGAAAGCTGGTCTTCTCTGCACAGCAGACAGAACTTTCCAGAGTATAGATATGCCAGATGTTAAGAGATGTGTATGTTGTGCAGAGTGCTTAAAAAATAGCCAACCAAATATTTCTCTGTGGCTGATGATTTTGAATTTGAAAGAGGAACTCTTAAACTCAGCTCTCTGAATGGCTTTAGAACTATGCAAAACACTGCACTGCTTGGCACAGAGGGACAGGCTGTAGGAATAGCCCTATGCTCTGACACAGAGGTTAACACAGACTTCAGCAAAAGGTCATTGGTCATGTATCGAGAGAAATACTAGTGTTTATATAGATTCCAACCTGCCAGCACTCCTAACCCATGAAGTTTGAAGATGTGATGAAGAATAACAATAAATTCTCCTTCTTTCTGTCATCTTCTTCCTTTCTCTTCTTTCCTGCCTTTTGTCTCAGCCCGGACCAGCATTATGAATGATCTGCTGGTACTCAAGGCATTACTCACAAGAACCCTCATCTACACCTTTTCCCTTCTGCTCTAACCCCTTTTCCTCAGTTCTCCCTCTATCTTTTATTCAAAGGATATTAGTGGTCAGTCAGACACACAATGGGTTTTCACCAAGCTATTTTCCTCATTACTTGCAAAGGATCTGTTTGTAGGGATAGGACCAAAAGACAAAGCAGAAGTCTGGTGCTCAGCATGTGCTGAAGCCAAGCACAGTCTGTATCTGACTTTGATTAAGAACATCTATACAGCAGACACGTGCACTTTGAGGGATATGGTACTCCATTCATACCTTCTCCAAATGTTAAACCATCCAGGAAATTAACCAGGAGCTGTGCTGTGTTTAGTGCAGCAGACCTCGAATTGCTCATTTGGAAGGTTTTCAGACCTGTCTGCTGGCATCTGTCACCGTGTTTGCAGTTCTGCCTGGGGCTGGCTCAATGAGGGATGCACACCTAGCCTGCCATTTGAAGAAGAGATGGTGGATGCTTACCAGCAACTCTCCAGACATGTTTTGAAATCGTTCCTGTTCTGCTCAGTTTCGTTGCAGTTTTGTGGCTGAGAGCAGCCTGGTGGATAGGAAATGTGCTATCTTACATCTTCTTCAACTGAGCAGGAGGTTAGGTGGGAGTTGTGCGTTCTGTCACTAGTTGTGCAAGGAGGAAACAAGTCTCTAGCCCTGAGCAGCTCTCCATGAGAATATATAGAGAGAGACAACTCATCTTGAAGAGACCTAGTTGCAAGAAAAGTCTTTTTTTTTTTTTAATGTTTTACAGTAATGTCAACTGCTTTATTGCTTGTCTGAGTACGTGTATATATAATTATCAAGCGATTGTAACATATTGCTAAATATTATTTCTAATGCATATCTGAAATAAGGAAGATATAGAAATATAGTTCTTTTTGTATTTCTTCCCACACCAAGGAAGCACTGATGGAAAAATGTTTACCATACAGATTTTTTGAAACACAATTTCATGGAATTACATATTCTTATTGAACATTCCCAAGAACACTGATTGCAATTGTTAGCTGTTCAGAAACATACACTGAAGAGAACCTAGGTATTTTGGAAAATCTGCAATAAAACCTGGCCTTAGTAGAGCACTAGTCATCTCTCTAGTGGAGGACTCAGAGGTATTTAATTTCTTTATGACTAGACGAGATACATTCTATTCTTACATGTAAGTTTTCTGTTCTCTGCTTGATCGTTGGCTCCGTGGAAGTCAGTGGAGTTATGCAAAGGTTAAATAAAGGTAAGATTAAATTCTGAATTTTCAAACTGCACTGTTATATGTGTAAAATCAATATTTGATCATTGAAAAACACTTCAAGTTTGTTTGAGTTTTGAATGTGTGTGTATACACATATGAATGGTTAGATATTAAGGAAAGCATTTTGTTAAGGGTTTTTTTGGTTTGGTTTTTTTTTTCAGTTCATGGAGATTAACATAGTGAACATGAGTTTTAATTGTGGTGACTTGTATATGGTTTCATGATACCACCACCTGTTCAATACAGCACACATTACCAACAGTTCTCCTGGAATGACTCTGTGTGTATCATAAAAAGTGAGGTTGTTTGATTTTTAAAAGAACAGCATGATAGCACTTTGTGATATGCTCCAGTTTCCTAGCTAATAGGTCAGACAGTCTCTTCTGTCCAAACAGAAGGGTTGAATGCATCACTTCTCTCTTATTTCTGAAGTATGCAATCTAGTTCCAAAGACCATCTGCTTGGGTGCTCTAATATTTCTCCTTTTTATTGTACCTAGCAAAAGTAAGGTGTACGACAATACCCAGGGCATAATTAAGATGGTGCCCTTAAGCTACGTGTGTATTTGTTCTTATTTTCCTGTTTGGAGATTTTAGCAAAAGATACATACGTGTCTATTTTTTTTTTTTTTTTTTTTTGCCTTTCATATGTTTTCGTATTTGATTTTTCTTTCCCAGAAGGAAGAAATGTTTTGTTGCCCCAATAAGCAATGTGACAGCAATGTCAGTGTCTTCTCTGGCACATATGTTCCCAAATTTATGACCAGTACTAGCTTTTTATTGGAACAGTTTGCTACAGCAGTTTACAGCTGAAATAATGATGTGATGTTGAAATATGATATTGCTTCTTTACTGAGATGAAATACTTGCATTAGTATTTGTTTTGAATATAAATATCTCAACATTACTTAGAGGCTATCAGAATGTATTGCCCCTCTGTGGGATATGATAGAGTTCCTATAATGTGTGTGTTAATTCACTAGAAATAATATTTTATGCCACAGTGTATATTTAAAATAGAGGGGAAAAAAAGAGAAATGAAAAACAAAAACCAAATTGAGCTTTGAAATCATTATTAAATAATATGAACACTGTGATACAAGCCAGCATAGATCCCCAGAATATAAATTCCAGAATGCAATTTAAAAAAAGGTGATGTAAAGGATGATTCTGTAGTCAGTCAAACTGAAGTCAGAAGGCAAATCTGTTAATAGACATGCTATGTTCGCTCATGTGCTGTGACTGTGAGATGCAGTGAACATGCCCAGTGCTGCAGCAGTCAGGGCGGTGTAACACTTTTCAAGCCGCTCTTGTGGAAAGAGAAGTTGGAGAGGATAGAATGTGAGCAGTGCTTACATTGGTCGCGTCGGGCAGGGCATGGGGATTTCTGTGCTGGCAGAGCTGTCAAAGCAGTGATTGCCCCCAAGAAGGTCTATCAGGACAAATTCCCCTGGTTTCTTTGGAATTTGTTTTGGAGGTATATAGTTGCTGGGAAAAAAAAACTAATGGTATTAATTCTGTAAACCATTGCTTCCTACCGTGACTCTGTGATGGAAACAAATACATGCACGCGTTGATGGTTTTGTTGATATTTAAAAACCCAACTTCCCAGATATGCTTCTACTAGGTAGCAAATGGAAACCATTCAAGATAAGCATTTGAAAAACCATTATCCCGGTACCATGTTTTCATTGTTAACTCAAGTTAACATTAATAAAGTCATTACTTGAGTCAATTACTCAAGTCAGTGGAACCGTGACTCTACCAAGTCTTCCACCTTTGTTTTGTTTTGTGTGTTATCTCATGTTTGGAAAAGAAGGAAGGAGCATGCATTAGGTACAGAATTTCCAATGGAGGATATCAGTGGGGTATTTCCATAATTCTCCATCACGCAGATGAGGTTTCATGTTGTATTCATACTTTTCTTAGTTTCTTTGTCATGCCACAAAAGCAACAAAAGCAAATAGGTACAATTAGTGGATTTTTTATTAGTTTTAATTGTTTTTGAGAAAGTTGAAGTGGGCATGACTAAGTAAGAGATGACAGAACCCTCTAGGTAATGAAGATTATCACTTTTGCTTACATTTTTATCACAATCATGTTTCTTGTTAAACTCAGAAATAATAATCCTTGTTACTTAGGGAATTAAACATTATAACATTGAGAGAGTATTTACGAACATCTACTTGGTCCAGTGTATAATATCATGGAAAATGAGGTGCCTTCTGCTCTTGTGTCAGTGTAAGATTTCAAGGTCCAATTGAGTCTCAAACTAAGAAAGAAATAAAGAAACAAAACCCAGCAATAACAACAACAAAACAATGGAAGATGTCTCATACCTATGACAACCACATTTGCTGTGAATTGTTGTTTTTAAGGAAAAAAAAAATGAAAGGAAAAAAATAAAAGGAAAAGAAAGATAATATTTTTCTTTCTTTTTACTGCAACTTTTGGGGAAAATATGTCACCTTATGAACTTCAGATTTAACTTTACTGTGGATCAGTCTTCCTTATCAAATGAATTCTAATTTTCTGAACCAACCCTTCCACTTGAGGCTAATCCTTATGGGAAGAGGTAATTTTCCTGTTTATCTTAATTGATATGCTCCCTAAATTTCAATCTGTACAGTAACTTGACCTAGATTATGCAGCCTCATTGGTAAAATAAAGGTTACCTAGCCAAGTTCCATGCATGGTTAATAGTTTTTCCTATGTTTGTAGCAATCATCAACTATCTAACTGGGTTAATCTTAACATTTGAGCCACTGAGTTATATAGCTTCTAATCAGCATTTATTGGATGAAAATTAGAATATATTTTTTCTGATTTTAGCTTCAGGTGACTACTGACTTTAACTTACAGCAAACAGTAAGTTCATGTGTTAGAAATTAATTCTCATGGCTGCAGAAGGTTGAGCAGTCTTGCAAGTATGAGAGGACTTCATGCTCCAGGCATTTTTGTCCTGTACAATGAAGTTGTTAGAAAATGACTACAGTACACTGGGAAAATCTAGCTCTACTGTTATTGTTGGTAACGTTCACAGTTGATTTGTGGTAAAATGCAAGTCACTCTAGTCTGTGAATACATATCTGACTGCACAGGATGATAATTGCTCTGCCTGCACTTTCTATGGCGTCTACTTATCTCAGCTGCAATGATTGATAAAAATATATTCGTACTGATGTTGAACACTTCTAAATTATATAATGATTTTTGTATTATTTCGCATTTACTCTGAAGAAAGTTCATGCTAAATTGAGTTTCAGTGCTTTCAGTATCTTTATTAATCAGAATTGGAAAAGTATGGTATGTTTCCCCTTCTTGCTCAAGATCGATTTTTAAAGCAAGACTTCCTTTTTCTTTTTGTGGAATGATGCAGAGAGTTATGGATGAGGATATCAAGTAACTGACTTCAAACAGAACACAAATTCACTAAAGTGAAAATGATTGTGATAGTTTCCTAATTTCCCCCACAGTGTATGTAAAACTGACTTTTAAAGTGTTTAGTGGATAATGGATCATGTAAGGTCAGTACTAGCCATAGCTGTTATGGCTATTATTTTCTCCTTTCATGGGAGGGTGCTCAGCAAAATGAGATTGTCACGCTCTTTTTTTTTGAGAGGACAGCGACAGACAGTTAAAAGCCTCTTCATGTAAGGATGTTATTTCATAAAGACACCAGCACTGGATTATCCCCTTCACTTTAAACTTCTGCCAGCTTGTACAAAGAGATAAAACAAAATAGCCCCAATCCCAGGGGTGGAGAAGTGCTGGCCAGATCTGCCCATGTCCACAGCTTTCATTTTGATTAGTCACATGTGAGGAAAATTCACTTAGGCTGAGAGGTAAATTTAATACCAGTTATGCCCATGCTGTTCATATCACAACCATTTTCACATGATGCCACTTAATTCCCTAAGAAGCAGAAAGGTAAATCGGTGGCTGGCCAGCTAAGGTGTCATAATGCATTAGGACCAGGGCTCGCTGCAGGGGATAATGGTTCTGATTGCTGTTGACTCATGTCTCCACCAACTGCCTCATGTAAAATAAGTGACATTTAAAAGGCATCAAGATGTGAGAAGAGGTTAAAAAAAAAAGAAGAAGAAAAAAACAGAAGAAGAAAAAGCAGAGTACTAAACTTGCCACTTGAACATAAAGTCCCTTTTTCACCCTAAGTGGTATAAAAATGATAACTCAACATGCCATAGGTGACCTGCACTGCGCTTTGAACTTCCTGTCTTGTGTTTTTAGAGAAAATCTGTAAAATTGCTTCTGGGAACTGCTCCAACATGTTATCATTTATTTCCCATTTAATTTTTTTTTACTTTTATTTTTTTGCCCTCAGATATCAGTCTATTCATCTTTTAAAAAGCTTAAGGCTGAATCAAGTTAGGCAACAGTATACAACAAGAGGCAGCCTAGTCTCTGAAGGCCCATTTAAGTCTATTTTTATAAAGAGAATCAAATTCCAGTTTACAGTAAGCATATGCTTCAGTTGACATCTGTTTCTAAGACTTGGATGCTTTGTTTGCATAACAGGCACCAATAAATGGCCTTGTTTTAAGTCTGCTCACTCAGTTGTATTTGGGTTGTTCAGCTGGGGATTTGAGTTGCAGCTGATCCCCTACCGCTCGTAGCAGATACGAAAGAGAAGAAAAAGAATCTGAGGAAACCAGTCTTATTTATTAGTGCAGATTTCAACATTCTCAGTGAACCGCTTTTCTTTTGTTACACGACCGCTAAATTCTTGTTTGCCCAAGCAGAGAAGTGTTCAAAGTATCAAATTAAAGATAATAAAAAAGGGTGGTGTTTTGGGTCTTTTTTTTTTTTTTCCAAATGTTTTATTTAATAGCTCTTGTATCTAACTCAGCTGACAAAGCCTGGTATTGTGGAGAACATGTAATGTTGGGAATTAAAGGGATGATATGTGTAAGAAATGCATTTGTTTTGGCAACATGTAATTACACAGTATAGTAGGTGTTTGTGTTTTTTTTTTAATGTTGTGTTTTCTTTAAATCACCATGCCCTCTTAATTATGCAGTCTAAAATATACAGTAAATAAAATCTAATGACATCTGCTTTTGTGGTCAAAAATTCTGGACTTCTAAAGGAAAAATACAAAAGTATATATGTTGCATCTCTAGCTTTCAGAATGTAAGCTCTCTGTGAGAAGATGCATTCTGTTGCAATTATTTGATGTTTCTCTGATATCTATAATATAATTTAAATGCATTTCTGCTAAAACTAGAAAATGCCTATAAAGGGGACAAAAATGTATTAGTAGTATCACAGCTGTATAATTACTTAGCTTAATAACTACTGTGGTGTTTTTTTTTAAAGCAATAATATCAGCACTGATTCCTTTTAGTATTTTGAACTTCTCCCCCTGTAAATTATTGTAAGTGCTCTCTAGTAGTTTACAGAATATGTAACATATTTCAAGTGGATTTACTTATCAACTTTTTTTCTGGTGGTACCAACAGCAGTAGTATGAAATATATCTACTCCATTTACTCTTATCCATTGCACCTACTTTCTTTTTCCCTTTAATTTTTATATATGGTAAAAATTTCATTGAAGAGAGATTTTAGATGACAGGACTGTAATTTTAAACCCAATAGAAGAGGTGTAAGCAATTTGAGCTTAGCTGAAGCATAATCTTAGGTTGTCAAGAAGAAACCCATTCTCCCTATGCTAATCAATCAGTATATCAACCGACCAATCATCTCCTCAGCTTAGCATATATCCTAAGGTTTGATATATCTATTAACTGCCCATCATGCAGCTGGTCTCTGGTTGATGAGATTCCCCCTATCTTGGCATTTGGAGGCAGACAACTGAGCTATCACAGCCTCAGATAAATACTAAAGTGGAGATTTCAATCCTGCTCCTGATAGCAAAGACAATCCAGGAATATAGAGCATATTTTCAGTACAGAACACACAGAGAATTACATTTTCAACAGTGTTTTATATTTGAAAATTGCATATATTTATTATCTCTTCTTCATCCATCCCCTCCCTTACCCAGAAATAACAGGAAATTATTCTTATATTGTGACTAAAACTCTTGAAAGGGAAAAAGAGCAACAGGAATGTTCTACAATTTGTTGTTAACTGCTGATTACTGTAGTGGAGACACACAACTACTTTGAAAAAGGTGGTTTTCCTCATTATTGTATTGTTATTACTTTACTGATGGAGAGCTATATCAAAATAGCATTACAACATATTTTGTCCTTAAGGAAAAAGTTTGGAATTCAAAAGATTGTACACTTATCTCTCTAGCTTGAAAGTCTGAGCTCAAATGTCATTAAGAAAAAACGTAGTCTAGCTATTGAATGGTCTACCTGCTATATCGGAATTCACTGTGAAAAGAAATGCTGTAGAAAGCGATGATCTGTTGGCTTTACAGTTAGTAAAAATCAGTATCTGCCTTAAAGAATAATGGGGCCTAAGTGATATACTGTAAAACTTTGCTT
>JAOWBP010001760.1:21714621-21745213 GCA_028571105.1 Tragopan temminckii
GATTGTCCCCCTCTGCTCTGCCCTTGTGAGACCCAATCTGGAGTACTGCATCCAGGAATGGGGCCCGCAATATGGGAAAGATGTGGAGCTGTTGGAGAGGTTCCAGAATAGGGCCACAGGGATGATCAGAGGGCTGGAGCACCTTTCCTATGAAGACAGGCTGAGGGAGCTGGGCTTGTTCAGCCTGGAGAAGAAGAAGATGCGAAGAGACAAGGGGATTATAAAAAGGGGGGAATCAACTTTTTGCTTGGGTAGTTAGTGATAGGACAGGGGGGATTATTTTAAGCTAGAGGAGGAAAGGTTTAGATTGAATGTCAGGGGGAAGTTCTTTGCAGAGAGAGTAGTGAGGTACTGGAACAGGCTGCCCAGAGGGGCTGTGGGTGTTCCATCCCTGGAGGTGTTGAAGACCAGGTTGGATGAGGCCTTGGGCAACCTGATCCAGTACCAGATCTGGAGGTTGGTGGCCCTGCCTGTGGCAGGGGCGTTGGAACTACATGATCCTTGAGGTCTCTTCCAACCCAAGCTATCCTATAATTCTATGATTTGCTTCTCCCTAGAGAGAATCTTAGTGCCACCAAGGGTCTGTGGTCACTATAGAGTTGAGCATACAAGGAAAAATTCCAGTACTGAAACTACAGTGTCAAGAGATGGGGCCCAATTTCTCCACTGGTGTGTGACTGAACAATTCCAGAAGTCAGCAATCATGCACTCACTTTAAGAATCTGATAAACTTCATTTCAAGACCCACCAAGACCTAAAGGTGTTATTATGAGGTTAGCCCATAAGCCTTTTCCTGCCTTCATGTAATTAAATTGGGTATAGTGATTTGCTTATTTTTCCTTTGTTTTGTGACTCAATTCACTAGATCAACTGAGATAGATTCTTTGTCAAATGTAATAAGTTCATAGGCTATGTGTCTCAGTTAAAATATATTATTCTTGACCTTAGAGCACTTCTGTCTCAGAGTGTAAAAGAATGTGTACAGCTCTACAGTGTTTTTCAGATGAATTCTTGGAGCGCCTGTGCTGCTCCTTTACATTATTTATGCCTTGTGAAATAAGGATGTGACCAGTTAGGTTATAGTTTATCACAGTAACGTGGGAAATATGAAAGTATCAGAGAAGAGTGGTTGTCTGTATTTCAGACCACTTTGGAGACTAAATTCTACTCATCATTTTTGCATTCTCCTTTACCATAGTCCACTGAGACACTGATTTCTTGAGGAAGATACACTTGGACTGAAATCTAAGAAGTGATCGAAAACAGTAATACTAGCATATACTAGTTAGTTTCTCAGAAAGCCCTTATCAATTGCATATTTCAAATTCAGGACTGGTTCAATAGCTGGGATATACTGCCATAGCTTAACTGTCAATGAAGTTACACTTCATAATACCAACTGAAGATCTGGCCCATTGTATTTAGTGCTAATGAAAACCGTCACATCAACAGCACTGGATTTTGAAACTTCTTCAGGCAAAAAACAGTCATAAACAAGAGAAGTGTAAGTTCTCTTGTAATGATCTATAAATCTGTGTCAAACCTGACTTGGAAGGATCTGTAAAGATCTTTGTGCTTATTTGGCCTTTCGGAAAAACTCCATCTATTTCCCCTCATTATAAATAACATTTGCTTTAACAGTCTGAATTCCTGTGGAACATAGTTGCATCTGGGTCTGCAAATAGATGAGATGTCTGAAAGGGACACATCCTTTTGCAGGGAACTCAAGAGAAAAGCTTTGTACCAACCAAATTCAGTGTAAGAGATGATAACAAGGCCAAGGTTTAGTACTGTAAGCTTTGAGGCACCTGATGCAGGATGATTATCAATAGTAGAAAAATTGCACTTAAGACTACTTGAAGACATCTACACAGAAGGAATCGAGGCTCATGAAATCTCATGATCTAATGATTTCATTTAAGAGTATGTGAGATGCATATTAGTTGCCAGTTAATGAAGTTCCAAGTATAGTTCTGTTAGAGATGGTCCAAAGCCTTCAAATTGAAGTATGCACACAGTTATTGTTTCCACTTGCACACAAATAACAACTCCTGGCAGCATAGAGCAGATGCTTTGCTAGTGGTTTGGGGAACTAAGTAGAATGACAGTTGGTTAAAGCAGAAACAAAGAGAATTAGAAGCTACTAGGACCACAGATGTATCATTTTCATTTATTTAATTTGATTATAAATAAATTAATAAAATAGACCCTCACAAATATGAGAGAAATCCAACATTCAGACACCAATTCCAAAAGTCCAAACTTTCATGTTCTGTATCAAGTACTTGAGAATGGTAAACAGTATTAGTGACTAGAGTTAATCTATAGGTTGTTACCCTATCTTACTGTGACTTATCTTTAAAATAGATAACGAAATAAATAAACTCCTCATTTCCTCTCTTTATCTATAGACAGAAGTGAATTTTGTATATTCTAGTTGACTAGACAAGCCTACAGCTGAAGTAAGATGGATTATAAGACACTGCAAATACTGATCATAAAAACTATTCATAAAAAATATTCATTTGGAATAACCAACTATTTATCTGGACGTAATTCTTTGAAGTCTTCCTTTCAGAATAGCTTTTTGTTTTGAAGCAAATAAATATGCATGTACTCAAAATTTGGCGCAACGTATTTAAATGATTCAGTTCAAGTATCATTGAATATTCTTTTCCTACACTTCCTCAAACGAGTGCTCATTCAAATCAGATATTATAAAAGCCCGGTGACTAATCCTAAATTCAGGTGTACTACCACTCAGGCTAGGAAGATTGCTAGTTGATCATGCTAAGATGCTCCCTTATCCATTATTGGATCTGAAAAAGAGGAGGATTAAGAATTATCTGACTTCTCAGTTAATGTGCAAATCATCTAAAAGCTCAGCTTAGAAAGGTCTTAGAAAGCAGAGCAGCACTAAAATAATAATGTCCTAAGAATTTTTAATAATATAAATGTGCCATATCACATTTTTAGAGGGAAAATAGAGTTCTGTGATTTATATCTCAGATGGTCTTGTATCCCTCTCTTCCTGTTTTTGTAATTACATGTGAACTATAGGTAACTATAACTATTCTTAATGTTTTGGGTTTTTTTAAATTGCAATTGGGAGTTGTCACCTGGGACAAAATCATACCAATGAAACTTACTAAAAATTATTTTTCCTTCAAGTGAAAATAGAAAACATGTTGATAACTATCTTTGTAAATGAGTATTAATATTAATATATATTTAATTAAACACAGGGAAAGGAAAAGTGTGTCTCAGAAAATATAATTGTGTCTAATGATCTTTGCAGTTTTTTTTCTGTGAGTATTGTTTCTAATATCTTTCTCTGCTTTTGGCTATGGTTATAAAAACCTTCATTGCAAATATTCAAATACTGTTTTTCTTTATTTTCAAGGCACAGGAGAGTCTGGGAACCTGAAGGCGTCTCTTAATGATCCATCTTTGCATTTTTAGGCTAGTTCCTCTGTTTACTCTAGCAATATTTGTTTTATCATTTCTATCATTCCACTATGTATACTTGCCTTTCAAAATCAGTGAAAAGTATTTAAAAAGAGAAGAGAAAATGCTAGTATTTCAAAACCCTATTATAATGCATTTTCAAATATGTCAGACACATCTTTGTTAAAATTAAACCAAGGATTGGTTTTGAGCGAATAGCCCTATATCCTTACAGATGCTGTGGATGGATGCATCTAAGCTGCTTATTATATTGATGGGTTTTGCTGCTCTGCAGCAAATGAAAACAGGCAGCTGCTTCCTCCATCAAAGCAAAAAGCAGCCTGAGTTTTTATTAAACGAGTGTTCATTTCTTCTATTGCCAAAATTCTTACACAAAACAAAAGAGCAGTTTTCGCACATTATTGCTTAACTAGACATGAACAACTGACAGCAAGTGATAAGCCTGTCTGCTTTTCACAACTGGTAATCATTTTTGGAATAGATGTTTTAATATAGTTGAATGTAAAATTTTGTAATTTACATCTACAATAGTACATAAATTTATAGATCCAGGATTTTTTTTTTTTTTTTTTTTTTGCAGGAGAATGAAGGCTATAATCACAAAAGGTTTGTTCCAGTGTTGTTTAATTTTTAATAACTATTTGAAAACTAGGTAAAAAAAAACACACTCACAACACAATCAAATTCATTCATTTGAAAAAAGGATGTTAAAGACAATCATACAAGTACATTTGTACAGCTTGCCAATTTTTCTTATGGAAGAGGTATGTATACATTTACAGCTTTGACTTCTTACTGTATTTCCACATCAGTTCCACTGAGCCTCTTAAGTTTTGCACTCTAAAAGAAATTTGCAGATTGCAAACCATCATGTTTCCCTCCTAGTCATGAATAATAATGAGAATGAAAGTGAGAGATACAGTGCTGAGGCCATTTTGCCTGGGCTGAAGATCTCAGCCTGTGCTTATACATATTTTCCAATGATCTGAATATCATAAATTCTGTTTTAGATTGAAAGGGAGACATGAGTTTCTATAAAATGTATGTGCATAGAAAAAAATGGTGAGATGTATTTCTCTTTTTATCTTCTATTTCTTCTAGTGTTCATGTATCTATTCAAACTCACTTATAGCAATCCTGCTATGGAAAAGTAAGCTAGCCATTCTCCCTGTCAAAAATTGTTCCTCTTCACGTGTTAGTGTCAGGCACAGTAAGACTAGGGTGTTACTGCTAAGGCTGTTAAGTACTTTTATTAAAACACTGTATGTGTTTTTCACTGAAGTTGTTCATTTCTAAATGCATTTAAGATTGATTTCAGTATTCAGAGCCTCACATTAGACAATTGGACTTTCAAATCTGGTTAGCTCTTACATTAATACTTGAAGTGGCCAAGTGTACAGGAGGGCACAGTGTTCTCTAGTTCCTCTTGAAAATCTGCTCCCAGGCTGAATTTTGACCTCAGTTGGAGAATAGTTTTATAATTATGTGCACACTATGTGCAACCAATTTAGTGAAACTGACCCTTCTTTTATCTGCTTGTGCTGTAGATGGGTATAAATGTAAACATGAGAATACGAGTTTGAAAATTGGATTTCTCTGTACTGCAGACTCAATAAAAAGGGGTTTTTTTTTTTTTACTGTTTTTTATTATTTTTTCATCACATCAATTCTCTTTATTTCTTCATTTGTCTAAAGTGACTGAATACTTGTCATTATAATAGTATGAAAGCCATTTTCTATGGAAGGTTTTCACTTCTCTGTATGTGAATTTTAAGGCAGCTAAAAACCTGAATGTTTATGGTAATAGTGCCTTGTTATGTGTGTTTGGGGTTTTCTAAAACTAAATACACCTTAGGTGGGATCTTAGGTAACATGGATTGATGATATCCTTTCATTTGTGTCAGATTTGGTGTGCTAAGTGAGTGGAAATAAGTCCTACTTGTCTATACTGAGCAACATTTTTGATAGCTTTTTTATATTGATTTGGTATTTGATGTATGGAGTTTCACGAAAGTTGAGAGCTGGAAGTGATTTGAGAACTAGTCATGCAACGTATGTACAGCAATACAGTTAATTACATGCTCTTTGCTCAAGCAGTTACCTAAATTAGGACAACCATGCTATGCATTGCTAGCAAGGTATATTTGGCAGATGTATGCTATGCATCCACTCTTTCTTAGTCTTAATAGTACTATCCACAACTTCATCATTTTTCTTTCTTGTGCTTCATTAATACAACAGCTCATAATATTTGTTAAAGCCTTGTTTTGACTTTTTCTCCAAATTGCTGTGCTATAGAACCTTGATTTTTACCTGTTCTCTCACTTTTCTAAGGCCTCCAGCAGATGTACCGTGCTTCTGGCTGTGCTCAGTGGTGCTGATGCACAAAAGCTAACCAGAAGGAAATCGTCAAACTTACCTTCCCTTGTGACCAAAAAATAAGGCATAATTAATGGAAAACAAGATTTCATACAGTGAAATTAAAGTGATAACTGTGCTACAATACTAGTTTCTGCCCTCCATCAACGATATATCTTTCATAAAGTCAGTAAAACTTCATTGCTCAAAAAAAAATTGCTGCTGTTTGGTTTGAGACATTATTAATCTCTTTGCCTCTATTGCTTTTTTTGCTCCCAATTCGATGACTATTAAAGCAGGTATGCTGATTTCATGTAGCCCACAATTAGGACATATGAGAAAGATGTATTTGAGGATATTAAACTGGGGAAGATGGTTGAATTTAACGATGTAAAATGCCCCTACATTTAAGGGTTAATATTTACAGGAAACTTCAAGTTACTATGGTGCTGTCACACAGCTTAAAAGTGCAAATAAAAAATAAACATTGATAAAGTAATGTTTTTAGTTCAGACGTCTTTACATGTGGCTGTGTGAAGTGCTAGGAAAAAGTGACAAAGAAAACTTCCTATTTGGCTTGGCTTGGAAAGAAATTTGTTAATCTCATAGTACAAGTGAGACATTTGAAGGACAGCTTTATACCTTCTACTCAGAGCTTCAAGGGATGGTTCACCTGTCACCTCCAGTTGTGCCTTTGTTTGCTGCCTATAGCAGTGGCAGACAGTAGAGCAGAGTTGCACTAATCTCGTGCTATGCCAATTAAAGTAATCAGCAGCTACTCTGACTTCTTTGTGCCTATGAAGCAGTGCAGAGAACTAATGGCTCCAAAATCAAATGTCTTCTTTAAAAAGGCAGTGTCTTAAAATTCCCAGCACTCCATCATTGCTGAACATTTTCTGGTAGATTGCCGTACTTTAAGAACTTTACATCAGATATCAGTATTTGCTATCCAAATGTATGGTGGCATTCTTTAAAATTTGTGTTAAAGCCGCAGAGGAGAAACAGAAATTATTTTTTTAATTATTGGATAGTTTATTTTTAGAACAAAATTTTCTGTAATCTCACAGAGAACTCAGCATTTCAAAATGGCAGTAGATTGTAATAGAACAGGCAAATAAACAGATTTTTTGTTACTTTGGAGAAGTGATGCTCCACCTGATGGTTACACAAAGCATTTTCAGAGGGGAGCCTATGTTATTTATTCAGTGTGAGCTGAAGTTTGGGTTGTAGAACAGGTTTGGAGAAACCTGGTTTATGCATTCTCAACACTAATGTGCTTTTTTATTTTTTATTTTTTATTTCTTGATGTGTTTTTTCTCTTTGGGAAAAGTTTGGGTGTGTTTTTTTTTTGTTAAATCATACTTCAAGGATTTTGGATGAGTCAGGCGTTATTGTTGACCTTCCCAGAATGTAATTCAGTGTATTTAAGTAACTTAATCTGTCTCTGTCTCCCACTGTGGTTCCTAACCTGAAGAATTTGAACAATAGAAATTCACTATGTCATCAAATTCTTGCGAGGTAAGATCCATTCTTGTGGTGAGATGTTATAATGTGGTGATAAGTGCTGTAGAAATGCATTTTGTATGTGTCTGTATATATATAACATTTCGTCATCTGGCATAATACTATTTAGCGCTAATGTCTTTCTAGCATTACCACTGCAGTGTTGTCACAAAGCTGTCTGGAAGTATAGACTTCATGGGCTTTATGGCACATTTACAAATGGGATGGTAAACATTTTGTGGAGCAGTGGATCCATCCTAACAGTGAAACGTTACCTGCTGAGACATGAACTGCTGAAGGCATCATCACAATCCTTCTTGAAGTCATCCTAAATTCCAACACAAATTAGTTTTTTTATTTGTTTCAATAAATATTCCAGTGCTTTCTGGCAGTCCTCCTCTGTTTTCTCGTCGTAGTTTTCAGGGTGATAAATATCTTCAAAAATGCCAGCAAATGGTGTGAAACATTTATTTTTGCTAAATGAAACTCTTGGTTTGCTCTGTTTCCTTTTACACTGAGATCTGTAGCCCTGCTGTCTAGGTCTTTTAGTATATTTATAGCCTTTTAGATTCATATGCCATTTGGGGGTCTTTTGATATTCTTTTGCCTATACAAGTGTAAATAATTGACCATTGTGTGTAAGTAATTGCACACGCAAATAGGTACCCATCCAATGTTGTGTATTTATAATCAAATTCACAATTCAAATTGACAACAATTTTATTTTAGATATCAAATAATTATTGTATATTATTGTTAATACATGTATTATGTTAAAATTTCACAGGGAACTTAATTCATGTATGCATATCAGTATGTGTTTGCAGGAAACAAATTATGCTTTTAAAACTTTGTGGTAGCTTTTAATTCAGGAATTGCTGTATTTCTGCGTTACAGCTGAGCATTTTCAACAGAAGTAGAACTATCTTATACTTCAAAATGTAGGTCATTGTACTGGTAAATGTAGGTCAGAGTGAAGGGGAAGAAGGCAGCATGCAAACTCCTCCACATTCATCTTTAAGCTTATCCTTGTTTTGAAGGCAAAGAGGCTTACCTACCTGTTCAAGCACGAGAAGCTTTTTCTTTTACTAAAATTAACACAGGTATTCTTGCTGTTGGCATCTTGGCTTAGCTGGAAGCGCTGCGTGTTTCCACACTTGAGACCTGTGCTTGTGAAAGAACTTCTGACTGCCTCTTCTTTAGCTGCCAGCGGGGTGATACCTTCTTTCCTATGGAGTGGGGAAGAGCCATGTATGTTACCAGCCTTAAGAAGAGCCTTGTCTTTCCGAAGGTGCTTTTCCCTTCTCTCAGCACAGAGCTATCTGATATTCCTGCAGTTTCAGCCAGTATCAACATTGTAATGGTAGCAGGGGAAAGAACAGTGACCCCTCATAAAAGATTCAGTGACACCATTTAAAGTGCCCTTTCAATAATAACCATAGAAAAGTGAGAAACATTTGACTGAGTGCACTGAAAACTCTGATGTTGAAGTATTTTGTTGCATTTGACAAGTATTTTGATAAATCCACTCAGGCTAAAAGTTTACTATGAAAGAGTTTATTTTTTTTTATTTTATATTGTGTGTGTGCGTAATGTGAGATAGGTAGCATTATAAATGTTATTAAATTAGCCATGTCTTCACTAAATATTTTTAAAAACACCACTTTTATTACATGAGTATACACCAGTCATTGCAAGCTGAAACATTCTTTATGTTGTACACTAAAATATTTAAACAGTTATTATATTTATTGCAAAATCTGTCATTTTAACATATTGCAATGCTCAAAAGCATTGAATTGCTCAAAAGAGAGATGGAAAATCCTGTACAATTCTTAGTGTATGTTTCACTGAAGAATGGGTAATCGTGTGTGAATATTTTATTTTAACCCTTAGCAGTCCAAACAAAATAGCACATTCTTTAATATCTAATCAGCCTTACCAGTAAGAAGCAGGACATATAACATTGCTTTAGTGTTTTTGTCCTACATACAAATTGTCAGTTTGGATTCTTTTGTTGGTTTTGTGTGTTGTTTTTTTGTAACCTGTAAGATCTTTGTCATACAAAAGTCACATGCAAAGTTTTGGCCAAATTCTGCCTAAGCTTTTGCTGGACTTGCGTGCAGACAACACGTTCATAAATTTTAATCATTTTTCACTGCGAGTAAGGCTAGGTCAGAATATTTATTGGGTGGACAGGAAGAATTACGTATTTGAGGGTTACCATCAAGCTGTAAGTGATTTAAAAGGAAGACAACTTTTCTCCCAAACTTCTGCTTCCATTAAATATGCTGTGATGTTTTAAAGTCTTTGGAGAAGAAACAATTACAAAAAATAGTCTAAAGAGAGAAAGCTACATGGAATTCAATTTGCCTGCCTGGAAACATCTAAAGGACGCTCCCAAATGTCTGTTTTTAAGTTTACTGAAACCACTGAAGTGTCTACAGTTTATAATACTAAGTCAGGCTTCTGTCACAGTAATTCGTAATGCTATGTGTGGTGGGGGGAGGCTAACCCTAGTTTTGACCTGTGGATAGACGTGAAGCATGTTTTCTTATTGCTAAGCAACGACAGATGGAAAACACATACAACTGTAATTTGGCTGCCTATGCCTTTGATTCATCCTCCCTTAAATCCGGGAGCCTATCTCAAGTGCCTGAATGTGAGCCTCTTTTCCCTAGGCTCCTCCAGCAGTACAGACAGATGCCTGCAGGAGAGCGTTGGGCCTGCAGGATTGCATTCCCCGCTCCATGGGCTGCTGTGCTTGAGTTAGATTATTCCTGTTAGGTGGGAAACTGGCCCAAAGTAACAGCAAGTTTCTTGAGTGACTGTTCTTGAGGGGGTAAATTTGCATGGGGTGCCTCTTAGTATGTGACAGGGTTGGAAGCGACCTCTGCAAGTTCTGTGCTGGAAACTTACAAAGTCACAAACAGGATGAAGTAGGTGAAAAAATCAGGTTTGCTCCTGTCTGCTCCCCTATGGAAACTGGAGGGTCTCAAATAGAAAGTGCAAAACAAGAGAGAGGAAATGTTTATTTATGCAGTGCAGTAAAACTGCGGTGCTTTCTGCCATGGGCCATTGTAGCCGAAGAAGATTTGCATAAATCCAAAGGACAACCAGAAAAATCTTTTGGGGGCTATGAAACAGAACTTAGGAGTTGTGCCTCAACAGACTGCCAAGGAGTAGAGGAGATGATGATGAAGAATTGTGCTGTGTTCTTGTACTAGCCACATGATCATCCTTAGCATGTTTCTTAGGGTCAGACTGAAGCTAACAATAGCTA
Organism: Tragopan temminckii; assembly: GCA_028571105.1. NCBI lineage: Eukaryota > Metazoa > Chordata > Aves > Galliformes > Phasianidae > Tragopan > Tragopan temminckii. Next base: position 21,725,234 of record JAOWBP010001760.1, read on the forward strand.
AGAGCCCTCCCCAAGAAAAGAAGCAAAATAAAAAGGAACCGGGCAGAAATGATATGACTAGAGAGGATAACTAACAAAGGAGGCTCCTATCCTCTGTTAGAGACGGGCTACAAGGCAAGATGGACCTGGAATCTGGACCGATAATAGCAGTTTGATGTTCATGTGGACGACCAAATGTCAGAATTCTTTTTTTTTTTTGGAATTAAAGTGTACGTAACTTTTAAAGTCTTGACTATAATACTTATTTGTATGCTTGTATATTCGTGTGTAGGAGTATATCTGTATAAAGTAAATTTCTCTTTCTCTTAGGATGAAGTCTATGAAATCTTCAGCTCGAGTGCTTAGAATCAGAAATGTGCCACTAAAAGTTACATTTGTTTTATTCCATGGTACTGTGGCAAGTTTGAAAAATGAAACAGTTGCTAAAGATCTGCAAATGGTGGTACATGTCAAATCACTTTAGACAAAGAAAGATCTATTCTAAGAATGTGAATGTCTTTTATTTTATAGGTCTCTGGCCATCTGAAGAAGTACTGGCTTACTACTGCCTAAAGCACAGGGAAATATTCAGGTACAGATCTGAACATAAAAAGATATTTTCCAATCTATTGGTTTTATTGTATCTGCATGGTAAAGATTGCTATGATTTAAGTCTTCAGATTAAATTTAAAATGTTCAAGGTGAAAGCATGTTGCTCTTAACAAAGAATTCTGAGCTGCCTTTGGGTACTAATATTGCACAGCAAGCTTTCTGCTATATGTCAAAGACTTTTGATTTCCACTCAAGGCGTTTTATTTCACTTTGATTTTTGGGAAACAAAAGTGAAGCTCCAATCGATCAGTACTGATTGTGAAGGTCAGGAAAAATAAAAGACATTCTTTAAACCAACATCTGTTGCAAAAGCAGGCAAAAAATAACCTGATAAAGTACATAATAATTCCTGCATATAGTGATGGAAGAATTTGCACCTCTATTTAAGTTTTATGAAATATTTTTCAGACATCCTGTAGTTCTGAATGTTCTATTTTGTTTATTTTTCCTATCTTCTGAACTTGTAGAAGACAAGCACCCAGTAGGAATGCTGAAAGACAAAACTGTCCTGCATCCACCTTCTCCCCCTTGAGTATACAGAGCTTTGCACTTAGAAATTTGTATAGTTTCATTGTCTAGGAGCATGAATGAAGTGTGACAACACTGCATTTGCAGGCCTAAGTTGTGTTCTGAGGAAGGTTATGGGGCTAATACCAAGAAAACCAACTTGGTGTATGCAGAATCCTACTCTCTGTGTACACTCGGTGTTGGGAAATTAGAGAAGAACAAGCTGTCTAGTCTATGAGTCCTTGCCCTTTACACCAAACCTGAGCTAATTCCTTCAGATTGCTGACTCCACTCTGAAGTCAATGATCATAGAATTATAGAATCGTTTCAGCAAGAAGGGATCCTTTAAAGGCCATCTAGTCCAACTCCACTGCAATGAACAGGGACACTTATGGTTAAATGAGGTTGCTTAGAGTCCCTGGCAGCCTGACCTTGAGTGTCTCCAAGGTTGGGGCATCCACCACCTCTCTGGGCAACCTCTCTCAGTGCTTCACCACCCTGATTGTAAAGAACTTTTTCATTATATCCAGTCTAAATCTTCCTTCTTTTGAAACCATTTTCCCTTGTCCTATTGCAAGGGACAAGATCTGGCTCTAAATCTTACCCTGGTTTATACAGCCTCATTTTTACTCCAGCAGCCACCTGAATGAAACCCACCCCACCAGAGGAGGTAGCTAAGGAACATCTTTGCTTCACTTCTGCTGCTGCTGTACTATCCTTCTAGAGCTTTACCATCCCAGCATGTATAGCAGCTTGTACACTCTGTTTTCAGAGACTGTTGGCAGTAAAATTCACAGTGCTAGTCACTGAAGTGTGTTTTCCTGCCTTGGGTAACCAAACCTGCAGTAAGCATAGAGAAAATCACAGATTCAATTCCTGAGTACTTGGGGGTTCTGCCCTATGAAGAGCACAACCAGAGCAGAGTTTCTTATTTTAATTCTCATTTATAAATGTCCGTAAGAATTGCTAATATGGGAACTTTGCACTAGAGTGGTTTATATTTGTGAACGTCTGTATTACGTACATGCAAATTTGGTTCAGAATGCACCAAAAATCCCACACTGGATGCTTTCTTTGTTTATTTTGATAAATGAAACAAGTGCCTTGTAAATACTGTAACATACAAGCTTAGGTATATATACATATAGATATAACATATGGCTTGGAAAATCAAAATTTATGTGAGGAAAAACCTATAATTATTCTATCTAAACCACAAACTGCAAATTTCCCACAATCTTTTTTTAATTCTCACTGGGTTTAGGTATGGCTTGTTCCTCCAAACTGTGTCTGTCTTCATTCTCATTTCCATTAAATAAGACAAACAATTTGCAAAGAAAATCTGCAGTCTCAGTGAAATAAATCTATGCTACCCAGATGGTGAATGTGTGTTGTCATACAGCATAGTCCAGTGGCCTCAGTGTACAAAATATCAGTGCCTGTATTCTGGTATCGAGGTGACATCCAAGGTGCTCAGCTTAGATTGAGTGGGGAAACGGTATATAGAAATAGATTTTAAATCATGGGTGTTTTAGAGGAGAAGGAGCACCAAAAAGTCTGCCAAGCTGAAATTCCACTTTCTGCCAGTCAAAACTATTTCCGTGGGAACGCTTCTGGCAGCTGTAGCAGTTGCCATAGATTTAGCTGTGAAGCCGTTGTGCTCCCAAACCGAAGCCCTGCCTTGCCCTAACTGCTGCCTCACGCGGTTTCCGCGCTCGCTCAGCATCCCTTCCTCCCTCCCTCCCTCCTCCCTCCCGGGGCAGGCGGGGGCTGTGGAGAACATTCTTTATGGCTCCCCCTGCAAGCCCCCATCCGGCACACTCTGTGCACCAAATTATTTTTCACTCTCACATCTTAATAACTGCCTGCTATGGTCTGAGCTAAAAGCAACCTTTTAGACGGTGTATTCAACCCTATGCTTGGGCTCAGCTCGGACTCTTGACGCTAACTTCGTTTGGTTTTCTGTGGCTTAACTGTTTGCAGTTCCTTCCTTGTTCCTAACAGTATTGTTTGTAGGTCACTAGCGGTTTTAAGTGCTAATTGAAGGATCGGATTTCTTCATGGGTAATTGTTTTGTGGTATATAGCGTGTTTTAAAACTTCTCTTTTTTAATATTGAAAGGCTTTTGAGCATAACTATGTAGAGCAATATATAAATAATATTAATTTCTCCATTTACTTCTCTAACTGTTTTTGCAAGAATGAATGTGGATTAACATTGTTATCCTTTCCTAACAATTATCTTTCGCTACTCTAGCTAGTTTAGTTCTAAAAGACAGAGCCATTGACAAGGGAAAAAAGGGAACCTTCTCAGATTTTTCAGCTCAGCGGTGGTAATGTTGCACTGAACACTAATGAGGGAACCCCCACTGGTTTGCCTGCTTTGTGACTTTTCTATTTCATAATTATTTTTAAAACGCAAAACGACATGAGGTAGCCCAGTCATGTCTCTACAACTTCCTGGTAGCTCCGTTCTTACTGCAGATGGCAATTTGTTCTTGTAACATATATGTCTCTCTGACCATTTTCATCTAATTTGTATGGGTTCTACCATTTCCTTTCTCTCTTTCAGGGACCTTGCTGTGTGTGAGCTAGGGGGTGGCATGACATGCTTGGCTGGGCTCATGGTAGGTCTTTTCTCAATTCCAATCCCATTCAGAGGAAGAAACAAAAGGAAAAATGTTCCAGTGCCTCCAACTGCTGGGTCAGAGAACTGTCAACAGCCTCAGCTGCGGTCAAGCTGCAGAGTCTTGAGAGACCTTCTAGATTGACTTGCTTTCGTATCATATTGATTTTATGGTTGCCTCGATGAGCAGAAACATTTTACCTCCGTGTAGTCAATATCTCTTGTTGTGACATTCCAGGCCATGTATGGTCTGTCTTTCATTGCCATAGCTGAAGCTTTTTTTTTTCTTTTTTTTTTTTTTTTTCTTTTTTCTCAGATTATAGTCCCATTTGCTAAGATACAGGAATAGCCTGGCGAATCACAGTTGGAGCACCATGATATAGCTGCTAATGTTTTGCCTGCATTATTACACCAACAAACATGATCCAGAGCTCTCAGTAATTAGATTCTTTTGAATTAGATTGGCCATTCAGGAGAGTCGTTCACCATTCTCTGGGTTCTGAGTCATGTATTCAGGAGATATTATGTAGCAGTGCAGTGCATTAGACAAGTTTTTATGTCTCTACAAATAAAAGCATATTGTTACACTGATTGGCATTTGACAAACCTGTCGCTCTTATACAATGTGTCGAGGTTACAGCCCAATGTGCGAGCATGTCAAAGCTCACAAAAAAATTACCCTTACAAAGCCATCTGCCTGCAATGCAAAGTTATATGAAGGGCATCAGGCAGTCAGACAGAAGCAAGCTGAAAGGCAGAGTGACAGCCTTGTATGATGGCTCTACTAGATAAACAGAAGCCCGCAAATGAAAGCCTCTCAGAATACCATCATCCGCTGTCACAATGCAATTACGGAACAGAATGATAGCAAGATAGAGGCTCCCGCAAATGGAATGATAAAAGTATTGACTGATTTGATTGAATGATTAAAATAATGCAGACATAAAATGAAAAAAGATTGAAGATTGTTACAGAGAAATAGGTGAGGAAGCATGATACTGAAGGCTTGTCACTCCTGTCTTCACTTCCACACAGACAAGCATATTTGCTCATTGTTTGCTGTGCTCTTTTTTTCAGGTTGCTATTTCTGCAGATGTCAAAGAAGTTCTGTTAACTGATGGAAATGAAAAGGCCATCAAAAGTATCCTTATTCAGATAGAAAACTGGTTTGCTGTGCTCGTTCGTTTTTACTGGCTGAGTAACAATCGATATAAAGACAGACAGCAAGGGGTATATTAAGAAAAAGTCCCCACATAAGTAATTAAAAAAATAGATGCAGAATATCTTGAGCAAAGCTGCAGCTTCCCTCATTATGAATCTGATATTTTCTTCATTAATTAAAAATGTACGTGTTCGTATACAGCAAGTATAGCAGTAAATGTTTGTCTCATGGTTGAGTGCTGAAGGATTCTGTGTGTGTAAGCTGCACTTACAGGAGGTACAGCAGTGAATCAAATCATTAGCTCTCCTTCGTGTATTCATTTTGCAGGAGAAACTAGGTTTATGGGTGATGTTTCATATTTTTGTTTTTAATTATATTCCTTTTCTTTTTTATTTTCATATATTAGCCTCTTAAAAATGCATAGTATTTTTATATTGCCATAGTGTATTTTGAAATGCATACTTTCATTACTGGTATAAGTTGTAACTGCCTACCAATTGCCCATTTAGTGTGTCTAAACAATTATCAATTTATCACAGTGTCCCTTGATGTAAGATTACAAAACTCCTCTGTCCCATGTAGAAAGTATTTTATTATATGTCTTATAATATTATGTTAGAATAAATTGCTATTATGCCCTTCTAATTTGAGCACATAGTTCAGAAAATTGAACTGTACTTTGGATAAGCGAGAGAATGAGTGAGCATAATTTGTGGCCACATTAAATATCAGCACAGAACAAGAACAGATATATATAGTGAATACTAATAGCCCTTAGAAATTGAGAGGGAAAAAAAATGGAATATATCTATTTGCCTTTTTCCTTGGTAATCTTTCCATTTGCATGTTAAGGCAGACTAGTTTTTCAGGTTTTGGGCCCTGCATCGTAAAAATTGTTTAGATTTGAGTTTTGTATGTATTTGAAAGCCAACATGATGAATCTTTAATGAAAAAAATCAGTTAAATGATGTTGTGGCTTAGGAAAACAGCAATTGCTTATGACTGATAAATCAGATGTAACAGTGCAATGATGTTGGCTACTATAGCCAAAAACACTCAAAGGTAACTCAGACAAGTGTAATTGCTTGCATTTTCACAGTTCCATGGAAATCAAGAGCCCGTTATATCTTTTAATACTTGAAGGAAACCTGATAAAAGTCTCCTTTTTCTTGAAAATTCAAGTTCACTGTCATGTTCCAAGGAATATATATATTTTGCTAAAATATAGCTGACAATAGGCATGAGCTGAGGAGAAAGTACTCACAATTCTGTGCATTTTATACAGCATCTCCTCTCCCAGTCCTTCTGTCATTATGAAAATAAAAAATGTGGGAGAAGAAAAGTGTTTCAAAACTAGTCTAAGAAAACAAACAGACGTCTTCTGAAAGCAGTTATTTAACAAAAGGTCATTTTACCCACAAAAAGCTTCAGGTGAGCTCAGTAATCATCAAGTCAGCAAATAGCTTGTGTAGCAGATTCCACAAACATACCTGAACTTTTTGGAAATTTAGAAGTCATCCTTAGCAAGGAAAATGGATGCGCGCTAGAAATATCCAGTAAGTCTTTGGAATAAAGAAGTTAAAGCACTTTATTTTCTGAAGAAAGTACACTAATATAATCCAATTAGCACGCCTTTGTTTTTTACAATATGTTGTAGAAATATATTTTATTTCTGGAAGTCTTGCAAGAAGTTTTCATCTGCATTCACTCAGTGAATCCCTTTCAGAGGTGTGATTGCTGGAAGGCACTAACAAGAATTTATTTTTCTTTTTTTAACATTTGGTGCTCTGAAGGCTCAGCATTCAAAATGCTTTTATTGTGTTGGATTTTACAATGGGCTTAATATTAGCAGGGTGCCAAAGTGCAGCAGACTAAGAACTTTACAGTGTAGGTAGAAAGTATTCCTAAAAGCATACATAATAAAATTTATGTTGCATTTTATGTGTTTTATAGACTTCAGTAGTAATTTTATGATCTGTCTTATGGTAATTTTCTTTTGCCTTCTTCTGTATAGTGATTAGCTAGAACAGGAGTTCAGGCTAAATTTAGATCTGTTTCAGCCACACCAGACTTAGTGAAATCTGTACAAATTTTCAGAGTAATAGGAAATAGTTTCTGGCTTCAAGTGTCGCAGCCTACAGATGATATATTTCTGCTAATTTTTACTATGGCTGGTGTCATTTTTTAATTGCTTAGTGCACCAAATTAAGTTAATGTGGGATAAAATACTGTTTTCTTGTCTAGATTCTGCTCTTCAGGAGCAGTTAATGCCTAGTATTATGTTTTTTTATGTAGATATTATACATTAAAATAATCTTGTTTAAAAATTACTGTTTACATCTTCCCTTTAAATTTCTTAGGAAGCTTAAATTACATGCCAGTCATACTATAATATCCAAAAATTACTTTCCAAAAAGTAAAAGTGGTTGTCAACAAAAAAGAAAAAAATCACTGTCAGAAGCCAGGAAATCACCAAGCAAGCCTGCTAATTATTCTTAATGGGCAAGATGAGCACATTAAGAAACAAATGAATACATCAGTGAAATGTAATTGAAAATCGACCTGGCAATAGTGCATTGCTTCTGAGAATCTGCCTTTGTATTATCATCATCATCATAATTATTGTTGTTTTTGTTGTTGTTATCGCTATTCAGTGAGCGTAACTAACAGCCTTGCTTTGTGAAGTCTCAAGCTTTTGAGGATTTGATTTTTCTTTCAGTTTTTGACATTTCTCACATTATTCTCCATTTCATACTGGCATACGAGGTATTCACGTGCATGTTGTGAATACATATCTGTATTAGGATACGTTATTGAAATATTACAAGCTAATACAATTGATGAATGTGTTAATTTCAAATCATTGTTGTGATTTTAACTGCTACACTGTAAAATACGTTGCTGTATTTTATATTAATCAGTGGTCTTATGCATGTGGTTTACGGAATTTTTTAATGGATATTATAATTTTAGTTACTAAGCCATTGAAAAGGTTTCATTCTAACTCATTCTTTTTCCCTATCATTGGCAGATTTTAATTGTTTAGCAGATCATTCTCACTGACAAATCAATGAAGTAAAGATGGATGGTCTTGCTTTTTCAGCTTCGTTCAAAACTTTATTGTTGATTTTATCTAAGTTCTTTCATGACATTTTAAATGAAGACAGTTTTAAAAAAGAAAAATATAGATATTTACATCAAATATTGAAGATTTACATAGGCAAAGTATCAAATTCATTCCTCTTTGAAATTTTGGGTGATATTCATCCCGTTTCAATTTAGGTCATTTCTATGACAGATTTCTGCAGAACTCTGAAAGCATCTCTGTGCACTTCATCATGGCCACATCTGAAGATACCATTCATTTTTGTAAAAAATTGTCTCTTGTGTCAGAGAGGCTGTGTATCTTCTGCCTTAGCTCTGTTTCACACCATGCAATAGTGACTTGAACTGCTGTCTAAAAGCATCAATAATACAAAACATTGTTGCAGTGCACTATAATGGCCATTAAAATATAGTGTATGGATCTTTCAACAGTCCTGGGAAATTTAGGTTAAAGAGGTCATGTTCAGCCTGAGTGCCTGAAGACATGGGTTTATAAATTATTTAAAAAAAGCTAGTGTTAACATGGTTATAACAATTATTAATAGTTTTGCCCATTTATATAATTTAAGTGAAGTATAGCTAATTTATCAGTAACGTTACTTCTACCTCCACTGAAAAAACAGCATGCGTTGCTCATGAAATTATCTATGCCTTCCTATTGCTTCACAAGTATTGACCATGTATTACTACTTCCCAGTGCATAATATGGAAAAGATTTAAAAGGCACGTGCGAAGTCCAGAGATTTGTTTAAACCACACCTCTGTCATTTCATCTCTAATTTTTGGCTTCACAAACTATCGGTTGTCTTTTCTTCCACAATGTTTGGATAGAGACTTTCCTAAAATAACTTATCTTAAATGGTCAACAAATTTAGGAAGACCCATTATAAGATTTCAGCATAACAAAGAAAAAGTTACATTAGTCATTTTTAAAATTAGTCTGACATTAGTGTTCAGTTGTCTTAAAAGAGCACTTGCATCCAACATATTTTGCACACCTAGAAATATCCTCCTCATTCGCATGGTGTTTCCTGTATTTTAACTAAGAATGAACTATCATTGAGGTCTTTAACAAAATTGTCCCTTTAAGGTAATTTTTGATACTTGAGAGTGAACCATTCAAATACTTATGGATTCACACTAGATGCCAGTTAATGTTCTCACAGTTCCTTGTTTACTTGCTACACCTTTTACTTGCCAGTAACTACACTAACACTAACTACAAATGATTGATTATGAAGTTTATCTTCCTAGGCATAGGTGACTGAACACTGCTCCCTTTGATTGAAAGCTCTTGCACTGGCCTGCCTGTGTGGCTATCCGAATTTGTTATCTATCTTCCAGGCTGAAAGAGGCAGAGACATGAAGCTGAGGGACTCTTGCAGTGCTTATGGAGAACAAAATACATTTGTTGCTTTATGCTCTCCTCTATGGCAGTTCCACAGCTTTATCAAGAAAGAAAATGAACTAGAAACTCCTTTGCTTACAAGTGAAGGTGCTCCTGATGCATGCTGGATTTCATACAGACAGAGCCAGGAATAAAGGTGCATACCTTGTGGCAGTACTGGACCTCAAAACCAAAAGCTTCCAAAGCCTCCTTACTGTGATATAGCGATACAGTTGAAAGCAGCACCAACTAAACTGCAAAGTGAGCATACTAAGAAATTTCCGTAATTCTTATAGTTGTAAATAATAATTCCTTTTAAATATAAGTAAGATAGGGAAATCTTTTTCTGCATCTTCAATAGCTACAGCACTAGCCGTTCTAGAAATTGAAGTGTTAATGAAGAAACATTCAATAGAGGTGGGCAACAAGAACAAGAGGCTGGGTAGATTTATGGCAGTCAAACTAGAGTAGCATTATGAAATTTATGCTTCTGCACAGACTGACTATTAATGCAGCTTGAAGACCAAATAGATTAAAGACATTATGAATATATTACTGATGTAAAAAAGCATTTCTGATTATTTTTATTATTGCTCTTATTTTATTTATAATTCTTAACAAATATACTACAGATGTAAGTGACATCATCACAAGAAATGTAATTTCAGGAGTATTTAAGACTCAGAAAGTGTCAAGCTGGTAAGATACTACTATAGTGTTTTATGGATTCTCGCATGTAATTGTATATTTAATGTAAATGTGAAATGTGTAAATTTGTGACGTATTACTTACACTGACACAGGTGTATACAGCAAGAATACATATGCATCATGGTTTAAGTGATGCAAGACAGAAATTTGGAAGTATTAAAAATCAACTCAGTTGTTCCCAAGGGTGTGCTCTGGTGCGTGAACATTGTAGAGGTCCAGAGAGTTTGGTTTCCTTCATCTCCAAAACCCTTCCTGATCCACCCTGTAATGGATGCCACTGAAGTTAGCTATTTAATTATCTATTCCCCTGTTCTCCAGGTGTGGTAGCACCTGGAAACAGAAGGAAATGTGAAGAGTGTTCATTTTTTCTAATATTTAAAAAGCAAATTTTAAAGTTCTTCATATTTAAGGTAAAGAGTTGTGAAAAAGCTTGTGCTCAGAGACGGCTACCTAAGATGAAATAGTGCATGTGTCTGCCTAAAAATTCACTTTTTTTTTTTCTTTTCTTTAAAGGACTCTTATTCCAGAAGAAAGGTTTTCAGTCTTATCAAAGTGGCTAAAGTAAAGCTGAAAAGGGGCTAAAAAAACCCAAGTTGTTAGAGCAGAATAAGCTTATTAATGTAGAGGGCTAAGCGCATACAATTTCAATGGCTATCATTCACATAATTTATTCTATGCTTATGTAGCCATTCTATGTAGAAGAAATTCTTTTAAGTGAGTTCTTAGGAAAATTCTGCCTTTGTTGGGGTATATGTGAATAGAACTTAGATATCTAATACTTGCTTCCCAAATAGACAAAGGCCACAAGAGTCCAGGAATAGTCTTTGAGGCTTCATGTGCTGAACACTTGTGAGCAACTTCAGACCTGTGCAGTACATCTGTGCGGAAGCTTAGATTTTGTAGGTTTCCAATTACCATCTACTTTGTATAAGATTTCAGATTTCATCCCTTGTCAAGACTTCAAACCTGGTCTTTTAGATATCAATCAAAAGCACATTTCCTACCCTGTCCTCATTTACATTTATCTAATGCTTAAGGTCATTTGTGATCATTTGAGTGTATTTCAGCATATGGAATCAGTGAATAATAGATTTTGGCTTCATGCTGTGAAGAAAGATTGTGTTTTTACAAGACATGATTTTGTTTACTGGGTGTTAATAATCACTAATTAATAAACATATCCAGACTTTATAAAATATTGCACTATAAGGAGTAAAAATGTCAAGTGTTTAACTTACTAAGTGCAATGGATTTGGGGTTGTTGTTTGCATAAAAATAATTAAATTTAAAAATCAAGTGAAGTACTATATAAAAATACAAGGTTCTCATAATAAAACTGAGTTTGATTTTTACTTCTGACGACCTTTCTAGGTTCGTTGTAGAATTGTAAATTCTTATTGGTGTTCTAATAAGGAGTGACCATCATTCAACCTTTATTATACACATTAATAGTTGCTTTCTCATGTGAAAATTAAGGTTTTTACATTAAGTTATTTGTTAAATGCTAATGGGTGGATCAGTCCTTCAGATTCAGTGATGATGATGGCAGTAGCAAAGTTATTTGATCACACCTCAAGGCCTTGAAGAAGCTTAAAACACTGATATAGTAGCTGAACTATTACTATAACTCTGACTCTTCCTACTACCCCAAACCTGGAGTTTGCGTACTAAAAAACCACAATACAATATAATGTTTTATAGGGAAAAATGCAACACTGTCAACCAGAGTGATATTAAGTGACTTCTTTTACGTTGTTTAGAGCTAGCAAGCTCTAAATGGTTCATTTAAGTGACATACTTCAACATTAATTTAATCTGGAGTAGGCACTATGTGTTCCTCATTCTTAAGTGACATTTAAACAGTGTCCAATGAAAATTATAGTGTTACAACATATAAAAAATATTAGGCCCTTCTCACTGCATCTCCTTCTCACTTTGGGATCTTACATTCTTTTCCTTGAACCAGAAGTACAAATTATCAGTAGGAGATTCAGTTATGAAATTTCAGGCATTCAAATCTAGACCTGGAAAAGTTGCCAAAAAATGTATAACACAAAAAGGAGCAATTCGTTATCAGTCAAGTGAAGTTAGCTTAGGACAACCTGCCATACATTTATTTATTTAGATTTATACAAAATGCAATAAATTAGCACTTATCTAGCTCTCTGCCAACTCTTGATTGTTGTTTAAAAGTACAGCAATGTAAGCCAAACTGGCAGTTTGACATATTATGTGTTGTAATAATAGATATTTAGTAAACAGTATACTTCAGCAATGGTTATGGAATTCTATGCTTATTTTTAGCTTCTAGTATAGTCAGAATTCCTTGCTAATGCTTACTGGGAATAGGTACATAAATGCCACCAAATTACTACAAATGACTTGCCATAAGGAAGTGAATTATTAATAATGTGTATAGGTTTGATGATTTTCATTTTTCTCACAGCTGAGAAATTATCCCTGAACCACTTCAAGCTTATGCCATAACTTAGCCTATGAGTTATCCTGATAGCAGTCTTTGTAGCATCAGTTATTACTAGTGCAACAGGCATAGCACATTTGCTTTGAATGTGTCTACCGCTATCAAATTAGGAATAATATTTATAGAATCTCTGCTCTTCTTACTTCCATGTGAAAATCTCAATGAAATAGGGATTTATGCTGTAGAATTTTGAAGAATTTTTGTTATTCCATATGACAGAATGGAAAAGCTTTATCAGAGAGAAGGCTTTGCAGTATATTCTAAAGGTTAACAGCCTTTTTTATTCTCATCTACCAGGGAGATTGTTCTTCCACCAGACTCACTTGTCTGAGAAGACTGACTGTTAAGAACAAAATTTGTATACTTATTGCTGGTATGAGACTCTTAGGAGTTTGTATATTTATTGCCTAAACTCAAAGGAGTTTTAGGCAAAGACAAGTCTAGTGTTAGCTGCTAAGAGCTGGTCCAGAGATATTACATTTCACATTGGTATAAGCTAGTACATGCAACAATGAGAGGAATGCTTGTTGCATGGTGCATTATTTGATTTATTTAGTAGTAATGTATCATGCAATCTTCGCTCATCTTATAGTAAGCATTAGAACTCACACACACACACACGCACGCACAAATGTATATATATATAAGTAACCAAAAGTGAACTTTCCACCAACAATACAATGCCAGTACTTTTCCAGGCAGCAGGAGTTCCACATATGGTCTGGGAGTGCCTCATTGTCCCAACTCACTGCACTTGTAACAAAGACAAAAACAGAATGCTGATTTATCCTGAGATCATAAAGTGACCCAGGGAGCTGCACCACCGCAGGCCTCAACAGCAGAGCACTACTACATAGCTGTGATTCCATTCTTCTATTAATTACTTCTTTTTTCTGTAACTGCCAGCATGTGAATATTTTAATCTTACTGCAATGTTCTTCCAGGAAACCAGCTTCCTAACTGTTCTAATTTCAGTGAATCATGCAACAGGTTCTATCAACATAGGACAGCTTTAATAAAAATTCCTAGGTTTTCAGCCATCTAATCAATGTGTTGCTAAATTCAAACTTTTTGAAGCATATTTATTGAATTGGTTGTGCTTGTCAGTTTCATAACCCTAAAGAAATTTCTTTGAACTGCTTCTTCGGTCTCCCCGTGTGGTGTTCTTGCATACACAGCTAGGAGAATAGTTTCCTGCTCTTTTGTTAGGAAGAAAAGACTTCTGGTTACTCCTGTCTTCATTTGATAATTTTATGTATGTGTGGGAAGAAACCGTGTCCATTTGTTGGTGCCCATTGCGTATTTGTGGAGATCAGAAAAAATTCAACTCAAGTGGAGGCCATTCTGTAACTCTGATCATAGTTGCCCATTTCTGTTTCTTTCCTGGTTTCAGACTACTGCCTTTCAGATTAGAGTGAACAGTACTGCATTCAAAATGTGTGCAAATCATATGTATATGTAGTGGCATAAGTATTCTTTCTGTTCCTCTTCTAAAAATGCCTAACAGTGGTTGGCTTTTTGGCTGTAGTTGTGCAGTCTTGTAATGTTTTCATGATACTGTTTGTCATAAAATAAGGAGCTTTCTGGTAATTATAATTTTTCTCCATTTCCTTTATGAAGCCAGGATTATTTTTGCTGTTTTCCACTTTGCATTTATCCATACAGAATTTCATCTGCCATTTTATTGTCCCAAACCTCAGTTTCATCCTTCTGCAATTCTTTACAGCCTGCTCTTTTCCTTACTATCTTGAATAATCTCTACTATCTTGAATAACCTCATAGTGTCAGCAAACTTTGCTACTTCAGTGCTCCTCAGTTGAAAACATGTTAAATAGAACAGGTCCCAGGGAAACCCCGAGGATTATCTCCCTCCATTGTGAGAACTGACCATTTACTACTATTCAGTTTCCTGTCTTTTGTTCCATTCTTTAGCCCTGCCAGGACTCTTATCCCATGGCTGTCTACTTTCCTTAAATGTTGTTGGTGAGGTTTTTCTCCAATAGTCTTTTGGAATCAGAAGCAGCCTGTCCTACCCAGTATCACCCTTATCTCAATACTTGTTAACCCCTTTTAAGAACTCCTGAAGTTTTGTAAAGCAGGATTTCTTTTTAAAGAAGACATCTTCCATCATAAAGGGGTTCTGTGATGAAAGTGTCTTCAGTTTCTTCTGCAGTTAGTGCGCAAAGAATTAATTTCACCTCTCTGAAACGGTGCTATCCTCTGTGAGTTCTCATTCTATATCCTGATCATTAGCTGGCAGGAAGATTAAGAGCAAAAGAAGACTACTGTTAGTATTGTTAGTCTGTCTGACTTAATTTTTAAAGTCTGCGGTCCTTTCTTCATTTGGCTGCAATTTCAGCTTTGGAGGGATGATATCATGCTTCTAATAGTTTTCTTTACTGCTTGACGGTATCACCTGACTTTCACTGACTTCCAACCTTGGGGTTTTTTGGTGTTTTTTTGTTTGTTTGTTTTGCGTATCTCAGCCATTTGTGTAGGTTTAATAAAATTGCAGTTTATTGTAGTTTTGTCTATCATCTTTATGTGACCAGATAAGAATATGTAAACAGAAGAGAAAATTAGCAAGATTTGTTGAGAAAATTCTATGTGAAAAGAGAAAAGGTATGTACTATCTAAAAGTATAGCATGGCATTATTTGAAATAATTCTCAGCTAAATCCTCAGTACATTTTATTATGCTCCCTTCTTAGCTTTAAGAGCACCATTTTGGCAAAGATGTTCTTGTACTCTCTTGAACTGGACTGTAAGGTAGGATGGAGACCATTGGTATAAGAAAACTTGTATCTTTCTTCCTAGAGTTTAAAAGAAAAATGTCAATGAGATGATAAAATCTAAGGGTTATTTTTGTTTGTTTCCTTTTTTTATTCCTATGCCCTTTCGTATTACCATACTTCTTAGTAAATCTTTACAATGTGTTCCCTAGTTCATGGTGTTACCATTGTACCTTTGTCTGTCCTTCATTATCTACCTTGGCTCTGCCTCAATAGACAATCTTTTTACGCATTTTCAGTAGGCTATCTCCTTCACAAGTGCTCTCTGCTAATCTTTGCCACAGACATAGGAGAGTTGGGATAAACTTTAAATTTTTGGCAGAATGATGCTTATAATGTCATCTTTGCTTGTTTCATTAATGTTCTGTTAATATTCACTTATTCAAACGCTAAACATGTTATTGAAAATGAAAGGGATTTGGGAAAGAGGCATAAGAGTGAATCAGGATTCAGAAATGAGAGAGTTAAAGGACTCTGTTTACTTAACTTGTCAAAGAGAAGACTTGATTGTTAAGAAATGAATTGATTTTGATCTGAAAGTCTCATGTGGGGAAAAAAACCTTTAATAGAAGATCACCGTATAATCTAGTTTACAAGTACCAAACAAGATGTAGAAATTGAAGCTAGACAAATTCAGTCAAGAAAAAAAATGAGATTTGATAGAGAATGATAATACATTAGGACATCTTGCTATGGGAAGTGGTAGTTTCTTAAACAGTGAATGCAGTTCTTAAACATATATTAATTTCCCAAGATATATGGGCTTGATGAGGTAATTTGAAATCTTAGATGATTGTAATGGTCCCTTTTGCCCTCAGAATTTGAGCACGGGTGAATTACGTAGCCTCTGCTGTTTCAAACTTTTGCCCCCATTCAGTCCTTCTGGTCCTTCCAAATTCACTTTTTTTTTTTTTTTTTGTTCCCTTTTACAAAACTTACACTCACTGGTCTTAGCAGTGCTGTGTGTGCTTATGCTCTCTTGTATTTTGAAATGATGCATTTAATTAATAATAAAATACTATACCATAATAAAATACTCTATCATGTCAGTCTGAATTAGAATGTAAGGACCTTCCATTTTGTGCGTAATTAAGTACATGAAACTTGCTAAAAACTGTAGTCAATCTCCTAAATAAAGAGTGATTTAGAATTTATTGCTATGGAGGAGAGAAAGAAAAAGGCAATTTCACAAACACCAGTGTTGAGAATTTTTTAATTAATAACATTTTTATAGAAGATATTCTCCCTCCTTAAAAAAAAATAATTGTGCTGAATGATGGGTTGTGATGTGTCTGCAAATTGGAAACCTTTATTCTGAAACAGCTGCATTTAGATGCAGTGTATTTATTATGCCCCAAAAATTTAGTAACAGCAAAACTGTGAGTGTTAAGACTGTTATTTTTGAAGACATATAACTGTAATATTCCCATTTAAATTTTAGCAAAATACATGAGTCACTCTGAAAGTAATGCCTCCTATTTATTTCCATGGAAAATACAACAGATGCAAAGAGCACAATAACATTATTAGACAGAGCAAATTCTCAGCTGCAAAACACTATTTTTCACAGTCATCACCATTAGCTGTGCATTTTCACCAGTGGTGAACAAGAGCCTGCATGCCATGCTTATAAAAATCTGCCCCAGTGGAAGTAACCCACTGCCGCTGTGACTTCTGCTAAAATGCACCACCCACCACCCTCCTGTGCTCACATCCACTGTTTTGTTTCCATAAACATTCAGCAAGCATCACTGAATGTCAGTGGGTGGCATTCAGTGTCAACCTTTCTTTCATCCACACTTCCATGTTGGAAGCCATTGTGTCAGACTACCCATCTGCTGCTATCTGTCACACAGCAACAACATGGAATGGGATATTGATGGGAAGATTCATCCTCTTACTGCCATACCACCAACATCTGCCTCAGGCGTCATGGGCCAACACAATAAATGAGGAGGCATTACTTTCAGGGCAGCCTTTGTACGTTGCTTAGGTACTCTTAAAATGAGGAATAAGGGGAGTAAGTAACTTTATTGTCCATTTTTAACAGACAACTTCTAGGCAGGAAAGCCAAGATAGTGGGGTTTGTTGGTGTTTTGGTTTTGTGGGGTTTTTTTGTTGTTTGGTTGTTTTGTTTTTTTTAATTAGGTTTCTTGTTTGGGTTTTATTTCTTTCATTTTTGTTACTGCTTTAATGTGATGAGACTTCACTATGAATCGCACCAAGAATTGCATGAACACTTATCAAAAAGGCAAGTTCAGTTAGAAAGTCTATGGCCTAAGACCAGAGATAAATATTGTAAGGAAGAATAACGAGGATACCTGTAGTCAGCATCACCATGATAGACAAGGGTTGAGGCACAAGAGTAGCCTAACCTCTTTCTAGTTTTTGTAGGCACTATTTTAAAGGAGAATTTCAAGGATAATGGAGTAAGTTTGTGACTGTTTGTGGATAACAGAGTGGAAGAAAATTGTAAAGGTGCTTTCTTGAAAAGCTAAGTGGAAAATGTAGGCTGACATTAGGGCTGATTAAAGAAGGAACTTGTTCTTTCAATATTGAATGAGAGATAGCAAATAGGGAAGTGAACTTTTGTGAAGCATTTGAAAGACAAGACTTGCAGCTTACCTGGAAAAATACAAAGAGAAAGGTGACAAGATCATGGTTATAGGCAAGAAAAACAATCTTTGCAGCAGCTTACTGAATAAATATTAATAGGGAAAGACTGCATTTTCCAGGAGAGAACAATATTGTAATGCTAAGATGTTCGTGATGATGACATGGTCAAGAGTTAAAGTGGAGTGGGTAGACAGGAAACTTCTAAGAGATGCTATGCAAAGAAAATTGGCAAAATCTGAACAGAGTTGAGGTTTACAAATATAGAGGAGGGTCAAAACAAAATCCAGATTATAGACTGTAATTGCTATGTCCCTAGGGATCAAGTAATGGAGGTAACAATGAAGCCTTGCAATGAGCTTCTAACTCACTAAGGATTTGAAAAAAGCGGAGTTATGAGTCTAGATGTCCTGTAGGATAGAATTGAGTACTGGGATTTGCATTTATGGATGAGACAACCCAGAAGTAAAATTCAGAGGAAGATGATGTTGAGATGAGGCATTGCAAAATTATCAGATATATGGGAAATTTCCATCAACAATTATACATATTGCACTCAAACTGTGTAGAAGTGTGAGAGGAAAGGAAGAATGATTGATGTTTGTTACCTGTGGTTTGAAGTTTAACCTTGGTCTCCTGATACCAGTTATGCACTGTGGGGGGTAAAATAATGGATAAGTATGCAGAGCAAAGTGAGTAAACTTAGAAAGGCAGAAGATAGAAGAAGATAGAGAAATAAGAAAAGCCTAATGAAAAAATAAGGATGGGGAAATGATAGCAGGCAAATGTGAAAGACTCCAGAGGAGTTGTAATGATAGGTATATACATCACCTCTGTCAGTAGTTAATATCCATCTTTTTGATCTTTGTACAAAACTGAGTAATCTCAAACAAAGATCAAGACGTGGAGAAACATCCTGGTGATGCCTTTTGTTAATGTGTTAATGAACGTGCTTGGTTAATGTCATAGAAAAAAAGTCATATAAATCCCCAGACACAATCTTTTACCTGAAGTAGTATACATACCAATGATAATACTTTTCAAAACTGAAACCTAAATTAAAATATGAAAAGAAGAGGTGGGTAGAGAGTGGTACTAGGTAGATGTTCATCTGCTAAGTGGGGCATTTTAAAAAATCTTTATTACAATTATTAATACAGTTTGAAGCAAGGCAGGCTCTTGTGTCTTTTATCCTTTCTTCTAATTTTGATTTTTTTGTCTGTATTTGCACTATGTGTCTTTTGCTAACTTGAGAGCTACTCTAACCTATGCCATTCATCTCAAAAACATCTGAGGGAGTCTTGGAAATGTTTCAAGTTTCTAATATCCAAGACTTAACTTGGGGTTTTGTTTTGTTTTTTGTTTTTTGTTTTTTTAATGTAAGTTACCTGCCTAGACAACCACTGAATAACAGAAGTTGAATAAAAATAGTAATGAGGAACTTTGTATAAGAAATAAAAACCCAGTAAAATCAGGTCTTTTGTTATAGATTGTTGTGATAAATCACTAGTGTTAAGATAAAGAGTGTTGACGTTTGTTACACTGTCTTCCATAAATTAGGATTACTAAACAGAGGAAGTGCCTTAATGCCTTTGTTACATTCGCTGTTTTGCTGTGTTGTTGTTTTTTTTCCCTTTCCTCCTTTTAAACACAGAGGGATATTTGGGGGTTGGGTAAGTTGGTAGTACTTAAAGAAAGGATGCTCTTTTTTCAGTATCTATTTTTTTAGTTGATCTTGCCTGTTTGGCAGTTTAAAAAATAAGTGAGGGGAAAAAATAAAAAAAAAAAAAAAAAGAAATGAAGAAATTAATAAACATGCTTTCATTCTTTTTTCTTTCCTTTCTATTTTTTTAAATGACTTTAATGCTTTAGAATGGTGTGAGATTGATGATCTCAGAAACCAAAGTATCAGTACATATTTTCTCAGACTATTTTGGTAGTATGCCTTCTTTCTGACCGGAAGCCACCTCTGTCTGTGAGAGGATAGTTCATTCTCCATAGCTCATT
>JAOWBP010001760.1:21745313-21762813 GCA_028571105.1 Tragopan temminckii
GGAAGCCACCTCTGTCTGTGAGAGGATAGTTCATTCTCCATAGCTCATTCAGTTTGTGTCCTTTTTGCTAGGACTGCCATCAAGATTGCTAATTATAGTAGTAGTTCTGTGACATGGGTACTTTTCTGCTGAAAACTGGTCAAATTCATTTGACAGAGCAGACATTATTGGGTGCCAAGCTGCAGATACCATCATCTTGGCTTAAATGGCAGGTGAGCAGTGTTCATCTACTACCAGTAGACACACTAACAATCGTGTCTTTCCAATTGTGTCTTTCGCTTGGGTCCTGTGTTATTTCTGATCTTACAGCCAAAAAAGAACCCCAAACATTTTCTATTTTCAGTGGGTTTCAGATCCTTTTTTTTTTTTTTTCTGAAACCAAATGCTTATTTTCAACTCCAAGAAACATAACCTGTATAAGTTAAATAAGCCAGCACAAACTAAATGCCAGTAGTGGGCTTTACACAGCTTTAAATGTTTGTGGGTTTTTTTTAAAGCCATTGACAGTATGATTTAGGCAGGAGTAGACCATAAAGTACACTTTCCAAATTTACAAAATAATTTCAACTGTTAGTACTGTAGCATCTTCCCTCAAAACAAAGGTTTACAAATATTATAGATTTAAAATTTCTTATTTTTCTGGAGGAAAAAAAAAAAAAAAAGTGGAAAACAAATATCCTGAACCTTCAGAAACTTTCTTTTTCTTTCCTAATTTGAACTCACGAATTTTCTCGCTCTTATCTGCTGTTTCCATTCAAGATGACCATCCAAAGAATTCAAGCAGACTGAAATAAGCAATGTTACAAAAACCTTCTCAGGCTTCCCAATTGTTTGGCACCACGATCCTCATATTAATATTTATTCCTGCCTCTTATTGATTACTAAATAATCAATATGAAATAAAATCTGTTCTGAATTTTACTATTTCTGAAAATGGTCTGTTTTACGTCTACTAATTCAGTATCACTGGAAAGGGAACAAGAAGGATGGATTACCAAGGCTTGTTTTTTTTTGTGACTGCACTCAGCATGATACTGACATAAAAAAGACTTTTTATGGCATGACATAGTTTCATTTTATTTCTATTTTTTATAGGAAACTTCATGAAGACTGATTTTTTCATATTTCTGTTGCTAACACTCTTCTGAGTTTCCTAGCGCTATTTTTCTTTAAATAGAAATGCAGTCAGCTCTTACTTTATGTTGACTTGGGTATTCATTTCAGATCTTACTACTGAGTCCATGGATCATGTCCTCAACAATCCCTGGAAGAAGTACATAAAGTATACATGGATCACATGCGTTTAGACACATCTTCACATATCTCAGTGGTTTTGCATTATCAGCAGATTTTGCAATTCAGGAATTGCATTTAGAGTATAGGAAGTCTTATTGGTATTTGATGGTATTTATACATATCCTAAATCTGATTCACTACTTTCCCTAGAATTGAAATTATGTGATTTTGATTCAGAATCAGGCTGATTCTGATATCAGTGTTAATAATGTAATAATGCTGACTCTGAGCAGAATTATTTCTGATTCCCTAATATGAGGGGGCATGTCTGCTTTACAGGTGCAGATGCAGATGTATGATTGCAGCTCATGCAAATTTGTGGCAGCATTGTACAGATAACAGTGTAGATAGGGTAGCCCAGATTAAGCTACCTAACAATTTCCAGCGTTGCAGTCTGTATTGAGCTTCATGTACCCTAGCTGTGCTTCACTTACTGGTAATATTTGCCCTTGTCTAAGGATAGCAAGGATGTATAGCTTGTACTCCCACCTTTCCAAGTGGTGTGCATACATCCTGAGTGAGATCAGAATGACTCCTACTGTGTTATTTATTTTATACAAATTAGTTTATATGATTATTTTCTCCCCAAGGATGAAAATTTTCCTTATACTTCTGAATGCTAATG
The DNA here is from genome assembly GCA_028571105.1 of Tragopan temminckii. NCBI lineage: Eukaryota > Metazoa > Chordata > Aves > Galliformes > Phasianidae > Tragopan > Tragopan temminckii. The sequence goes on from JAOWBP010001760.1 coordinate 21,747,235, forward strand.
ACAAAATTGAATTCAAAAATCTTACATTTAAATTTGGCCTTTGCAAAACTACAGTATTGGATCTAGTGACCAAGATCAGCCCTCATGCAACATCAGGGAAGTGGGGGAAGACTGGCTTATGGCTGAATGTGGGGCCCTTGGCTCAGTCCTTGTTGCAACACACATGCTAACCATGTTGCTCATGTTCCTGGCAAGTCATCTACTCCAGATTTTGCCCAGCGTTATGGCTTCTTTTGCTTACCTGCAGCATCTCCCTTGTGCCTAAAATGGGTGTACAGAGAAAATGCTGTGTTCTGGTGCCCAATGCAAACCTGACAGTAACATGAGAGAGACTTTGTTTTCCAGGAGACTGCCTTCCTAATTGTGTGTGTGAAGTATAGTAAATATATGGGTTAAAAAAATCATAATTCAAATCCCTATAGTGGTACTGATCAGATCTCTGTTTCTGTAGCAATGAGAACCAAAGGTGGCCTTTTAAAGCTCACAGTTCGTCTACCAATTTCCAGTTCTGCTTCAAGATTCTTAAAATATTAGAGTGCGTGCTTTAAACCCACAAAACTTACCTTTACCTAATTTTCACCATTCTAACCTAAGTTTCCACGGAAACAGGGTTGAAAAAGCTGCTGGTAGCCAGCAGGCAGCCAGCAGCTGAGAGTGAGAACTCTCCTTTGTCACTTTCCACTACTGGATGCCTGCTGCGTGCCAGTGTGCAAAGCTACCTAGGCTTCTAAAATCTGGAATACTTTCAATTTGGGGGGGGGGGATTAAATTAATCTACTCTTTTCTCTCTTTGGATTGCCACAGTAAATTCCAGGAGGGAAAATGGGCTAATGAGTCCTGATCTGTTTGGGTGCGCTAGCACCCAGATATTCAAAGCTGTCCCAACCAATTCGGCCTCTCCTTTCATAATTTCCATTTTTTGAAAGCATTCTCCCTCAAATTTTGTGTCTGTTTACATATATATACTCATATACTAATACTTCAATTCTCAGGGAGTCTATCTCAATTGACCTAAATATCTACCAACATTTTGCATAGAGTATAGCAAATGAAAAAAAAATATTTTTTTCCTGCATACTTAGCGAACATTTTTGAATGAATGCATTATAACTGATCCTCAGTTAAATATTAGGACTAGTGTGTGAATGGAGATGGCTTTTAACCAGAAGTAGATTATAGCTGTGGGAAGACTAAAGGGTCTATTTGGTCAAGACTCATACAAAACTGAGATAAGCATGCACAACCTGACAAGATCAGATTAGACCCTTCCCCCACAAGTGCTTTTCCCATAAATATTTATCTACTTTCTATTATAAATAACCAGGAAATGAAAAAGGAAGATGGATTCTTTTTTTTTTTTTTCCCCCTTAAAAATAGTCTAGAAATAGAAATGCAGCTTTGAATCTTTGGGGTAATGATATTTTAAGTACGCCGTAAATTCCAACACTGGTTTGCTGTTTTTTAAAAGGGAGCCAAGCACCGAAATCCTTTGTGGCAGCTACGTAAATTGGCAGCATTTATAAACAAAGAAGAACTTTGCACAAAAGTGCATTCTTGCCTGTTATTAGGTATCTCAGAATTAAATAACTTATCACCTAGAAGAGATTAGGTGTTGACAAAGCGCTGCTGTATTTTTAAGCTTGCCTGAGGTGACATAGCAAGCACCAGAGTTAAACTTGGCATTCTTTCGCCCTGTCCTTCCTCCCCTGAGCCCAAGTGAATGCTCACTTCATCAATGAGAAACACGCCTGCCAGATGTAACGAAGATCCATTTGGTCTGCAAATTCCTATTTCATTCAAGTTGTCAATACTCAGGCTTCGCTTCCTCGTGCAGCGGTGCTAAGGGGCAAAAATCTGAGGCCGTACAGGTGTCACTAACTCAGAAATGAATGTTTGTTGGTGATCCACTCATCAGAACCTGCGTGGATTGCCTTTCTGATATAATTAAAAGGTGGCTCTTTGCCTTTGAGATTTAAAACTGAAAAATACAGAGTAATATTTTTACATTCGTTTTTGAAAGTAACAAGTGTATGCTCTTAGAAGCATGCCTGTGTCACATAGAATGATATTAATATTTTTAAAATCTCAAGATGAAAAATGTAAGTCCGTTTTTATTTTTTTCTTCATTTTTTAAAAAAATCTTTTTTTCCTCCAGCATTTTACGATGGGATAATGAGACAGATGTCTCTCAACTGGAAGGACATTTTGACATTGTTATGTGTGCTGACTGGTAAGTACATAAAAATCATAAAACTCATGTTAGAAAAATAGCTTTGCTGGAGTAATTGTACTGTGCTGCTTGCTGATGGCTAAGCAAAGTCAACAAATGAAGCACAAAGCCACCTTAACCTCAACAAATTAATATTCATCTCCATGTGACAGTTATAAGGTAGTCTTCTATCACACAGTAACTTCTACCACATTATTTCCCAAAGATTGATTTTGAGAAGCATTTCCATTTTCTGGAATTGCCTCTGTTTCATGCTTGACGTATCAGTAAATGGACGACTTAGGCAAATTGCAAATAATTATGGCTCAGTGAGGAACAGTCTGGAGAAAAGGGAGTTTATCAACACAAACAGCTCAATTAGCTTACTTCTTAGGAAAGATCTGACTATTGATATAAGGGGATATATTTTTTTGCTCCCTGGAAAATCTTTCCAAGGAAAAAAAGATTTCATAACCCTTTTTTTTCCCCATGACGTTCTGCTTCTTAAATCAGTTTGACAGCAGTATTTGTAGAAAAAGGCTTTATGTTATTTACAGTGGCACATGTTAATTGTAAGAGAATTCTTAGTAAAAAAATCAGAGTGCACCATTTAATTTATGAAAAGATGAATACATGTTGCAATACAGGATATTGTTTAATAATTTATGCAAATAGATTTTATTGACAGAAACCATTATTGATACCGAATTTGTAGAATTGTGCTTGCTTTATTTACAGTGTGCTAACTTTTTAAATGGCAAATTATTAATTATTTGCAATATATAAATTAAATGTAAAAAGAGATGTGCAGATTTAATTTAGGATAGTAGTTATTTTGAAGTAAGTCTGTCTTTCATTAATATTTTCTCTCGACCCTTTAAACATCTAGACCAGAAAAAGCTGTTTATGTTTTGTTGCACTGCACGTTGTAAAGGACCAAATTCTGAAAACAAGGACTTCCTGGGATAGCTCAGTGCAGCAGATTTCTATATCTTACTGAGAAACAGTTAAAGGAAAAAGGGAAAGGAAAGTGTGAAGCTGTCTATTGTCTTTTTAAACAATGTTCTTTTTAAGAGGCTTCTGATAAAATATTCCTGTAGAGCTTTTTTTTTAATTGTTTTTATTTTTGTTTGATGTTTTGCTATTTAAGCAAACTCTTCTGATTTCAGAAAAGTTATCATTTTTGTATAACACCGGAGAAAGCATATTTAGTCCTCCTTTTTTCCTATTTCTAATACCTGTTTGTTTGCAGAATGCAACAGTGCTTCATTTAATTTCAGAGGAGTTCTTTGTTCCCAAAAAGGACAGAGGAGGGTTTCTAACTAATCGCTGATAATGTGCCTCAGAGATGCATCATCTGATTAAAATAAGGAGCTAAACAACACCATATGATTTCAGCAAGTAATTTAGTAAATGCCTTCCTCACCAAATATTAGAATGGATACTCCAGGTTTCATTGCACAGATGAAGTTAATGCTGGGCAGGATTAGATCAGATTAAGTATGAAAGTCAGATCAGAGTGCTGGCGGACATGAGCAGGAGGGCAGCAGTCTTCTCGGAGGCTTAGACAAGGCTCACATATGGATGTTCTCCAGATTATGTGGGTGAAGCAAGGTCTTGCCAAGAGATTTAGAGTTAAATTTGTTCTTCACGCAAATATCAAAACAACCTGGCTGTGCCATCTCTTGTATTCTTGATACTCACACCATGTCATCCTATTTGTGCTGTGGGTACAGCAGAGAGAGACTTAAGTTAGTGGGTTTTTTTGCCAGTAATAGTCTTGCTAATACTCCTCCTGGTCTTTTTGGAAATAGTGTAGTTCTTTAGGAAACAAAGAATCACACATGACAGGTAAAATACATTATGCATTTGCAATCCCTGCGTTTTGTATGTTTGTTTTGAAGCACTTACGACGCAGGTAAGTGTATAAATATTTATAGATTCCTAAAAAATAAATAGAAATGTGCAGGTTAGTTTAAAGTATGTGTTTTTATTCAGAAATTTCCTCTGTTTTCTTATTCCAAGTGCCCACATACCTAGTTTAATAAGCATGAAATCCCTTTATTGTTTGCTTCTTTTAAAAATCATTCTCTTAGTTACGGACACTAGATTTTCTGATACACGAATAAGCTGGGAAAAAAAATGTTCCTTGCTTTATCAAACTCAAATCTTCTTTTCATTTTCATGTATTTCTCTTCCGAGATATAGAACTGGCTTTAGAACTGTTGGCAGGATTTTTGCTTTCTGAATTTTTGGGCTGTCAGTGAAGAGGAAAAGAAATCTCTTTTCTTATAGCTCCACAGCTGAAACCTGAAGTATTCAGTGATAAAAACAGATAGGAGAGATTATATTTAGTTTAACACCACCATATAGCTCATTGTCAGTCAATAAAATCTGGGATTAGAACAGAGAACTATAAAGCAAAAAATCTGAGTTCAAATATTAGGTACATGGATAAATTTTTATTGAAGTATTTCCAGCAAGGGTGATATTGTCTGATTCCCTGAATAGCTAACCAGTGGTACTGCTTGATCCCATTTACATGAAAACAAGCTCTATTCATAAACATATTCCAAATCCACATGGAGGTTCAAGTAAAAATGTACGTGATTACAACAAGCGGTGATGTGTTTATATTCATATATTTACAGTCAAGGCATTCATAAACCTTGTGTGAAGGGGTGGAAAATAAGTTACTTCCCAGAACAGACAGTCTATTAGTTAACAGCTAAATTTAGAAGCTCAACTAGATTATAAAATAAATATGAGGCAAACGGTAAAAGCTAGTCATTATTTAACCATTCAGGATTTTGACAATAAAAATAGTTTCATGGCTCAGCAGTTCCGAAATAACTTGTAAAATGTCAACTATGAGATAAAAAATAAGGAAAAAAATATATATCTCGGCAAGCCCACACCTGGAAAAAGGATACATAGGAAGAAATTACTGACATAATGGAATTTTTAGAGCATATCCACTCACCTCATTTTTTTAAGGGGCATTTTCAAGGCCAGGTGAGGCTGCCAGAATTCTGAACTTTCATTTGACCTGTGCTTATAGGTACAAGGTCAAGCAGATGCTGGAAATGTGAGCATGAGTATCACTAGAGAGGAGAAATAACAGGTGTCTGTGTGGATGGGCCACAGACAAGACTCATACAAAGTTCCTAGGAGCCTCACGTTTCTGATTATTTTCTTTGTTAAGACAAATAAAGAAAGTAAGAAAAAAGTTGCTGAGATTTTTAGTCAGAGAAAACAGTCAGGGTCATTAGGGCAGAGCTAGCAGAAAAATCTTTGCCTTGCAGGTTTTTGCAAACTGAATTTTTACGCATAATTTTAATGTAGAGATAGAATATGATCTAAAACTTCATTATCACCTCGTAAATGCATAGTATCCAACTTTATGTAGTTTAAGTGATTGTATTCTTAAAGTTTGGCACATGTGCAAGGATTTTCACAGCAGAAGCTGGCTGGCCTATCCCGCATTACTTTCAGTGCTGAGACTTGTTGAAGTCACGAGGAGTCACAGATTCACCAGGAATGCAAAACTGAACTGAAAATATTCTTTAGATAACTTAAAATATACCCATTTTTTTCCTGTTAGTATTTCATTTAATATAAAGAAATCTTTCTGCAGGAATGCAATAAGATTTCTATTCTTCTTCAATTTAAATCTATTATTCATTCCAAGTCTGTTTTCTTGCCCACACTTTCAAGTGCATTGTAATCTGACAGTGTAGAAGGTTGTTTTGGCTTATGTTAGCCACGCAAGTGAAGGTCAACTAAAAGTGACTCTTCAACAGGGCACTCGCTACCTGTAAATGTAATCACTTCTGAAGTACACCTGTAAACTAAGCTCCTTTTCTAATTGAAAACATGCAAAAAGAAGAAGTTCACATTGCAGTCTTTAAAATGTAAGCACGTGCCAGTTGTTGCAACGCACAAGATAACAAAACAAAACAGCAGCACGAAATGAAGAAAGAATCTACCTTTTTTATTGAATGTTTCCTTGCGGCTTGCTTACATACAACTTTGGTGTAAACTTACATGTGATTTTACAGATTAACAGCACTGCCTACACAAAGGCCAAGTCATAAACCACATTCTTGCCTTTTTGCTGCAAAGATCATAAACCTTTTCTGGCCCCCAAAAAACCTTTTTATTCTTGTCCTACACTGGTATTTTCGCAGGTTCCTTTCTACATAAACATGAGATATTCTTTACGGAAAAAAGAACATATATCACATTTTTCATAGAAAAAATACTTAGCCCACCAAAGTGAGCCAAGCCAAATTTAAAGTGAGGTATGAGAACAAAGTGAGAGTGGTTTTGAACAATATATTATGTAATTTGAATGAGCTTTAAAGGATTTTCCAAGGGGTACATATTCAGTATACTATGTTAGTGTTTAATCCTACAAATGCTACTGCTAAGAGGAATTGCGTGACTAAATCTCCTTCTGTGGGCCAAATCCTATGCTGGACCTATGTGCATCACAGATCATCTGACAACTTCTGATTTTTCCTCATCCAGGGCATACTCCAACTCAGATTGAAACTAGAAATGTTCTTCCATGCTCCCTCCGGTCAGAATATGTGGCAGGTCTCAGTCTGTCTCCTTTAACACTCAAATATCAAGTGGGTGTCAGTCAGAAATGGTATCCTTGAAGTTGTCCAATCTTTTGGCAGATCATCTGAATATTTGAAGTTCCTGGTGAACAAAGACCTATAATTATATTACTGCAAAGGAATGAGACTGGTAACAGTAATTGTGCCCTCATCTCATTGTAAAAAGACAGAATGGTATGAAGGTCCCTGAAAAATGAATTTTTGCTCTGGAAAAGTGCATTAAAATTACGATGTTTCATGTTGAAGAAAATTATTTTTAGATATTCTCTTTGGAGACAACTCGTGCACTGTATTCCATCTCTTCTGCAGGTGGCCGTGTTCCTGGCAAAGTAATGTCTTATGATATCTGTCTGTACGGAGATCTACCTGAAATGAGTGTGACTAAAGCTCCCGGGAGACATTACAGAGATCAACTGCAGTTTCAATGAATTAACTTTAAACAAATATTTGTCCATTCCTTCCAATAAGATTAATCAAGGTTGAAGAGCAGCTATCGTGCCAGTTGCTAAAATTTGAATTTCCTTTTGGACAGGCTGTCAGTCCACTTATCATCCAGTAATTCAGTATCTTCCTCAAGGAATTAAAAATGTAATGCTTCTATACAAAATGTTCTATAAGAAATGTGTGGTAGATGGATAGCCAGTCTACATATTTTCCAACAACGTGGGAGTCTGCCAGTTTTCATTGCCATTTAGTTGCTGGCAAGGTTCTTTTTTTATTTTCCTGAGTAGGAAAATTTACAGTTCTTATACAGCTGCTTCACCCTGTCATACTTAATGTTGTATTCTCTTTGGTAACTGTGGAGTGTCCTTACCTATCCACGCATATTCTGTTATTACTGACTGGCTCGCAGTTAGCAGGCCACTGTTTTCATATGTTCATTTAGAAATTTCAAACCTGGAAAAAAATCACCCACCCTTCGTAAAGTTATTTTGGTAAAAAGGAATGGAGATTGTAGAAAAGCACCATAAAGAATGGACAAAATGCCTTCTAGTGTGGAACTCGAGCTTGACAGAAACTGGAAGTAGTTTTATCTCAGAGAAAGAATGAAAAATAATGAAAAAAGAATTGCATTATTTATGGCCTGCTTGATAGGAGTCTTTGTTATCTGAATTACCAATATAAGGGCAGCCCATGGTAGCAAGGACTGAATGGCACGGGTTGCTATCTAACAATCTGATGGTTGCTCACTAACAGTTGTAAATGTCTCTCATCCACATTAACAACCTGTCCACAAATATCTAGTCAAGAGTGATTGGCACCCTGGTTGCCAGTATTGGTATATACATTAAGGTACTGGGGGCATGAAGAATGGATTATCCCCTCAAATCATGAGGTAATCATGCCAAAATAGGGATGAGCATGTGGCAACATTGCATGGGAAAATCAACTTTACTGCTCTCAGTGCAGGAGATGAAGGACTTCAGTCTTGAGGGAGGACAGCTCTCTATGATCTGGGTCATTGTGTTTGAACAGCATTTGAGGGAGTGAGGAATTAGGGGCTTGTAAAATTTTCTGTGGAAAAATAGACATAGATATAAAAATAGAAAAAAAAATCTGCATAATACATAATAATGAATTAATGCTACAACTGTAAAGGGAAAAGGAAAAAAAATACCTTTAATAATAGCACCCAAAGTACAATAGAAGATACTTCTAAAAATTCCACCCTCCCTTGTACGGAAAGCATGTAAAATGTTAGCTTTGTATCACAGTGTATTGATTCCGATTTCTGATAGGGTAGTATTTTAATAGCATGTATATGTGATCTGTGAATTTCAGCCCTGCAAAGATTCATGCTGATATTTGAGCTTTGGTTTAGATTATATTTGCTTCATGCTTCACCTATTTTTGTTTATTTTTTAATTAAAAAGTACTTGAATTGGACCACGGGAATGCAGACCACAGTTTCTCTTTTACAGCATTGTGTAAACATATGTAATTAGCCTTGTACTTATCTGCATTAGTATCATTAGAATTGAAAACCCATTTTAATCTGGATTCTGTTCTCTTCTCAATGTCAGCCTGTTTCTGGACCAGTACAGAGCTAGCCTTGTTGATGCAATAAAGAGATTACTCCAACCCAGTGTAAGTATGTTTCTATTTTCTCCTGAACACTGGCTTCAGAATAATTAGTCTGTGCACAATGATTGAGAGAGTAATGGAATGGCAGGATTAATGTCATGTAATACTTTAATACTTATTATGTCCAACTTCAATTGAGTCTTCTAATCTATCAGATTCTTTCCTAATCATAAACTAGGAAACTTCTTATACTTGGCCTTCTGATAAGGAACACAGTGGGTAGTAAAATAAATGAAACCGCTTCAAAGATAGCATGAGATTATTTTTATCAAAGCGTTTCTCGAGTATTTTCCTTTGATAATAATGTCTTCATATTAAAGTAAAAGTATGATATTGAAAGTTTTTATGTTGGCTTCTGTCATTTGTAATCCCTTCAACTGTAACCTTTGTCATTGTGTATTTATTTATTATGAAAGGATATCTTTTTCTTTTCATTTCTGTTTATATGAAATGAATAAACCCCTTATGCATACGTTGTAGCACAAAACTTTTTTTCATGAAGTAGACCTTGTATTTACACATTTTCAATTTTAAAACACAGTGAAATCAAGCTCTTAATAAAATCTAAATATTTTACATGAGCGTCACTGAGAAAATATTTTACGTATCTCAGTCTTCTAGGTTATTAAAATAAACCTGAGAGACTTACAGGCAAAAAAAGCTGTTACGTGCACATATTTACAACCAACAAATAATCTTGAATCTAATTAAAAAGAGAGAGAGAGAGAGATCAAAAAGGGAATAGGAGAAAACACATGAAGGAAGTGTGTAAGAAAGAAACAGAACTGTACCTTTCATGCTTACCATACAAATCTTTCAACATGGTAAATTTTCCGTTTCAACACAAAGCTATTTAGTGTTAATAATACATTCTCCAAATTTTATTTAAGAATTTCATTTTACTTTTCGTATGAGAGATTTTCTCTGTGTAAGGAATATAAGACTCAAACATGCAAAGACTTAAGAAACTGAGTCATTTTAGCCATGTAAGTAATCCCATTCTTTGCTAAGAGTGATCAGGCTTCTATTCTTGGTTCTATCATAGACTTTCCTGAGTGACTTAAGGCAAGTTACTTAAGACTGAATGATTTTAATGAGATGTGGATCAAAGCTGCCAGGCAGACAGAAGAAACGTAGTCACCCTGGGGAAAATGTTACCCAAATATTTTTATCAGTAGAAGCAAGGGTGATATAGGAAACTCATGGCCACAGTTATGCATTCTGATGTTGGTGTTATAATGTCAGCTGCCAGTACACAATAATTTTGAGGACGTCTAGGTGATATGGAACACAAAGATTATCATAAATTAATAAAAGGCAAAAAATATTTTTTTTTGCCTGGATCAGTGCCCTCACATGGTTATTCTGGTACCACCATAGGCCACTGCACTGGTAGCATGAAAAGATGTTGTGGAAGAAGAGTATGAGTGGCAGGGAGTGTATAACAGATGCCCTGGTAACTGTGACCTATCTAGAGCTTTTAGCTGGAGTGGAGTAATAGCTATTAGTTGCTTTTCACTCACTGGTCATGGTAGTCTGTATTGGCAAAAGCATGTGTACGTGCATATATGTATGCACACACTTTCTTTAACTGGGCTGGCTAACTCAAGTGGAGGAAGTGAATTAAAATATGGTGAGGGTAAAGCAGCCTGAATTTTTACCAGTGTTTACAGCTCAAGTCTATAAACAGTCCAGGAATTGTTAACCTGGCTTTAAACAACAACCAGCCTGACTTTCTTGCTTGCAGTCAGCTAATTCAAATTCAGAATATGCCTTTTTTGGGCAGGTGAGCTACAATTCTTTGTGAATGTAGATGTAAAAGGAGATGGCTTTTTGTTTCTTGTTGTATGCATGGTGTGATTATTAGCTCAGCCTATACATGTATTTTAGACCACAGTTCCTTTCTCTCATCAGCTCCTTGCCTCCAGATCATGGATGGCCATATGAATGGATATCCAGTTATGAAATGGCTTTACAGGTAATTGTTATTCATAAATAAGAGGACAGCAAAAGACTGTGTGCAGTAGAAGCTGGGAGCATGGACGTCTTAAGTGAGTTTCCTTGTTAAGAAAAAAGGCATGCTAAAGAGATATGCCATCAAGTATATGCTCTTACTTGAAAGACCCATGTCTTTCATATGCTCATTTGAGATCCCAAGAGAAGATGCAATCACACTTTCAGTTATCATTTTTCCTGTTCTATATTGCTCTGTTTAAATCCAAGGGTAACATCAGAGTGCATTTTATTAAATAGCACTATGCTTCAGCCTATAAAAATAAATACTGAACTCATTTGTCGTTTGTGATAATTCATATTAGTGTACGGACACTAGCTTATGCCCAAGCTAAGCTGTAAACTATTTTGATTAAGTTCACTTTTCTGCGTGAGTTGATTTGTCTCAAAAGCAGAAGTTGTATTTCATTATTAGTAGTATTTTGGCAAATTGACAAAGAAATAAATGAAAGACACATCTAGATGAAAGACATCTTTCAGGTGTTAACAACTCAGGTATAACTAGAATAAAAGAATTTCAGAAAAATAACAGAAAACTTGAAAAAAAAATAGAGTAAATAGAAAATAACAAGTATCCCAAAAACTGACTTGAAGGAGAAATTGAGCACAGATAATCTATTCTCACTGTTCTTTATAAAGAATTGTCTTTGCTATTTCCTTTTGCATTAAGGATGTTATTTGTAGTTATTTATTTGTGGCTGATGCCATCCTTATGACATTGTAATGTCACAGAACTGTGTGTCCTCAGTAACTTTTCTTCTTGGAAAGAGGGATTCTCTTCATGTCAGTCATCTGATTCATAGTATGGCTTCTTGGACAGTTGTGTTGGCACAGGAAGGAAAGACATGAATGCATGTAGGCAGAAACGAGCAGCTTGCAGAATTACTGGGGACTGAGACTTCTTATCTGAAGTTGTTGCAAAGGCAGACATCATCTGAAAACCAGTTCCCAGAATTAGACACTAAAATTTTACATCAGAGAAATTCATCTTGAGGAGCATTATTGTATTCCTCTTCTAAGCAAGCTACTTGATTTACCTATATTTAATTTTATTTTTTCCCTATAATTAAAATATGCATTTAGTTTCTCTCAAGTAATAAACAGTTGTTTGCATATTTTTGTAATAAAAGTGTGAATTTTTAAAATTATGGATTCCTGTGTGGCCTATCCCTTCAAAATCCCAGTGAAGTAAATTGGATGTTATTAAACCATGTTGTCAGATTTTAAAATCAGAAATGTGAATGCAATCCCACACAACAGGTAGCAGAATTACACAAATCAGGCAGTTGATCAGAAACTGCTTTAAGCCAAGATTATGTTAGGCTAGAAGTGACCACAGTATCTCCATTATCTGATATTATTTTATTGTAGTGATAAACTTAATCATGCTTCATTTTTTCTTTTTTTCTTTTTTTTTTTAGTCAGCAATGGCAAGATCCTCAAGTATTTTAGACGTGCACTAAATTCAATAGAGAAATGGCTTTTTATGCCAGCTAATGAGCAGGCCAAAAGGAATGGTGTGGTGATGTCCGTGAAGGATCATTCTACTTTTCTGAAGTTATTTCAAGATTTTCAATCTGGTTTTAAGAGATATACCGTGTTACACTCTATTTTACTGTATTTCTCTTTCAAATTAAATTTGAAGTATTTAGTCTATACAGTGTGAGAAGGGCTGATTGCATAGTTTACTGACTTCAAACTGAAATCTCTAAGGGCAGCAGTGATGATGTGTGAACCTTACTGCCTCATCAAAGCTGCTGGAACTGTGACTGACGTTGAACTTGGTACCCCAAGAAACTCAAAAAGTTCAACCGTTGCTGATATCCCCACAAATGGTGATGTCAGTAAAAGCCCTGGGTGGGGTACGTGTTTCCTATTACAGTGAAGTTGCTGGTGAAAATGAGGGACTCCCAGGGGAGTCTCATCCTCCTTCTGCTAGGAGGATCTCTGCAGAACAGCATTCTAGGGAGCATGAGATGGCAGTACGAGGAGGATCCTCAGCGGAAGGCTCCCTTTGCTATTGACTTCTGCCTGGTAGCATTAAAGCATGCCAAGGATGTGAGGGAAGTTACGGCACATTTCACACTGATTGTGAATTTCCGGTGTTTAATGTTTTTTATCCTGAGCCTATATTCAGACCTAACATTTACATAAGCAATTCCAGTTCCTTTAGTGGAAGTTACACTCCTTTGCACATAAAATTATTTAGCCGCAAAATGAAAGTTACAGCTACACCAATGAGCAAAACTGAGTTGCTTTGGATATTGCCCTTGGTCTCCTTTGTGCTTAAATTTCCCATGGGAGAGATGAGGATAACAGTATTTCCCTATCTCATGGAGACATTGTGAGAATAAATACAGTGCTATGGTATTAATGATTGCAGTCTTTTATGTACACATTAGTACCATAGATACTGACGTAGTTTTTCTTGCTGCCTCACCGAGTGTTGTCTCAGTGTATGAGTGCATGTGCTGTGGCACATAGATTTGTCATTTATCCTCCTCACTAAGTGTGTCAGCATTATAACTTTCCTGAATTCTTACTGGCTTTCTTTCATTCAATCTTTTTTTAAATTTTTTCTGATACATGAAATTGCATTTTCATTAGCTAAACATTCTTCTACAGTGTATAATCAATTCTGTAATTTGTTTAGATTCCTACAAAAAATTTTTTTGTCTATTTGGTTGGTTACAGCACCTCACAAATTACTCTTAGCTGTCATTAATATAGAAGTTAAATAAAAGAACTCGCAGTAAACTTTGTGTTCACCTCAATTTGATACGCTGCTTGTTGGTATTAACCTTTGTTTACAGCTCTTCAACCGGTTTTCATTCCAAGTGACGGAGCACAATACTCAGCCAATTAGAATTAATTTTGCAAATAAGATTTTAAGAGATGCTGTATCAAGTAGGTGAGATCTGGGGCAAATAATTCACACAGGGTGTCTAAAATCTATCAGTTCAAGGTAAAGCATTTTTGTTTTCTTAAATACAGAAGGATGAACAAACTACTAGCTAATGGACCATAACATATTGCCCGGGCATCATAAATGGCCTGATCATCTTGAAAGATCACGAATTACTATGCAAGAATATTAAGTTGTGCTTTCAATGCAATTTTCGCATTTAGGGTCGAATTCAGTTGCATTGCTCAGGTAGTTTAAAACATCTTTTTTAAAAAAATTAATGATTGGGTCTCATTTGTCTTCCATTTTGCCCTGTTGTAATTCCACTGACATCAAGTGGGAGGTACTCTTCTATGCATGAGAGTAAAAATAGGAAAATATTATTTACAGTCTTTGTGTGGTCATGAGCTAACAAATGGCTTGCATTGAGGGTATATTTTGTATGCCTTTACTGTGTTTTAGCTAGGTAATTTGTAGACACTGCTATTATGTGAAAAGGAGCAGATGTGTTGCAGTTGGCAGTTCTCTAAAGAATTTATTAGTTTCTATTTTGCTTTTGTTTAATCACAGAAACATTGCATATTTTGAACAATGATTTATATTATCCTGTTTTCATACTTTACCAAGAGAACAATTGTCTTTTCCAACCTGTGTATATTAAAAGCTTAGTCAGGTGTATGTTATATCTCATTCCTTTGCAATTTAAAAATTGTATAAATTCTCTTTTTAATGTTCCAGGGAAAAGCAATGGTATTTGCTCCACACAGAGGGAATACTTTAAACCAGTTTTGCAATCTAGCTGAAAAAGCTGGTTTCTCTATCCAAAGACATGAAAATTATGATGAACACATTTCGAACTTCCACTCCAAGGTTAGTTTTCTGCTTGTGTTAGATAACACTTTAATCCGCATTGCATTTTGAAGAGATCATGGTCCTTTTGGCAGGTAACCTAAATGTTTGATTAAAGTACTCCTTAGGTGTGCTGTTTCTGAACAGCTATTTTTGTATCTGATTATTTTGTGTGGTAGAACCATCCTTTATCTCTGCACGTCTAGAAGAGTTTTGCAGAAGCATCTTCTGTTTACCCTTTTCATTCACAGAAATCTAATTTATGAGAGTCCTTTTTTCTTCTTGTTAGCTGCGTATAAATATATGGCATACCAGCATTTACATTTTAATAAAAAGCTTGCAACTTTTAAGTAGGTTAAATACTGAGATGGACTGAAATAAATAGGAGGTGAATGTCTAATTGTATCATATCCTACCTTAAGTCCTTATCTCTGGCTGCTTTATGGCTGGGTCAGTTAGCAGCTTCAAACTGCTAAATCTCATACAGAATTTCACAGTTGTGGGGTTATATGTCAGATCGAGGCGCTACAAGATTTAGGTCAAAAGCACTTATCTGAACGTGATTTCTAAGCTTGCTTACATAAAGCTACTGTTATCAGTCTCCTATTTTATTATTTATAAGTATAGAGTAATACAGGACGTGAAGAGGAAGGTACTTCACAGAAAACTTTTTAGGAGTTTCTTATTTCCCTGTGTAGAAGTGCTTATCAACATCATATTTATTACTTGCAGTTCTGAGATCTCTATTTCATACCTAAAGAAATCCACTGTTGTAGGCCACGTATGGCCTTAGACATAACCTCTTGCAGTTTTCTAAGAATTACTCTTAGAAGATACAGTTGTGTTCAGAATTGGAGTGAAATGCTTTTTTTTTTTCTGTTTAGAGCCAC
>JAOWBP010001760.1:21767813-21772813 GCA_028571105.1 Tragopan temminckii
GCAGCTTGGGACCTCCTTTTTTTTTTTTTTTTTTTTTTTAATGAGTTTTTTATTGCGTGGATTAGTTTGTCCACAAATTCTGACCAGTTAATAGTAATATTTGATGTATTATTCCATACCTGTGATAGTATTTGACTTTAAGATTTCTTCTTGTGGTTATTAAATGCTTAATATTTACTAATATAATTTGCACTAAGGAATATAGTTAAGCAAGAACTGTCATCTTTTTTTAAATGCTTGCATGTAGTTTGCTTACTTTTCCTATTTTTATTTGCAGTTGAAAAATGAAGAAAAAGATACATATGATGAAAACCTCCATTACCCTCTTCTTCTTGTTTTAACCAAACACGGATAGAAGATGGCACTTTTTTGTGGTTATTTTAAGATGGACTGCTGAAAATCAACCCATGTACGTGGGTAGTCAGGAAATGGGAGGGTTCTGTTCCCCTCTTTTATTCTCGAGTCATCATCAGAGAAATATTTTAATGTAAGTGCCGAGGAAGATATCTGGTTTGTTTCACAGTGTGTAAACATTGTGACTTTATTTTGATATCATTTTAGAATGTATTTTTCCAATTATTTTTCAGCCTAAACACCATCAGACATAAAATGCATACATTAACCAAGGTGTGAAAGCTGGATTCCTTCTCTTTTGTGCCTTTAAACTTGTATGTACTTTGTTAACCTCTTTAAATGTTATTTTGGGGCCATATTTCAAAATACATGAATAATACACTTTGTGGTTTTACGTAACTGCCTGTAAAGTGATAAATGCATTCACCTTTAATTAGTAAGGAAACGGTTGTCTTAGAATCTTTAAAAGGTGCACCTATTACATCCTCAGATTTTTATTCCCTTTGTTTTTTAAATTCAGCTGTTGATTTTTCTGTCGATAATTGAAGTGTCCTCATTTGCTGTGATGAAGGCTTTTTTTTAATACATATAGGGATGTCTGTGGTTTTGTGTTTTTTTTTTTTTTTCCAGCAAGACTTTTCCTCTTCTAGATGTATAAGAAATTATGCGTCAGACAAAAGCCTCATAAACTGACCATTTGTCCTTTGGACACAATAGCCTGCCCAGCCCCTCTGCTCCTCCTCTCCAATTATGTGTGATTAGTCTCAGTGTGTTGTGTCAAGAAGGGGGAGTGTGCTGAGTGCTTATTATCTGTTTAGGTACAAGAAGAGCACATTTAGGATCTGACTATGAATGGAAAGTGAGCCTTTATCGGGACTAAAATCTAAATGCTACTGTTCTGAAAATCACTTTAAAAAATGCATCCTTTTTTGATAGATTCTGAGAAAGACTCTAACAACTAAAGGAGTTTGTAACGTAATCAAATTGCCTCGCTCAAATTAGTTTGCATTGTGATATATCATGGCCCGAGAGTATGATAAACATTTAATATGACTTCTTGTGCTGGGAAAGAAAAAATCCTACCAAGAGACGGGAACTATTTCTTTTTCTCTTAACAGGCTAATAGAACATTTTACCAACTTCTGACAAAAACAAAGCCAGAATCCTGTACTCTCTCTTAAGCCAGAACAATTTTAAAATGATGAAAAGGAGAAGAGAAAGAGTATAACTGAAAGAGGGAGGTGCTATCTAGGAAGCAGAGAGGATGCTGAAATATATTAATTAAAAGAATTGCAGTTTGGTAATAAGTGTTCTTCCATATTCAACAATTTGGGCAGCGTGTAAGCCACAAGCTCATGAAGGTCCTTTTCTCTTTGCACTTCTGCTCAAATTTCTTCACTACCGGTTTGCATGTCCTTGTATTCAATACTTTTTATGCTCCATTAGAGCACCTAGATGGATCTCAGAAGGCATAGGTCAAGTCGCAGTTAGATCATACATTTCTTTCTCACAAAAACTTGAATTGCAATGCCAAGTGATGGGCTAACATCACAATAACAGCAATTTATTCCTCTTTTGATAAAAAGCAGCCTATTCTCAGTGTTAGATAAAGACCAGGGGCAATGCAAACCAACCATTTATACTAGAACTGAGTAGTATATCTCCCTTATAGCTGGTATGAGTTTCATATTCAAACTCTAGTTGGAAGATACCTGTCTAGCAGGAAATGAAAGGTAATTGAGAGTTATTTAAAATTGCTGTAAAGGTGGCTTTAGTTCCATTCTTCTTTTGTTCTATATGTCCCACACAGCAAAGCCTTTGTTTTCTCTAAAAATACTTACAAGGAAATCTTTATAATCAACAAAGGAGTGTAAAAAATAGTGAAATATTACAATTTGTGGACCTTTTATTTCTGAGAGGGCTTGAATGTCTGCTGTAACAATGATCTAATAAATATTATTAGCTGCCAGAAACAAAACCAGTGTCACTGAAAATCATCTTTTTAGCTCTAAGAAGAAAATAGTTTTACTCAAAATAGTAGCTGATGACTGCTTTTATTTCTCTAGTTTGTGTTGAAGGCTTTGCACAGGTGCTGCTGTCCTTAAAGTGTGTAATTGATGGCTTGTTTACCAAAGATGCATTTAGGCTTCATCCTGCAAACTCACATAGGATCTCCACAGGCAGTAAAGTTCCTCATCTACGTAAGTGTTTGCAGGTTGGGCCATGTAGATGTTTTTAGAGGTATATAAGCCAGCTCTCTTCTTCTTCTTTTATTTGTTTGTTTGTTTTTGTTTTTTGCTTTAAAGTGGGTATTGAAAAGTCCAAAATGTAGGATATATTGTTAGTGATGTGCTAACAGTGTTGCTTCTTTAAAGACATCTCTTGGAGTCCCTCACTTCAGTAGGGATTTGATAAATTGTTTCTGAGCTCTTTAATTTAAAAAAGTGTATGTATATTTCTAAATACATCAAGTATCCTTGCTAAGAAAAAGTTAGGCAGCTTATCAAATCATTCTTATAAGATGTGTAGGAGTCTTTCATGTGGTGTGCTTTAACTAGCATCTGATACTTGGCGTATTTTTAATGATACAGTTTACTGTGTTCAGTAGCAGAATATTGAGCTTAATCATTTTGTGCTTGCAAAGCACTTTGAAGATGAGCAAGACAGATGAGCTATGCTGTCTTCACTGAGGGAGAATGGAAATGCGAAGCTGATGCAAGTCTGTCTTCAGATATATTGGTAGTTTTTAGAGCAATATTGTCATCTTCCTCCTCTCTCAGAGGAAAATGGCAGAGAAAGGATCTTCTTGTGGATGTGCCCCTGGGTGCAGCTCTAGTGCAGCTGGTGCCATTAGCAGTGTGTTGTGATCTTGAGAGTATGAAAGACCAAGAAAAGCAAATTGAATTCCATTTCATAGTCTGACAAAAGATGAGCACTTTCTTAAAAATTACAAATTAGTTCTATGTGTTGGCATTCTGGAATAACAGAGCAAATCTTTCCATTCAGGAAATAAGTTTGATTCGAAATGAAAATGTCTTAGGAATGTGAGATGAGGCAGGAGAACTTACTACCCCAGGTACCTGTCCAGCTGCGAAATTGTTATTAGACAAGTCATTCGCATTTTGCCTGTGGCTTAATGGCTATGTGTTTGCATGAGGAGGGAAGTGGGATTCAAATTGCTCTCCACACAAAAAGCATCCTGGCTGCGTAAGATTTACCAAGTGTTACATTGCCATTGTGAGCCTCCTCGGCTGCTCCCGAACAAAAGCAGCGTGTTGGGTGGAGCTCCTGGTCCACCCCTCAGTGTGGCAGGTGGCACACGGCTGGGAGGGCAGCAGCACTCTGCAAGTCAAAGAGGGCCACAATTATTACCATCCTGCTCTTCCTATGCACGAGGGGGAGCAGCCAGGTCCTCGTCTTCTCACACGGCAAATTACAAATGCATAGCTCAGCCCGGGTTTCTCTACGTGTGGTTTTCTTCTTGAAATCGGGGAATGAACGGTGATGTCAAACTGCGAATTCCTTTAATTCCTGTGAAATGTTTTGAGATGCTGGTGAAAGGTGCTAGGAGAGCATTTGCTGGCGGTTGTATTGGAAATGTTTTCTGTTCAGCACAGCCATCCTGTGCTGTTCCCTCAGTAGACGAGAAGACAGTTTTGTCCCTTTCTAGCTTGCGATTTTCCCTTTAGATTCTCCTGACTCTGAATAAGGTGATTTGTCAGACCTTTGCTGTCACAAGTCAGTAGCATTCACTGTAAGCAGACCAGCGTGTTCTAAAAAATGGTTTTAAATGCTGATTTTCAATATTACTCTCATCTGCACTGCAACAACACTTACTTAACCCAGCCAAAAAGAGGGCACCCTGATGCGAGACCCCATAAAGCTCAAAGAAAGCCAATACAAGACTCAATGAATTTGAAGCTGAATGCATAAATAAAGGGTGCCCCCCTAATTCATGCCCATTCCCCACATGAGGGAGCAGACATATTACTGCCTCATTTGCTTATAGACATTTAGAAAGCAGCAAATATGCTCTTTAACTGATCCTGGGTTTTGTAAGGCTGAGTGCTGCATCTCCTCCACAAGATCAACCTCCCTCCCTGACCTGCGGACTCTGTTCAAACAGCTGAATGTAACAAACCTAACTTTTCCATTTTTAAAGGATTTCGCCTATTAAGGCTCTTTGCTTAGTCAGCAGCTGGCTTGCTGCCAAAAGACCCAGCATATTGTTGTGGCTGGGTACAAGCTGGATATTTTCCATCTCTGCCCAACAGCGACACTGGATCTGCATTGTCTTCCTGTGTGTAAAATGTAGGAAGAGTAGAGGGAAGATGCACAGAACAGTCATCCAGATGGCATTCCACAACCTGAGAAGAAACATCTTGACCCTCAAATCTGGGTTAAATTCAACAGATGCCAAGCCCCCAAAAATAAAGAGCTATCGCGGCTGATGAGAGAGGAGGAGCAGTAGAACCTGGGTAACAAAAAGTATCTTTATTTTGGATATATTTCCCTGTAGAAAACCAGGCTAGTGTCACTCGTAGAAGACCGCTTCTTAAAAAAAAGAAATAGGAAAAGTATTCTCTGCATTAGACATGTTCCCCTTCAGCTGTAAAATGTTTCCTCTGGGTGATGGGTTATGCTAG
>JAOWBP010001760.1:21775313-21788697 GCA_028571105.1 Tragopan temminckii
TAAATCATATTAGTGTGAATAATAAATGTTTAGGGATCACTCATCTAAGAACATGTAGTATTTAATTTACAAGGACTATACATTTTTCAAACCTCTTAACAAGGAACTTTAAGCACTTCTTGAGGTTAAAAAAAAAAAAAAAAAGGGTCTGGAAAGCAAAAATGCTCTATTTTTTTCCCAGGATCCTGAATGAATGACTCAGGAAGTACTGAAACTACAAAAGCCTTCTGTGTAGAACCTGGCTAATACTCTTATTAGCATCCTTTTTAATCCAGGTAACATAATAGTAGAAGTGTCAGATGATGAACCATTAAAAATAAATAGCAAAACTTCTGAGAGACTGGCATTTGAATCCAGCCAGCTCCCTGAGGTTCTTGGTTGTGGACCAGGGTTCCCAAAGTTTAAGTTTGCTGTTACTGACCACATCAGATCCAATGTTATCCCAAGTGGGAGGAGAGTGCCACAGGTTTAGCCCCAGCCCTAGTCTTGTTTCCTGTGGGAAGCAAATGTACAAAGGGAGATTTTATTTATTTATTTATTTATTTATTTTGCATTTTCTGAAATTCTTCAGTTTCTAAAGAAATTTGCAAGATGAATAGTAAGTAAAGTACCTATTTTCAGAATATTTGCATTTTAATAGTAATTCGCCTGTAAGCAGCACAGTACTTTGTGTGTTCAGAATGCTTTTTGTCAGTCACCAAAGAGCAACATGGGCTGGTACATCAGGAAATGGTTTCCCTTCTCCTACATGAGGAAACTGAGGCAGAGATGTGAAGTAACACACACACAAAGACTCCACAGGAGAAGGTATCAAATTGCTTTTATAGTGCAAATCTCAGTAACAGTTCTTAAACAACAGGCCTTCATCCATCCATCAGACTTTACCTTTATGCAAGATATTAGGATACCCCAGGAACTGTAATTTTTACATCATCACGTATCATCTGAAATTCCCTGAGCTGGTTGCTGTTCTTCCTGACATCAGTACCATCTGGCTATCAGTACCAACCGATGTTTTCAGCAGAAGTGCTGAAATACAGACAGACACCTACAATGCAGCAGAAGAATTTTAATTAATTGTCTCCCTTCCTCTAAAGCATTTCAGCAACAAGCTGATGATTTTCAAGGATTGGGAAAGAGCACTGAGGAAAACACATAGAACTTTTATCATATTTCCTCAGAAGAAAAAGGCTGGTTGTTCGGAGGGTACCCTGATGATTGCTCCTTTAACTTCGTGCTGTTTTTAGTACTATGCTGCTTTTTGGGATGGAGAAGATGTGCTTGGGTGACAGTGGGTCTAGGTAAACTCTTTGCTCTCTCATTAGAAAACCTACAGAGGTGTTTTGGGCCATCTTTTTGGTGACAGAAGTCTGCAAGCAGTTGCTTTCCCACTAGAATCTTTAGGGATGAGGACCACCGTTAAAACACTTTCTTTGTGCGTCACAGCAAAGACATTAGCAATGTGGAAATGGATTCAATAACCTACACCAACAGTTAAAATGATGACAAAACAGGAAGCAAAATGGTGATTTAACCTTCCATTCCCAGCACTGAGCAGCCTGGCAGCTCCACAGATTGCCCTGGAATGGGCTGGGCCTTTTGTCCCCGATGGGAGTGAATCAGTAGGTCAGGTGTGCCTGGTCTGTCAGGTACCCACCCTGCAGCAAGGTGCTGCCACATATTGTGGGCAGCAAAAAGGAGTTGTGTCACTGGCACCAACACACTGGGTATTCATCACTGAGGCAGAAAGATAAGCAAAAACACGGGAAAAGAGTTCATTATGGAAATAAAGCTCATGGGAGAGCACAGAAACAAAGACCCATATTTTATAGTGGTTTGTGCACTGCAGAGAGCAGAACCAAAAGGGAAGAGCTGGAATGAGTGTTCCTCATCCAAGGAAGAGATACTCACTATAGCAAAAATCATTTGGAAAAGTGTTCAGCTCGGTGAAAAGGCAGCCCTTCTGAACTTTCAGAGTTATTTTCAGCTATGAGCAAAGCAGAGGAATGTTGCCACCGGGCAGAAATTGCTGCCAAACAATGACAGGTGAAAAGGATGCCTACTGCTGAACCCCAGTCCATTTCAGATCAATTTTGGCCTGCTTTTTTCTACGTTATCAGGATATAACATTGCTGCTGTAAGGGCTGTAACACGGGCTGCATCCCATCCTCATCCTCCATACCAGATCAGCAAGGGTGGGAGGTTTGCTTCTGAGACCTAAGGACTGAGTACAGGGAAGAGCACTTCCCATCTTGGAGCATGGCACTCAGAATTCCCAATGTGTCCTGAAATGATGAGTGAGAGCTACGGAGTTCCATTTGGGTTCATTATAGAAGATGGACTGTGCACGCTTCTAGCAGGCATGGTGATGGGTGAGAGCTCTTCTGCAGCTGGGCAGAAGGTTGGCCTTGCAGTGGAGCAAGACGAGCATAGCGAGGAGCAAAGGTAAGACTGCTTAAAAACATTTCCAGAATTAATACAATGTCTACTATCCTGTGCCTAATAATAACAAACACAGCAGAACAGCAGCCACTGGGAAGCCCCTAGCACATCCATGAGATCAAACTGTGTGTGCTCACTAGGAAAGGTGAAAAAGGAAGGAGCGGCAGGGGAAGGGCATGCTGAGTGCTGGGTTCTCAGCCCGCCAGTACATCTGCTTGCCTGAGCTCCAGAGCGCTGCATTAAAGAAGAGTGTGACTGTAAAGCAACTTACAGCTTTGCTTGCAATCTACCCCATGCTAATGAGGTGATTTGGAACGCGTTTTTCCCTAGGTAACCACCAGCAGGAAGGGGGCATGTTGTGGCTATGTGGCCATGCTCTTACTGCTTCTGGATAGGATTCCCCTCCCCCAGGACTGCCCTCCATTTTACCTGGTACTCCAACACACAGCACATCCATCCTGCCCAAGTTAACACCTGCATGAGCAGTTTAGATCATCTTACAGAGATCTGTAAAGCAGTGCACATTTTCCTAGTGCTAATTTGAGGCTAATGTGTAGAGCCTTAACAATAATTTGTTTATATGTGTATTCTAGTGGCTTTCTTCCTTCAGACTTCTATCTGAAAGGTGATGTAATGCACCTTTCAAGAACTATTGGACAGTTAAGGCTTAAAATTCATCTGTATGGTACTCGAATACTAGAACTGGGGGGAAAGATGATTTTAAAAAGCCCTGCATTCATAAAAACTGCACACCTAAGTCTTTATTATTCCCCTTTGCAGATTTCTTACCTTTTCATGGTACAGAAGGAAGAATAAGTTGTGGATCTGAGCACATTTTCAGAATAGGGCACATACAGGGAAATCAGAATATTCAGACATCCGTGAGCTGGAGGACAGCTTTCCCCCAAAGTGTTGAAAAATGCTCTTTCAAGTGAAGAAAAAAATCTTGCATTAAACTTTTAAAATTATTGAGGTAGCAATATGGTGCTCTGCAATGGATCTTATATGCATGAGGCGGCGTCACTGCTATATTCCCAAATTTCTTTTAAAAGTGGACTTCCAAAGGCAGATAGACCAGCAGAAAAAGCTCAAAACTTTGTTTCCATGAGGGATGTCTATAGGTACATTAGCTGCCAGCTAGCTGGGAGCTCAGCTGCAGCAGGGCTGTACCTCTGTTGACCTCAGCATGCTATGGCAAGGAACACACTCAGGCTGTTTGTGCCTCCTTCCCCTGGCTCTGGACATCCATATTATGAGCAGTGAAAACCCTGTGTTTCCACTGAAAAATGTTCATTCTTGGCCTATGTGAGATTTTCTGGTTTTTGCAGAGAGGAAGAGCCTAAGGCCAGGCTGCTTATAAATCCCAGCCTTTCCATGGGAACTTCAGAGTCCGATGAGTTGGTTGTGTTGCTGCATGCTCAGGGGGACACGTGGAAGGTGGCGAGCTGGTTTTTCCATGCCACAGACCTGTGCTAAGCAGCAGGATCAGGCAGAACCTTCTCTTAGCAAAAAGATTGTTCCTAGCCTGTGTTTGAACATACATCCTCATAGGGTGGCCTTGAAGATGCAATATTTTGTGTGCAAAACCATAACCAGTCACCTGCAGATTCTCCTGTGCTGGACATGCCATTTTTCTCGGCCAGTTTAGGTAGGAGGTAACTCAGAAACCTCTGCCTTGTACTGGTGCAGTGAAGGTAATTACCCTCCCTAAAGGAAAACACAACTGCACCAACCTCCATTTAGCTCTTAAAAGCTCTGATAATTGTCTTAAAACCAATCTGAAAATGTGAACCATTAGAAAGCATTACACCAGAGCCCATTCATACTGCTTATACAGTAAAAGTTTATTTGTAGAAGCAATTGCAGTGTCTATCTCATTTAGACCCCATAGGACCTTCCTATATGGCCCTCTGACTCCATGAGAATAGAGGCAATTCTCTCTGGGCAGCTATGTATTACAAAGGAAGCCACCACCACTGTGAGTAGTATTATCTTAACAAAAATATCCCTGTTGTTGCCCAAACCTTGACCTACTGTGTAGTTCTTTTGCTGTTAACATAACTCACTTGACATCTTTACCTTTGTATACCACTTTGCTGTGGTTCCCTATGACCCTTTTAAAGAACTACAGTGGTGGTGTAGCTTCATTGCAAAGATGAACTGCAAAGCATAGCCAAATTTGGAGGGTCTGAAGGGAAGGACAAAGGGCTGCTTGTTACTAATTCATATAGAGCCCGCCCCAAAGAATAACAATGAAAGATGCATGGCAGTGAGGACAGTGTATACTCTCTGTCCTCTGCAGGATAATTAAAGTGGGGTGCTCAGGGAAAGTAGAAAAGGCAGCACAGAAATGATGATGTTTGATATTTCTGTCCTTCTAATATTAAAAAGTAGCTGCTTGCCTTTCTTTATCTTTCTTTTTTATTTTTCTTTTGTGGAAGATCGGGGAAGGTCTGAAGTTTCAAAGTCCAGCCCATGTCTGACATGGGTAATATCACAATTCAGATTTGTGGGGTCTTGTCAGGCACCTTCCACTAAAGAATGATCTGAACAGAGAAGCACCAGGTGCTACCTTTCCCCTCCTTTCTCTTCTTGGCTAAAGTTATGCTAGTTGGATTTTCAAATGGTCTGATCCACATCTGTTTCCTAACCCCATGCATTCCACATGGATTATATGCTATTATGCCAGTATCAACAGGAGGAGGCAGAAGAGTTGTTTCTAGAGATGAAGAAAACTGGGGATGGTGGACAGACAAGCAAATGACCTATTTATAGGATGTTGTGCTATACCTGTACTCAAAGGATGGGAGATGGATATTTTTTTCTGAAATATAATCAGCAACATAAAGAGACTCTCAGAGGCTCCCACTCTTTGGTGAATGTTTGTACTCCTCAAAGGTAGTGAGGAAAGTTTCATCCTCTCCTTCCCACAGGACAGGAGTAACTTTTCACAGTTAACCATCACGCTTTATGGCACCAAAATAAAGCCTTATCTTTCTGTTGTTCATTGGTACTTGTGTAGCTGGGTAACACAATGTCTCTGGAGCACAACAGTTGTGACACTGCTGGTGAGTATTGAAAATCTGCTTGTGCACATTATCATAGAATTACAGAGTGGTTTGGACTGGAAGGGATATTAAAGACCCATGGGCAGGGACACAATCTACCAGTTTGGGCTGCCCATCCAGCCTGGCCTTGAACGCCTCGAGGGATGGGGCATCCACGGCCTCTCTTGGCAACCTGTTCCAGAGCTTTTCCATCCTCATAGTATAGAATTTATTCCTAATGGCTAATCTAAATCTACTCTCTTTCAGCTTAAAACCATTACCCCTTGTCTTATCCCTTGTCTCTATCCCACTCCCCGGTAAAGTGTCCCTCCCCAGCTTCCCTGCAGGGCCCTTTAGGTACTGCAAGGCTGCTCTAAGCTCTCCCTGGAGCCTTCACTTCCCCAGGCTGAACAACACTAACTCTCTCAGCCTGTCTTCATATCAGAGGTGCTCCAACCCTTTGATCATCTTCAAGGCCTTCACAGAGCCGACTCAAACAGTGAGAAAGATTTGGATCTTTCTTGTGCTGGGCATCCCAGAGCTAATCACATGCTGTGGTTTTGTTTCTCAAAATTATCAGACACCTCATATGAAAGATCTTGAGTAACAAGGTGTTGGCTGTCACCAGCCACTTCATTTGTTCCTTTTCAGTAACTTCTGTATAGTACTGAGACAGATCCCTCAGGACCTGCCCTACCATTAGGATTTTCTGACTGTTATCTACCCTACTGAAAAAACAGGCTCAGCCTGAATAAAAAAGTCTGCAGCACTGACATAGCCTCAGGTTCATTACAATGCCAAATGCTAGCAGCAGAATCCTCCTCTGAAAAATACTGGCTCAACAGAAACTGGTTGGTTCTCAAACGGCCTCCTGAGTTACATGAGTAACTGTATTCATTTGACAGGGAGAAATCTCTTACACATTCACCTTATGTTGTGGAGTCAGCGAGAAGAATGAAGGAGTTTCTGGCCCGAGGCTCATCACCTGATCAGTCGCTGACCAATTGGTTGATGCAGGTAAGGGAGATGGGTAGCGCTTGCTGAGTTGTTTTTGATGAAGGCAGAGTGGTGCTCACACACACCAGTGTCAGCCCTGCACAAGGATAGTGCTGGAAGGAACTCTTGGCCAAGCAGGTTTCTGTGTGCTGCTTTTTCTCGGACTCAGTACAGTTGTGTGTGCAACATTGCTGCTGGCCAGCTGCCTGCAGGTGGGCTTGGTGGGATCCAACCAGATGTAGCACTCCAGGTGTAGCCTCGCCAGCTCTGACTGCAAACTTGGAGCATCCATGAAGAATGGGACACTGGGTGCAGGGGTTCTTTATGGGGACTGTAGCAGCAGGTGAGTGTATTGTGTATATTTTCTGAAGTTCTGTTTATCTGGTCTTTGAACCCTCCTGAGAATTGTAGGAATGCAACACTTTCCCTTCTTACTCCAGGTCAGAGTGTCCCTCACTGTGACCCATAAAAAAAGCTCTCCTCACGCTGAGAAATCCATGACACAACCTAGTGCCATGCTGTGCTGACTGCCGAATGTCAGGATGTGTGCTCAGCCCTCCTGCAGGCAACATTGTCCCCACCCCATCCATCCCCAGGGCAGGCCTTTGTTTGTACCCCATGGGAGGAAAATAATCCCTTTGCCTCTGACCACACCTGGATTCAGCCTCCAATTTCACACCTTGAAAAGTGGGCCAATTCTCTGACACTTTTGCAAGGACTAAAGCCAGGGTGAATACAGCTAATTCTCACTGCACTAATTAGGTGGCCAGTTAGCAAGAAGAGAACTCACCTGTTAGAAAAATGAGAAAATAAGAAAAAGAGGGAGAGAAAGGAAGGAAGAAGGCAGGCAGAGAGAAAGAAAGAGAGAAAGGGGGAAAGAGAAAAGAAGAAATTATGGTTCGAAAAACAATTAAAAAATGAAAGCACCAAAGGCTTGATAACTGAGCCCAGGAGGAAGGCTGGGAGCAACCCCTTCCCAGGTCGGTACAGAATGGAAGCTGCCTCGCATAGGTGTGAGGTCTGAGTGCTAGAGGGGCACTGGGGACAGGAGGACAGCCCCAGAGCAAATGCCTGCGTGCATTTTCTGGCTTGCTTGGGGCCCTGGGGAGCCCTCCACCCAACAAATCAGACAAAGGCATTCCTGTTGTTACTCATGGGAATTCACTGGTTCAGAGAAATGCCTTGAAAATATGTTGAAACCCAGTTATGTTGTCTCGGAAAAACACAAATATCTCCTTTAGTGCTTCGCCAGCCCTAGCCAAAAATCAGTGTTTTCCTCAATGTATTTAGCAATCAGGTGCTTTCTCCCATCCCCCCCAAAGAGAAAGAACATCTGCTCTAGATTACTCGAAATAAAGGGGACCCAAACCTGTAAGTATGGTTTTCTGAGCTTCTCCTACACAGAGAGCCAGGGCCATGGAAACACCAGACTAAGAGGCTTAGAGTAAATCCTGGCAGTCTCAGTGCTAGGAACTCTCCCACTGATAAACAAAGCCCAATAAATAAGTTTGAGACAAAAACTGAATGAGACTGTGACATTGCTGAGCAGTTAATTAGGATCCCTCTAAGCATTTGTGCAGCAAAGAACAAGAAAATTAAAGAACTTAAAATGTGTGTTGGCAAGAGTGCAAATGTCCTAAAAGTAAACACTGCTGTTATTATTAGTAGTAAAAATAATATTAATTAGTTGCATTACAGTAGCACCTAGTGGTGCTTCTGGATCTCATCCCCAGGCGAGTTCAAGGTCCCCAAAACACAAAGGTCTAAAATAGAAATGGTGTGTATTTGCATTTGAGTGCATACATATGTCATGTGGATGCATAACATAGAGATAGATACGCACAATTCAAATGATGAAGAAACCCCAGTACATGGAGATCAGGATAGAGAATATTTTGCAATTTGACTTCTCTTGTTCCTAATTTTTGTGTAATTGTGGCACAGCTTTTTGCAGTTGTTGCTTGTGATGTACAGCCTATGGACTGTAGCAGGAGTGCAAGAGTCAAAGAATATACGTATACATGTGTGTGTATTCATATATGCATGCATATATAAACATATAGCATGTATATATGTATGTTTCCATTCATACATACACTCACATACAGATAGAGGTGTTTCCTTCTGACTCAGATGACACAGAAAGCTTTGCTGAAAAAACAAGCCCTACCCAACAGCTCCATTTCCTCACTACAAGCCAAACTACTGCTGTCCTTTCTGTGAATGCATGGACAGCGCACATGTTTTGGAGCAGGGAGCATCTCACAACTTTGTGCTATGGAATCCTCCCTCAGGAAAGTCACAGTTAAATGCTGCCCTCAGCTTAGCCAGCACCGTGTTGCCTCAGAAGTAACCATATTTTGGTTTCTGCAGCTGCTACTGACCTCTGCTAAACCAATCCAAATAACGAAAACATCTCTCCTTTTATTTTCCAGTGTTAATTTGCATGCAATAAATGGGAGAGGTAAAGACCCCAGTGACACACAGCTAAGCGTAACTTTGGATTCATCAGCACATGGGAACTAATTTGTTAATGTGCTGGTGCCTGGATTTCCTAAGAAAACGAGCTCCTGCAGCTTATCTGGGTTCCTATTTCAAACAGAACACTGCTGAGATTTGGAGAAAAAAAAAAAAAACATACCCTAGTTTTACCCTAAAATAGCAGCAGCAGGAGCATTGCTGTCCCGAGATTTTCAATGCTGGCATTGCACGGCAGGTCGGGGCATCAATTTAACATCCAGAGTTCTGCTTCGTTTGAATGATAATTTCATTAGATTAGTTTGTAAACTTTTAATGCAGGTCGTATTATATGTCTAGAAGAAACAATTTGTGTGACAGCCTATCCTTCATAATCCCCCTCTTCAGACCACTGGTAACAAAAGGCCTTTAATGCTGAAGATGTTTTGTGGGAGGAGAAACATTTTCCAAACAAGCGGTTTCTCCCTTCCAGCCCAGGTAACAAAGAGGCCTTAGGAATTCCTGTGGCCTTGTCAGAGAGGGCCCATTGCTCTTAGAGCCACCTGCTGCTTAAGCCATTGGTCAATAGATTAACTGCTGCTATTACTAAGTGTTTAGAAAAGTAAGTTATGCAGGAGAACAAACAAAATCAACCTCCTTCACACATGTTAATTCAAAATTTAATAAATCTGTGCTGAGAACAGTGAGGCAATGGAGGGAGTGTGGGCTCTTAGTATGCACTGGTCCTCCAAGGGAAGGATTGGGAATCAGCCGAGAAGTCTTCGTGGCATCTCACACAAAAGGATAATGCTCTATTTGCTTTGCAAAACTCCCCTGACGCTTCCCTCCACCCCTCTGCCTTCCTCCTTTTCTTCCGTTTTTCTGATGCTGCTCTGCGCTGTACATTTTTGGGCAATTTCCAAACCTCAGTCACATCAGATAAGTTCACAATAAGCAGTAATAGTGGAGTAACTTCCCAACGGAAAGGCTGGAAGCATTCAGATCCTGGCAGAAGCTGCAACGCTCCACATCCCTGCCTGTCGTTCTCATTCTCAGTGAAACCAACTTTTTAACTAAAGCAGATTCCCCCAAAAGAGAAAGCTTTGTGCGTAACTTCGTGCACAGTTGAGGGCTTCACAGCCCCGTGGTTGGCCAGGAGGATTTTGGCAGGGGAGCAGAGTTTTGGGAGGCCAATGCAGATCTTCATCCCCACAGGGATGACCTGAGCCAAGGCTAGAAAGGCGCTACCTATGTGTCTATAGTATAGTAAGCACTATAAACATCTTTCACGTACTGGCTATTTCATGGCCAAAAAGAAAAATAAATAAATAAATAAAATGGGAAGGAAAGGAGGAAGGGAGGAAAGAAAGAAAGACATGGCAGAAAAAAAGATTGCATAAAAGAAGAGGATGGAGAAATCCTAGGTATTTGACTGGCTTGGATTAGAAGATCTCTCTCCTTTTCCGTCTTACTATTTCCCATACTGCAAATTTAAATTACTGGTAAAATGCAGTTGTCATTCTCATTTTTGAAAGATCCATAGAAGTTGTTGGAATAAATTTCCATTTCTGCTGTCTGTTAACATAGGTTCCTTTACAATCCTTCATTAGTAAGTAATTTGTTTCAGATTTATGTCAGCTGTGATTCAAAGCCAAACACCAGAATTGTGGTTGCCCTTGCTTAATTTATAATCATGGAATGGATGGTCCCACTGAGTCTGTGTTTTCCCAATGGATGCTCAGAAAAAAAAAAGATTCTGAACAGCAACAATTCATGGACAAGTTTGTCCATGTTTTCCCATTGGGCATCCACAGAGGAGGCAGGAGTGGAGAAATGCACCATAATATCTTGCTCCTCCATCACGCTTCAACACAGGCTGAGCTGTAGCAGCTGGTACTGGTCTTTTCATCATGAATATTGACTGGGTTTTGAGGGTCGCTTTTGTGTTGTGGTTTTTTGTTTGTTTGTTTTGTTTTGTTTTTGAGGAGGATGTTAATGTAGGTGGTTGTTGTGTGAGGGGTCTGTGTTTTCTGTTTGACTACTGACAGCATCATTAATTTGCTGGGTCCCATTCAAATGATTAAGGAGACTCAGGGAAAAGGCAGAAAGGACAGATAACACAGCTGAAATGTTTACTTGGCCAGAAATTAGAGCTGACTTCAGCACCCTGCAAATAGAGGAGCTGCTGGGAGCAACAGGCCATGGGTGAGCAAAGGAGTGGTGTGAGGGTACTGCATTAGGCCACACAGCAGAGCTAACACAGGTAGGACAAATATAAACCAGTTTTACCAAGTACATCAAGAATGCCCATGCTGACAAGAAGGGGCAGCATCTCCATTGGAAAAACAAGGTTCCTCCCTTCCTCCCTGGTAAGTTTTCCATATAGCTTCCCTAGGTTCCATTTGGTGGGCTATATTTTCTCTGTGGATGTTTAGGTCTCGGTCTGGCCAAGCCTGCTTTACGCAGGCATGAAAATAAATGCTGCTGCGAGCCTCCATGCTGTTTCCAGGTCTGCAGGCTCCCCCTGCACACAGCTGCAAATCTCCTGAGAGGAGAATGCAGCAGTAGCTCCAACGTGTTTTCTTTGCAGACCTTGTCAAGCTGTTTTTCCCCTGGTAGGGGAGCATTTAGCCCTCTATGAACATGATAAGATAAATGATTTATTGTGGCATGGTAGGTATTGCAAGGCTATCAGCTGACATCACGGAGCCTGAGCTGATGGTTGTAGTGAGATATTTGGGGCTATCTATAGAAAGGACATTTATCTCTGGTTTCTTGAATAGATGAAAGCTCTTTGCATTGCCATTAACATGTGGAAGTGAGTAAAATGCTGAGAACGTTTCAGTTGGGCTTCCATCCTTCCTTCTCTCCCCATGTCTTATCATCTCCCTTCTGACAGCCTGGTAAAATCATGGTGGAAAGATAAAAGCAGAAACCCTTGCATAAGAAAGGATTGCCTCTGATCTGAGCGGGCAATATTAGGAATCTCTCTGAGTCCAAAATCTATTTTCACAACATGCAGTGTAAAGAAGTCCCGACCCAGCACCATACTTTCAGCCTGCAAGGAGCACGTGCAATGCTCTCATTCACAGTATCTCTTTCCAAAATGGTGGGTGAACATCTGCCTTCTCCGCTGACACTGAGGCTGGTTTGCAGCCTGACTGCCAGCACGAGATGCAAGTGAGCAGGGTCTCATTTGACAGCCATAAACTCGAGGTAATCTACTGTAATGCAGTTAAAATCAAAGCGTTTTCCTGTTTTGTGACATCTCTGCTTTCTTCTGCCTGGCAAGGTCAGCTGAATAATATTGTAATTGAGTGCTCTCTGATTCCTTTTCACTTATCTTTAATGTGACATTGCTTTCTGTACACATATTAATTACACAAGCCAAGACAAATTGTGAAGTAAATAAATACATTTTTAGATGTTACTTTATTTGGAAAGTAGGAGACACAATCTGTTCTTAGACTTGATACTCATGAGACAAACGTTCTCTTACTGCTGTGGTATGCTTAAACATAACTTACTTCTTCGTAATGAAGCACCCTAACTGGTGTTCCTCTTTGAGACAAAGAATATGTGCTATGTTTGAGAAAATTTTGATTTTGGATCACTTTCTGTTCTGATTGTAGTAGGTGTTACATGAGGTGCAAAGGCAATACATGTTGTAACGTGGCACTTAAACTGTTACTATGCTTTTATTGTGTTTGGGAAAAAAAAATCTCCAATCATCCGTAGTTAACCTAGGAGAGTATGTTTCCCAGTGTGACGTTTACATGTTTAAAAATAATGGGATCATTTGTTTCTTTCACCTTGAATACAAGGCAGAGATGTTAGAAGGAGAAGCACAGGGGACACAGGAAGTGGCTTATATTGCTAAGGTCTCCTTATCTGCTGAGCAGCAGGGAAAGAATCAGAATGATTTCTTGGGTGAAAACAGAGAGAGATTCTCCACTGATGACTGTCCTTCTAAGCCTCTCCTATCACAGGCTAGCAGTTAAAATAATACTCACCTACTGGGCATCCAGCAGAGTTGATCTACCTTTTCTGCTAGGATGTTCACATCCAGTCAAGCCTGATTAATCTGTTGCAAGTCCTGAATGATCCCAAATATAACACAGAACAGCTACACCTGTTTATCAAGTCAGTTCATTTCCCCTCCCCTATTCCACACTGAAAAGGAGCATTAATTAAAACAGTAAACAAACGAGCGCCTATTCTAAATCAGAGCTGCAGGCAAAGAAGAGATAACTTAGGCTCTTGAGAAGAGGGATTTTCAGTTAATTTATGGAATCTACTGTCACTCTCAGGGCAAGGGAGCTTACTTAGCTGGGAAATTGAAGCAGACAGGCTTTGTCTAAACACTTCTTTTTTTTGACAGAATATCTTTTTTTTTTTTATTTTCATTTTTAATCAAGCCTTTTTTAGGGGGGGGATGGGGT
>JAOWBP010001760.1:21788726-21852253 GCA_028571105.1 Tragopan temminckii
TCGGTGTTCTCGTGACTCCTTCAGCTTTTCTTTCCCTGCAAGATGCCCAAAAGGTGGAGGAGAGGTGTGAGGAGGAGAGGCAAGGATCTTTAAAAGACACAATGTGAGGAGATGAAACAGTCTGTTAGAAAATTGTTCTCTAGAAACTAATTGCTGTGTTCCCATACACTTTGAGTCTTCATTACTTTGCCAGAATTTTCATCTCAAGTCTGTACCTGATCCTGGACTGGCACTGGCAGGAGCGTAAGCTTTTGTCCATTCAGACCCAGTGGCTGCAGGTAGCTTGCTGAACAGCCTCAGTTTAATTGCCATTTTGAGAAGCCTGCAGTCCATGGCACACCTATAAGAGCCAGTTGCTCTGTGCAGTATGGGTGTGAGCATACGGATAAACTCACAGGACTATGACACAGAATCCTGACTGCAGAAATAACCAGAGACTGCAAGGAGAGCACGGGAAATGGGGCAGGCAAAGCCCAGCCCAGCTGCTGGTGGTGCTCGAGGATGATGCTTGTGTCCAAACCAGCACCAGGGTGGGCTGTGATGTCGAGACCCCACTCTGCATGAGAAGTTTCACGAGGAAATCACCTGGTGTGGATGCTGCAAGGTCAGGGCTTCTATTTTCATGTGTTGATA
This sequence comes from Tragopan temminckii, assembly GCA_028571105.1. Taxonomy (NCBI): domain Eukaryota; kingdom Metazoa; phylum Chordata; class Aves; order Galliformes; family Phasianidae; genus Tragopan; species Tragopan temminckii. The sequence goes on from JAOWBP010001760.1 coordinate 21,789,360, forward strand.
TATATATTTTTTTTTTAAGGGAAGCATCTGTATTCATTTTTTTAATATGGGGAAGAACCAGAATATAAGCGAGGACTTCCCCAGTGCTGCAGGAGACTGGAGCACAGCCTCCCCTGAAAATGGATGTGTGCTTTGCTCTAAATTCCCCATCACAGCAATGCTGCAGAGCTAACTGATCCTGGCTCTCCCACAGCCTCACAGAGCACCCTGATCTCCCACCTCCGGCAGCTGGGAGGGCCAGGAGGCAAAGCAACCCCTCTCCCTCTTCATTTTTTAATCAGAAATCCTAACCTGATAAACCTTCCCTGCTGTAGCTCCTGCTGTCCACTCTCAGGACAAGTTTCAGTTTCAATAAATCACCATTTTCTGTCAAAAAAAATTCACAACCCGCTCCTGTTATGAGCTGCTTTTCAGTTCCAGTGTGTAGCTAAAAAGATTGCTGCTCTGCCCCAAATAAAATCATATTGACAAGGAGACAATTTAAACTCCCGTCAGCCAGTATTTGTCACGATGAAGGCTGCGTTTCTCGGGAATCATACTATCATGTTGCTTCTTACAATACTGTTGGGACTCTCTCCCTGGGCTAATTAATATATTATATGTTTTATTTTATTTCAGGCTGAGATTTAGAGTATTCAGTTTGTGAAATTACATCGAAATTGTAGTTTTCATAAAATTGCAGACAGACCAAAAAAAGTTCTGTAAATCTTTGTCATTTCAGATGTAAACCTCCTTTAAAGATACGGGAATGCCTTGTACATATTTCAAGTCATCCAGCTTCTTTTCCTGCCACATCCAGTAATCATGTTGACAAATTAATGGTAGAGAATTAGTTGTACATTAAAGATTTAAATTATATTATGCAGCGCATTGTCATAAAATGATATAAAACAATAGGAAAATAAATGTAAATTAATTCAAGTTACTGACATGTAAAACACAGAGTGACATCTGTACACTTAGCAACTTGCGCAGCTGCTGTACTTTTCAACGTACGGTACGTGTTAGGTGCAGGGAGAGGGGGAGCAGGGATGGATGGAGGGATTGGGCTGGAAGCAGAGGTTGAAGATTTCGAGGGGCTGGGCCCAGCATAACTCCGCTTCTAAACAAACAAATCTGTGTCCAGACTCACCCCTTTGTGCCCCCGGGGGAACACTAGAGAAGGTGCCTTTGTCCGGAGGAATGAATACCCCCTAATGACAATACCGGGGGTTTTGTATTATCCCGTCCTGAACCAAAACCTGCAAGTCCCTGTAAATGCCGAAGTGAAATTGCTTCCAGGGGCACAACCCTTGGACTTTCAAGGGCTCGCACACTACTGTGCAGGCTAATTACACGGACGCAGTTTCCTGGTATGAAGGAATGTGTTACCTGCAGCAACGGGCGCAGAAAATATGGGGAGCGGGAGGCGCACAGAGGAAACAGAAAGCAGCAGTGAATTCCAGCTCCAGCTCAAGGTTTATACCCACAATCCAGACCCATGCTGGGAGACTAATCACTCGGGCCATTCTTTGGGCTGTTGTCCAATCAGCCCCTGAATAGCAAAACTTCACAATGCAGAGTATGAATTAGAGGGGAATAAATGTGGGTGCAGACTTTTTTGCAACAATACCTAACTGGGCCTTTCAGCCAGGACAACTCGTGGACAAAGGCCCGGCGGAAATTGAAGTAACTTTTGGAGGCCCTCGCAGCTCTTGTCAGTAAGAGCTGGCTCTAAAATGGTAGCACTGCCTTCTTTTTGTGCAGACCAGATCAATTATTCACTGGGGGGGGGGGGAAAGTCTTAAAAATTGAACATTAGTGTTGTACTCGCCTTGGAAATCAGGGCTGCTCACCGAATGAAACCAAATATTTTTGTCTCCTCCTCCTCCTCCCTTTCGTGGATGCTGTAAGTATTTAGGCAGTGGCAGAGTGCTTGCATCCCACAGCTCCCACCCCCCGCACTAGAAAGAGAGGAAAGCTTCTTGAGCTATAGAGATGTCAGGTCTGTGTTTTAAAATTTAGCTTTGTTTACCCAACAGAATGGAATTCATTACTGTGCAAAAGTGGTTCAATTTTCTGACCTTTTTTATTCAAAATGTTGAAAGTAGCAAAAAGCTCATTCGAAGGTCACAGGTTTATGTATCTATTCTCTTAAGTGTTTTAGAAATTCATATGGAGGACACTAAAGGTGGAATATGTGAAAACATACTGTTCATTGTTTACCCTAACCTTGCCATGATTATTAGATAAATGAGTGAAGCAAAATGGCATTAAAAGCCATTGTTAACAGTGATTTTTTTTTTTTTCCTGAAGACTGTTCATTTTTGCCCCTGATCTGCAGAGGTCATTTTCTAATTCTTTTTACCGAGTAGTTTATATAACTTCTGCATTTCAAGTCTATAAAAAGCTTTTGTAGACTTTTCATACTACAAGTAGTAATTTGTTTCATTACCGTTTGAATTTTTATGTGTAATTCCTACAGGCGTTTTGAGATGATATTGTCAGGCTTAAAAGCCGAAAGGCTTTTCAGTTATTTTTTTTTAACCCAGATCCATTCTATCAGGATAATTTAAAATTAGTGGAATTAATCAGTCAGCCATTTAAAAGCCAAACTTTGCGGAGCGAGAGATTTGAGGCAAAATTATTTTATTTTTCTGTATCTGCAGCTTATTTGAAAGACCTTTTCAGCTCGCTATCCGAAGCTGATATTTAACTGTTACTTATTCCCCTAATTTCTGTCCTTTGTTCGAGGAACTTTCCTAGCTAGATCTTGTTGCTCCGTTCCATGCTAATTGCAAGCTTACATTATATAAATGGCTTTGTAAAGAAAACTATAACCCTAAGCCTTGAAAGTTGCATGTTTCTATTTGCTCAAACTTGATGCACTTATTTGGAGAGGGTCATTTCGAGGAAAGCTGTGTAGGCACTAAGAATGTCCTGTATAATAAGCTTAAACAGAACCCTTTGTCAGGCCTAGTATTCTCAGGCCTGAAAATTAGGCCTCCTTTTTCTAACCGCGGGCTGAAGTGGTTCATTACCGCAGCCTCCTTCGCCGGGCCTTGGCCCAGCCATTCCCAGTACTCGAGCGCTGTAACTTCCTTAAAAAGGAAGAAGGAAAACATGGCACACAAAGGTCTTGTTAGCACTTCCTATGCGAAATTAGCAGCTTTCTAAAAGGTACAACTCCAATTACCTCACATTGTGGGGACGCGCACAAACCCAACAATGCGTCCAGTCTTGCAAGTGACATTCTGTCTCTCTGGAGTTACTTCCCTAATTAGGGATGACGAAGCTCCATTCTGGCGAGTGCATCTATTTACAGTGGGCCACAATGCCGCAACTCGAGCATCCTTCTGAAAGGCCCGTGTTAAAAAACACAAGTGCTCTTTTGGCGGAGCTGTCTATGGGGAAGCGCCGCATTCCTGGCGGCTACACCCTCGAGAAAGTGCCGCTGCGTTCCCCGTATTGTTCACACTTCAGGACTCATTGTGGACAATAAAGCTTCTGCCCAGCGAGCTCTGGGAATTACAGTGGACAATGAGGAGGCATTCTTAGGAGAGTCTAATGATGGAAAAAAAGAAAAATATTTATTGCTTTTGACAGTTTCACAAGGGGCAAAAATCCTTGTCATGGCTAAAGTTTCCACAGCTGTTGGAGGAAGGGTGGTCATATGGACTAAAACAGTTCAGCTCCTTTGTTAGGAGCCTGAGCACAAGGGCCAAGCTGTGAAATTAAAGATTAAGTTCATTAAGGTAAGATAATGACGCTTGCATTGTTGTTGATACAGGTGTAGCCGCAAAGCCCAGCACGCCAAACCTATCTGCAAGGGAAACCTTCTGTCAGGGGCAGCACGCTGGAGACGTTTGCTGTTTGCCCACCTCTCAGTAGGGCTGGAGACATGCACCTTGGTGTGCTGGGGGGCAGGAAGCGTTTGGGGGCACCACGGGACTTGTCTTTGCCCTGACAAGATGCCCGCTCGGATCGAGGGCTAGAATATGTTTCCACTGAGTAGAAACGTCTTGAAATACCAGCTGTGTTACTGTGAGAGAGGAGGAATTATTAATTCCCTGGTAGCTTATTTGACGTAAAAGTGTTGCTGATTATTAGTTTGCTGCTGCTGTTGAGTGTTTGGGTTCTTCGTTATTATTGCATTATTTGTATTCCTAACAGTTCAAAAGTTCAACAGTTTCAACTAAATTGCACTCTAATATTAGGGTTCCAGCATAAAATTACTGTAGTTAATAGTAAAATAAGACCTTTGTGTAGGTATATAGATAGCTTCCCAAATTCATTAAAAAAGCCCTCGTGAATTAGCACAAACATACTGCTGGGGGTTGCACTATTTTGATTCAGAAGATCAATTATCTGTTGTGCTATTTCGGTGAGGGAGACGGATGATAATTTCGAGTGATTAAAAATGCTGCAGTACATTTCCATTTTATTTCATTACAATAAATATAAAGCCAGGGCTTGCACTGAAGAGCCTGACGTCTCCGTTTTGCTGTTTTGCTTTTTCTGGCACATTGGTCACCCAGTGCATGCACTGACTGTGACTACTCTGAGCGTGTCACACGCAGAAATGAACAAGCCAGCGAGCAGAATTGTTTCTAAACCTGCTGCTCAGACAATGTGTCCACATGGCAAAGCCTGCAAGAGCGTACAATTTAATCCACTCTTGTTTTACCTGCTTCCCTGTGCAGTCTTCAGCGTGTTTTGTAGTACGATAGTTGGAGGTGGCACACTCTAAAATATTTTTCCCCCATGTCTCGTGCAGGTAAGTGTCTACAAGTGGACACTGACAGTTGCTTAGAGATTAGAATTTCCACATCCTGATGCCTGTTCTTTCTGGGTTGGATCGGTGAATAACATTTCATTTTCTGTCTCAGTCTACTTTGACAGTCCAATAGCTCCTATGCCCATTTGGGAAAAATATACATGAAAAATACTAGTCTCAGAAATTTCTCAAACACAGCTGCTTTTATTCAAAGCTGAAGAAGTGTTCATATTAAACAGGCACATGAAAAATGCCAAGTGTCTCCTTCTTTAAGCTAACAATAAGTTTGGCCCCATCCTGCTAGCATTACAGAATTGATTCCATTATCTTCTGCCTTCTTTAATCTGTTTTCCACATATAGGTGCCTAAGGAAGGAAATAGTAGTTAAGGTTAAAAATGTGCTGAGCTATAGATATGCTAAGTACTGGAAGTCTTGCTTTTTTACAGAGGCATCTTTTTGTACAAAAATTCTCACTTTCTGTTCCTGGGGAGAATAAATAATGTATCAGTACTTTTAGAAAGTGAGTCATTCAAGTAATATGTAACCTCTTTATGGCATCTTTAAAATTTGGGATCTAGCTTTAGTCTTCTGGTGAAGGTAATGAATTCTGTTTGCTCACTTGAGAGAAAAACCTGTTACATAGCTGGAATATATATTCTATTACAGCTAATGTAATGCTTCATCCCTTGAACTGTTTGATAATTACAAAGATTGTTGCAGGCAACTTCTCAAGCTTTCTTAGTCTCGATCAACGCTTTAGTAGTACAGAGAGCAGTCATTAGAAGGGTGCTTTCTCATGAAGCAAAATGCTTTTGATTCATTTTTTTAAAAGCTCGAGATGTTTTTTTCTATAAAGGGCTGTTTGTTACCCAAATAACTTCGACCTTTTTCGGCTATGAGAATAATTTTAATATAGCCTGTGAAAAATAATTTGTTTAAAAAATCATAAATATCTTAAAATATAAATCCTCAGCCTCTTCTGTTTTAACATTTTTGAGAGACTGTTGAAAAATCCTTGGAAAATACAACTGAACAGTTCATGAAATAATTTGCCTACAAATCATTACTAAAAAATCAAATCATCTTTGTTTTCCTGCACGTATGTGTGGCTAAGGCAAGAGAAGAACTTTAAATATTTATTAAATAGATCACAGACTAAAAAAGGATTCTTTGTTGAGATGGGTAAAAGAAAATAAAGAAAATGACACTTGAGCTGTGTTTCTCCATCTACATTTGTATGTATACAGGATGGAGGCATTATATTTGAAAAACAGCATCTCACAAGCAGATTGTTTTCATGATGAGTTTGCTCTGTGGAATGGTTCACATGTTGCATGTGTGTGCTTCTCTCTCTTATATACGTACATATACAGCCTTATTCAGGAATGCCTCCATTTATGTGTGGATATGAATGAACACAGTAGTGTGTGTATACATCTACCATCTCTATATGGGAATATGCATATATATTAATTTGAACTCATTGACAGATTCCTATTGCTTGCTATATATTATGTCCCAAATGAATTGTTCATTGTAATCTTTCTTCATTTACATAGAGATATAACAGATCCAGTTATAATAAATATTGCTTTGACATAAATTACTTTCTGTAGTGCTGTATCCATTTTTACTTTCCGCTTTCAAAGGAAAAAATGGTTAAAAACTTGTACCAAATCTTTTGTCTTAGGAATTATGCAAGGAATTTGCACCAGTGATTAAAGATTATTAGGTTCTATTTGTTCTGTGATCGATCACCCCTTCTTGAAGAGTAATTCATCCCTCACAAATACAAATCAAATTATAAAAGCACCTAAGCTTTGCTATGAATGAATGAAATGTATGAAATGAGTTGAATTTGTGATGCATGGAATGAAATAGTTTGTACAATGATGTCTACTCCTGTCAGTCTCTGAAGGATAGAACTACACAGTTGTGACGTGTCACTTTCCAAGCCAACTATCCAAGTGATAGTTACAGGAGTCAGTGCTGCACACATGTAGGGCTTATCAGAAGATTTTGACATGAACACTGAACACTTTTTTCTGTGTTTTTGACTAACCAATATATGGTAAAAAATTATTAAGAAATCTATGAGATTGCATTTCACTGTGTCCTCTACAGCACGTCCTGACACTGTAATCTTACTCAGCTGCCAAGTCCATCTCCTATTCTCTGTGGATTAGTTATTTAGTTTTTGTATTCAGTATATCAGAAAAGCTTAATCTAAAAGTCATTGCATGTGTATTAATATTACAATTTGTCATTGCCAAATCAATTTTTTATATTCCAAATTATGTTCATCCCCTTTAACAGTACAATTAGCAAATGTTTTGCAGAGAAACTAGATGACAGATTTAGTACACGGTTTTCACACAACACATTATTCGGTCCTGCTGGAAGTAAAATGCTTAGAGCTTTTTTTTCTTTTTTTTTTGTGAAATATTGTTTTAAAGGATTAGGCTGAAATTTCTGAAGAATCTTGTATGGGCTAGAAAGGCTGTCACTAAGCATCCATGCTTTTTTGGCAAGAGAAATTAGCCTTCACTGGACTCCATACTGTGCTGCTCATGCAGCTGGTACACAAATTAGCAAGCATAGTTAGACTCCAGTGCAAGTCATTTTTCCAGCAGGTTATTTCCTGCAAAGTTAATGTTACAACTTTTTGATATAAATGAACAGAAATTCTTGAGCATAAAAATGTGCAGTCATCAACGGGAGTATACAGACAGCTTATGCATAAGAATTCCTTGGCCAACAGGAATGTCCTCTTGTGAAGTCCTCTAAGGGTTCCTGGCTAAGCACAGGTAGGCATCTAAACAGGCTGCAGTCCGTTCTAGACCCTTTCTTGTTCAAACATGCAGGAGACAGAGATTTAACTGTGCCTAGCAGATTACATGGTTAACGGATTGCAGGACTGCAGTGAAGACCTTCTTTACTCCATTTATATTTAAATTCATTGCAGTGGTCTGCTTTTGTGCAGTGCATGAATTGTCAAAAGGTGAAAATTTGTTCACTTTATTCACTATTCCCTCTACCATATTAAAAGTATCTGTCCCTCCGTGGTGTATGGCTACACTACAGAACCTAGAGATATTGCACCTACCTTGGGTACAGCACAGAATCTAACTCACAGAAGTATGATCTTGCCCACTTGGGACTTGGGCTTCCTGGGGCTGGACTGCTTCCAAGAGCTAAACTGGCACACTGCTCCATAGCACTGCAGTCTCCAGTGCAGACATATCCTCAGGTGAAGAGTCTTCACGTAGTCAGAAATGAAGGAAGCCCCTCTTGAAGAAACTCTATTTTCTCTTCTTTCACCTGTTTTTGCTGCATTTCATGGCATGTACTTGGCTTCTGTCATTTTGGGGTTCATTCTGAGGAGGCTGGGGACTCCAGATCTTGGAGTCAGGCATAGAGCATAGATTCAAAAGTGGGCTAATGTTTCCTGTTTCACTGTCTATGTTATCAAACTCTAATTCTAAATAGACTGAAAAATACCAATGATTTGAGTACACCAATTAATTCTAAGTATAGAGTTAATATCATTTAATTTTCTGAAGAGTCTTGGTTCTTCTGATACACTCTTGCATCATGTTGTTTCTATTTTCATCTTCCCTTTTTATGAAGAACTGGAGTGTGGAAAATAATTATGATGGACGAAAAGGGCTCAAAGGCTACTTGAGTACAGGCAGAGGCCAGGGACACTGTTTCCAAAGTAGGAAAAGCTCAGATGCTACTTGAGATCCAGAGGAGGAGAATCGAGTCAAGGCAGCAGTATGACATTAGGCAAGAGAGTGAATTCAGGGAGAATAAGTAAAAGAAAATGAGAGGAGAAATGCTGGTGAGTAAGCAGAGATTTTATGAGAGCACTGTCGATGGGGATGATGTGTTTAAAGGGCATGTGGTAAGAGCCAGGGAGCTAAAGGAAAAACCGAAAAACCATCCATGACGTGGGTTAGGAGGACAAAGAAAATTGACTGAGGGGTCAATTCAGAATGTTTTTAAGAATACACTTGAGTGTAAGTACCTAAATAACTTCATAGAAATCAAGCAGATGACTTATAGTGAAAGCCATGTGTGCACCCATGTACCCTGCTGAACTGGAGCTTTTAATGATAGCCTTTATACAGATTTGAGTGAGGGAGGAGTTGGACGAGGAAAGGTTACAATAACTGAGATACAAGACCTGCAAACAGAAAAAGGCTAACGCAAACTGAGAGCTAAAGGTAACATATCTATGCAGCAGAGCTTTCTACAAACTTTTCTGCTTTTGTTCTACACCCTCTGTTTTACACCAGATTGAGAGCTTTCAACACTAACCTAAAACTTCAGGTCTCGTATGTTCCAACCCTGAAGATGTGCATAGAATAAGTTTCCAAGAGGCCAGAAAAAAAAAGAAGGAAGTAAGGCAGACTTCAATTTTCTCTTCTTCCCTTAAAGGACCAGTGGACTCTCCTACCGAAAGACTTTCCAAATATTTCAGAAATACTCAGACTAAGAAGGCAGCAACATTTTCCCTTTCCAGAACAGGTGTGGCATCTGCAGTCAGACATTGACTGCTTTCATACAGTTGACAAATGAGTATTAAACTACACCCAAAAGGCAGAGTCTGTAAGTCAACCGATGGTCTGTGTACCAAGCATCAGCTTGGTACTGTTATGATGTTGCCAGATATCTAAAAACAAAATACCAGAACTGAGTGCAACACTTGTAGGAACATAAGTGAGACCTTATTAAAATACTTTGTCCTTTTGGCCTCCTTCTGATTGTCAGTCCTCATCACTGGGAAAACTGCATTTTCCTGACGTTGGCTACCAGAGCTCTGAACCTCTTGTTTCAGTGTCAGCAATAAACGTTCAGAGCTTAACCTGGGCAACAGTGCAAAGTGAAATATTGGAGTTGCGTGGGTCAGAACTCTTTTAAGAATATTCCTTTTGATTCTGCCTTGTAAAATCAACAAAAAAAGGCACCCTAGGGAGCAGTGTACAGAAAACATCTCTCAAAACTGCTATTTAGATAGAAATCTGAAATCAGCACTTTTAGCCAAACTTCCAGCTTAGATTTGGTCCCTGTGTTAGGCAGGCTTTATGATGGCAGGATTTAGTTGTTTTTCACAGGATTAAAGCTTGCTTCCATTTGTGCAATGCATACATGGATGAAAGAATGAAAAATAGTGTAAATTTTAGTAAATCTTAGCTGACAATTTTTCAGCAAAACTAAGCAAATAATATATTATGCACATATATTTCTAATTGGGTGCAACACATTGCTCTCTTCCTCAAATTGCCAGCGTGTTTTTTTTTGTTATCGATCTGGGCACTCTCCCTCTGCTTTCATACCTGCTCATACCACGTTGGTTGTCAGTATTGGGAGTGTTTGACATTGCTGCTGCCATTGTAAATTGAAAAATGGAACTACGGGCCAATTGCTTTTATCTGTTTTCTAGTTTTGATCTTTTCATCTGCTCTTTGCCAAGTAATGTCAGCCATGATTATTTCTAACTTGCCAAAATTCTGATCGGCTTTTAAACAGGTGACATTTTCCTATAAAAAGACTCTACCACAAGCATGTTTCTTTTTCCAGCCCCGAATGTCACCTTTTTTCCCATAATTACAGTGGTCTAAGTGACACATTTCTGGACTACTGACAGTTTTAAAGATTTGCTGTTTGTGGGTATTGCAATTACTGTGCATTACCTTCTCCCTTCTGAGAGGAGTGAAATTATTTCCATAGATGTTGCTGCCTTCACAGTTTCGCCTTTGATTTTGCACAGCTGGCTCTAGACTGGATCTAGATTTGGAAGTAGCTGGGAATAACTTACAGTCAGGCAAATAAATAACTCTGAAACTGGCTACTGCCGTCACTTAAACAAAATCTTTCCTAAACTTTTGCTTTCTTGCCTGGAAACATTCTCAAAAACTTGTACCTATGGTAGAAATTGTAGGCAAGTGTTTTTGCCCCGAGTTACTTACGGATGTTAATAGCACCTCTTCTTGCAATTATTCTCACATGTGGATATGTCATTAAGCCCATGGATCAAATCCCGAGTGCTATTGTACCTGTAAATCAGGTGCTGCGCATGAACCAATGTGCACAGTGATGACAACTGAGGTTTGTTTACTTCTGTTGGGATTTCATCTCTTCAGGAAGAGAAAGAACAGGTTGGAAATTAAACCAGTAAACTGGCTTGGCAAGTCTAAGGTCACCATTTCCTTGGTCTGCCTTCTGCTTTCTCTTCAACATCACAGTGATCAACAAACACTACTGATCTAGACATCTTTCAACTTTACTGACAGATTCTGTATAAGAAAATAATAGTTCCTCATTTCACCTTCTCCTTAGTTTCAGAATAAAGCCCTGGGAAACAGCACGGCACAAACCAGTGATCCGCTTGTGGTCTCTCTATGTTTTTATTTTATGTCACAGACACTTCCAGAGCAGACATACTCAAGTCTTCTGCAGTCTGTAGACGGGTGATTCACACAACCCTTTCTGAAAACTAGCTACATGTGTCAGTATTTCAGATGTGAGTAGAAAGCTGCATAAATGTGTTAGTCTGCATTGTAGATCTTTGGAACTAAAAGAAGAACAGTATTATGAATTATGTATATATATTTTTTTTAAAGAAGGACTAATTTATTGATAACTTTAGGATGATTTTTTTTTAATTTCTGCATATTTACACAATTACATTTTTTTTTTAATTACCTACATAAATCAGGAGCCTGAAGCAGAAATTTAGAGAATAGAAGGAACAAGAGCAACAATAGACTTCACAGTCAGTCTCCTTTAAGTCCTTAGTATAGTCATGAAGTTAAGATACAAAAGCATTTGCAACAACAACATAGTGGGCAGAGAGTATAAAAGAGAGGCCATGCCATTAAGGCAATTAAGAAAGATTAAGATTGTTTGTGGTGGAAAGACCCATTAATCAATAGGCCAGAAATCACAGCATGTGGAATATACTTCACAAAAAAAAAAAAAAAAAAAAAAGAGAGAGGGAGAGAGAGAGAACAAACAGGCTAAATGTATCCCATACCAAAGGTTACGGAGTTCTCATTAATGAGAAATCATATTAATCCCTCAGATATTGTAGGCTCCATAGTTAGGTTTTCCATTTGCACAAGTAGGAGTAACGCTGATGGAATGCATCCTAACTGATGCAAATCTGCTGTTTAAAAAATACCTGTCCACAGCTGGCACCAAAGACACATAGCAATATCTGGGAAGGGAAAGCAGAGCTGACTCAAGGGATGAGGTGGATGGTTCTCAGCATTTTGCAGGGTACGAACAGTTATTACAATTATTCATTGCTAGTAACAATGACACACAACACCCCATTCATGTACCTAAAGCTGCTGTACAAAGAAGGCATGATGCTTGTCAGAAGGATGGGTAATTGAAAATCCTTGCATTTGCAAAATGCCTCCGGGCATCTAATACAAGTCTTCATATGGTAATGAGAAGAGGAAACAAAGTGGGAGGGTTACTGCACATATTGAAACTTGCAACTGAAATAATCGAAAATTGGTTTGAACAGTCACGTAACCAGAATGAAGCTGTGGGGTGCTCAGCTTCATCTTCAGCAGCAAGGTGACCATACAATTCCAGCACTATGAATGCTGTCTGAAGAAGCAGCTACAGGTGGGCAAAAACTGCTTTGCAGAGGGTTTTGTACAAATAACTGCAGATGGCTGGATTTTTTTTTTTCTTTATTTTTTTGTTTTTTAGCAAACTTAAGAGCAAAGGTATAAACAAGTGCTTTTTTTTTTTTTTTTTTTTTTCTTCCAGGAAAGATGCGTCTCCATCATTTTTGAATTTATGAGTAATTCCTAGAATTGTCCCTTTAGAAATTTCTATTGATTTCTTTTCTCAGAATGGCCAGTTTTAGACAATAATGTAGAAAAATTATTTTAAATTTTCACAACTATTGAGATGAGATATTTTAGTTCTCAAACTATTGATTTACAATGGGGGGAGGGTGGGATTTATTTATTACTTAAATTTTAATTGCTGTTCAGGTGAGAAAAATTAGCTCACAGCTGAATATGACTTTTGAGTATATAGTAGCAGTGGATGAGGCATCTGAAATGATCTTTGCCATTCATGAAATAAGTTGCTACTTTATTTTTTTAATTATTATTGTTATTTGACTTAGTGAATGTATATTGGATTACTATCACTAGAAATGATTGTAAGAGGTCAGGTGAGTTAAGGAAATAAGCCTGCTGTTTTGCTTACTCCCATAGTAGTTCTGCTGTTGGGAGTAGAGTAATAAATATCATAAAAACTTGATCTACTGCAGATACTCTAGGCAATGCTAGCCAGTTCTTCAGAGAGGTCAAGGAGCCATAATGACTCTTTAATTTCATGTAAAGATACAGGATTCTGGAATTTCTTAACCTCTACATGCTTCATTACTCATTTATTAAGGGGAAATTAATACAATTCTCGGAAGAGTATGGTGATATAACAAATCTTCATGAAGCATTTGATTTCTAAACTTCTGCATCACTTACAAAGCAACTCTAATACAGGGCACCTTTGTTGTAACTTCTAAAGTTGTTTTCATTTCTCTGTTAAATCTGCTAGAGCTTGGAAAGTATGAGCATTTTGTCCCCAAACTGTTTACATTGCCATGTTGTGTGCTACGAAGTAGATGGCTCAACTAACACAACAAAGTTCTGGTGGCAAAATGAGCAGCAGTAAGGAGTTATGTGACCAGGATAATGATATCAGCAGTAAAGGAAACTGGTAGTTTCAGATATTTTCTGGTTTCTTAACAGGACTGACAAGCAACCTCTTTCTATATGCTCTTCATAGTTAACAAAATGCAGCATGGTAGATTTTGGCTGAAAAATCATGAGTTGGCAGTCTCCTTGACTGCTGAGAGCAGTCTACATAGCAAACCAATTGTGCTTTTTGAAGATCTTGCAGTGTATTTTGACACCAAGTACATGCTATTGTTTTGGGAGGCAAATGCACTTAGATGTCTGTTGTCTGCAAAGAAGTCTGGGGTTTCCAGGCTTTGTAATCTTGGTACAATTTATATTTTATCAAACAAATATTTTACTGCTGATGTATGGGTGGGTGTTCCTCAGACGCTCCACAGAGTCTGAGAATTTTAGTGAGGTTTTTGGCTGCTGTGCATGTTTTCTGCCATTCTTCTTCTATACGCAATCACCTTGCTCTTCTCCTATTGCATTTTCTCAATTTTACTACACAAATACATCTTCTATCATATTGTTTATCCATGCATGGAGCAAGAAAATAATCTGACTGCACCATTCTGGACTTCTTGACATTTAGAGAGAGTTGGGATTTAGACAGACCATAGAAGAAGGAATTGCACAATTCAAGATGAGAAGTGATTAAGACATGAACAAGGATTTCAGCAGAAGCAAGGTCAAGGTAAAGATGAACTCAAGCAGAATTTCATAGGTGGAAGTAAGCAAGAGGATGAGATAGACAGTCTGGTGCTATGAAAAAGCCATTTATTGTTTTGAATTTTGCACTGGTGGGATAGAAATGTAAAGAAATGTAATATATTTTAATTATGCTGTGCTAGCCAGGGCATAGAGATGCCAAATGCTTAGTGACACATTGCTGTAATTTCCTATACCTCCCTCTTACTTACATATTTTCCCCCCTCTCCATCTATTTCTGTATGTGGAAAATGCTAGGCACTTGAATTAAACATTTTGCATGTTACAATTGTAACAAAGAAATTCATAGCAAATGACTGCTAAAATTTTGTTTACTCTGTTCTCATGAATTAAGACAGCTTGCTAGTGTCAAAGAAGTCGCCATAGTATCTTATTCCCAATGTCTGTTTGTGGGAAGAAGCAATATTTGCACAGAAATCACATACAGTTTCTAGGTCAGCTTTGTTTTGCATTTCCTATCATCTGTCCATGCATGGTGGCTCTTTGATGTGCTGAATAGCTTGTAGGTGTTTGGTCTGCTGGTGAAAAAAGCCTAAGACCAGACACTGAGAGAATCCTCAGCCCCTGCATTGGGGCAGCCTGCCATGTGCTCGTGCTGTGGCAAGGAATCTGAAAAGAGGGATGGCAAGGGCAAAGTGCAAATCTATGGAAGCGGACATCAAGGCTGATAGACCTTTCACAGTTTGGCACTGCCAGTTTTGGTAAAGTTTCTTCCACGTTCTTGGTTCAAAATCTCAGTGCGGTGCTTTTTGATCCTTGTATATTAATTTCACTATAGTTGTTAGCCAAACTAATTGGCTCTTCATACTAGAAAAGGGTAAACAGCTATGTAATAAAGTAGATAGCCGTTTGAGAAATATTTTCATTCACTCTGCAAAATGGATTTTTGTTTTCTTTGTGTCTTTTATTGTCTCTGGGCACCTGCATATAGAGGGAGAGAATTTTTGTGTCCAAGTTCTTGATCTTCCTTCAGGTTAAGCACTCTCACTGATTACCAGAGCTCCATTTAAACCGGAGGGAGGCAACCTCTTCACAAGCTGGCTGCCATTTAGGGCCCTTAGGGTGATGCAGTCACTGTACTGATGAGAGGCAGTGTGGGCAGCACCAAGTTACCCTCTCACACATGACTGAGCATGCACTATCCTGAGCATTGCTAATGAAGGAAGAAAGGTACCTCCCATTCAGCTCCTTCCCCAGCTGATGAAGTGCCAACACAGCTTTTGAAATCAACAACCTTCAATACCATCAGCAAACTGGTTGGTGAGTATAGAACCCAGTGAGACAAACTGTTTTGCAATCCTACAATGCTGTAAAAATTTCAGTTTGTGACTGGTTGACCTAATTTGTGACCTAATACTTTATATTAGGGATGATGAAGACATATGAAGTTCATATTGGAAAGAATAGCTTGCACCATGGAATATAATATACAAGGAAATGTTACAAAAATATTGTTCAGCTCTCCTTTGCTCCCTCTACTAGCTCCAAATCTAACTGCTTAGCCCTGCTGCCAACAGAATAACAAGAGGCTCAACCTTCTATGACACAGAGCAAGCCTTGCCATGCTGGATTCCTTTCCATAACATGTATGTCTTCCTCAATAGCATGATGTTCAGTAAGCTGTTATCTATGCACGCTCCTCATCCTGGCTTCAGGTAAAGCATTCTTTTTTTTTTTTTTTTTTTTTTTTTTTTTAAATACCACTAAAAACTTCTGCAAATAAGGAGTTATTGCTAGTCATAGAGCCAGGCAATAGTGATAACTCTATCTGGGGAGTGTGTTAAATTAATTAATAACCTTAACTGAAATAAAGTAGATGGATATGGGGTTATTTAAACATTTCCTTCCAAAGAATATAAGGATGATTTGTTCCAAACTTTTCATTTTTAATGTGTTTTGACCATGGATTTTATGTAAGTAAGATTAATGTCTTCCAATAAACTTTAAATATTCTATTTTCTCTCATGGAAGTGTGAGAGACATACTGGACTTTCAAAAACTTAAGCAGTCTCCACCAACAACACACAATTCTACCTCCACTTCAGAAGGCAGTCTACACAAATATAAGCAGTCCTACCAGTGGGCTTGAAGTTAGACATGCCTTGAGACAGAGCACATCAGTTTCATTCCTTTCAAGTTTCTGTGAAACCTCAGTCTTGAATGTACTATAGCAAATTTCTGCATTCTGATGCTTAAAGTAAGAATAAATAATTATGAAATTAAAATTCATTGAACGAATTGGCTGTATTGGTGTAAGCAAGCATTTAAGTTAAGAAATGAAAACAAACCTAAGAAGACAGTTCAGCCTTGGCTGTACAATGGAAAGCATCTAGTTATTCATTGTTCATTGACCAATATTTTTAAAACAAATGAGGCATTAAGAAATTGTGCACAAGAATGGTGCTGGTTTAAAAAAAAATAAATAAAAAAAAAAAAAAAGAATCCCTCAGAGGGTGTGTCTTTGTGAAATATAGTGTCTTTTTGAGCTCCATGCGTATATTTATTTGACTATTGTTTGCACAACCTAAGAGATCAAAGAATAAAAGGTTGATATGCACAGGAGAGCTTTTCTGAGATGTTTTACTTCTTGATGCACAGGCAATCTAAACATTAATATTCATCATGTTCTAATTTCCTTATTCCTATGCCAAGCTTGGAACCACTTAGAATTAAGACTCTTCTGTTTTGCTGCTATTACGTATTGTTTTATCTGCTTTCACTTCATCTTGTACAGCACCACCTAAATAAGCAACTGTGCATGATTGCTTTCCAGCTTCAATCTGTGATTTGTAGAGGAAATAAAATTTCTGATGTGTTTCTGGGGGGGGCATTGGGGAAGGTAGATATCTGCATGTCTGTTTTAAGACATGATCAGAATCTTACGATCCCTGTCATGCAATTAGATCTATGTAGTTTCTCTTTCTACTAATAACCACTAAGAGCTTCAAAGTATTTCTGTAACTTGTGATGCTTCTCCAAATGGTTACACTGATGGTGAGGCTGAAGTTCTGTCTGGACAGTTATCGTCAAAATCATGACTTCATAAAATGGCATAATGTGAAGATATATTTTAAAAAAGCAATGCTGCTATATGAATAGCAACTACATTGTTGAACACTGGAGGAGTGCAGAGTCTGAACCTAAAGATCTCAGAAACCCAACGAGTTCTCACGAAGGTTGCAAAGCCATGAGCAGAACTATTTTGCCTAAAAACTCCTAGGACTTCAAGCTCAGAAATTAGTGATATTGAATCTTTTCTTGGGGGATGGGAGGGTACTGTTTCAAATGCCTTCATGGCATTCCCCATCCACACAGATAAAGAAATCATGCTAAGTTCTTAATGACAGCAGAGTGATCTTTCATGTCTGATGCTAGCACAGCTTCATATACTGTTGCTTACTTTCACTATTTTTGGGGGGGGGAGAGAGGGGGCTAGAATTAATTCCCCAAATCAGAAATAATAAAGTGAAAAGGAATTTTGCTGCTGAATTTAAGCACAACTGGGTGTTATCCAGAGGTTAAATTCTTTTCCTGCTTAGTATAAGAACATAAGAGGCACACTGGCTCAGAACAAAGGTCAGTGTAGCCCAATATCCTGGCCCCAATGATAGCCAAAAACGGGTACAAGAGGAAGAGTAGAGAACAGGTCTTATATATCAGGTTAATTCCTCTAAGCTTTCTCCCATCTCTCAGCTACAGATAACTGAACAATTTCCTGAAAGGGGTGCAGTTCCCAAGTATTTAAAAGCCCCGTATGTGTTTCAGTTCTGTAGTCTTGCTTGGCCTCCCCTTGAATCTGTGGAACTTTACAGTATAACAATAACTGATGACTAACACAAGTTCAGTGCATAGATTTTGTGGCAAAAAGTGTCATTAGGAACTCAGGTCTAATACTTCCTCTTTCTCTGTATTTCCAATAACATAATAACTCTAGAACAAATCTGGTGGTTTACAAGTCTTATGAGGAGTGGCTGAGGGAGCTGGGATTGTTTAGTCTGGAGAAGAGGAGGCTCAGATGCCTCATTGCACTCTACAACTTCCTGAAGGGAGATTGTGATGAGGAGGGGTTTGGCCTCTTCTCCCAGGCAACAAACAGGACCCGAGGAAATGGCCACAGGTTGTGCCAGAGGAGGTTTAGATTAAGAAAAACTTTCTCTCAGAGAATGGTCAGGCACTGGAATGGCCTGCCTAGGCAGGTGGTGGAGTCACCGTCCCTTGCAGTGTTCAAGAGTCGTCTGGATGAGGAGCTACAAGATATGCTTTAGTGCTTGTGGTAGCAATGGTAATGGGAGGACAGTTGGACTAGATGATTTTGTAGGTCCTTTCCAACCTTGTGATTCTATGATTCTATGATAACTATATAATGCGAAGAAGTGAGACTGTATTCAAAATACTATGGCAATTTCTTTAAAATATAAATGCAGGTGTTGTGATCTGAGACAAATAAAATGGAGTGGGCTTGGGCAGGGTAGGACACTAATATACTGTTGATAAAAGAATAGCCTGTGGGTTGAATGAGGAGATACTCAAGCTGTTCAGGCAGTGTGCTAGGGGCAAAGAAAAAAGGCGATTACCTTTGAATTATTCAGGTCTGAACAAAAGAAGAATAGCTGACAGAAGCCCGTGGACATTTCTGAACCTTGCCAAGGAGCAGGCAGACATGAAATGAAATATCTGTTCAGTGGCAAAATTCAGTTAGGTTGCTCTCAGCCCAGATTACAATAAATTCCTGCATCCGTCTTCCTTGATTTTTCAAACACTTCCTTTTTCTTTTATTTTTCCAGTAAAATTCATCTGTTATTTATAATGATTTAAATTAACTTTTTGAGACCATGTTAGCCATTTACATTTCCCCCTAGTAAATATGTGAAACAAGCCACTGACCAAATGCAAGCCTATCTGAAATCCTCCTGACTGTAAGTGCTTGCAAACAACAAAGGCACTCAAGTATTCTGATGATGTGGATTGTGTAAGGACCTATGTGGTTAGACAGAGCAAATCTTTTATTTTCTGTGCCTACTGTAACCAGCCATATCTCCTGCTGTTCTGAATCACTAGGTTCAAATCACTGGCTTCCATGAATCTTGTAGTTGGAAATGTTGAAGACAGAAAAACTCTAATGGGTCATTTTGGACAGCCTCCTGCCAGGTCATGATTATTCCCTCCAGAGCTATGTTAGTGCTTGATGAACAACATCACTACCCACAAATGAGGCAATATTGACCACAAACATAGACAAATAGAAAGCAGATACGTTTGAATGTCATCAACAAATACCTTCATCTGTAGCCTGTGTTTTTATTCTGTGCTGTATTTACTTTTTTTTCCTTGCATTGGAAAGACAGGAAAACAGAAACCGTTTTGAAAAGTTCCAGAAGAAACCCATCAAACCATCAAACTGCTGAATTGATGAATTTGCGTTGGTTTCATTATGTTTAAATAATGAGGAATGCTGTACAATAACCACAATCAGATGTTTCTCAGATGTCTGCACATTTTCTGCACATGCTGTTTTTTTCTGGTTTTGCTTGCTTTTGTTTTGTTTTTATGAGAAAATATGTTGATTCTGTAGAGCGGGAGATGTTCTGTTACCTACCAGCTGGTCTCTTGTGTCCCCCAGAGGATGTCTCATTTGATCAGTGGGTTGCTCTTACTGTCTGATAACTTACAGACCATCCTAATATCATCTGCTCACACAGTTGACACTTTTTCCCTCAGAAGAGCTTTCAGTAAGATTCTCAGTCAGAGTGATGTATATAATCTTAATTTCTTGGGACATCAGAGTCATTTTCTGGATTGATGTCAAATGTCTTTGTTACCTGAACAAAGTGCCAGAGGTTCTGGAAAGCTTTTTATTCCAGCCTGAAAGAGTTTGTTAGACCAACTCCGTAGTTCATAAAATCTGACGGGGTGAGACCCATATGAGGGAGGGGGATTGTCAATGCTAGTCTTACGTGTTCACTTTTAATGAGATTTTCCAAGCTTGCAGTATCAACATTCTCAATCTGCAAGTCCTTTAGAGTCCTTAATGGTTTCTGACTGAGCCCATGGCAGTAGTTGTGAATGTTTTTATCTAATCTACTTGGTGATGAAGCTGTATTCAATTTCATCTTGTGATCAGATCTCTGCAATGCACCTACATCCATTTATATCACAGGACCAGAGTCAAACTTCAGCTGTGCTTATTTGTGAAAGGGAGTTTCATAAGCAGCCTTCAGCATCTCCACTCTATTATTTGAAAAGAATTTTTTTGTAATTTTTTCCCTTCCTTAAAATGTTATGATCCTTATTACAGGAGCTATCTCCCTTTTTGTGTGATTCTGTGTCAGTGAAGATGAGCTGATGTGCCTCAAGGGATCAAGACTGTCAACCCTGACTCTGATAGATGGCTTCTTGGCCAGTGGAGCTATGCACCTGGTAGTCTCTGCAGAGCTCTAGACTCTCAGGTAACACTGTAAAGCTCAACGTTTTACACAAGATTTGAGAAGAAGGGGAACATACCATAAGGGTATAATGACAACAACACATTTTTATGTTCTGAATGGTGAGGTTTTGAGAATATCTTTGCTATCATGACAGACAGTTATGACTGAATGTGAGACTTGACAAGTGTATTTTTATATTCCAAAATAACAAATAAGACACTTTCTCCTGACCACAAATCCTCCTATCCAGCCAATTTCATCATTCTACCAGTGTTACACCTAATTTGATTGGGGTTATGTTGTCATGTATATACATAAACTGTTCTTAAAGAAAATCAAAATTTACATGTGTGTGAGACGGTGTTTTCTGTCTTTATTTAGCAAGACCTCATACCTCTTCGATTCCAGTTTCCAATGTATTTATCATAGCAGGTAATATTTGAGACTGAGTGGTCTAGTTTCTACATCATCTTTTTGTGTTACTTTTGCTGCTTCTCTGGCAAAGCATGACCAAGGTACATGGTGCGCATCCTCTAAGGATTCAAGGCTAAGAAAAAGTTTTTTCTTTATAAAAAAATCTTCCTTTGTGACAGTCTTGGAAGGAATTAGATTTTCTATGGTTCATTAAAGAGATACATGCCTCATATTAAAAATATCTGTCCTTTATTTTAGGAAAACCTTCCAGTCCAGGACATTCTGTTTCCCTCTGTTGAGCTGAACTTAGATATGAATGGTACTTATGTACATGCTGTCCTGAAATTATATACTTTCCTGAATCAGAGCCCAGGTGAGATGGAGCAGGAGGGTGGATGGAGTAAAGGTTTGATGTGCTGGTGACCTGGGAGTTGTGCAGAGAGGGCAGCATGGATAACTTTGCTGGAGCTCCAAGAGAAGCTACAGAGCCCATTGGGACCACGTGGCTCTCAAGTGGCAGAAGTCCCCACTCATTCAGCAAGGGCAGGCTTGGACCCGGTGTTTGTGAAACATAGGCTCATTATCCCCAGGTTTCTTACGCAAAGATTACTACTGTAATATGTAATATGGCTTTTCTCTGAACTGACTATTCTTCTTATTTGTTAAGCAAAATTGCCCGTTTTTCTCCTTGACATATTTACACAAAGTGCCTTTTCTTTTTCTTGTCTTTTTAGGTAGGATTTTCTGTCAGCATGTTTTATTTGGGAAATAGCATGTGACACTGATGGATCTTCCCCTTTCCTTTCTTTTTCTGATAGAAAAACACCTGCAGCATGGAACAGCCCTGGAAAAGTTAAATAAGAGCCTTGTGCTGTGATGTGCTGTGGTAGTAAATATATTCTAGTGTACACTGAGCAGCATAAATATGTAAATATTTTATAACATGTGTACTTACACATCCTACCGCTATTTTTCTTGCAGAGCATACACTTAAGAAATGCACATCAGGTTACATGCATCTGTTGTAGTGGTGGGAGTCTGCTCTGCTAATAAAATACTGAATATGTAAATCCCTCCACTTTTTATAACCAACGCTTTAGGTTGCATTTACTGTAAACAAAGATGTATTTTTGAGGGCAGTTGGTTTGAGTTTATTGTTTATGTAAATCTCTCAGAATGTGACATAGCCAGATAGCTTCCTATGTTGTGCTGATCCACATTTTAGGCCAGCAGCCAAAGTATTTTATCTTTTACTTCATTATAGTGATCTTCCAATTAGCTGTGGTCTGTAATACCCTGATTTTGGTGGCAGTGGTTTGGGGAGGATTGTTTGATAGTTCTGCTCGAGAGGCAAAATGAGGGGCCTTATTATAGAAAGTGCAGAGGTTGTGCAGTAGCTGAGTTCTGTTGCAAAGTTTGCCGATAAGGGAAAACTGGCCCTTGAGCATCCATTCTATTCTGTATATTAACACTTCTAATCTGCACTGCTGATAAAACTGCAAGCCATTTGCCTTTGGAGGAATTAGTTCTGCCTCACTTGTGTAACCAGGCGATGGTGATTAACCTTTAAACTGTCCAATATTCTCAGCAGACTCCTGCTCCAGATTAGAAACTATTTAGTTATGACCAACTAAATTAACAACATTCCCTCCTCTGAAGAATAAGATTTGGAAGGTATGCGTTTTAAGGTGGAATGCGTCCAATGTCCTTATTTATACAGAGCGTTTGCAACATGAAATACATTTGTCATTTAAGAAGAAACAGAAAGGAGAAAGAAAGACTGATTTCAGGTTGAAACAATCTACAATTAGTTGTATCCAGGCAGATATTTGCTTGACTGTGGGTTAGGGTCCTGCTTTAGATGGCTTAAACCTGTTTCTGACTTTTCGTTCTTAAATAAAACTTATGGAGCAAGGGTAAAGGGGGCAGGATGGTACCCTGGTAGGGGCAGCAGTTTAGGGAAAAAAGATTTACTTCCTCTGAAGGGAAAAGCAATTATCTCATTTCTTGGGGAGAATAATTTTGGGAGTTTACTAACCTTCCTGTCACAATCAGACAAAACAAAAGATTTTGTACGCGGTGGTGACAGACCAACATATCCAATGGACTTTAGCTGCTGTGATAACCTAGTACGGCACCATTGTATCTACATATTTTAAATGTGTAATTTATCAGTTGAAACATACCCTTCAATACACGTGCCATAAATGAAAAGAGCAAGGGCAATTATGTAATAGTATAGTGTTTGTCTGATGTGCCTTAAATCCCCATATTGTTATTCCTCACTGAATAACAAATACACAATCCCTGTTAGCAATGTTTTCCGTTTTACCAGTTTTATATTGGCTGCCTCCTTAAAAATTGCTAATCTAGATACTACATTAGTAGGATGTCAGTCAAACTGCAATCCACAGTGAAGCCTTCTTCATATACCAATTTAAATCATTCATGGTCCTTTCTTTGGCATTATTCAAAAGATCATAATAATTTTCTTGTGCCCACAGCACAAAAAAATCAATTATTTCCCCACAAAGACTTGAAAGTACTTAGCGAGTGCTGTAAGAAAAGCTGAGGGTTATATCAAATTGAAATTGCACTCATTACACACAACACAATTAGTTGCCACTAGTCTGGCCGGTGCTTTAATTCTGAATGGCATATCTTTATTATTACAGAAACAAGCATGCAAATGGCATTGTTCAGGATTTGCAGAAATCAATAGGATATAGTGCTGTGTGTTTGGTGGCCACTGTCACTCAGTCTGCTGTGGATTTGAGATAATGTGTGTATTTGAATTAATGAAGGGAACGTGAGACATCATAAGTGACACCCAAATAAAAGAAATGGGTACATGATATTTGTAATTATTCTACTTGTGTTTTTGTTGTAAATACTTGTGCTTTTTGTTTTTTAATCAAAGGATTAATTGCATTTTAATAAGGCATTATGATTTTCAGAGCTTTAGTTAATTAAAACTTGTAGTATATAATTATGAAGTGATGCTGAGATTTGTCTAAAGATCACCCATACATTTAGAATATGTATATTTTTCCTTGTTAAGCAGTTGCTGCATTTTGAGGGGAGGATGGATTATATTAAATGTTTGAAAGACGACGGCAGCTCCAAACGGATTTCGATAAATGGTAGCTAGGAACATAGATTATGTCGTTGGACAAATGAAAGTGGAGCAACTACTGGGGTTGGAAACACTTTTTGGCTGCAGTGATGGAACATTCATTTGCACAAATGTTAGCTTTCAGCAGTAGAACTAAGAACAGATGTATTTGTTCAATGTATCATATCATTCTGCCCATTAGGTCACAGGGAAATTGCTGCGATTTGAAATCCAGAGTGCAGGCCATACATGCTCACTGGTAGTGTATGGTAAGGGTTATTTCCCATGTGACAAAAAGGTTTTAAAAGGAGAAAGAAGGTAGGTGTGCATGCGTGTGTGTTTGCGTGTCTATAGATGTCTTTGCATACCAACTTGTTTTGCCGACAGAGGTGAATATTCCTGGTACAAAGCTTTACTCACTCGCTCTAACCTGGGACATATCTATGTTAGAAAAAGGCTGCTTCCTGGGGGAGTATATTGTGTATGGACTGATAGACTAATTTCCAGATGAATAAAACACCCAGCGTAAAACAGTATTAGAAATTTAAAATCTTAATGGTACAAATGAAGCTTTCTTTTGGCAGTAGGAAAAAAAATCCCTCCTGTTACATTAATTCTTCACATTTTGAAACTGTATATTGGAAACAAAAGTGATTTTTGCTTTTCTGTAAAAATAAAGAGGGGAAAATGTTACTGTTGAACAGTGTGGGATTGTTTTTTTCCATGTTGTGTCAGCTATAAAATGAAATAAATGTTTATGCAGAACAGTCTTGTATTCCTATCACATAGCCCCAGGAACCAGAAGGGGTTTCTGATGTTCTCTCTTGAAGGAAGGGTCTTAAATTAGACTTAGCATTTCCCATTTGGAAGCTTGGCTCTTGCAAAGCTCAGATATTTATTTATTTATTGCATCCTGGCTTGCAGATACTTTTTGAGACAAACCCACTCAAGAGCTTAAAATGTTCCAGGCGAGGTGAGGAGATGAAGCCTGCAGAGAGGCAAAAGAAAGAACAGAATTCTCAGAAATTTACGTTGACTTCAGCACTCAAAACAGAATTTTATTAGGTATCTATAAATGGATTTTAAGTAGGATTTTCCCATGTTTTCTCCCAAAGCTGATTTAAAATCTAATATTATTAGATTGGTCACAGCCTTCATATTTTAGCTGTCAAACCCAAAGCCTGAAAGGTGATTCATTCAAAGCTTGCTAAAATATTTGCTCAGCAGCACAATAGTGTGTGATGGAAAATAAACTCCTCTGGAGCATCTCACCCTATCAGCCATGGCCTGCAGCAGGAAAAGAATGAGGGAAGGTCAGTCAATTATGTGTGGTAATCACCGTAAGCATATTATCTGAGACACAGATGTCTTCCCTGACCCCACACGACATAGCTATTAACCCCACAGTAGTATAAAAATGGGGAGGAGGAGGAGCAGGTCCCCTAGGTAAAGCAGACCTTTTCACTCCAGGCTTGTCCGGCCGCTCCGCCACGGCACGACGGCGAGGACGATGTTGCAGGGAGTTGGCCCACCAGCCGACCCCAGCGCACTGCGGGCGCCTCTCCTCTTTGGGGACCTTTCTATAGACCTAGTCATGTGAGATAAATAGTCGCGGCGTCAGAAAATGAGGCTGACAAATTGACTTGTGAGATGTTCCAGGAGCGGAAAGAGCCGTGGCATGCCGGGCGCTGCCCGCGTGTGCAAGGGAACAACTCTTGTGTCCCTGCGTGCAAATGTCTTGTTGATGTTTTAGTGCTGATAAAGTATAATGCCACTATCATGCAATCGTCTGATGCTCCCAGAAAACAGAGATGATTTTCTCATTACACTGACTAATGCGCTGATTACCACATATGGCTCCTTTTGAGTTCAAGTTCCTTCTATATCTACTTCAGAAAAATGATCAGCTGCTTATTCAGTGAAAGGGATTCTTTCTTCAGTGTGATTATCCAAATACATCAAGTAAGCAAAGCAGACTTTTAAACTGCCTGTTTAAGCTGCTGAAGTTGAGGAAACATTCAGAAGTTTGCATGTTAAATTTGGTTACTGTGCAGGAATTACACGTTGATAAGAGATGCAGCATCCCTCAGCAGCTATAAGCTTTCTCATCTTCAGAGTGGCTCTGATTCTTAAAGCTTTTGGGAAATCTCTTCTTTAGGCAATGCTTTGTTACCTTTTGGGAGGCCATTTTGTATTTTCTACCTAAAAGATGAATTACTGTTAAGTAATCTAACCTACTGCAGTGCTACACAGCATACAGTGCAAAAGAGTCCGTGGCAGATCAGATTCATGCCTTTTCCTCCTTTTAAAATAATCAATTGCAGTAGCACTCTAGTTTTGTGCCATCTGTGTAACTGGCCCATACTGAGATCAGTGAATACTAGAGCTTGACAGATTTGCCATTGAATGTAGCAGAGCAATGCCCAGATTTCCCTTCTGACAAAAAGAATTATTAAAAGATATTATCCTTGATACATCTCCCCTCGCTACGTGAGTGCGCATTTGCCTGTATTAGTGAGCTACAGGTTACAGAAAAGGGAAGTGCTGGGTTGAGCAACTGGTATGAGCTTAACCACCAGACTCCCCAGAAAGGGCAATCTGATAAGGGATATGAGATTTTGTCATGGTGAACCAGAGTGAACACTGGTTGTCTCTGCCACAGACACTGGGGATGACCTGGGAGTGGATGAAAAGGGTGAAGGAGAATGCTCACTAGGATAGCTGGGGCACCACGGCCACTGCCAACCAAATTCAGTTGGATTCCAAGAAAAGAGATTTGGACTATCTGCCCCACGAGTAAATCCCCCATGGTAGTTGTGGCCATGTGGAAAGATACCATTTGCACTCCCTTCCATTATTGTGGTTAGTCTTGAAATTTGGTCCTCTTCTAGCCCTTTGTTAAACCTCCATTCTATTGTCATTTTAGCCCTATGTCTAAATGTTGCTAAGTAACCTCCTGTGTCAAATACTTTTTCTGCCAGGAGAGAATCTTGCATCAATCACCTATTGTGACTGCCAGATTAGATACCGTAATGTGCTCTACATGGGACTGCATTTTACTTCTATCTGGAAACTGCAGCTGATACAGGATTTGCAGACTACTTGTTAGACAGCATCTTTTTCTTAAACATACTAACGCAGCACAGAAAAACTCATCCAGTCTGTTTACCGGTTCTTGGTATGATTTTTAAATGTTTGAGATTTGGGAGTTGTTGGTTTTACCTTTTAGCTGTAAATGTTACCTGTTTGAGTGAGCAACTCTGCCAAAGAACACATTGACCCATATGCAAGCAGTGAAGCCTGTAAAGTAAAACTTAGCCTCTGCAAGAGACTGAGAGCAGTGCCTACCTGGAGCTGTAGCAAGCTGAAGTTTCTGTAAGGCTCTTTTATCCATGGGGCCAAATAAAAGCCAAATTCTGATGATCACTTGTGTAAGTAGAAATCAGGAGTAATGCTATTTAAATACTATGTAATTAGACTCAAGTGAATGAGAATGGAAGTTGGTCCCAATTGATTATATATTTCAGGTCAGTTGAAATAATGGAACAGCCTTTTCTGTCTCGGCTTAATGCAGTGGTTCTGAAGAGTTCATCACCTGCTCTTGGCTCTCTTTCTTATTTCCAGCTGATAAATCATCTTTAATGTGTTTCCTAATATTGCTTTTCCATGTGAGCGCTAGTTATAGTTCTATGTGACAGCAACAGGGAAGAGGGGGAGGGAGCAGGCAATAATTTCGCTGACACAGAAATTACTCTAAAAATGCATTAATGTGTCTTAAGTATAATTGACATACTTTGAAACATGCATGGCCTATTGGCAAAATTAAATTTTGCTGGCCAAAACTTGAGGTAGGCAGAACTTCTCGTAGCATCCTTTCTGGCCAAGTGTTAAATAGTGATAACAGCTTAGATCAATATATTTGCAAAATATTAACAAATTTCGCATGCAGAAATCATCTCTTAGTCATGTTTTGTCAGTTAACCTTTTCTTATGTGGTATGTTGTCTTTCTAAATGAAACATTTTGTAAAACACATAGAAATTGTACACACGTGATTTACCATGTTAATACTTGTCACTTATCATATCTTCTTCAGTTCCTCCTTGTTACTATACAGTTAACCTTGTATGTCACAGCAAAAGCAAAGCATTTTCCATAAAGCTCAAGTCAGAATTTACATTGGCTTTTCTTCTCTATATTTTATCCTAATAACTATTCTTAATGACCAGTAAAATAATAATTTTTAAAAACAATTTTTAAAAAACTCTAACTACAGTTATATCATCTGCCTAAACCCTTGTCTGGGTTGTGAGAACAATCTGAGGATTGTTTTGTTTTATTCATCTAAAGAAAACAACGCTGTTTTACACAACCAGGATCCCAAAAGAACTGATATCTCCATGGTACAGAAGGAAACCTTTTCTGTATATATTTGATAAGTATGCAAGCTGCAGAGAAATGAATTGTTCACATGCACTGACTTAAATGAGAGAAACTGCACACATGAGTTGCAATCAGTACAAATGTTTGACCGCTTCACCTGCACACTGCAAACCACTCCATTGGCAGTGTTGCGTCTACAGAATTGTTTCTGAGAAGCTTCAAACAGCTGCAGCTGAAAACATAATAGGAAATGTGGTGTCCTGCTACTCTTGCACGCTGCACTAATTTGAAGGACAACAGGAGGACAGTTCAGGCCTGGTTCAGTGACGGGTAAGTTCCATCTTCATCTGTCTTTTTTTTAAAACATGGTTTGGGCTTCCCAATTGTTTAGCTGCTTATAATACTGATGTAGCTGAGATGCAAAACAAGATTTTTCTCATAAATTTCACATTGCTATGATGAAAATGTTTTATGAAGAGTACAGTGATGTTTGCATGAAGTCTCTAAATGGCAGAGAGGGGGAGACTAGTTTCTGTCTATTTTGTATCTCCTGTTGGACATAAAAAGCATTTTGCATGTGGGATGTCCCATTCCAACCCCCAGATTGTATTGGCTACACCTGCAGCATAAGCACATGTTCAGTTGTGCAAACGTTTGCAATCTCGGAAAGAAGAACTAGGAAGCCTTGAGAAATGTGTGGAGAATTACTAACCGCAGAGGTCTGTATTTAGACAAGGTTAAATATGGGTGCAAACTCAAAAGAGTGTTTTTGTACCAAACCAGATTCCCTACGTGCTAAACATCTCTGTCCATACCTGTCAAGTTACTTCAGTCAAAACATATTTTCAGTATGCAAATAAGTTAAAGGGTAAATGGGTTAAGCTGCTGTCATACCAGCTGTGTGTTTCCTCTTTCATTTATATGAGAACATCTCACCGGCGTTCTCATCTGCAAACATCTGTATCAGGAACAAAAGTGTGTTTGGATATAAGGAGAGTAACATTTTATCTTCTCCTGATCCATAACCAACCACAGTAAATACAGATACTTGGTCTGAACCTCCGGTGGCATTTAATATGATTTTGGTTGTGAGCCAGAGTCAAAGCACCTATTTATTTTTCTGCGAAAGTATTATTACACTGATAGTCTATAGAGCATTGCAGATGGAGTGGATACAAAGTGTACTTCAATTTATTTAAAGAAAAAAAAATGTCCATTTTGTGACATGATTCACTTTGGTTTTAAGGAACATATTGACAGAAGAAATTGCATTGTTCTGCCTGGTAAAAAGTAAGGACTGGAGCACCTCCAGTTAATAGTGGACCTCAGAGATTTCAGGTAATCTTTTTCTTTGCCTGCTAAAAGTTGGGCAGAAACAATCAACAGGGAAACTTGAAGCTCTCAAAGGTCTTTTCCAATTAAAAGACTTTATGATTCTATCAAGCCATACAACAAGCAGCTGAGGAAACTGGGGCTGTTTAGTCTGTAGAAAAGGAGGTTGAAGGGGAGACTTCATTGCTCATCAGATCTGTAGATTTTGATTTAAGGTCTGAAGTATCAAGGCATTGAACATTTTGCAGTAGACTCCCCAGTAACTTTTACTCACCTCTGTTGTCTCAAAATCTTGGAGAATGCTGCTTACAGAGATCTGAGTGAATAAATCCTCTTCCTCACAAATGTAGCTTGATGCTGCAATCACAGACTTACAACGTGGCTTTTTGCACCTGTGTTGCATATCACAGGGCTTAAGGCAGGATATGAATGCCACAGTGGCACTCTTGGTAGCGAGTGCGTTGGCCATCTTGTTGTCCCTCCACAGACTGTCACCCTGTCTTGCTCCATCGCTACTCCCTTTGGCTGTTACTCTACCATCCCCACTACCTTCTCTTCCCACTCCATCCTTGGTGCCAGCCACACCATCTCTTCCCCTACACCAAACATTTAGACATCATCCTTTTTGTGTCTCTTCTGCAGGGCTTTTGTTCACACTGCAGACACAGCTTAGCACAGTGTCACTGACCCACAATTTTTATCCACATCCCTTCCTGACATTCATCTTGCACACCCAGTCACCTACACAGATGCAACTAGTGTGACTGCGTCCTCCCTTCTCGTGTCTGTCCTTCTCCATAACTTTAACCTGACTCAGCTGCAAAGGCATGCAGCAAAACAGCTGCTTTGGCTTTTTTCTCCTCTGCCTTTAGCAAACCCTGGATCAAACCTCCTAATCCCTACAAAGGTTACATCCTTCACCCTTTTCCCACAAAGCACTGCTCCTTTCTGACCTCTCACTTTCTACATTCCCCTCTATGACAAGCACCTCATCTTGTTAACAGCTTTAAGCAAAAATAGCCTTTTTGACTTGAGCCAAACCAAACCCAGAGGAAAAATTGCAGGCAGCTCTCTTCAAAGTATTTTTATGCTAGAAAATTGCAAAACTGAATTTTCATTCCTGGAATATTTCCTTACATCATAGCTGCATTTCAGCTTATTTGCCTATCATCTCTTTTTAAGATGCTTTATATTCAGTTTTGATTTAGCATGGCCAAAAGTGATGTTTTCTGATTATCTTTTGTACTCTTAGTTTGACTCCTGTTCTTGGTTACACTGGCATATTATTATTCCTATGATCTTCAACTTATTAACCTACCAGTTCATCCCTCCAAGACAGTGGTATTTTGCATCTAACCACCTATTTCTATGTGATCTTTCTTGTCCTTCAATGTACATTGTCTCTCTTTGATATGCACAGAGAATAAGCCAGCCCTAGCCATGCTCATTACTTGGAGCTCTCAGTCCTGCTCATTCCTCCTCTCTTACGCCTTCGATTCCTCTCATCTTCGGGTCACCAAACAGCTGCCTTGCCTCTTAGCAATCACCAGCCTGCAACCTTGTTCCTCTTTACTGTATGGACATCAGTATTTCTTTTTAACTCAAATAACACTCAGTGGACTCATTTGTAAGGCTCTCTCATCTTTCAGCCATTTCTTCAAAAGCCACATCGGCTGAAGCAATGATTGGTGCAAATGGCCTAGGGTCATGGCTGGCAAACAAGCTTTTTATGGGAGAGGGGCAGGAAGGTATGCAGATGCCTATGATGACTGTAGGCACACATCTTCCTGATTTTATAATTTCTATTTTCCAATTATGTGTATTGCCTCTATTATTTGATGGTAAACTCCCTGGGGCAGGGATGGTTCTGCCTTTAGCTGTGTACATCACTGCCCCTCTGGGCTCCTAATCCCAGCCAAAGCCTCTGCGTGTTACTGCAGCAGTCTCACTGATTCATACTCCCAGTCATAATGTGCATTCTGGAAATCTTCTGTTTGCATCCATACTCCTGACCCTCTTTCCCATACTTAATGACATTTCTTTCTGAAGCAAGTGCAAGATGAGAGGCTCCATTAAATGCGTCAACCTGCAAAAGGCTTATGCATAAGGTGTACATGTCACATTACATTTTGTTGAACTTTCACTCTCACGATGTTTATCTTAATTTAGTAATATATTATTCTTCAGGAAAATAGGAGCTCCAGGGCAGAGACAGACTCTGGCAGCTGTAAGGAATGATTACTTTCCAGTTTGGCTAATGACATAATCCACTGTGGTTGCAAGACTTGCTTTCCTCTCTAGATGATGTCAACAATTCCATGAGCTACATGTGTTGTATTCATAAGTGGTACTTAGAAATATGTGTTCTGTAATCTCCTCCTTATTGCCTGACACTTTACACGTGTTTATCTACAAGGAGTGGTGACATTAGCTTGCTAATTTTGCCAGTGTACTGTACCAGTGAGGGTATGAGAGACTCAGAAGGATATTTAAACTGGCAAAGAAAGAATTATTGACATTAGCTATGAGTACTTTATAAGGCTCTGTTTTGGACTGTCGTTTGTTAGAAAATCTTTGCTGCTGAAAGTCATCCATCATTCCCAGATGGACCTGCAAGCCTTATAGAAAACTCTCTTCCCAAATCCCACTCCTCGCAAGTGGCTGAAAGTACTTGCCTATGAACATTTGTAAATTAGATATATAGATATTATTTCCCGACAATGTACAAATGGTATGATAAGATACAGTTTTCTTGGCTGCTGAATGGACTTCAGTGGTGAAAAAAAATGCTCTTTAGCCAGAACTCCACCTACATGCCCCTGTTTATACATGTAACTCTGCTTTTCTTTATTAAGTAGACTGTATGCACAATGTTCACATGGTGATGATCCTCAGCAAGAGCTCGTACTGCCCATGTAAGTGTTTTTTAAAGAATCAAGCTCTTACCTCTCGAAATTACACTTGTATGGCATTGTTCAATATGTATGGCTGACTACTATAGAAAGCAGCAACAACGGGGTACAATGCACTAATTTTATCCCACTTTGACTTTGAAAATATAATCGGTACTTATAAAAATTGTAAATACTACAGAATCATGCTAGTAGGATTATTCTAAAATGGAAGTGCTAATACATCAAGAAAATAGCTTTGCTAGTTCTAACTGGCTCCTATTATCGCTATTATCAGAGAAGATATACCTCTGGCAACAATAATGTGCAGAAACACAAATGAATATATGCAAGAGAGACAAGATTTAAGAAGATGTTTCTTTTTATCTTACAATAAACTTTGTTCTTTTGAGTGCTACAGTAAGAGTAATAAGTGCAAGCTCTTATGTCCAGTGGCCAAGTCTCATCTAGCTAATGAAATGGTAGCCTGATAAAATACACCATTTTGGCAGTACAATATTCCTCTCTGTATTATGCAGCAAAATGCAATCACTCTTGATGCGTTATGTTTTTACAACATTACCTACAACTACCCATTGCAAACAAGTTGTTAAATCAACAAGCACAGCATATGAAGTATCATTATAAAATAGTGATTCAGTCACTCAATCAGAATCATCACAGTGGTGTTTTTTTTCCATATGAAAGACAATATCTGATTTACAGGTTATGCTACAGAGTAATTTTGTATATGACTGTTCTAAATGTTAAATTGCTTGTCTTGAGAAACTTCAGTGACAACAGCATCATGACTTGGGCATGTTTTCAGGGAGAAAGGGCTACAAAGAGAAAGTGTTTGATTTTGGCTGTGGTGAAGGTGGTGTAAACGCCACTGTCCCATCACCAAAGACAGTTTTGAACAATTATATTGTGTCCTTTTTTTAGAGCGGGTACATTTCAAACAACTGCAGCCTGCTCCTGCCAGTTGTGCACCCTTCATGTGTTGACAGTGTTGTGTCAGCGCCTTGTCAGAGAATTTGAAGCCAGAACTTCACCCCAGGAGTCCCTTCAAATGCAATTGCACACAGCCAAAGCTTCCTGGACTCTGCAGGGATTCACCTCATCCTCATCAAGATGACATTGTGCTGACTTTGGGACTGTCACAGCAGCAGTTATAGAAGCATGGCAGCCACGCAAGCAAAGCAAAGGAAAAAGATAACCTATACCTTCCACCTACTTTGAGGAGGGCATTTTCATAAGTGAAAGCAAGTGAACACAGACCTCACTTTTCTTTGGTGGCAAGGTATGGATCAAAACAGCAAGATGATAGTGGCTATCTTCTTGCTGCCTACTGAAAAAATGCTCAAGCCTGACACCATAGCAGAAGAGCAAAGGATCTTCATGTCGCTTTCTCCTCCCAGTGAGCAAAAGCACTAAATCTAGACATTTCTTCTTCCATCAATATCTTCTGAAGAGTAATTAAGCTAGCTTTAAGCTGTTTGAGGTGGCAGAGTCATTTAGTTAAATACAGATGTGGGCCTTAGTCTTCACAAGTACTGCTTCATGCTCATGGCAATAATAGTAGTAGTAGAAGTGGTTATGGAAGAAAGTAAGAATTATGTAAAGTGAGACAACTGAAATAATTGTATAGAGACAGCTTCAGAGCTTTTTATATTCTGTTGAGCAGATTAGAGTACCAAGTAAGAAAAAAAGTTCTTAATTCATGTTTTTGAGTTCAATACCTTTGGTTGTTGATTGAAAATGATAAATCAGTTTGATATGGAGCAAGATACTGGCTAGAACTGTGTAGTTGTTTAGGTGACTTGAAAGGATTTGTTTTGGTATAATTCAGATAATGTATGAGTACATATGAGAGGAATCTGCTGGAGTTGATGAGTGGGTTAAGTCTCTTGCTTTCATCTGGTTTGAAATAGAGTTGGTTACCTGCTGTAAAACAGTCTGCTAGATGATGCTCATTCAGTAGGCAAGTCCTGGAAAAGTACTACAGTGAGACATATCTGCCAGACGGCATCTGTTTTGATGGTTGATGCTCAGTATTTAATAGAAGACTGAGTCGTCCAAAATGCCCTGAGGTAAAATAAATTGTTGCCAGCAGCCTGTTCTCTCGCTGGTTTAGTACATCTTAATAGCTATCCTTTGTCTACTGCAAGGTGATTCCTAAACATGTCTTCCAGGGTTTTGTTTGCAAAATAACAATCATGAATTTATACAATAAGAGTCTACACTGTTTACAAGATGCAGGACTGGCAACGGAATGACTGTGTGGAAACTAACTAGTTGTATCATAAAGGCACAAATTGTTGAATAGGCAAATTAAAGTGTCTCTACCCTCTGCAAAATCCTGATGAGTGGATTTATTTGAGTTGGTGGACATCTGGTTAATCCTAGCTGTCTTCACTTGGCTGCTGATGTGAATTCCTCACATTGTGAGGAAATTTCTTGTTAGCTGTTAGCTAAAACCAATGAGATTTGACTGAGCTCTCCATACGCGTGGAAGGCAGCCAGGATGTTGTTTGGAGAACACATGCTAGGTGCTTCCTGATCACTTCTCAGCTGTCATTTGTTGCTGATGCTCTGGGTAAAGGCAAAAACTCTGCCATATCAAATGGAGTAGATTTATGCCTTCTGGATGAAGAAGGCTGCCACATTTTTTCAGTTTGATACTGGTTCTTCAAATAGCTGTCCACTGCTCACTTTAAAAGAGAGGTATTTGATGCCTATTTTAGTAGCATGTCACTAGTACCAGAAATAGCACTAGTACTGTTTGTCTACTTTGGGGCTGGAGTGTGAAAGAAGTGCTGAGAGCCATCAGAGTGTCTCAAACACCTTGATTCCTCAGTATTCCTTGAACTTTGTCTTTCCGGATGGTGACCAAGATGCAGTGTAAGAGGGGCGTCGCTTTCTTGTGTGATGATCTGTCTGCAGATGAAGATCCACTGGAAGGCAATTAGATCCTGCAGCTGTTTCAGCTGTTTTCATCACCAGGAGTCACAGGGTGTTGCTGAGTAAATTTCGTTTCTGTTTCTTCAACAGCTAACAAAAGGCAATCTTGGATAATTGCACCTCTTTCTTAGGATTCTTTACATACATGGGATAGTAGTTCTGTGTTTGTTCAAATGTATGTGAGCCCACTATAAAAAAAATGATGACGTGTAAAGCTTTCTGTGTGCCGATCAATCTTTATCATATGACTGTTTCAGGTATTCAAAGAATGTAGCTCAGGATCTTCACAGCCTAAAAAGTATGGATTAGAGATGAGTCACTCTGATAAATCTGATGTAACAACCATAAATCAGGAGAAGCAATTGGAAAGGCTGACTGCTGTTACATCATTCCACTTGACTGAGTACATTTGTTTGTTTATTACTCCCATTTGCAAGATGGAAGGACCCCACAGGGTCGAAAATTTGAAATATTTTTCTGTTATTCAGTAAAAAATCCCTATCAGCATTTGTTTAAAATGTTTATGGTAACTGGATTTGAAGTTTGGACATTTACTGGTGCAACTATTTTCTAAACAATTTTTAGAGCTCTCTTACAAGTTTAAATCCTGAAAGGATTTCGAAACATCCAACACCTTTTACAAAGTGCTCAGCCTCTAGCTGAATCATATTACTGAATGAGGAAAGTATGTCTTTTTTATTTCAGAGTTCTTTGGAAATATTGCTTTCCCCAGAAATCTCATTGCAGCTTACCAAAACTGAGGATAGAAGCAGGTAATTCAATAGCTTAAATTGTTCTGTCCTTTCAAGACACCCATTATTTTGGGGTATAGAAGAAAAAGCTATTTAGCAAACCAAGAAAAATGATGGGTCTCTAAGGTTCTTCTGAGCACCCTCTGCCAGAAACTGGTTGTCAGACATGCTCAGCACATATCTCATATTTATGGGAAAAAAAAGATGATACTTACTTAAGAAATGAAATGCATCACACTAAAAGCAGCAACAGCTCCTTATTTGTACTGTAGTTCATTTGCAAATAAATACATTTAAAAAACATGACAGACACAAAATTTTTGTAGAGTAGAAATAAATAATTCTGGGCACAGCAGAAACTGTTAAAATGAGCAATTATGTCTTGTACATATATTTACAAATATATGTACATATGAAGAAAATTTTCTGTAAATATCCATTGTGTTATCTTGGAATTATTGGACAGGTAGAAGGTAACAGTAGAACACAAAATCATCTTCTTGTCTGAATTACTGTCACCATGGAACAGATTGGAAAAAAAATTATTTTGTGTCAACCAGTCGCACCCCACTGCACACATGGATGTCTCCTAAAGCCATCAAGATAGTATCTGAACATGTAATCATAGCTGGAACAGTAAGGAATCCTCTTTTTCTGCAATAACCAAACAGCACATTGAACCCACAAAAAAACGACCAACATTGTCACTTTCAGCCAAAGTTAGAAACATGATTTCTGCCTTATGGTTTTTGAGATATCTTTTTTTTTTTTTTTTTCTCTCCCAAATGCGCAGTCAGGAAATTTTGGAGTTGACCTTAGCGTACTAAATAACTTGGATAGCTAAGGTTAGAACCACAAGCATTGCAAGTCACCAGAAACTCCAAAATAGAAACAAAGTGAACTTACATTTAAATATTTCTAGGTTTATGCAACTGTTCATGCTCTGTTTTTTTTCCAAATCTTCCTCCTATGCTAAGGATTATGGATTTAATCATGTAACCATTAATGTATTTATCACACTAGAAAGATTTAATTGCTACAGCCAAGTTATCTGTCTATATATATTTTATTCAGAATTCACTGTATTGCTCTCCTATAAACGTAACAGTTATATACGTTGTGCTTCTAACAGTAAAACTCTGTTTTGAGGAAAGCAAAACAGTTTTCTTTTTATAGGCCTTTTCTTGTAAGACACTGAATATTCCAGGCACCACAAAATCTGCTGTGAGCAATGGGTGCTCACTACCTCATAGAAAATGCACAGTTGTTGATAAGATTCTTGGTTCAAGCATGAATGCAAACAATCCTGCTGGTGACACATCATGAATGGAATTCTCCAGGAGTCAGTACTGGGGCCAGTCCTACTTTATATCTTTACTGATGATCTGGATGAGGAGATTGAGTGCACTCTTAGTAAGTTTGCAGATGATACCAAGTTGGGAGAACGTGTTGATATGCCTGGGAGAAGGAAGGTCCTACAGAGGGATCTGGATTGGTTGGATCGATGGGTTGAGGCTAGTTGTGTGAGCTACAAGAAGACCAAGTGCTGGATCCTGCACTGTGGTCACACCAACACTAAAGGCTTGTGGCAGTGTCCTGAAATCTACATGGAAGAAAAGGATCTCAGCGTATTAGTCAACAGCCAGCTGAACATGAGACAGTAGCAATAGCCAAGGCCAATGCCATCCTGTCTTGTAATGAGCAGAACAAGGGAGGTGATTGTGCCTCGGTACTCAGTGAGGCGGCACCTTGAGTACTGTGTTTGGTTTTGGTCCCCTCACTACAAGAAAGATGTTGAGGCCCTGTTCCTTACTGTTCCACACAAGTCTTACAGAGAAAGGATTGTTCAGTTTGGAAAGGAGGAGGCTCAGGGACAACCTTGTCACTCTCTCCAACAGCCTGAAGGGAGGTTGTAGAGAGGTGGGGTTTGGTCTCTTCTCCCAGGTAACAGTGATGAGAGGTAACGGCCTTAAGTTGTACCAGGTGAGTGAGGTTCAGGTTGGATATTAGGAAAACTTTCTTCTCTGAAAGAGCAGTAATACATTGGAACAGGCTGCTTAGGGAATGTGATAGACTCATCACCCGTGGAGGTGTTCAAGAAATGTGTAAATGTGGCAGTGAGGGATACAGCTCAGTGTTTATGGTTGAAATAGATAATCATAAAGATCTTTTCCAACTTTAATGAGTCTATGAAAGGGAAGAGAGCAACCACTGACTTCACAGAGTTCCCTGGCTCCTTGGGGATAATCCAGTGAGTTAATGTGTTATTTGCAAACCACCAAAAATATAAGCTTTTCCTGCAGTTACACTTTCTCAGGTGGAGAAGGGAACTGAAGAGTGATTCTCAGTCATAAGGAATATCAGTTAGTTTTGGAATATGGGGGAAATATGAATATGGCTTAGTACTGGAGGAACTGATAGGAGCACAGCCCAGGCCAGGACAGGTTACTCAGCAGGGACGATTCTCTGCCTTTATGGCTGGCAGCAGGGGGAGATGAATTAGGCCAAGGGTTGTTCCACACCGTGTAACGTCATTTGGAAGGCTACAGAAGTGTGTGGAGTTGTGCAGGGGTGGCTGTTTCTTGAAGATTATTGGGTGTCATTTGTTGAGTGATGAGACTTCATATTGCTGGTAAGCTATTGGTCAGCAGACAGCTGTATTATTAGCTGAATGAATAATTGCATTGTGGATATATATGTTATTACTGCATTTTTGTTTCTATTTACCTTCTGTGCTTTAGCTGGTGGAAGCAAGTGAGTGGCTGTGTGGTGCTGAGTTGCTGCTGGGTTAAACCATAACACCAAAAAAGAAGTCTTCCCCTGATATTTTCTAGATCACATGGGTTCTAGCTGTTGTGAAGGGGAGCTGATGTTCTGCCAGTCTACAGTGTTTACATGCAGCTCACTAATGTTAATTGTAGGAAGCTCTGCAAAGAACTATGTAATGTGAAAGAACAAGAAGGCTTTACCGAAGGAGTATTTGCTTGTTTACATTTTAGACAGTAAATTTGTTACTCCAAAGCTGCTATACATATTGCTTTTAGATTTTTATTTATAAATTGAGGAAATCATCATTTTCAGTCAATTTTATTTAAAAAAAAAAAAGAGCAGGTATTGTTAAGGATACATAAGCATGCCTCTGGTCTCACCATATTTTTTCCTGCTTGTGGTTTTAACTTTGATGTAAAGTGCTCTTTCTTAGTTCTTCAGCTTTTAAAGGTAAGCTGAACACATTCTACCTTGCAGGAAGTCTCTGGGTTCTTACTTCAGATCATGGAACAATTTGTTTTCTAAATGGTCATTTGCCAGAAGATGCATTAAAGTACAAATTATCCAGATTACAAAAGCACCGTATCATTTTTGTGTTTACAATTATGTTCATAGACAGATGACTCATCTACATCAGAGTATAGTATTCACTATACAGGCAATGGATTTTCTGCACTGCCTGGCTTTCAGTAACTAAGAAAGAAGATGAACTGTGAGCAATTCTAATGGATCCAAGCCTATTAGTATACTACACTTTTAGTTCAGAATAAACTCACTGGGAGCTCAGGAAAAGAACATCACTTTGCTGATTTGTGTGATCTCTTGCCACCCAGAATCTGTGTCTTATCTATTCTGGGTGTTTATGAAGCTGAATGAATTATTTGCTACTTCTGTTTAAGTACGATCCTTGCTAAACTGATTTAGGGCCAGATTTTCAAATCCATACTGCTAAGAACATTTCTGTCCAGCCAAAGCAAGGGGAATATAGCTGCACTGGCTCAGGAGCAAGACAGAGAACAGTTTGTACTGATATAAGGGGTGTACTCATGATGAAAGTATCTAGCAGCAGTTGCCTGCTGTGGTCTACTATGACCTGCCACCACTGTTGGAATTATTTTCTCATTAACATACACAGAAACAAGTGTGATTTGACATTTAAACCAAGTCATATGCTATATTTAGATCAGCCTTAATATGTTGAGTGTAAACTAAATAGCATATAGAATCATAGAATGGCTTAGATTGGAAGGGAACTTCAAGATTATCCAGTTCCAGCACACAGCTGGAAGCAGGGCTGCCCCCCAGCAGCTCAGGCCACGCATCCAACCCGGCCTTGACACCTCCAGGGATGGGGCACCCACAGCTTCTCTGGGCAGCTGTGCCACCGCCTCACTGCCCTCTGAGTAAAGAATTTCCTTCTGACATCTAGCTTAATTTTCCCCTCTTTTCGTTTAAAGCCATTCCCTTTGTCCAATAGCATTTGCATATAGCATGTAGATAAAAAATTTTTCTTTAATGCAATTTCTGACGCAGCCAACTGACTATTAGCTGTGGCCCCTGTGTACAGATTAATACTATGATCAGTAGACCACAGCAGTGGAGACAGTGCCCCTCTGAACATCAGTATTGCAGGCAGAGCTCCAAAGTCCAGCATTCTTCAGGGAACAGTTGAAGAAAATGTTTTCTATTCCATCTGTCATGATCTATTTCTTGAATTTGATTAGTGTATTGATACGAGTTCTTAGTAGCTTCTGAATCTCTTGTAACCCACAGAATTTAGTGCTTATAGGTGTATTTAATACAAACTAAGGGAAAGCTTAGTTGTGCGGGCTGATAACTGTGGGGGTCTATTCCAGAAAGTAGGGGAAACAGAACATGGTATATTAAAGAGAAGATGCCAAAGGATTTTGTAAGATACCTTCCTCAGCCTATCTCTCAGATACCTCTCTACATGTGTGCATGGAAAGAAATCCCCTACGCTGTATGTAGAGAGAAAGGTGCTTGAGAAAGCTAATGAATTGTGCATGTCTTTGGAAGCATTGTATCTCTGTATCTTCATGTCTTTTTATGCATGAGTTTTCTTTCATGATGCAATTATTAATCCACTAATATCATATTATTCCACTGCAGTTTCAAGGAATTGGACCAAGCTGGCTGGGTGAGGTGATGGAGCCATATATAAACATCAAAACTGAAATTAATATGATGTGGTGTTACTAAAAGTAATTCACTGAGCAGCAGAGAGTCAGTAATAATTTAATTATCTGCTTCTGGTAATAACAGCATGAAAGGCCAGATGTATAAATGCAGAGTCCACAATTTCCAGAAGTATAGCACCAAAACACACGCAAATATATTCTTTATAACTGTGAACTCTAAAGGCATTTATTTTAGCTTTAGTTGCATGAAGAGTAAACTGTACAGAGGATGGACCAGTGGCCGCACACATTTGCTATATTCTGAGTTTGTGCATTTGAATTAGCAAAAAAGAGATATGCACATAGTATAGGAGTTTTGCTGGTATGAAAATGGAAATTGTAAAATAACATTGGACTCTAACCCCATGCAAGTGTTTTTGCAAGGTATTTGAACATAGACATTTTCCCCGTGTTGAAGAGGTGGGAAAGCAGTGGATTACCACTGTAAGATCTGAAGCAGGACAGAAACGTTCCCCTCAGCAGGAGCAGAAATGGAAGCATGGATGAGATGTGCATGAGAAACCAGGCAACCTGAGGTTCATTCCCTTCTTTGCTTCTTAGCAGTGTGATATTAAGATCCAAAGAGGATTGCTGTGGGATATACTGCCATTATGGGATATACAACAATAACAAATATCTTCAATAAGAGCAAGGTGTGTGTATGTGTTTTGTTGTGTGTTTTGTTGCTGTTGCTTTTTTTGCCCAACAATTTCAGATTTATTTCCACCAGGAAAATTGCTTATTGACAGCATCAATCTTTTGTGAGCTCTTACAGAGACCCAGACTGGCCTTGTGCTAAATATAAAACTGGCATGGTTTGTTCTTCTCAGTGATAAAAATGATATTGCCCCTCTCAGCCCCACACACACCCCCATTGCATACTGGAGGCTTGGATCTGTCTCCAGTGAACAGGAGTGACTGATGAGTGTGCAGCTCATTTTTGGAACTAATTAATTATGTTGTGGAAAGAAGATCGACTCTTCTTCCAGCCCCCCGCCTTCCCCAATCCTTGCTAATCTTGCTTTCTGGATAACAGGGAAAATGAGGAAGGTGTTTAGCAGTCTCAGTTGTCTCTGTGATTCAAATCACAGAATGAAGCCAGACAGCAAAACAAGTGCAAATCAGGCAAAGGCTGCCTGCTCTGCTTGTGCTTTCTCTGCAAGAATCAGTTTCAAATATGAGGTGGATTTTTTTTTTCTGTTGCAATTAACTAAGAAAAATATTTCAAAGCTGTATAATTAAAGGCCAGCATTTTATTAGGGTTTAAAATAGCCTTTATGAAATCTACTCCTGCCACTGGTAATTACAATGTACATCTTAATATACCTCTGCTAGGCCTGAGCTGGAGATAACAGTCCTGTGTGTATTGCATTTGGCTTGTGCATAGAAGGTAAAATCCTTTATCTTATCTCAATCTCCACACAACAACCAGCCTCTCTTCCAATTCAGCCCTAATCTTCTTAGTAAATAATACTGATATTTTTCACCATAACAAAAATGGAGCTGCCAGATTCAGACTGATAACACCTCTCATTTACACACCATTCTCTGTCAAAATCTGCCTGATTTTTCTTAATCTCTTTAACTCATCAAAAAAATACTTTTTTACATTCAGCCATGGTAAGTTCTTTGCTACCAAATAATATTCTTATAAGTAAATCCGTTGACTACAGCTGTCTCTTTGGATAGATATTGGAACTCCTCTTTTTTCCTGGCTTGCTTCCTTGAATGATGACAAAATACTGTTGATCAATTTAATTTTGCTGTAAAGTTTGGTATTCTAACAAAATAATCTAAAAGGAATGTTTAACTGAGAGCATGCCCAAAAAGCATTCTTTTTTTTCTTCTCCATAGAATGTCATCTCAGTTCACTTCTCTTATGAATGCTGTCTTTGCACTTCCATCTTTCCCTTTGCAATGGCTTATCTTTTAAACAAGAGAAATTATTATCTAAGTCCTTGGATTTTTATAGCCTATTACTTATGATTTCTGAAAAAAAAAAAAAAAAAAAAAAAAGTGGAGAGAATGGCAGTAAAAAATCCAATAGCAGAATTTCTGCTCACAGTAAATGAATGGAAATTATATACTTAAATATGACTACTTTATTTCTGCTGCATCATTTGGGGTTCTTGGCCTGAAATGACAAACCATCCATGTCAGCAAAAGCTGGACTCAGTTTTACACCAAACCTGCTTTCATCCACTGCCATGCAACAGCAAGAGAGATGTATCTCACCAGCAATTTTTATGCCAAACTTCCCATATCAGACAAAAGCAATCTGAAAACCTGTAGCAGCATATGACCCAGATTTGTCAGGTGTTACAGCTGGAAAGAATAGATATTTGTCTTCTATACAGCCTGTGGAT
Source organism: Tragopan temminckii (assembly GCA_028571105.1). Taxonomy (NCBI): domain Eukaryota; kingdom Metazoa; phylum Chordata; class Aves; order Galliformes; family Phasianidae; genus Tragopan; species Tragopan temminckii. Next base: position 21,833,174 of record JAOWBP010001760.1, read on the forward strand.
CTGACAAACCAATTCTATCTCAGGGAAAAATTCTATGAAATGTTTTTAAAAGTAGGGCAAAAGTGGCTTTGTTCCACTAACTTTATGGAGGGTTGTTAAAGGCCCTTTTTTATACCACTCCTTCTTAAAGACTGCAAACTTTTTTCAGAAGCAAAGCTGCACGTGTTCATTACAAAGAAGTAAGATAGTATTTTGAGACTTGAAATCTTGTTCATGTGCTTTCAGAGTGTTGATCTAGCTCCTTTAATAGCAAATTACCTACAATTAACATCACGATCCACAGTGGGATTATGGAAAAGATGAACCATATTGTTTTGGTCATCTGTCTTCTTTGTACCACTCTGGGAATGGAAAGAGCTTGTAATATCAGTAAGGAAAAAGCTGGCAAATCTTTTCAGGCTAGTGAGGAATGAGATATGTGGTTAACATGAGATGTCAGGCATTGCTCTTGGCCAGTAGATGACCTCCTCTGCATCCGGTCCAGTTTAAATACATCTTTTCTGAGACTGAGTAACAAGATTCTATTAGTGCTAATGGTGGGGTCTCATCACTGGCTTTCATGATGGACCCAGTCCTCTTCTGTTCACCTAAAGTACACCTCCTGATGAATCCCAAGAAATCCATGCACTTTTTTACTGAGGTATTTTACTGGTTGCTCCCAGTTGTGCTATGACTGACAGATTACCAGGAGTCCCCATCTAGCTCAGACTTTTCTAACTGTTCCCTGATTTTTGTTATTAGTTTTCAAAAGCATTATCTTCATTTGGGGATAAGTGACTAACTTCATTATCTTCAAAATACTGCTTCTCATCCCACTCCTATTATACCTGTCCTTACTGTCATCCAGCCTTTTTCTGCATGATATCTTTTCTCTCTTGTGTATTGATAGTGCCAGGCTATGTAGTATCACCACATTCCTAATATTTGTGTTGTGGTCATAAATGAAATAAGAAGAAGATCAAACCCAAGGCTGATCCATAAATAATTCCACTGCTAACTGGTAACCCTCATGATACTTTCCCTTTCAACACTATCTTTTGCTGTCGTTCCTTCAGACCGTCTTTTACCTATCTTTCAATTCCTCTACTAATCCCTATCTTCTCCAGCTTAACAAATAATTTCCCATGAGGCACCATACCATGTGCTTTACTGAAGTCTAGATAGATGTGATCGACTCCATTTCCTTTGTCTAGAAAATCAGCAATCTTATCGAAGGAAGCTATTAAGTTAGTCTGACCAGATCTTGTTTTATTATATTTCCTATCACACTGTATCCAATATTTCCTTCACCTCCATGTCTTTATTTATCTGTTCCTTCAAAATCTGTTCTAAGACCCTTTGTACTTGAGGGATTAGGTTAATGAATCAGTATTTCCTTAAATTTTCCCTCTTCTTTTTCTTTCATTCAGTATACTTGCTGTTCTCCGGACATATAATACTATCTTTGCATGTATAAATTTAAAACTTTGTGTTCCTGAGGCTTTTATGTTCCTTCAGAAATTCAGAATAGTGGCAACAGTTCGATCTCTCGTGATTACATACATTGGACTCCTTCCATTATAAGTATGTGGTTATTTCAGTTCTTGTTATTTGCATGGCCGTCACCCTGGAGCCAACACTTTCATCCGGCTGAAAACATGGCAGTGTTTTTTCTAATTTTTTTTTTTTTTCCCCCAAAGCATAGTGACACCCCTCAGCATACTGGCTCTGCTTATGTAGATGAATGAAATCATCCAATTTGATTTAATGGTACACACTGTAAGAGCTAACTCAGCTAAGATTCTGGGCTACATTAGCAATCAATCCTCCTTGATTGCCAAAACAAAGATTCACCTTCTGCCTAGTCTTTATATCCACTAAATAAGTATTTTGTAATTTCTAATACTCTTCACTAAGCATTATGGTTGTCTTTTCCTTTGCAAAAAAGCTAAGTGCCACCAGTAGAATTAGGACAACTACCCAATAACATTCACCTTCTAAATAGAAAAAACAAACTGGGGTTCTTACTTGCATTCATCAGTACACTGTGTGCTTTGCCAGAAACAATTTAAGTGAAAAAAATCTTCAGAGACATGCTAGGGATATGAGATCACCATCAATGCTCAGACCAGTACGACTGCAAAGTTAACAAGTACACAACAGGACAAATCAAAAAATAATAATTCAGTATTTATAAATTGCAGAGGCTGTATTTTATTGGAGCAAGTGATCTATATGCTTTCCTGGACCTTAATTCCCTTTATATAAGAAGGAAAAAAAAAGCAAAATAAGAGGGAAAACTTTGACAAAGCTTTTTCTTGTATATTCAGTGTATGTGTTCAGTGTATCGTGTGTTGGTACCAACACAGCCAGCCTTCTGAGACAAACCAGTGCTAGGGCTGCCAAGAATCCCTCCACAGCCACTTTTTTTGGATGAGTTCATTGTGCTGGTGAATTTAGCTGTGAGCTTGGAGCAGAAGAAATAGCAAGCAAAAAGCATTCTGCTTCAGTGCCCATTCGCTAGGTTCCCAGGCAGTCTCAGTTCTCCACCTTTACCACTGAACACACAGTTGGTAGCTCAGACCTTGAACTATCTCCTGCAAGACTGGAGCTAGAGGACCTCCCAGAAACCACGCTTGCTGGTGGTAAGCAGTCAGTTGAGTACTCAAAGGGCCAATGTAGCTCAGAGCTGCTGCTTCTTGCAAAATTTTCCCTTCTGTATAAGACCACAGAGCAGGTCTTCCCCAGCCTCTGATCTTGAAGGTCTTTCTGACAAGGATGTTTAAGCTACTAGGTGGCACGGGGTAGGAAGGAAGGGTGGGGAATCTTCCATGCTTGTGCTCTGAAGTAAAACGGGAGGAGCGGACAGAGATATTCTGTTTTCCCAAAATTAACAAAATTCACTGTGCAACAGTGGGAGAAATAGACTTTGTGACTGTCGCTGACCTGTAGCCATTTTGATGACAGGTGCTGGAGTCCTCCACTGATATGGGAACATACTTCTTTTGCTTTGTCCTTCGTTGAGTAATACCAAGTGGATCCAGATCACTTTGGTCAAGAAACACAAAAACAGCAGGGATATGATTAGGAAGGAAAAGGAGCCTAGGTTTGAGGTGGGCTGTTTTGCTAAGAAAACTGAAGAAAAAATCAGGTTAGGAAAAATGTTTTGAAGTTCATACTTCATGCCACTGGTTAAGATTGTATTTAGCATAAAGCAGGAATGGCCTTTGCTGAACAACTGGTTTTTTGGATGCTCATCCCTACAATAAGCAAAAAGAACGATGATGGGAAATAAATGCCAGAAATTCAGTACTAACCCTGAAGTCTCAAATCTCCTTCTTTTTCTGTCTTAGAAATTCTGCTTAAAAATTCTGTCTTAGCAATTCTGGTTAAAATATTTGCTCAAATATGTCTCAGTGTTTATGCCATTTCTTTCCTTTCAAATGTTTGTGGAATATATAAAAAAAAAAAGAGAGAGAGAGGATAGACACTACTCCTAGTACAAACCTACACTTTCAAATATTTCTTCCTTTTTTTCCTTTTTTTTTTTCTTTTTTAAAGCCACTGTGTCTGGGTTTATTGATCTCCTACCTCCCAGTAAGCTGTCACCCAAAAACAATCCTGTTTTCCATCAGATGGCGAATGAGGTTTGATTGGTATCCAGTTAGGCAGATACGTTGCAAAAGCAAAATGATTGCAACACAGCGCACTCTGAGATTTTTTAAACTTGGTAGTTTTGTTAAAATTAACTGGCCTATATCTGAAATATACCTGCTTCAATTGTGTGTGTGAAAGTATTTATGATTCTATGATTTGCCCTTGTGCAGCTAATTGGGCTAGTGAGATGATTTATGAAATTATTTTAGCAATTTGTACTTTTTTAAAAAGTAAAGCACTTTTACATTGCTGACAGAAATGTGGGTGTTGAAAAGTTTATTTTCTGACCAATATTTCAGGACCAAATGCAGTTCATGTTACATAGGCCCCATATTTTTACAAGGACTTTCCCAGATGTCAAAGAAGACATTTACACATGAGCACACAGCTTTTGCTTACACTTTCTGAACTTTGAAGTTTCTGCTGCCTTCCTGCTGAGAAGAACACATTCAAGTTCAAGTGGGATATAGAATTGTTATTTAAATCTTACAGTCAAATTAGACCCTACAGACATGATTGTATAGCATTATTGTCTCAGTCCCCATGAAGTTAAGTGTTCTCGTACTAAATATGATGCGTTTCAGCTTACCACCTGCTGCACAAGTATTCATCTCGTTGTTAAAAGATATCAGACAAAGTGGTGTTTTATTTATTTTTACACGTCAGTTATTTTTAGTGGTAATGCTGGTGTCACACTACTGCTTTTTCCCGTACGTTATGGGAACATGAAACTGCTACCTGAAGTTTTCAGCCATGCTCATGATAAAAGCCTGCAGAGTTTTCTCAAAGATCAGGACTGTAATTTTCATTGTGTCTTGCTTTTGAGGAAGGATACTCTTAGAAGAAATGGGCTTTTGCATGCAAGTTGCAGTTGTGGCCCAAAGGTAATCAATAGGAGATACCAGAGCTGAGAGCTGCAGGACAGCAGCAGCAAAGGGATCTGGGGTAGAGAGAGGTCTGCAAGTCAAGAGATGTAGGACCTTCATGTCATGGGTTGGCCAGAATGACTTCTAAGGAACTGCTTGTTCAGAAGTTTCCACTGAAAACAAATTGCATGGCAAACACTCAATTTCACTTGGATTTCCTTTTGAAAGAAAACCAAGGAGAAAATGTCAAAATAATCCATTTCAACATTGTTGCAGTTTCACTTCTCACTTGAAATGATTTTTCACTTTTGTATTATATTTTCACTAATATAACAGTTTATATATTACTCCAGAAAAGAAAAATAAATAACATCAGAACGTGATATTATGAATAGCCTTGAATGTTTTTAAATAGTACTTTGTGAGAAATGTTGAAATATCCACATCTTGTTCCCAGCACAGAATTGAACTCTTGTCTCCAAAGATCTGCCTGTGTAGGCTCAGACAAAGTCTGCAGATGGTTTGGGCAGTAAAGAATGACATGGCCTGCTTGTCTCTCTAGCTATCTATTTTGGATTTTGGAAAATGTTTTTTTACAGGTTCTGTGATTTCTAAGAGAACTTGGTTTGTACTTCTCTAAAGTCCCCAAAAATATTTTCCCTGGTGGGAGTTTAGGCTGTATATGGAGAATTTGTGTACTGTTATCACAAGTATTTGTTCCTTCCTTTAGTGGGGTGTTCCATAACTCTGTTACACATTTGTACAAAGACAACACCAGAACATGGGATGAGACGGGACGAGGGCCCTTCTGATCTTTTTTTAACTAATTAACATTAGTTAATTACAGTGAGCTATAAAAGCAGCAAACAGCTATGATAGAAGATCTCCTTTTCTTTTTCTTCTTTCTTTTTTTTTTTTTTGGCAGTGATTTAGTAAAAATGTATTTTGCATTAGTCCCTCATTGCACACCTGTATAAATCATGCTCTTGGGTAGGCAATGTTTTTTAAAACAGCATAGCTGTCAATTGCTTGGATAAACGGCACATTTTGTGATACTATCAAATGACATATAACTTGTTAAATTACATTCAAAAAATATTGACGAGAATTGCACTATAATTAAATGACAATAATAATGAGACCAATATTAGCTGCTGCCATCAATTATGTAAGATGGGTTTTCCTAAAAGCCTTGCCTGTTGTTGGAAAGGTATTTCATTCAAAACCTTGCTGGTGCATTTAACACTCAGAAAGATGTTAACTTCAGAATTCACATTCAGATGTTCAAGCTGTGCCCAGAGGACAAGTTCTGTGTGCAAGAAATTTTCTAAAACTTTGCAGTGTTCTTTTAAAGGTATTTTATTAGTCGCTTCAATATAATGCGTTTCTGTTTGCTCTTTTGGTTGGTTTGTTTCGTGTCTGTGTCATTAAGATGTTGTTTCAAAAAGTCGGGCTGGATCAAGGGATAAAATTGTGCTCACTTCCACATAAATATTTCCTTGACTACCGAGCATTGTTGATTACTGTTGACTCTGGGTGAGGGCACATTTCCTCATCACGATCCACTTAATGCAGTTTTCGAAAGGCAGCACTACTAATGACACTCGAAAATGCTTATATCTGAAATATCAACACTCTGTTACTTCAATGGTAAAACAACCACATTCTGCTGTGTGTATTTCAGCAGAGGTCAGATTTCGCTTTCAGGTACATTAGAGCAGCAGCACGAGCATAGAGACAGAATTGGACCCACGTATGCACTTCACATGTGTCCATGAAGCCATCCATTGCAAATCTGTGTGGGAATGACTAGTACATTTCCTAAATAGAAAACTATTTCTAGTGAGGTCTCCTGGAGACTTATTTATATGTCATTATTTATTTTTAAATGATTTAGAAGAGGCATAGACACTGTGGTGACAAAGCATGGTGTTGGTGTGCTTTTCAGGAAAATGAAAACAAACTGAATGTGAGGAACTGAAGAAGGAGGTCCTGAGTCCAAGTGACTGAAGTAAAATACTGAAAGGAAGGTTCATATTAAAAAACATAAATTTGTGCACATGGACTTGAAAAACAGTCATGACTTTGAATATAAAATGTGGATTGTTCTGCTGCTCAGTAAATATGTATGTGTGAGCATCCTGAAAACTGTCTGTGGTTTGATCTCCCAGCTCACTCATCCCCAGCCTTAGGGTAGAACAAGAAAATACAGAGAAGCAAGGCTTGTGCAGAAGCAAGTAGGAATAGACTGGGATTTCTCACCCTGGAAAGAGATAACTGAGGGCGATGTAATGGAAATCTTCAGAATCACAAATGGTATGAAGCAGATGAGGAGGGAATCGCTGTTTGTGGTTTCCTGTAGCGCAGCAGCCAAAGGGAATGCATGAAATAATCAAATGGAAGTACATAGAAAGCAAAAGGAAACTCGTTTTCCTCTTCATTCTTAAACTGCTCTTATTCATTGCTACAGGGTATTGTGGATGTTCTCATGGATTCAAAGGTTTTTGGATCAAGTTATATGCAAACAGTCCATGAAAAGCTATTGGAACACAAAGGCGTCACCTTCAGCTCAGAAGTCACTGATTTGCAAGTTGCTGTAAAGAGAGAGAGCGCATAATGAAATTAATGCCTTTGGCTTGCCTTTTTCTTGTAAGACTCTTCTCCTAGACCATCGTACAGATTTATTCTTATAAATTTAAAGAAGTATTATTTTCTTAGTTTAAGAGATAGTCCCAGTTGATTGTAACCTCCCTAATAGTGCAGTGCCGAGTCTGTGCCACAACTCTTCAACACTTCTGTTAACTGTGTGAACTCGGAAGTTCTCAAGCACCTTCAGAGAAGAGTGCCAAGGGGACATCAGTCAGTTCAACCTCCATTAGGCATACTGAGGCACTGCTTTATGCATGCACGTTTCAGTGTCTCCATGCTAGGGTAGACAGGGGAAAACTGGTTGTTTCTGGGCCATCCCTCAGCACAAACTGTGTCAGATCTTAAATGTATCCTGCTCTGAAGAAGGCAAAATTGTATTAGCCACACAAACACTGAGGAGCAGAGCAGTTGCAGAGCTCCTCAGTTGTCCTTGTGCCCATTGCGCAACTTACTGAGGGTGGTTTCTATGTAAGAGCAGCAGGACAGAAGTGTTGTGTAAATGCTTGGTCAAATTCTCTTCAAATGTAGGAAGCTATAATATTTAAGATAAGACTAAAAAGAGGAAAAACTAATTCTAAAGCGTAGGGGAAAAAAAAGCTGGCAGGCTATGAGAAACTTAGTGTTGATCAGTGGTACACATGAGAAGAAACTTCTAACTTCATATATGCAATGAAGTAACTAGCACTAAATGGGCAGCTATTAAAAGGGGAAAATGCTTTTTTAAATGATAAAGTTTTCTGGGATAGGAAATGTCCTTAGGTAACATTTTAAATGGAAAAAAGTTAAAACCTGATTACCAAATGTTTTGCATTGGTAAAGAGAGAAAAACAAACAATTGCTTGTCAGGATGTTCACTGGCAGGGTTACACAAGGAGCATGAGCCTATTTTGGAACCTGCCTGCTCTCTGTGTATTATCTCAACCGCACATTACAAATATGCAAAGCAGTCCGGTCAACGTTGTTTTTGAAGGATGGATAAAGCAGGCGGATGAACTTGTTTAGGTGAAAACAGAAACTGGTTTCTAATCTGGTCTTTTCTTTTTTTAAGTACTCTTTCTCTGAACTTTTTTTTCTGAAGTTTAGTAAAACCTGAGATTCACACGCTTCTGCATTTCCTGTTTTTGACCAATAGAGGAAACAGAAATACTGAAATACTGTAAGATGTTATTTTTAAAATGTTTCCACACTGTACACCAGGAAGTTTTGGAAATCTTGCAAGAAGTCTAATCCTGCAGACTATGAAGTCCAAAAACGGTTGGACAAGTTTATCCCGTTTTTCAGGTAATTGCAGTAGTATTTGATGAGGATCAAAATAAATAGACAATAATCTATTAGCATGAAAAATAATTTGCATGTGCAATTGCAGTTGCCTCTGAAGACCTTAATTCCCTGATGGGCAATAGGCCTTAACCTGTGCTGCAACTGGAGGCCAAATGCCAAGGAGCCGTGGGAGGAGCTGGAGGCTGAGTGGCCCCAGGGAACAACAGAAGGCTCAGTGATGGGAATGGGTAATTGCAGAAAAGGGCATCCACTGCATTCTGAACTGTGGCAGTGAGAGTGGGATATCAGCATGGGATGGATGGACAGTTGATGGAATCTCTGTAAGAGAGTTAAGAAGCAGGCAGGCTGGAACTAGAGAAGCCAACTACAGCAGGCCAGAAGTAGAGAAGATGCAGGGAGTGGAGAGTAATGCAGTATATGCATGGGACAGATAGTCAGTATATGTTGTTTATAAGAAAGAAGGTGGGAAGCAGAACACAGAGGGGGCTGAGAAATATAAGGTATGGAGAAAAGAAGATTAGACCAAGAATTTTTGGCACTAATGATAATGTTGCAATATTTTCAAGGAGTGTCATATAGAAGTGTGCTATGAGGTAGACGATAGTCAGAAGGTGAGCCTACAATGTATTAACTATCAAGTGTTAACATGACTCACTCTGAAGAGTGATAGATGTATTTATCCTAGAGAACACAGTCAATGTGCGACAGACAAAAAGAAAAGCAAGACCTAAGTTCAGGCTGCAGTATTCCACTTTCAGTCCTTGCTTCTGAAGGACATTCTTCTCCTTTCATTCCTGAAGCTGGATGTTAAGTTGTCCAAGGAGGGGTGAAAAGCTAAAGGGGAGAAGTTGCTACAGAAAAGCCAGAGTATCACTCAGTAAGAAGTAGCTGGCATATGAAGTCCAGTCTTAGTGTATAGCTACATTGGTATTTTATACTTTAAATGTTAATTTAAACTTAATAATATTTTTATGAATGTCTAAACCTAGATAAGGAATTTTTCCAATACGTTTAACATTTGAAAATGTTTTTTGATTAATGGGATTGATAAATGTTTTCCATGTTGTGAAATATTGTGATTTGTTTTAGAAAACTTTACGTGCATCTGTATATGGAAATCATTTTTGAAATAGCGTGAAGTTTACTTTTAGTTATGCCATTAATAAAACATAAGAAACTGAAACCATTCCAAAAAAGCAGAACTGTATGGGAACTGTTGAGTCATGGCCTGAACCACTGATTGATCACCTGAGGCAAGGACTGAGTCAGCCCTGGGAGCACAGGTGAAGGCAATTCAGCTGTGTGACTGGAAGGGGTGGAGCCTGGCTGCACCTCTCCTAGATCCCATTTAAGGGCTTACTGCCACTGTGGGGGGATTTCTTTCTGAAGACCCCTCCTTTTGGAGTTTTCTACTGCGAGCCTAGGACGTGGATGAGTATTTCATTTTTGATTGTCTCTTTCCACTGCAATAATCTTTTGAACTATGAATCTGTAAAGTATCATCTTAACCACACCCCTCTTCTAACTGTACATTTGTGAATTGTACACAGAACATTTTATATCATTGGGCAGAGGAATTTTTAAGCTCTCTTAGCATATTCTAGTACAAACACGTGCCTTCAGTCAGTTCAAATTTTAACGGATTTTGCAAGAAATCCATTTTAAGGTGAATACGTATAAAGGTGTTAAGCTGTTCCTCAGAGGGATGTATAAGTAATAGAGAAGTCAAAAAGGAGGACTTGCTTCCTTGTTTGTTTGTTGTATTTAGATAATGAGAAGAAAACTTAGCAGTGCTCTGGGCTCCATAAAACTTGATTAGAAGTACAGCTAGCAGCAGGAACTCACCAAACAACATACAAAAAATTTCCTTTTCCCTGCACTTGCTTGTCTCCTTCTGAGCCTGACTTAAGAGGCAGTGATCTTCCTCTCTTGAATCACAAGGATATCTGAGATCTCCTCTCTCTAGAACTATTTTCTTTCCTGCTGCGTCTGAATTTCTTTTCATTTACTAGATGTCTTCACGGATATCTTGAGTCTGTCAGATTATCATGAAGCTCATCGTTATTAGTCACTCATCAGATGGTATCTTTCCCTATACATTGATATCAGTCCTTAATTGTCTGTGAGTGTATTTTGCCATGAGCACAGCAGTACAGTCTTTGAGCGGCACTGTAAAAACAAGTCCTTTCTTAGTTGGGGTGTGACTGACTGTTGAATGCTGAAAAAAGAAGTTGCAGTAATTAGCTATTAGATCTAGATATTGTTCATTCCACTACTCCGTTACTCATATTACCTATTTCCAATCTATTTGAATAGATGTCAAAACTGCAGGCTTGACACATTGAACAGTTGCGTTCAGAGAGGTAAATGACACAGCCATGCTCAATGGAGATCTCTAAACACCATTAACCATGAATTAAATATTGTTTAGCTGTTTTGAGCAGTAACATGGTTTGGAGTTTCTCTCCAGTGTATGTTAAATTCTATATCCAAGTTTTATGTTCTATAGATTTTCTGTATGTTTTTAAATTAACTGTGTTCTCTGCAAGGAAAACTTTGAAAAATTCTGTTTATGGTATTAAGTAACATGTACTTGAGAGCAGTAACTGTAATTTCTCTAATAATAAGTCTATACATCTTTAGTTAATGTGGGCATGTACATTTTCAATCTAATCTATTAAAAACATTTATTTTAAATAAATAATTGAGGCAAAGTATTTTGGAGAAACTTCTGGAAGGAGTGACAAATTTAAGAACATACTAAGGGAGTATGGTATTACAAAGTTCCTGCAAATTTAAATAATGGTCTCTGAAGTGTTTACAGTGGCCCAGTTATGAGGAAGAGATACTCTGAACGGATGAAATGGAGAGAGCAGATAACGAAGAACAGAACAATTACCATTAAGTATGAAGGCAATTAGTCATCCATCAGTATGTAAAGTATCCTTGTGTATCTAGTAACCGTGCTACAAACATTTATTTGCTCTTGTGCTCAGTTTAAAAGCAGTTAATACCTCCAAACAGGATTTTAGACACCTACTGCATGTGCAGAGGTAACACTAAAAAGAGAGAAGGCAATCACAGTCAATAAAGTACAGTGTGAAGAATATAAAGAAACTTGGAGAGAAAATTAAGATGATACTGGGCTCTGATGGCAAGAACTGGACTGGTAGTATTTGGAACAGAAGAAGGATTTTCATGAATAGATTTTCTAAAAGTCTCTAAGCCATGAGGAAGATTTGGTGGGTGGAAACTATTTTACATGATATAGAAGTAGTGATGTGAATGTTAGGAGAACCAAAGAGAAGGGGGCTGCTGTAGTGGTAAAGGAGACAATGTCTCAGAGTTTTTGACATGAGATTTGGTCAGAAACTGAGAGATTTTAGAAAAGATTTGGAGAAGCATATAGCAGAATTAACACAACTTGGATGTGTGATTAGACAGGAAGTGAAAGATGATCATCAAATTATAACTTTCAGTGGCAGTGAAAATTGTGGCACAGCAAATGAGGAGAGGTCAGAAACGTTCAAGTGAAGGTGAAAGGCTTGGTTTTGTTGTAGAAAGGCTAAGATATGGGATTGTGCGAATGAACATGAGACAAGATGGCACATGGCAGAGTTAAATTTCTCAACCACTTTCACTGTGGGATTTATTACACTCGTAGATGAGGGAAATAGGTCATGCTAAAGAGATACAGGGGAGATGTAAAGAAAGAACTGATCGATAATGCAATAAAAGCGAAGGAAGATATTGTGGAAAGAAAGTCTGAACTCTTGGTTCTTGGAGAACAGTGATGAGAGAAACTTGTCAGAGAGCTTCTTGAAAATAGTTCTGTGAGATTAAGCACACAGTAAATATCTGAATATTGGATCACAGTGAATGAATGAAAGCAGAAGTTAATCCAGTAGTTTACTGCTGTTAAATTTTTTTCATCAGTGGGAACGTGAACTTATAGTTGGTGAATATACTTAAAAAGTGGGCCTGTAAACAGGAAAAGGCAATGGAAGGAGGTGAACAGAAAGCTGGAGGAGGGAAGGAGGAAGCATGTATGAATGAGAAGTGGCAGAAGAAAACATGATCAGAAGACAGACAGATGTAGAAAAGAAGAAAGGAAGGAGAAAAGTACAAAACAGGAGTTTCACTGTGGGGAATTGACCAAGATTTCAGCCACTGATTTCACTTTGAACCAGAGGAAAAAAAGAGTCAGTCTGTGGAAAATCCTGGGATGGAGAAGAGCTAGCATCCTTTCTGAATCAGAACTGTCTTGATTCAGAAGATAACATGTCAAACATATGTGGATGTATTTCGCTGCCTTTAATGTTGCCTTGATTATATTTCCTGACTGCACTTTCTAAAGATATCAATGGGTTCCCATTAAAAGTTTCTTTAATTAACATTTTCTAAAGGAAAAGGAAATCAAAGAACAACAGGCAATATTTGAAGAAACTTTCCTGTTGAAAATGGGCATACATTCTAAATGTAAAAAATCTAGGAGGTTTTTAAAACCTCACATCTTCTAAAAATACATTGAGCTATGAGGCACAAAATCTGGAATCCTCAGATTTTTTTGTCCTCATTTCATATATTCATAAAGGAAGCCCTATTTCACTGGCTGAATGGAGCAACGGAGAAGCACCAAATTCATAGTGCTACTGCCTGCCACCCAGGAGATTAAGAGAGTAAGTGAAGAGGAATAGCATATCCAGCTGGAACTACTGCAGACAAAATATAATAAGATGATCAGTGAATGCAAATGAACCCTCTCACAGGAGAAGGTGGTGGAATGACTTCTTCGGATAGTATAAAAATTTCACATTGGTTTTAGGCAAATAGATAAGAGCCTGTTGTTAATTTTAAGACAAATTACTTGAATAATTACCCCACTCTTTAAACACTTTCTTAATTATTCCAAGGCATATCTTTGGTGAAAGTGTGAGAACAACAACCCAGAGAATTTTAAAACCTTGTAGGTATCCAAACCAGAGTTGCTGATAGCTAAGTTCAATCTGCAGGACTGGTGTCTAGAAAAACTCGTATTAACTCCCCAGAAGGAGAAATAGAGAATGAAGGATCAGGCCTTCTTAATTATTCAACGCTTACAGTTCTGTATTGGAGGATCAGACAGTTGAGTATGCACATGCATGTCAAAACATAGACATAGATAGACACATAAATAGGCATAAAATGTTTTCCTTACTATCTGAAATATAGCTATTTCCATCAGTGGTTAGTGGTAGGCTTCCTTTTTATCATACATCGCTGATACCAGTTGTTAGCTTTCTTTGACATTGGGTTGAAATGCACCAACATGGCATATAGGCTGGAAATGGGTGGCATTGAGCAGAATAGCTTTGCCATGCAGTGATATGCTTCAGCTCTGACAGACTACTAGCCCAGTGTCAATCATTCTGTCTTTGCCAATCAAAAGCACATCCTTCTGGAGGCGCCTTCTGTTGACACTGGCACCCCAAACAGAGTGAAAGGTTACTGCAATGACATTTCACAGATGACACACTGTCAAGGGCCCAGCAAAAAATAGCAGAACTGGACTGCATTTGGGAAAACAAGGGTGGCTAACAGGACACACACGGGATGACGACATTCCCAGAGGGGATGGGTTTGGTGCAAACAACCTTGAAGGACCTTGTTCAAGAAAATCAGGAGTCAGGAATAGATAACAGCATAATAAGATATGGCCAGGTACCCTGAGGTTCTTTCTGTTCCCAGCTGTAAAAAAAACAAAAGCCCTTTTGCCAGAGCTCTGTCTAACTTTTGCCAGAGAAAAGAGCAGGAGCTAGAATGACAAAGCCGTTGGAGTTTCCAAAGCCCTCTATTTAATCACAGGGCAGGTTATGATTAAAAAATGTATAATAGTAATTATTTTTCTTCTTAGGTGAAGATGTATAGCACCTATACCAATTTTCAAAAGCAATAAATAATCATTAAAATAATTTAGGTAACAGAACATCTTCATAGAAAGGCATATTCCTGCATATATCCTTGGTTCATTTAAATGCTCTTTACATGTTTCAGAAATCCATTTCAGTTGCTCCACATCTTCATTACATTTCTTTCCATTCTTCCTTCAGCTTCTTTCACCTATCCTACACAGGTTTCCTCTCCCAGCAACTTTTTCTAGTCTCACCTCAGAGATAATATGAAAATTCATTTTTGACTCATTATTCTGAAGAACAAGTGTGTGGGAAAAGAAGACTAAATGGTTTTCTTTGTACCTGTCAGCAAAAGACTAGTTGGAGCAGTTTCTCTTTTTTTGCCATGATACCTCCTATTGACTACAGTTAAGCTCTTCTGAATTATTCCAGTTACAGATCAAGCTTGGAACATCCTGATTATTTATTTCTTGGGCAGAGATTAAAATGCCATTTGAAGACATAGTAGTAAACAGCATAAATTGATTACATGGTCTAAACATGAAAGAAGTTCGTTCAGAATATTTTGAAGAATTAATTGGAAAATAAATTCTCAAATAATAAAAGCAAATTTCTTTAAAATTGAGAGCAGTGTCAAAAATGCTGCAAAGCAGTTGTCTCTTCCCATGGAATGCTGACAGCAGCTACTCTGTCCTGGCCTGAGCTTTTCTTCATTGATGTCATAACTGACCTTGATAAGGGTAAGACTAAGGTCTGTGTAAGTTCTTAACGTTATCTCCTATAAAGTTAAGTGCAGTAGATAGCTTTGTATCATGCACTGATCATCAGCTACTTTTTTGTCCTATAAATGTACTTTTAAAATTAAAACATTAAGAAATATTTCTAACAAATTGCTTGATTGAAGAGAGAGAGACAAGCCCAAACTAAATGTCCAAGATATTAAAAAAAAAAAAAAAAAAAAAGTTGAAAAAAATCAGGACAAGCTATTATACTCTGATTTTTTTATTCCATGTTCCTTTGTCTAAGGAAAGAAATATTCACCTCTGAGACAGATCCCTTTCCTCTGGTCTTGGATAAGTTTCTTCATATAAGTTGTTTTGCCCTTTTGGGAATGCCTGTCTCACTTGTTTGACTACAAAGGAAACCTAGGCAATGCACAGGCTAAGTATAAAATGTTAGGTAGACTCATGGAATCATAGAATGGCTTGGGTTGGAAAGGACCTCAAAGATCATATGTTTCCAAACTCCTGCCACATGCAGGGTTAGATTAGACAAGCAATGTGTTTGAACTTGGGACCAAGATTTCAGTGAACACATCCTCAAGCATCACAAACTGACTTGGGAAGAGCAAAAAGAACTATTCAACCAAATAGCTTGTGAAAGGTGAACACAGCAAAATAAATAAGGTGTAGAAAGAAGTTCATTGGTGCTCTGATTAGTATTGTAAAAAACAAAGGCTATAATAGTTTTAGGATCCTTTCATTAGGGCTCTTGTAGCTGGTTATAGTTCTCTGTAGCTCTTTCTTGGACATGCTTGCAAACTGGGTATCTTCTGGACATGGACCCCAGTATCAGCCCTGTATGAAGAAGTCAAGAATGTATGCACTGTGTAGAAGTATTTTTTCTATGCCTATTAACGAAGCACAGATATACAATTTTTATCTGGAAAGATGGTATTGAACAGTGTATACTTCATGTCAGAACATGGAACTGTGTGAGCTTCTCTTTAAGATCTATGAGGTAGTTGTATGCTCTCTGAGAAGACACTTTGGAGCCTAAGAGGCCCTTAACTATATGGAAGAATAACCTGGCAATGGCTGAAGAGTTGGGTATTTATGCACATTCAGTCTTCCAGATGATAGTCTATAGACAGATTCTTCTGTGCCTTGTTTATGCAGTGTTCTGGTTTGAGGAATACGAGGAATCTTTTTGGCTTAGCAACAAATTTTAACTTTGAGCCCCACTGCAAGGAATAGAATGCAACTGCTTTAATAATACAAATTGTTCAGTTGGACAAATGTAATGGCATAAAAATAGCATGCTGCTAACTTGCTTTTGAAAAGAAACTTGAAAGAATCTGTATACAGTGCAAATATTACATTGTACAAGCTTTTTCTTTGAAGAGATGAAAAATATTGTTATGCTTAGTATTTTCATCTGTCCATTAACCATTACAAATATAGTTCTTGTTAAATACATGGGATTGCAAGCTTTTTACAAAGGAGTTTCTTTTAAAATTGCTCAGGCACATAAAAGGTTGGCTTAGTCTACAGACTAGAAGTCAGCTAACTCAAAACATGCATTTGCATTAGTATTAATGAATATTATTTTTTCACAGCCTGCATACCAATTATTTCTGTGTATACAAAGAAAAAAAAAAACATGCAGATTAAAGATACTAACTTAAAGGGATGTCACACGCAGAATGCACTACAAGGTCAAATCCAGCCTAAACTTCATTTTTTCTTTTCATTAATGTTTTTAGAAGGAGTCTTCAAACTTGTAGGTGGTGACTCAATGGGATTTGATATGAAGATGTGACACCTCATCTTAAATTCCTTAGCCACATTTCTTAAGTTGACAGGAATGTCAGGAAGTGTGCCTGATAAGGCTTGCTGTCCTCTCCGAGCTGACTAATCATACATGAAGTCTTGGCAAGAGATAACCAGGTTACAGTAGAGCCAAAATGACATCACATCAACTCAATTTCATATCCTGTAGACACCAGTGCCTATCACCACTCCAGGTTGCTAACATCCTTGACACACAAATGGTATTTTCAGTCTCCGATGTCCCCCTTTTACCCTGTGTCTGTCACTCTGGGGTAAATCATGAACAAATTTGTCACTAAATGTAAAGAACCATTAACTTGTGGGCACTTTGTCATCTGAAGCATAATTTTATGTGCATGGCTCGCCAATCCCTGAACTCTAGCTATTTGCATAACAGTTTCCTATATGAATTTATGACGGAGGATAGTGCTGAACTTGTTAAAATTCCATGTGAATCTCAGCACAGAAAATGGACTGGTGCTTTAAATCTTGGAGAGTTGTTCACATCAATAATGAATTTCAAATAATTTATTCACTTCAAGTGTAAGTGGTTGGCATACAGTCCTTACAGCTGGTTTGTTGAGATAATTGATTTCCATATAGTTTAAAGATGGGAAAAAGAAACATATGACAACTACAGCAGGTTTTGAGGCAATTGTGAATGCCATATCAGTTTAATTATAGTTCCATCTTTAGCTGACATGGGTTCTATCCTATTGGAATTAAAATATCCCCACAACTTGAAATGTAACAGTGATGATTTTTTTATGTTCTTCTACCTACCTTGTATGCTAGCTTAGGGCACTGTTACAAGTACACTTATAGCTTTTTTCAGTGGATAGTTAACATGACATGCAAGACTGGTCTGCATGACACAGATAACTCCAGGGAATAGCAACAAAGTAAATGAGATGCATTAGTATCCGGATGTGAACTGGGGGATGTAAGTTCTTAGAACTTCTTGTTTAATTTATAGAATCGTTGTTTTTTTTTTTTCCCCTGTGCATAAGATTTCAAAATGGTAATCATATTCAGGAAATAAGATGTTCCCACTTCAGGTACTAATATCAATATGTAAAAGATAATCATTAACAAAATGTACTACTCAGCAGTGCCTATTATGTATAAACAAGCTAACTGAGGTGATAAAAGAAGATTTTACCTAAAATTAGCTATATTTCTGACAGAAACATTGGGAAAACTGGAAGGATTTATTTTTTTGTTGTGTATTTGTTTGTTTCTTATTTACCACTGTTTACAGAGCAAAAGTTTATGGAACAAATAGTATAACAAAAATTTGCAATGCAGCTAACATGATAGTATAAAAAACACTCCAGCTGTCTGAATTCCAAGCTGGCTGCTCTTGCATATTACCATTTAGGAGCTGGGCTGCACATCCTCATGAAGAGAACATATGCAAAGACTGCTCCAAAACTAATGCTTCCCATTATGTTGGCCTATAATGTCAGAGGCGGATGTTGGTGGTATAGCAGTAAAGGCTGAACCTTCCCACCAATATTCCATTGCATTTTGTTGCTGTGCAAAAGATGGCAGCAGAGGGGCAGTCTGACAGAATGGCATCTGACATGGAATGCATATGAAGCAAAGGTGTGCCGTTGAAGTCCTCCGTGCAGGAAAAAATTGCACCCACTGATGTTCATTGATGCTTGCTGAACATTTATGGAGACCAAATAGTGGCTGTGAGAACAGTGAAGTGGTGGGTGGTACATTTCAGCAGTGGCAGCAGTGATGTGAAAGACAAGCCACATTCCAGATGGTCATGCATAGCTGTCAAAATCGTGAAATGAAGAGCATCTCAATCAGCTCATCCACGTGAATAAGATGATAGTGACCAGAGACTGTGTATAGAGCTGAATATCTGATTCAACACATTGGAAACGATGGTGGCAACATTGGAATATTGCAAAGTTTGCACCAGGTGAGTCCCACAAATACATAGGAACAGAAAGAACACCATATGCAAGTTTGTCAGGGCTTATTGAACCAATAGAAGGATGAAGGTAACAGTTTCCTTCATCCACTTTTCTTTCTCACATCGTTACCAGTGATAAGACGTGGTGTCACCATTACAAGTTGGAGTCAGAACAGCAGTCCATGGTGTGGCAATGTGGGAACCTGCTTTGGCAGGGGGGTTGGACTCGATGATCTCTGAGGTCCCTTCCAACCCCTACAATTCTGTGATTC
>JAOWBP010001760.1:21852353-21884445 GCA_028571105.1 Tragopan temminckii
TTTCTTTCTCACATCGTTACCAGTGATAAGACGTGGTGTCACCATTACAAGTTGGAGTCAGAACAGCAGTCCATGGAGTGGCAATGTGTGAATTCCTCATCAAAGAAAATGACACAGCCCTCAGCAGGTGAAGTGATGTGCACTGTCTGTCTTTAGGGATAGGAAATAGGTAATCCTGAATTTTCTGGAGCCCAAACAAACCCTTATCTCTGAACGCTACATCGCAACACTGACTAAGTTGAAGGCTCAACTGCCAGAGTCAGACCAGAGAAGAAGAAAACCTTTCTCTTGCAACACAACAATGCCAAGCCCCATACCAGTTTGAAGATTGTGGAGCACGTTGTCAATCTTGGATTGAGTGTGCTATCACGCCTACTGTATAGTCCAGATTTGGCACCTTCTGTCTTCTATTTGTTCTGGATGATGAAAGCTTGACTGCATGGGCAACATTTTCCTGGCAATTATGCCGTCATAGCAGCTGTGAAATAATGGGTCACCTCTTCTAGAGCAGATTTTTATGAGTGCAGCATGCATGCTCTTATCACCAGTGAAAATGCATAGATAATGGTGATGACTGTGCTGAAAAATGGTGTTTTGTAGTTGAAAATTTGCTCTATCAAATAGTGTTATTGTGATCTTTGAAACTCTTGTAGTTTTTGTGGAAAAAATAGAAGGCATTACTTTTGGAGCAACCTACATAGGATGAGAAAAGAACCAGGATTATTAGAAACCCCAGGCTGCACTCTTTTTTCTTTATTCCACTGAAAATTTTGTCATAGTACTTGCAAACAGAAGAGCTTCTTTTTAATTTTTATTTCATTATTACTCTCTGCTAAGTTTCAGTGTTAAAAAAAAACAAAAAAAAACAAAAAAAAACAGGTGGACTCTCTAGCAAACTTTCAGTCAGGGGTCTGATTTCCTATTGCATTCTTTGTGTTTGAGTTGATATAACATCCCTGATTCCAGTCAGGGCCCTACACTTAAGTTTCAGTGTTAAATAGAAGTAATACTCTTGCACTGAGGCCACAGTTATGTTTCAGATTAAAATGAAAGTTCTGAGTATGCCTCAAATGTCCTTCCAGAGAAGCAACTGAAGGAACTAGAATAAATGAGAATGGACCCTTCTTCTCTGAAATAAATTACAGACTAGAATGATGAGGCAAGGGCTTCAGAAGTCTACCTTGGCATCACAGACAGCATACAGATTTTTGCTATCAGTTCCTTTCTTTATAGCCATTCCCATTTTCTTTTGATATTACTCAGTAGGGCAAGGTCCCATGGCATTGTAACACCTAGCTTCTGCAATTTGATAGGGAGTAACAACTGATGATTTGAAAACTTGGGATAAAAATATTTGGTAAAAATATTCAGTAGCTTCCAGAATGGTCAACATTTCACAAGAAAGGGGCAGAGGAAGGATGAAGTAGAGTCTTGATTTTAATTGACAGTGTGTGTATATGCTTGGAGCTAATTATACCAGTAACAAGACCATCAAACAAAAGGATCTTAAATTTCACTGAGCTATTTTAGCAATAATAGGCCATAATTATGCTTTATGCAAGTTTATTTTGAGAAAACAGTAGATCAAATGTGAGTTACAGGAAACCAAAGCATAAGGCTTTTGGCATTGACTTCCAGCTTCTATTCCAGAACACAAACTTTTACTTAAAATGGAATACAAGGGGAGTAGGGCAAGCTAACAGGTGCCAACACTTTTTTGTGCGTGGATTTTGCATTCCAAATTGCATCACCTCCTTTCAAACTGGTGAGTTAACCTAAATTAAACTAACATAACTAAATAGATACGTGCAGAGTAGTAGTTTTTGTTTTACTCATTGTCAGTAGTTTTCAGCACCTTACTTCCTGCTGCTCACAAAATTATCCTTCTTAGTCTTCAGACGTGATGTCTAAGCATTAGTATCTTTGGTAATGATTTGGAACAGTATTTGTTAGGTATCAGTGATTCTGTTTTTAGCTTTCAACCTCAGTTGCTGAGCAGCCAAACTCACTTTCAAAGGGAAAGATAAGTATGAGAAGTCCCATATCTATGTCATTTAAACTCATATGTCTTTAAACAACATTTCTTGTGTGGTGTTGTGTAAATTCTAAGCCTGTATCTAATAATAAATAGACTATTAACCATTTTATTTTAAATGATTTTATTTTATTTTAAAGCTTGCATAGAATACAAGGAGTTCCACATCAGTTTTTCACTACTACTGTGGCATGACAAAAGTTATCAACAGGATTTTGTCCCACTTGGAGTTAATGAGAAATCTCTTATTGATTGGTGTAGTTTACACTCTGGCACTTCCAGTTCTTACTGGTGATACTGATAAGTACTAATGGACACCCCAGACCTGCAACTGGTTGGTAGAATGTGTTTTCAGTTCTTAAAATGTCCTATATATACTATGGCAAGTTGTTAATAGATAAACCCTCTTGCATGATTAGGAGGTAATTAGAGAACTATTTCCCTAATTATGAGAAGGGCATTAAGGAAAATAGCATGGGCATCTCTTTTGCTTCCATTGTTGAAGGCTACCCTTGTACTGTGTGCCTTGAAGAACTGCAATAGCAGCATAGCTGCTTAGTACTAGAGTAGCATGATTTGTAGGGATAGGTTGAAATGCACAGATGTTGACTTGAGAATGACTTTTGGGGTACTGAAACCCCATCGTGTGTTGCTGTTAATATTGAGAGAGGATATTTTGTGTCGGTGTTCACTCTGAGCACTTGATTCTGAGCACCTGGACAGGTGACATCTTACAACCTACCACGTTTCATTTAGGCACCTCTGCGTACAGCTGAACGTTAACTGCTGGCTTAGAATCTTACCATTTCCTTTCAGTTCTGGGCCCAAAATTCTATTTAATTATTCTGTTTAAGAAGCTGAGAGTATATGTATTTGAATCAATGTGTTGCACAAAGGATGTTGAGACAAATTGATATGCATGAAAATTTATTAGCAGGGTACATAGCACACATCAGTAATGACAGTGAAATGTATATAGGGGGCAGAAGAGAGAGGAAAAAATAAGATAGGAGAGGCAGTGAGGGAATGGAAAGCTGTCCCCAGTGGAAAGTTGGCAAGAGAGGTGGTAGGAGACATCCTGAGATGGGTATATTCTCCAGGCATACTCTCCAGGGAACCCAGTACTTCTCACGTAATACTTTTAGTACAGTAACTATATAGTTTCCACCAGGAATCGCTCAGACTTTCTATTGATTCTTCCCATTTACAATGGTTTTAGCACTGATCAGAGCAAGCTTTGGGCAGGGGTAGGTGCTATGTGGCTATTTGCTTGGTGAGCTCTGTGTGGACATGATTTTGCATACCTTGATGTAAATCAAAAGCTTCAAGGGGGAGATGGGAGAAGAAAAGAGTGTGGCTCTTAATCCTGTGACCATCCTTCCCCCTGAAATACATTCCACCAGTAGTACTGGGGTCTGCAGACTATTGTCCACATAACTCCAGGAGGATCCTGTGGTCTCAGGCACCCTCTCTTTCACCTTCCACAGTATCAAGATCTCCACTCTTCCCTTTTGGCATCCCATCACACGGAAACCTTGAAACAATGCTCTGACAGGGACATATCAGCTGTTGGCTGTGGGGAAGACAGCTTGTTGTAGGGAGTTTTTTTCACCAAAAATAAGGTGGCACTTGTAAGTAGGCAAAAACTATAATTATGACCATTTGCATAGCTGTATGTTCTCATTA
Source organism: Tragopan temminckii (assembly GCA_028571105.1). Lineage (NCBI taxonomy): Eukaryota > Metazoa > Chordata > Aves > Galliformes > Phasianidae > Tragopan > Tragopan temminckii. The sequence goes on from JAOWBP010001760.1 coordinate 21,856,075, forward strand.
AAAATGACACAAAAACCTATCAACCAATAGATACTATTGAAGTGCTCAGTTAGGAGGTGTGACAAATACATTAATAAATCCTGTGTATTATATATTTGGGTGTTGCTTTGTGTTTAAACTTGGAGAACAAAAAGGAAAAGCCCTGTCTCACATCAAACTTTGGCCTTCCTGTGCCCAGGTTGCACCTAGGAATCCCCTAAAGCTTCTTTTCTGTGCTGTGATGTAAAGCACTGAAGTGCTACATGCAGTGCAGAGCAGAGAAAGCAGCAGTGCTGCTTCTGTGCTAAACTGGTTGTATCTTGCTCATTCTGCACACATAGTGATATTTATGTAGATGTCAAGAGTCTCAAGATGCAAAAGTGTTGCATTTTATTATATTTTAACAGCAACTGGATAGCCTAGTAGAGTGGGTTATATCATAGAAATTCCCAGAAATAAAATACAGAATTATGAGATAAGTGTATCTTACTTATCCAGATACACAATTAACCTTTTCCCAACCATCTTTCCGCATAAAAACATTATTATTGCTGGATAGGATTACGCAAGGAAGCAGGCACTTGATATGTAATCCGTGTATTTTGTTTTTTCTTATGAAATTCTGCGTAGATAGAGAATCACATAGGGAAACAATAAAGAGAATGCTTTAAGCACCGAACATGGTAATATCAGTTTAAAAGAATGGATTTTACATTTAACACTATATAAAATAAAACAATTGAATTCCCATATGAAAAAAAAAAGCTTTTTCACTTTTGCTCATGAATCTCCTTTACTTCCAGCACTGTATATCAGTAGTTGTATGTGAGATTCTCTCTGAACTTTGCCACATTATGCCAGTTGCAGAAATAAATTGATGCAGTCTGAATGGCGGGGTACATTTACTGATGCAAACTGCTTACTCCTGCTGACGGTTTCTGATAGAGGGATTGATCCATCTGGTGATCTTTTCCAAAACACTTCTTACTAACTTCACAATTTTTATCTGATAACACTTGCGTCCACTATTTGTGTCTCCTATTTAAGCAAACAAAGGAAAAAAAAAAAAGAAAAAGTACTGTGGTTGGTATCTATGCATGAGCAGGAGGTCTTGATTTATTTGCTCTCTTGTTTGCCTAGCTCTAACGATGGTTATTTAACTAGATTATTTATTATTCATTGACCTCTGTAAATACCAGCCGTACATGCTATCGGTATGTTTGCACTTCTGCACATGCAACAATGGGTTCAGACTTTCAGAAAACATTTTGTAGTCACTTTATTACCAAACTAACATCCTACTGATTAAGGAATAAATTTGAAATCTTGACCCTCTATTTAATCGTCCTTCGTATCAACTGATTTCAAAGTAACAATTAGGAATTTTAATCTTCACATCTACCTACAGCTGGGACAGTCAGTTTTTTGAAGAATTAACTATTTTCAGCTGAACCTGTGACGTTCAAACTACATATGGAAAAAAAATAATCAATCGTATAGAAATTAGTTGTTTCTTCCTGCCTTCTTTTTGAATGTTTTGATCACAAAATGTCTGCATCTCGCTGTAGTTTTCAGTCAATGTGAGATGTGTTTTGTTTATGAATTATTATTTTGTTTTGCCGCTTTAGTTTATAATAAGAAAACGGGAGGAGCTAAGTATAGAAAGACTAATTTTCGTTGTCTTTTATCATTCACCTGCAAGAAGTTATTTTCCAATTACTTATTACCTGTGGAATATTACTGAAATTAAAATGAGAAGCACGGTCAATACTGCATACATCAAAAATTATGAAAACCTTCACTTGCTGAGAATTGTGAAATGCTTATTGGTTTATAGACACAGAGTCCTCCAGGGAGTGCTACAAATCCACACAAACTCCCTGCATCTCCGACATTGCATTTGGAGCACTGATTTAGACAAAATATGTGTAAAAACTCCTGTAAGCAGGCAGCTCTCTAGTGACTATACATCTGCAAAGGCTCAAGAACATAAATTATTCCAGCACAAGTCAGGAATAAATTATGCTCACTTCATGGACTTTAGAGCTGCTTGATCCACATAGTAAAGGGAAAAAATGATATGTTTTAGAGTTAGGGAACAAAGGGTTATTTAATCGTCCTACATACATGTGTGCATTTTAACACAGCTTTTTAAAGTAGCATAGAGGCAATGAAACTGTCGGGAACTTTAGATAGCAGGACACGAAATGATGTGAGCTTGGCCTAGGTACAACACTTCCTGAGGTGCAGCAGAGCTGAAGCAGTCACCTTCTCCTCAGGAGAAAAACTGAATCAAGCTTTTTCCCTCACAGCACATACCTTAACTCAGGTCGACTCTGTACTCCCGGAAAGACAAAAGCACTGTGTTTTCTCTTCTTGTTTGTATCCCATAGACTTCCAAAAGACTATACACATTTGACTGAACAAAAGCAAATAAACCAAAATAAAACAAAACAAAGCAACCAACCAAACTAGCCAAATAAAAAACTGTTGCCAATACTGTGTCTCTGACAGTGGCCAGTAGTGGGTGTTAACAGAGATGGCCAAAATAAACAGAGCACCTACAGAGTGGTTCATCACTTGCTACTGTTATGCACCCAGGTAATGCATCTGGACATTGCATTTAGTAACTGTGGCAGGGCTTCCAAGAATTTGTCTCTTTAGAGTTTACTCATTTTTAAGCCTTTGTAATACCTTATGGCAATGAGTTTCACAGCTCAGCTACTCAGTCTGTGAAAAAAAAAAAAAATCTTATATTTGTCTTGGCATATTCCCAGATAGTTTCTTGTGTACCACTTATTCTTGTGTTGTGAGAAATTAATAATTGTTCATATTTACCTTATCTGTGTCTCCTGAAGTAATAATCCTGCATGTTAGCCCTTGGTCATTTCTTTCCCACATGGAAGTCTCATTCAGTTTAAATAGTCCTCATTCAGAAGCTATTCAATGCAGCTGACCATTCTTTCTGTCTTTCAGTATATTTTTCTAGCCTTATATATATTGGTCTTGAGTTCAGGTGGCTGTACACCACAGATTATGTGTTGGCAGAATAGTTTCTGAATTGTTGTTTAGTATTTTCCTAATAATTCTTAATTGTTTTTGTTGCTGCTAAGCACTGGGCTGACATTTTTATCAGACTCTCCAGAATCTGTTTCCAGAGATGAAATAGCTAATTTAGTGCTCAGTGCCATTTAGATGTACTTGTTTTCTCTACATGCATTTATATTATTGACCTAGAATTTATTGACTTCTATCTTATTACCCAGATGCTCTCTATCAAGGGATTTTTTTTTTTAATTCTTCACAGTAAGTTTTAGTTTCTCTACCCTGAGTAATTCTGTGTTAATATGGATTTCAGTCCAGATTCCTGTGGGTCTCCAGCAGTAACCTCTTTTCCTATTGAAAACTGACCATTTATTCTTTCTTCCTTATTTGTTTCCCTCGTGCTTTTCCCAAGTGTGAACATTTCATGTTTATCTATAAAATCAAGCCTGGTATGCACTGTCATGTTACAGTTACAAGCAATTTTTTAGGTGTTGAAATATGCATTTAGTCTTCCTTGTAATTTGTCTCTTCTTTTTTCTTCCTTTCACATTATTTCTTGATATAGCTCTTTCTCTTGCGTTTTTGTTTCTGTTTTCTGTCTATCACTTCCCCTCTCTGCGTTGTGTTCACTTTCTAATACATCAACTGTCCCATCCAATATCTTCTTCTGTTCAGCTTTCCTACAGTGTCTCAACCCTTTCTTCACTATTTACGTCTCTTTATGGAGAGCTAGAATAACTGCATATGTATCAGTTCTCTCCTTACCCTATCCATCCCTCCTTCTCCAGAAGCAGAGCCAACCAAATGCAACCTATGCCTGAGCCACAGATGCTAAAATTAATGTAATTCTCTCCACTGAAGCAAATAGAGTTGGAATCAAGTTTTCTGCTGAAGCAGACTGACTTATACGAAGTTGGTTTACTGATGGACGCTGCAGATATTCCCAACACGGGTAGGCAGTAGGGACTATGGCCCATCTCCCGTTGAGCTGTTAAGACGGACGATTTGGTCTTCGTGATGAGGAGGAGAGAGCTGCCTAAGTGGGTTGAGGTGTACCAGACTGAACTACATTTTTCTGGCTCATCTCTGGTGAATTTCATGCCAAGAGTGAATAGCTTTGGGGAGAAAACTTTGAAAGTTATCCTATTTACATCTTTCCTCATATTTGGCAAGTAAGGGATAACAGAGCTGTCAGCATTTATAGAGAATGAATAAACCCATGCACCAGGCAGGAAGCTGATTAACTCACCTAGGCTTGCTGAGGCTGCCTATATAGGAAATGGCAGCAAAACACAGGGCACTGAATACTGAAATTACTAGCCTGGGGTATCATGCTCTTTGGTCCTATGACTCCTGCAAAGAAGAAGCAAACACAGTACTTTAGGTGTGACGGTATGATCATAAGAAATTTGGAGCAATCACTGAACCAATGACATTTGTGGAGCCACTCATGGTGAGACACCATGATGGAGCTTATTACCCACCCATCTTTTGGTAAACCTCAAGCCTACATCCTCTTAACTGGCTTTTTTATTCCAGAAATTCCTTTTCTTCTTCACATATCCAATCTACTTTTTTATCAGTCATCATCAGGGAGCTGTGTGGGATTCAAGAGTCTCAGTAACTGGAGTATTTTTGTGAGGTGGGAATATATGGTAGTGGGTGAGAAAGTGGAACACGATTTCTGAGATTTATTATTTTCAACATTCTCCAAGTAATTTGCTAAGTACTAACTCAAATAACAGATAACAGGGCTCCTTGATCTTCACAATAAAATCCAGATACCTCCTCTGGACTTTTTTATACTTTCAAATATATCTTACTACTTCAGTGACATTGAATTCAACAGAGGTATTTTGTAGAGTAAAATATTCTTGCACCAAACTAACTGTAAGAATTGTGGACTGAACATACTCAGCGTAGTGAGGCATTCAGTGGAACCGGGGACAGTATGGGGGAGTGAAGATCCTGCAGTCAGCTGTTTCAGTGAAAATAACTGAGTGAGTCAGCTGCTATGTGTTAGAGGTCATAATGATGATAATGACCACACCTTGTGGCCGTGCTTCTTTTGCCAATGATTGTTTCCTATGAGGTGAATTCTTCTTCAAGGTAGTCAGGATATTTCTGTTGTTGCAACACTTGCACACAAAAGTTCTTTGTACCAAATAACATCATACTTTTGCTGGAGGGTGTTCATGGTTATTTTTTCTTCAATGCATCTCTAATTAATTTTGCCAAAGCCACCCGCCTTCTGCCATCTGTTAAGTGGCATGAAGAAAGAATGTGGCTCCAGACAGCTAGACGTTTTGAAGGACAGAAGAATACGTGGGGAGGTGAGAAGAATATGGAGGCAAATTCAGATCAACACCTCACAATAGCCTCTTTTATAAGATAGCCTAGGAATCATAATGGGCTATTATATCTGTAGTATCTAAACTAAAGGAGTTAAAAACCCGCAGATTAAGAATTTGCAACAATACTAAAGAGTTACTAAAGTCCTTTTTAGTCTAATATACCAGTGACAGTAATAATACAATTATTGTAGTTACTCTTTTTAACCAGTAAGTTTAGTCCTCATAGAAAATACACATAGTTCATACTTCCTGTAAGAACAAAGGTGTATTATCATTTACCTTAACTGTTTCCACGTTTTCATTTACTTCCAATTATTTATTTTAATTGTGGAAAGAAAAATAAATACACAACATGTTAAGAAATAGCTTGACCTTCCTTCCATAGGCCACATCCTATATTCCTTGCATTCTCCAATTGCACTCATTAGCTTCACTGGGAGTTGTGTTTGTGTGCGTACCCGCATGAAATGAATATATAACTTGGCCTCACGCAGCTCCACAGCACTGAACTGAAATCCCAGTAGAATTTCAGCTATGGTAGCAATCATATTTTCATGATTGAGTGTGGTCCGCAAAAAAATATTTAACAATTCGTGGAAAGTTTTCCTTAATTTTTGCAATCCCTAAATATTGTTTTACACTTTGGTCCTTTGGTTAGGATTTAGTAGACTGTTTCATATTTACCTTTCTGTTTATTTTGCAAAAGTGTACTTGTCTAGCACACATTTTTATGCCAGCCTTGCTTTGCATTTTTACAGTCTGCTAATTAGACCATTTTAACTAATTTGTTTGCATTTTGTATGAGCAAGTTGGGCTTTTGGATTGACTAATGTAATTGCAGCCAGTTTCTGCCAAATACAAATTACTCTTTCTAGTGTGAGCTAGAGAGAAAGGTAAATATTTAATAGCCATCAATACCCTCACAGCATTTTAGAGTGTGTTTTTTTCCTATGGAAAGTTTAAATAATTTCTTCAGTGCTTGATTGCACTTTAATGTTAAGAAATTATTTTTTAATCTTTTTTGAAATAATAATGAATTAGACATTTCAGCATCTCCATAAGGGTTTTATTTCTGTGCACTTTGCAGTTTTAAATTCCAAGCTTTGAGATCCAGTACTTCCACATTTAAAATTTACTCATGTAGCTCTTTATGTATTGAATGGTGTCTGCTGAAGACATTTTTCTGGAATGTACTTGGGTTTCAGTGGTTATCAGTGGGTAAGTCAAGTCTTATCTCACTATTAAATTGTGGGGCTATTTCTTGTTTTTCCTTTTTTTTTCAAAGAAGCATAGGAGAAGGTAAAATCTGGTTACCAAAGCTCAGCATTATTGATTTCTGTATTTGTACAGCAAACCATATATTCTTCTGTGCAGAAGTGGACATAAAGGCACAGGAGTAGCAGAAACTGAAGCAGGACAAAGTTGATCCGTTTTCAACCCAAATATTCCTGGAGTACTTGCTACCATTCAGATGGAGAAGTCATGCTTGTCAGGGCATGGCAGCTCTCCTCCTTACCTTCCTCCTTCCTCAGACCTTCCTCCCACCGAAACCTTTGCAGAGGAGAGCAGTTCGTCCCACTCATCTGGGGGGGCTGGCCCCAAAATGCTCCTCTCAGATCACACTTCTCAGATCAGGGCCAACATTGAAACTCTGGCAGAATTTGGTGACAGAGCTTTTCACCCTGGTGCAACCAACTGCAGTGATGTCTCTGCATTTTGCCTGGGTTCGGAATGTTTCAGGCTCTAATTTCATTTCCCACATGAAGCTTTCAAATGTACAGTGCCTCAAGACTTCAGCACCTGAATTTCTTGCTGGATCTGGTCCACAGTGCTACTCTTAGCTAAGCCAAAGTGTTAAGATAGCAACAGTGTGTGAAGACCCTCTACTCTGTAATAAAAAATGTAATTAGGAGTTTTATACAGAAAACGTGTCAGTATATCTTAGCTGCCAGTTTTCCACCAGGTGATGCAATGTGTTTTCTTATTAGCTAGCACTAAAGAAAGTTTCACCTCTCTCTCTCACTGAAGTAACCAGGTCTTCTATTGACTATAAAAGGTGTTTTTAGGGTCATCTTTGGCTTAAATGAAGCCTGAAGGTAAAAGGGAGAATGTCATCCCATCTATATCACCAGTTCCTAGTATTAGAAAGTAGCAACTATTTTCCCAAGTTTCAATTGGGAAAAAAAAAAGAGAAAAAAAAAGCTCTCTTTTTCATAACCTTACCTGATCTCTTGTCAGTTGCCTCATGCATCTGGTAGCAGTCCTGGGAGGCTGTGGGAAGGAGCACCTTCTTTTGGCTGTCTTACTGTTTCATCTGATGAAACTAAAATGACAACAGATCAACAATAAGATCCGGAACTAAGGAGACAGAAGCCAAAATATCATTTAGCTGTGTCCTCATCATGTCAGTGCTCATTTTCTTTTCCAGTAGGTTGCAACTTCACATAGTGTTAAACCATCCATAATTAGTAATTAATAGAGGGAATACATAATCACTAGCAAGTGACAACAGAGGTTGATGTCATCATCAGTCTATGCAACCAGAATTTCATAACTACAATAATCGAATTCCCACTCTCTGCCCCATGCCTGTTACATCAAGCTTGTTGTAGAGCATGAAACAACATGGTGTTGATGGATGCTCTATTACTATCGCTGCACTGAAAAAATTAATAATCTTTTTGTTTCTGTTATTTGACTGACCTAGATGGACAGGCAGATTAGTTGATCCATGCTGTCGTGAATGTGCTGTCCTGAGAAAGTGAAACTTCTGTTAGTAACAGGAGAGTTTACCTTCCTAAGCAGTGCTTGACAAGTTAGTGTTCTTTTCTTGAAGTGTTTTTACATTGCTTTCAGGGAACAGTGCTCTCTGGTTGTAATTTATATTGAATTTCTTGAACAAAACCTTTTGGGTCCTAACCACAGAGGCAAGCAGCTTCTTGTGTGCCTTTATATTTGTTGTTTTAGTACCAGTATTTTGTAAAGAAAGAGGGATGATTTTCAAATGAATTTGAGTATGTATCCAATAATTATCTGAGTGTATCTTTCTGGGGACATGTTGAAAAGTTAGTGTGATTCTGGTGCCTGGTGTGATTCTGGAAGATCTAAAACGATGGAAGCTTTGATGATATTGGTACCATCGTGCGAGAGGTATGTCTAAAATAGCTTCACAAGTCATCCTTGGAAGTGAGAATTTAGATTGTTTTGTCAGTTCTGACCATTCTACCATTTATCCATGCCTATATTCCCTTGCTGCTAATAGGATTACTCACAAGAGTACCACAAAGGCACTTTAGCTGTAAGCAGCTGGCCTCCACAGTGATATACAAGTGAGCACGTCAGCTACTGCTGCCTGTGATGCAGAGAACAAATGAACCAACAGCTGGACTGACTCTGTTTTCAGCCATAGATAACTGAAATCTATTTTAATCATTTCAGTCACGGGAAAGTATTTTCTAATGTGTTGTGTCAAAACATCCTAAGCAGTGACATGTAATCCAAGGCACACGTTTTGTTCCTGATTACATTTGCAAATTCAACCTCGGTCCTTTCAAGGCATTTTGAATTTCAAGTCATATTGTTAAATGCTGATGTTCTTAGTATTTAACTTAAGCACTGCCGCAGGAATATGCAATAAAGGACGTCAGTATGGTAATTCATTTATTTACTGAATAGTCTGTCTTAACAACTGACAAATTTTACAGATCTGACTCCCCTCAAGAGATTTCAGTATTCTTCAACATGTAATAGCAGGAGGAGATGGTAAAAAAAAAAAACAAAGAGCCCTTTCCAAACTGCTAAATGAATATGTATCCAGTTTGAAATATGGATGTTTTCACCAGCAACATCACAAGACCTTCCAGTGTCTGCTCTCTGCTTTTGAACCCACTATTTCCTTAAAAGTCTATGAGAATCAATGTCTGCCTGGTCCTGCTAAAAATGTGCAGAGAAACAACTCCCAGACATCTAATTTTCTAAACCTGTAATAGGGCTTCTTACACTGACTCACCCTGAATGCTTCTTCTGTGTTAGCTTGTGTACCTAATTTCCAGAATTTGATGTTTCTATGCAAAACTATATTTTGGAAATCAAATTCGTGGTTATTTCTAAGCCTAGTATTTTTGTACCAGAAGAGAAGCTTGAATGTGTGGGATGGTGCGTGAGTGTCTCTGTGTTGCCATAACATTTCCAGCAGGAAAATTTTTCATCTGAATGCTAAACATAGAGCTCTTAATAGTTAGTTCTTAAAAATACACATCCTCTCATAAATTTGTGCTCTGCCCATGACATTTTTCCATTAAGGATAAACGCACTTACAAGACAAATTTCCATGTGAATGGCAAGATACTTTGCAATCATTGTGTGAACTAAAAGGGGAAATATTAATCATCAATTTTAGACTATTTTATTTATACCAAGCAATAGACAATTCTAATGCTAATTAAACTCTTTCAAGTATGTGAGCAGTGAAATGTTGTCCAAGATCAATTGTTGGTTCATTTTATGTCATTTGCACCTGTAGTTTGGATTGAATAGACCAAACTGAAGATACATAAGGGCAGAGTATGTGAGAGAATGTGCATGCAAAGCAATGATGTGAGTAGCATGAAAGAAACAAAAGCTGAAGATGAAAAACATGTTCTGATTAGCTTGTAATATTGATGGAAGACCTTCTCCTCACCTCCTGTGGAAAGTGGTACTAAAATACCTGCTCTCATACAATTCCACATTGTACAGGAACTGTTGAGTCACAGCCTGAACCACTGATTGATCACCTGAGGCAAGGACTGAGTCAGCCCTGGGTGCACAGGTGAAGGCAATTCAGCTGTGTGACTGGAAGGGGTGGAGCCTGGCTGCACCTCTCCTAGACCCCATTTAAGGGCTGACTGCCACTAGGGAAGGTTCTTTTTCTGCAGATCCTTCCTTTTTGGATTTTGATTTTGTCTTTGCACCATGATAATCTTTCTAACTATAAACCTGTAAAATACCATCTTAACCACACCACTCTTCTAACTGCACGTTTGTTAATTGTACATACATTAACACAGTTAACACATTAACTCATGCAAAAGTGGGAGTTTCAATCAGTGTCTGGGCTTGTATCTCAAAGGTTTAGATCTACATCTGGCCACTACCTAAGTAATGCACTTTGGCACAAACCACTGCTGGCGTTGCTGCTAATTTTTTTTTTTTTAATTATTATTATTTGCCAAGTTGAACATCGGTTGAAAAGGTGATTAAAGTGTGATGAGCATGATCCAAATTTTTCAATTGTCAACCTGTTCTGTAATGGATGTAAGGTATACTTTAAAAAAAAAAAAGAAAAGGAATGCCACTTATGTTTGCAAGTGGCTTCAGATTAACAAGGGCACATATAATCCAAAGTACTATTTAAAGGTCAGAGAAAAGTTTAAAGGTTAAACCCTTCTGTTTGTTTTTTTTCATGTTGTACTACAGGGAGTTCAAAAAGAAGCCCATTTCTACTCTCAGTTACACTAGTGTGAATTTAATATTCACAAGAGTTTGGACTTAGTTGAATTGATATGGATTTACAGCACAAGGGCTATCAGCTCTGGCTTTGTAGTGCTGCTGTGTTTCTTGGTTGGGAGAACAGGTTTTGTACTGCTGCCACTTTCCCCTGTGGAGGGAAAAATATATATATATCCATGTCTTTGCTCACAGTGTTTTCAGAGTAGAGAAGTTACATTAGGTACTCTGAACAAACAGTAAATATTGAAAATAAATACATTAGAAATTGTGACTTCTATGTTAAATAAGCATATCTGATGCTCTGTATGTGGTAATAGGAATTTCATGTTCCCATCAGCAATTCTAAGCATTTTTAAATATGGTGTAGCTGTTGGATTACATTTTACATGGGCCGGTTTCTTAAGAGTAAAATCATCTTATTCCTATTCCTATAATTATCTATCAGAAGACACACCACTGAAAAGAAGAATGTCTTATCTCAAATGAGATTTCCAGCTAAGATCATCTTAGTAATTACATAAAAGCACTGTGACTCTACGGTGACTTTACATTTTCTTTCTTACCTCTTTTTCTATTATTAGCTATAATAAAACCAACTTGGTAAGAAGTGTCCACCAATATATGAGAATATTCGCATCTGAATCTTTTCTTCCTGTAGAGATACTTCAAGTCTTCCCCTTGGGCCCCACTCACCTTTCCTGCAGACAGCAGGTCTTCCAATGGGTGTGTAGGTCCAGGGTCACTCTTGATACAAACCACAGATACGATGCTGTTGAGCGGTAGGGCAGAGTCTTCACCTCCTCTCTGCCAGCAACGCTACCTTCCAAGAGACCACCTGCAATTGCTCTGTCCTGGCCACATCCCTGAGCAGTAACTAGTGGAGCAGGTTGCTTGAAGAAAATGTGCAGAGTTTAGTGACAAATACACGGGAAGAATACAAACCACATTCTGCAAATTCCCCTCAGTCATTTTCCCTGGGTGGTATCCAGAGAATTAGCTGGGTTAAGAGCAACAAGGAGCCTTGTACGATCTTTTAATTCCCAGTTGGTCTTACAGGCTCTTTGCAATTGCCTGTTTTGCTTCTGTGTCTTTCCCACAGTTCCTCCCTGACTGGTTCCTATCATTTCACATTCTTTCTGTGCTGTGTCTCCAGGTGCCCCTTCAGCACCTCCACTGTTCCCCAGAGATCCCGCTCTTGCTTGCGCCAAGCTGTCCCACAGCTTTCCTCTGCCTCTGCATTCACACATCACAGGTGGTTCTCACATCACAATTCCCTATCTGATTTTCAAATAATACAGCTCTGTGGAGAGGCTTCTTTTCTTTTCCTTTTATATTTTTTCCCCTGTAAAACTCTTTGAAGGAACCAAACAAGCCCTAAGTAAAGGTCCATGCAGACAGAAGGACCAAACATAAGAAGCAGACTTCAGAAGTGGTGGCCATTTCTCAATACACCCAAAATGTTCCTAAGAAAACGTTACATGGTTCTGGAAATGATAACTGGTTTCATGATACACCTCACAACTTGTGGCTTGATAAACTGCAAGACTCTTCCTCTCTTTGATCAGATATCTGTAAAAGCACTTCTGGCAAGAATGTTTGCCTATGTGACATCAGTTTTGGTGGGGTTTTTTTGTATTCCTTTTCAACCTTCACTAACATTCATACAAAAAGTTGAACTACTGATAGATAATAGATCCAGAAGAATGAGAACTTCAGCAATGTATATTCATTTTGAAAGTCAAGGAAATATTGATGGAAAACACTTCTGCATTTTCCACTGGAATTACTGAATAGATTTGATTATATGTATAAACTTCACTTTGCTATTCAAGTTCAGAAAGCATGTTTGGAATAACAATTATTTTATTAACATACTGACATGATCTAGTCAAACAAAATTAAATGTGTTTTGGGGTAATAAAATGTAAAGCTTTATTTAAGTATCTTTGCTTTCTATAAACAAAGGAGAGACAGGGATTTCTGCAGAATTAAAATGATATTCCGACAAAAATGGCAAATTAAAATCTCTAACCTCAACCTTGCCATAAGCATCCTTCTCCTCAGGTCATGAACCAGCTGTCCTCAGAGGCAAATTTTGGTTTCAGAAAGCTCTTGGCAAAAATATGTAAAACACACCGTTACACTATTAGTAAAATATGATAAGTTGTCTCTAATCTGTTCCTACTCAGTATGAGACTAGAAGACCAAAAAGTTGCTCTCAGAATTAAAATCCTCAGAGTTTTAGGGACACAGGGAAGCTTCTGAGGGGAAAAGTTTAATTTTAAATGAGGAATCAGAGTATAGATTCAGAGGTGTCAGTTTGTACTAGATTTTCCTAACTGTGAAACATGAGCGATATTTCTTACCATGCTCAGAGCAGCTGACACACTTTAGTTTGAAGAAACACTCGATTTTTTGCTTGTTCCTTTGGTTGCTTCAGTGCACCAGGGCCTGCAATTTCAGCATTTTGTTGTGACATAGTTGTTATCTGCTACCTCAAAGTTTTTGATGGTGCCATGTATGTACATGATGCCTCATAAGCAGTAAGGTTCAAAATTGCTGAACTTGTGCACTCATGCATTACTCTACTACATGCATGAATAATCTAGTTAATGAAAAGATGGCCAGGGGAAAGTATAGCCTTTCTGTAAGCTTGGGATGTGAGGGGTAACGCGGGCTGTGGTTGGCACTGAGAAGACCTAAAACTGCCACTGACCCACTGCATGATTCTAAGGAAGTCATTTCACCTTTCTATTGTGCTTTTCTTCTCAGCCTTCCTCTCTCCAACCCGCCAGCCCTTCACAGCGAGATCTGTCTCTTACGATATGTGTCTCCCAGCAGGAGCTCAGCTGGGGTTTCCAAATTAGAGCTGATTGGGAATATTTCAACAAAATGAATTTTCATTAGAAAGTATACCTCTGTTTCTGTGCAGTTCTACAGAGTGGTTGAGAGGATGCTCACCCAATACAAGGGGATGTAAATTCAAATAACGACTCTGAAGAATATGTTTTTATACTAAGTAGATCATCCGTAGCAGAAGCTGTGGAGTGCAGCTTGCCCAAGGATAATTATCAGTCTGTGGGTGAATTGGCACATTCATCTCTAGCTGAAGAGACAGCAGGTTAGGAATCTGAACCTGAGTAACCTGTATGTTGGTGAGATAGTATGGATAGTATGCTGTCTCTTTCTCTCTCTCTCTCTCTCTTTTTTTTTCTTTTTTCTTTTTTCTTTTTTCTTTTTTCTTTTTTCTTTTTTCTTTTTTCTTTGTGTGTGTGTGTGTGTGTGTGTGTGTGTGTGCTGGTTTGTCTTCTGAAACTTTTTGAAAGGGCTGGATTTGCTGCAGGGAAAGAACTGGAGCACCAGTAAAATCCTGTGATGTTTCATGGTGTGTCTTTAATTAGTCTCACTTGATTCTACTTTGAACTCTACAATCTGTTAACTGTGAGATCAGACATATTTTGTCTTGTAAAATATTTATAGTCTAAAGGAGACAGACAAGTTCAGAGTAAATCATGACCAAATACCTGAAGAGAGCTAATGATGAAGTACTGAAGATCTGATGACTACTAGAAACAAGCTGTACCAAATCTTGGACACCTGCAGCACTATGTTCTGTTCTGGGGCCCTTCAGCATAAGAACACGAACCTGCTGGAGCTGTTCCAGAGAAGGCCATGAGGATGCTCAGAGGGCTGGAGCACCTCTCCTTTGGAAACTGGTTGAGAGAGTTGGGGTTATTCAGTATGGAGAAGAGAAGGCTCCAGAGAGACCTCATTGCAGCCTCACTGCACCTAAAGGGAGTCTGCAAGAAAGATGTGCAGGGACTCTTTATCAAGGATTGTAGTGATAAGACGAGGATTAATGGCTTTAAATTGGAAAAGGATAGATTTAGAATAGCTGTTAGGAAGAAATTCTTCACAGTGGGGTGGTGAGGCAGTGACATAGGCTGCCCCAGGAAGCTGTGGATGCCCCATGCCTGGAGGTGTTCAAGACTAGACTGGATGGGACTTTGGCCAGCCTGGTCTAGTGGGAAGTGTCCTTGCCCATGGCAGGGAGTTTGGAACTGGATGGTTTTTAATTCTATCCCAAGCGTTCTATGATTCTATGAAGACACGAAGGAGATGGTAGTAGGCCGGTGTGAGCAAAGAGGTAAGTAAACTAAATCGTAAGAAAGTACAGTGGAGAGAATGGAATTAGGGAGGAAATGGTATGGGATTTTAGAAAGTTTTGCTGTGTTGTAATGAGAGAAAAGAAACAAGTAGGAATTTCAAAAGTGATAAAATTACAGCTTTTAGAACATTTCCTTGATAGTTAACCAAGCATTAACGTGGATGGAAAGCTCCAAAGACAAAAGCACTCTAAAAATCTTTTGTTTTTATTAAAAAAAAAAAGTGATGAAGCAGATCTCCACTTTATGCCGGCCTAAGTTGCTAACAGCTTAGAACACCACAGCAGTACCAAAATGGCAGTGCTGAAGATAAGGCGTGTTTTCTCTCTTTCGTAGCTCCACTTCAGCTTCTCTCACTGACTGCCAGTCTAAAAGAGCTTGCATTTTTAACCTGCAGAGCAGCTGAGTCATATTCAATTCAAATGCTGAATACTGTGTGAATAGTTTGCAAGAGTATGACTATACTACCTCTGTGACATCTTCAGAGAATACGCGAAGTATCATTTGCTGAAATGGCAGCTCTGTAAATGCGTCTCCAGAGGGCAGGATGGTGACCCTTATTACTTCTTCAGAAACAAACAAATAAAACCAAACAAAAAAATCCACTCCTTTTAAATGGAATAAAAAACCAATGAACTATAGAAGCTGTTGTGGAAAAAGGGTTTGCCTGTGAACCTCCTGCTTTGTAAACTGAGATTAAAAAGAGAAAGAAAAAAAAAAAAAAGGAGACAAACAAGCACTGACCTGTGAGCGAGAGTTAAGCAAACACATAGATGAATTCAGAGATGCCATCCTGTGATGGGGAAATACCCAGCGTAAGCACTGAAGAAATGTTTACAGAGGAAAGATCTGTGGATTTTCAGGCAGTGGAACAGCAGTGGTTACCTCTTGCTGAAACGTCGTAGCTGCAACGAAGTGCCAAAGACGACAACTGACATGTCAGAGACACGTAAACCTATCTTACAGGCCTGACAATGTGGTATGATTTCTCTCCAAAGATAACTTTATAACTTGCTGAAGTGTGATTTAAGGATGCCCTGGAGCAGCACTAACCTGTGTACCTTTCTTGTGGATAACCTTTATAAGCTATAGCTTTAGTTAATAGCTTATGCAGTTTTTCATTTGACCTACGGGTATCCCATGTGGGTGGGATTTTCAAAAACACCCAAGCCCGGACCCACAAAGAGATTTACACAGGGATGATTACACCTATAAAGCACACAAGGAGCGGAGTAGGGACCTGGCTCTAGCTTAGCCTGTGACCTAGGGAGGAGGCAAGAAAGGGGCTGCAACACCCTTAAGTGTTCACACAGAAATCTACACATGTTCAAGCAAAATTACTCTGGACTATGTTTGGTTAATGCCCTCACTGTGTTCCCACTGAAACTGAGTAAAATCAGGTGCTGGCCAAATGTTCTTGAATAGACCAGACTGAATCTTTATTTTTCCTATGTAGCATTGACCCTTTCTAAAATATATTTACTAAGAAGTCTTTTATTATCAGGTAGACTACATCAGCTGGAAAAATGTGTGCTGTTTTTGTTTCAGTGTGTTCTTTTTTAGATGAACTATTGTATGTGCACGCAAGAATAAAAAGAATGATAAAAGGTATAATACAATATCCAGTCTAGTCCCGGTGATGTTAGATTGCTAAATCTGAAGCAGCCAATGATCTCTGCATGCAACTTGAACTGCAGATCTCTGAATACACCATCCCTTTTGATGCTAACAAAGAAAAATTCTTTCTTCATAAAGGATAAATCATATCTTCCATGGAAAACAAGCCATAAACAGCAGTATTTCTTACATAAATAAGCCTTTGGGGAAGCTGCTTTATTTATTTTTTGTCTTTTCAAAGCTGAACCATACCCTGTGGCATCCAGAAGGTGGTTTCAAAGACCATAAACAGTCAAACTAAATAAATAGCTGAGAATATCCTTACAAAGACATGCTATAAAATAGGCACAATACTGGCAACTTCTGCATGAACGCTAGATGCCAATTGGCTTCCGAAGACCCAGAGATCTTTCAGAGTGTCTCTAAAATGTAAAATAGAGGTTGAATGGGTCTCATGGAGAGAGGGCAGCTACCTCTGCTTTCTGAAGGCAGTTCCAGGACAGCACAAGATAACCTCTCAGAGACATGTCCTGGCCCCAACCAATGGCCAAATATACACTCCTTTTAGTGGGGAGGAAGGTGTATGAAAGGCAGTAGAGTGTCCCAAGGCTACTTAGAGCTCCTCAGATGCTCAAATGGTAGCAGAACATGCTACCATGTTATAGGATGCTCTAAGCTTACTTAGTTCATTTGTCTTGAAGATATTTATCAGAACAGCTGATGAACAAGCAACACACTAACACGCTTTTTCCTGAGACTGACATGATTTTTAGGTAGTCAGAAAATAACTTTTTCCTCAGTGTATTTTGTAGGCATAATGATTTTAGGTCACATCTGAAGAAAATCATCACAAAGTATTCGATCGCTTAACTCCTGGGAGTGAAATGTGGGTCTTGTGGAACTGGAATGCTTATAAGAGTGCACAACATGGAACAATATGTTTGTAATAGGGCAGAAGTTGGTACAGTGAATGGGAAAAAAAGAAAGCCTAACCTAAAGATCTTGCACCCTGGCTCTTGATAAGAAGTCAAATAAGTACTTCATTCTGTATGACACTCCAAAATGTAAGACCTCTTGTCCTCACTGATAAAGAAAACGACACTGATACACAAGTAGCAGAGAAATCAAATCAAAATAATTTCAGCCACTTTCTACTTCATAGGAAGAACTAAACCAGTGTCATTGTCCCTCAGCATCAAAAAAAAAAAAAAGGTGCTCTGTCAGGTAAAATGCACCATTCACCATTTGCTGCAAATGTATGTTGTTGTTCTAGTATTATATTCTTTTTGCACTCTGTAATTCTCAAATGAGGGAAAATCTGAGGATAATGCTTTAGGATAATAGAAAGAGGAAGCAGGTTTCTTTTTAAACCTCTAGTTCGGAGAACTAAGAAGATATTTCTTCATTGTAAAGGCAGGGGAAATGAGAGAAAAGTGACTCTAAAGTAGCATCTGCACTCGGATTTTGAGTTAATCTTTTCAAAAACTGTTTGAGAGTTATGTTGGAAAAAGATAATTGTGGGCTACTTGAAAAGGAACAGAAACATGAAAGCAGTCTTGGGCAGGTGGGTTGTATTTCTGAGTCTGCCTTAAAGTCTAAGTCAGTCATTCTTCCTCTATTTCAGAATCTGGTCTAGAAGAGGGTACTAATAGTATTTCCTCTCACCTATCAATTTTCAGTTATTGTTCATTTTAATCACGGTGCCATCAGAGACTGTTTCTTAGTGTATATCATTACTTTGGCCAGTACAAAGGAATTCCTGTTTCTCTTGGCATCCCTAGGTGCAGAAGTAGTATAAATACATTCAATGTTGCAGTTATAAATAACGTCTTTAAAATAACATGTAAAGCACACATTAGCCTAAATAGTAGAAATCAGGTAACAAAGCGCAAAGACAGAAAGAAGGCATAAAATTAGTCTTGGTCAAATGGTTTCCATCTCATTTCTTTTTGCCCTGTTCTGACTGGTGTAACTTATAATTAGGCTCTGCCTACAGTGGTGTGGTTCCAAAGAACTGTGGATTAAGGAGAAACTCCAAAATTTCTCCATAACTTGACAAGTTATAACCTGAAAGCTACACTTAGTCCATTAAAGATTTTTCACAGTGACATTTTAGTGCAGCTAGGGAAATATGCCACTTTGCCATTTATCATTTTCAGGGCATGGACAATGAAAAGGAGGTTGCTATGAAGAATAAAATGAAATGGATTACATGTATAGAAGTGAGGTGAAGAATAGTGATAAATATACACCACTGAATGTCAGCAAATGTCACTTGAGAAGCCATTTGCAGCTACTAGAACAGCCTTGCAAACCAGCAAAAGTAGCAAAACCAGGCAAAACAAGTTGGGTGTACTCACTTCCACATGAATAAGCAATAAATCTCTCTGAAGTTCCACCAGAAAGTTGTTAAACTTGATAGATGAATCTTTTCAAAATTGCTCTGTCGCATACAGTATATGGCAACAAAAGACTATGGATGGTTTCAAGTGAAAAAGAGAAAGCATTGCTAAGAAGGCAATGATTTAAACATTTTTGTTCAAACACTCATATTCTGCTTTGTATTGAAGGGACAATTTGAACAAAGGACTGATTCATCACATCACTTTTTCTCCCATAGGGTCGCTCTTTTTTCACATCTGAGTTTCGTTTGACATTCAGTCTATTGCATTATTACCATTACTCCTTTAAATCTGTTTGCCTTTCTCCTTTAAATCTATTTGCCTGTTGGAGCAAAAGTCCAACAGGACTTTTACTTTAATCAGTTTGGGGCTGGTAGGCAGAAATGTTGTTCCAAATGAAAGCCTATCTGCTGTGAAACTTCTAATGGTAGCTATCTAGCATACTAGCTATGTGTAAGTGAAAGATCTTCAAGATTTCTCTGGTCTGTTAGGGAGCATCTGATTTGTACATCTATGGATCGGCTTCATTGTGATTTTTGACATGTTGACGTGGAAAAAGCTCTCATTGTGAATGTTACGATATTTGAGAGACAACATGAAGGCTCCTTCAGGCTTCTTTTCAATCTGTCTGTCTTCTGCCTCTTGAATCACTGCTCTTCATTGATAGTAAACTAAAGTGAAGATCTCTGACTCAGAAAATATCTCCGAGGAAAACGAGAGTTCTTAAAATTTCAGAAACTCAGACTTTTGTATTTAATTTTCCATGAGATTCTTCCTCCTAAATTCTAATTTATCTCAGTAAAATCAAAAACAGACTGCATCATTTTGATTTCATGAGATTGTTATCCCCAGATGCCAAACTCATGCAAATTTCAGATCAATTTTGTTTTCATTAGTGAAAAGCATAACATAACATACACAGGGTCATGCAGGGATTCCTTTATTCAAAATATGTCCTATGTATTAAGATATACCGCTTGTAGAACGGTAGATTTCTGTTAAATTTCTTACCATATGTTCCCATAAAATCTATGGAGGACCAATCCCACAATGATGTCCTAAAACCCGGGAGTTTAAATCTTTGTACAGAACAAATTTCTTCTACTTACAGTACTCATAGTTGGAGTAAGGACGAACCTTCCTTTCTTGGGCAGGGTGTTTAAACAGCAAAATTTCTTCATAAGAGTCTTCACTCTGTTTGTGTAAACTCAAAATCAAATGTGATCCTTTGTAGCCAATCTGAACCCTTTATTAAATTAAATGTGAAGCCTGTTTTATAGATGAACAATGAGAATCAGAAAACAAACATTAAACTGAGTTGTACTCAGCACTGCGTGAACTTTCCCAAACTTCTTCCCACCCCTCTCCCCCTGATTCTTTGAAAACTGAAGTAATCTTTGAGGCAAAATAGCCATTTGACAGCATCCATCATACAGAAGCTCTGTAGCAGCTGTGCTGCTTCTCTGGTCTTGTTTTGGATTTCTCTGTCAATTTGAATAGACACAATGGCGTCTCAAGTAGCGATATGCTGAGGAGACAAGGTGCAACAAAGGGGAAAAGCTACATCAGTTTGTTACCTCATCATAAATATGAGAGCCCCCAAAAGTTTCTCCTTTTGCACAAAAGTGTGTAGTTCAATCAGAAACACAGAAAAGCTTATTTACTTTAAATACATGATGTTTAATCTGTTATGCAATAGTTCAATTAATGGTTTTGAGAAATTCTGAGATGTATTACATATGCACACAGTTATCTTCAAAAGAGACAAAAAATACACTTTCTAATGGGGTATTTGAAAAAGATAAATTCTACACCTTTAATTCTTGAATAAATAGGCAGCACATGCTGATCTAGTAACAAATACCAAAATAAAACTTCTGGTTTGAAGCCTTCTTAACCTAATGAATGGTTTGGACCTTTAGTCCTTCCTTCCTCGGTCTTAGGCATGAAAGCTGCTACCCACACCCTGTACTTGGTGTAAGCTACTGAATGTGTTAGGAAAGCACTCGATGGCTTTGGATGAGGCCCTCTGGCCTCTGGATTTGATCCTGTAGGCCTGGATCAGCCTAAAGCCAACCCACACCGTACTGTACCCACAGGTCCCTGAAATGCAGCTGTTGAAGTATGTACAACATATCTGAAGCTCTTAATCAGACAGGTCTTTGCCTTTGGAAAGAATGAAGGTTTTGCCTAAATAAAGCAGTGCACAATTTGGATCTGTGCAGATGGTATTAATAAAGAATCATAGTTTCTGTTATAAGGAGTTTTTTTAATATGTTCATCTTTCTAAATAAAAAGAACATGAAGTTCTGGGGTGGGGGGGGAGACCATTTTTTGTCCTTTTTTATTTTAATGGCTAAACACTGTAATGCTAGCTAAATAGAAATTCTTGTCTGTTAATAGGTTCCTTTAGTTTGTAATAAATAGGAAAGCTAATTACTAAAATTTGGTATTTGGTATGCATTAGCTTTTGTGAGTCCTTTCTTTACAGGCTTCATTGACATTCAATATGGCAAGCTTCCTTTGAAACATATTTATAAAATAACTACAGTATAATTAAACCAACAAAGCCATCTTTTAAGTAAGCTTAATAGCTCAGTTTTCCACTCTGTACATTTTTTTATTTTAAGGAGGAAAACCAGTTATGCTTCAATTTTACTGTATATTTCATTTGGCATCTAATATTTCCTTTCCATTTGCAATCTGTGCATATCTAATTCTTGACAACTGTGATTACTAATAAGTGTGCATGAAAAACATGCTTCAGAGGATCTTCCACGGGAATATTTTTGTTAATGAGAAGTGAAATGTATCTTGGCAAATACAATATACGTGATACATATATGTATACATACATATTTTAATAGCTAATCCTGGTGTCGTTAATAAGCAAAAATGGATTCGTATATATGGCAGGTAATAATAGAAGTGGATGCTATTTAATAAATGTAACTTAAAATATTTTAATTATATAAAAGCAATAGGTAAATAAAAGCAATTACATTTAATTTTGCTTTCAGCCCGCGAGCATTTTCTGTAAGCTTTAATAGAGGTGAGAGCTTGTGCAGAAGGCTAATGGTAGAGTCGGTGTTAGCATTATTCATTAGGGTGTCTAAGTAGTACTTATTCTGAGATATTTCTCCGGAAGACAAAAATGTTCTTGGTAAGGGTACTCGGATCCTGATAACCCTAATTCATAATAATATCCCCCTCCTTCAGAAAATTAAAGTTTACAGAGTCCTCAGCAGTTTGAAAATCTTTCTACTATTTAGAATCACGATCGTGTTTACTAAGGACAAGCTAAGAAGTGATAGATCACGTTATAAGTGGAACCTCATAACTGTTTCTTAAACTCTGTCCTCGACAGGCATAATAACATTGAGACCACATTTACGGTATGGTGAATAAAACAGTTGACATCATTGTTATAATCTTTATTTAAAACTGTTACCAAGGTTACAAATTACCATCACTGTGTGCAACAGGTCCCACTGAAGCAGTATCATTACAGATTAACTGTAATGTGTAGGATTATAATAAAAGGCATAAGGGATTATGCACAAGCAAAAAATGCTAGAAATAACACAAATGCATCTACATTATACAGCGCATCGCTTTGCAAAACCTCTGTTCTCGATGCTGAAAATACACAATGTGGCTTTTTGTTTAATTCGGGCATTTAGAGAGATGTTAACCGTACCCTGAAGTGCCTTTACCAATGTCAGAACAGAGGGGGTAGGGTTTATCTCAACCTATAAAACCTCTGGAAATGTTCTCACATAGTCTCAGCTCTTAGCAGAGCACCTAGTTTACGGGAAAATATGTCTCCATTGTGTGAGGTGGGGTTGCAGTACAAGAAAACAGCCGGTGGCTGTGTGACCAGTGGGTCTGTGGATCCCAGCCTTGCCCCACCGCAGAGCCCTGGGTATGGTGGTTGCCGCAGAGGCCTTTGCCCGATCCCAGAGGTGGGGGAGGGGTTGTTCTTGGAGTTACAGGGGGGCAAAAAGGAAAAGAGAGGTGGCAAGTGACCTTCCAATGGCCAGCCCTGACCGGCACCTCCGCCTCCCCACTAAGTCCCTCTACCCTGCCCTCAACTTAATGACACAAATCCGAGCTCTTAAAGTCTTTGGGACTGATCGTACTCGCTCATTTATAAATAATGATCTCCATATAGATGTATAACAACAACATACCAGAAGTGTTTGGGAAGAAATCCGATTAAGGTCTATAGCATTTTTTTCCCTCTCTCTCCTAGAGCAAAAGTCCGGCCACAGGCCAGCTGCCACGGCCAGCCCAGGCTGCAGGGCAAAAGGGAAGAAAAAGCGCCTCACGGCCCCGCTTCTCCCCGGCGAACGGTTCGACCCAGCGGGCTGTGGCCGCCGTCCCTTCCGCCAGCCCGGCCTAAAAGTCTCGGTCGCGCCGCCGGTGGGCGCGCTGGGCGTTTTGCGGGGCGGCAGTCGCTGACCCGCTTGGAGCGTGAACTCCGCGGCCGCAGCCGATTTCCCCCCGGCGCCAGCAGCTCCAGAGCAGAGGCGCGGGGCCGCCCAGCTCCGCCCGGCCCGGGGTGGCGGTGACGCAGAAAGATTCTTTCCTTTCCTCTTTCGGGCGATTTAGGGGAATAGAAAAACAAACATCGGGCCCCTTCGTGAAACCGGCGGAGAAAGCTTCGAAGGGAAAGAGAACAGGGCACATCCTTTTAGAGGAAGGACAAGGGTTCTCTGAGGAGGGAAAACAAAAGATGACAGTGGTGGCTGTAACCCCAGCATGAACCAGGGACCTCCCGGGCACGCTCGGAGCGCTAACCTCCCCGGACTTCCCATTACCTCTCCATGACACTTCACTAATGCTCACACAATGGCCAACTGAGCAGTTTAAGTAAAGATATTTTAACCTGAACTAAACATTGTCTCCAGACAATAGGATGCAAAGCAACATCTGGTAGCACACATAAACAATGCTGGGCAACAGCATATGCTCGACGTCTGGAAGTTTATGTCAACACTAAGCAGCCAAGAAGGCTGTCGCTGCTCGGTATGAAATCTTCATAAATAGCTGTTTGCTGCTCTTCCGAGGTGAGCGGCTCGGAGCCTTCCTCCCGGGACACCCTCTTCAGCTTGAGGTTACGCGGCAAGAAATCTTCGGGCCCCACTCGTGCTCCCTTCCGCCCTCGGAGCGAGAGAAACACGAGGCGGCCCCGGGGAAGGGGTAGGGGCAGCTCCGGGC
Organism: Tragopan temminckii; assembly: GCA_028571105.1. Taxonomy (NCBI): domain Eukaryota; kingdom Metazoa; phylum Chordata; class Aves; order Galliformes; family Phasianidae; genus Tragopan; species Tragopan temminckii. The sequence continues at coordinate 21,880,351 of JAOWBP010001760.1, forward strand.
TCCCCATCGCCGCTGCGGTTTCAGCGGGCGCAGCCCGGCCGCAGCCGCTCGAGGAGGTGGCCGACGCTGAATGGCCAGCTTCAGGGAAGCGCCTCTTTAAAGAGGAGGCTCTAGGCTAATGAAACAACGGGAGACGACTATTGCAAACAGCTGTTCCTCATACATATTTCATTATACAATCAGATAATGCGTCTTACCACCTTCTCAATTATTCACAGATAAACATTTTCAAGACGTTTTGACATCTGTCTTAGGGCCTGCTATTAATTTAGTAATCACCGTGGTTAAAAATATATGGGCACTGCACCTCGCTAAAACTCTGATTTCACTTACGGGGACAACTTCCATAACGGCTCACCCTAAGCAGGACGAACTACGTCAGGGCAAGAAAAGCCCTGAGACGGGGATGGAAAAGCAACATCCTCACCCCGCAGCCCTCGGGCCGGGATGGGGGTCTTATGCCGAGCCCAGCGCACAGACCTCGCAGGCAGGGGAGAAGCGCCGGAGGAAGCCGGCACACCCTGCCAGCGGCCGGCCGAGAAACCACCCGAAATAGTCGCGTTTGCCCCTCCGGTCGGGCTCTCGGCACCTGCGCTCTCGCTCCTCGGAGGGCACTCACCGCGGCTCCGGGACAAGGCAGTGCCCGCTGCCTCCCGCTGCCCCCCAGTGCCGGCGGCCGCTCAGCTCCTCGGGGACACAAATCCCGCTGCTGCCCCGCCGGACTCTCGCTTAGAGAAACGTCGGGGAAGTTGGACGCAAAGTTTGTTTCTTTGCTGCTCGGGCTGGTTTTTAAATCACAGAGTTTAGAGCGTCGAGGCGTCTGAAAGCTGCCACTTTGGTGTCTCTTTCTTTGTAATGATCCCTTCTCTGGAAGGACACCCCCAGCAAACAGAGGCACACGCTCGCGAACACTAGATGCTACCCCGCGAAGGGGGAGAATCACTCCCAACCTCGTCAACTTCGTTTCAGAGCTCTATGGACTCAATGAAACCACCGCCCCTCTCCCCATTCCCTTTCCTCACGCTGCCGTTTTTAACCACCGGCTTCACACGAGAGCAAAAATCTCCCCCCTTCTCGACCCTCCCCGTGCCCAGATAACGGGATGCGAGTAGGAGGACGAACTCTCTTCCCGTCCTGACCCAGCAGATTCTGCTGCAAACTCCTTCCCAAAGCTGAGCTCTCGCCGCTGGCGCGGGGTTTTTCCGCCCGTAGGCTCGGAGCGCAGCTTTCGAGCTGCCCCGCTGCTCCCCCCGGTCGCAGCCATTGCCCCGGCGGTGACACTCGGGGTTGCACCGGCGGACGCGGCTGCGGGGGGGGCTCCGCTCAGCGCGTCCCGGCGTGAGGCTGTGTTTGTCTTAAAGCCTCAACGGGAGTCCCGGGCGTGAATTTCATTTTAATTGCACAAAAAAAAAAAAAAAAAAAAAAAAAAAAGTGCTTGCAGGTGGGAGAAGACAGAGAGGATCTCGGGTCAGTAAGGAGAGGATGCTCTGGGAAATGGAAATAAAATTTCTACCTCTCACACCACAGGTCTGAGTGCCTCTCCTTCCCTTGAACAACGGGAGGATGAGAGGTGAGCTCTGAGTGTCTGTTTCGAATCTACCTGGAAGCCACCATTCTTAAAGCCAGAACCAAGAAAATGGGGCTGTGGATGTGTGGAGGGGAGACCCGTCCAGCCCAGCACCACTGCTCGTATTTTCCAGTTCCAGAATAAAGGCAGAGCTATGCTGCTGGCAGCTCCCTGCCAGATTCTCTCGCCTCGGTTCCTCTCCCCCCTCGGAGCTGCTCCGTGCCCACCTGGCTCTTGACCTCAGCCCTCCCAAGCCTTTTTGTGGTGTCAGTTCTGCATTTGCTGCCGGCGCCCCACTTGCCATCCGCACCCCAGCCCCAAGACGTCCTTCGCTTTATTGATTGCACTGTGGCCAAACAGGACGAAAAGACGAGAATTGTATTCGACAGATGCTGCTCATTCGTGAATAACAGGTTCAGTGCATACGGTATCTCTCGCCATTATCCTGTAAGTTAATATTGAGTAGCAATAGCTGTCTAAATATCAAAATCTATTTATAGGGGATGCAGAGCCATGACCTCTCCATCTGACCTTCAGCAACTGCAGGCTGGAAAACGGGGCAAAGAGGGGGAAAAAGGAAGAAAAGCCCGATCCTGCAGAGATGTGCAGAGTGGTTTTGGGTCGGCCTGTCTTTGTTCCGCAGTCCTCAGGGGAGTGGGGACCTTCGGAACAGCACCGGCCCTGCGGGGCCGGGAAGGAGCGGCTCTGGCTGACTTCGTGTCCCCTCTGGGAGCGCACCGTGGCTTTCGGCTGCTTTTGCCCATCTGCTAAAGTTTGGGGATATTTCATGTTACCAAAATAAATAAATAAATAAACAAGTAAATAAATAAATAAAAATAAAGTCCCCGTGGCAGCCCCCCACGCACCCTGTTCTCCTCCGGGTCGAGAGAGAATGCTTCGTGGGGTCCCGTGGGATCGGGCATCGAAGTTACAAAGCTCATCCCCCGGACGGAGCGATCCCAAATCCCACCGCACTTCTGCCTTTGTGGGGCCGTCGGAACACGTCCAGCCCGAGCTCACAGCCGTGTCCAACTGCCAGGCCGCCCTTCCCCCGCTCAACCCGGCCGCTCCCGGCTCGAACATGGCGCCCACGAGAGCGGGGAGCGCTTCTCTCGCCATTCGACGGCGGAGATGCGCTCCCTGAAGGTCACGGCGGGCGTCGCGCCCCTTGGCAGCCGCACACGGCGGGGCCGCGCCGACGGCAGCGCCCGCAGCGGGGACAGAGGGGAGGCGGCTCTCCCGGAGCCAGAAGCGCTCCGCGCCACCTCGGCTTGCAGCTTCACCCCCCCCCTCCGTGTAGGAGGGAAACACACCTAGCTTCCCTTTTTGTTTTAGTAAGGGAAAAGAAATACCAGGCCTCCGAGAGTGCCGTGCCATGTAGGTGGAAATGAAATGGCTCCAATCTCTCCCGTGACCCCGTGAGATTCGGGAGCCCCAATAAAACGAGGAGAGTGATTTATTTCTTTTTAAAACTCGTCCTTGGCGTTTTCGTCCCGCTTGGAGAAAGTGTCTGGGGAAAAAAAAATGCCCCCAAACTAAAGGCAGCGCACTCGGAAACGGTCTCCTTTTAAACCCTGGGGCTTGGTACTGCATCAGGCTCGGCGATATTGCATTCCTGAGAAAATAGAGCGGGCATTAGGAGAGGAATCTCCTCTTCCTAATGAATATTTACCCCGAGGTCATTACATCCGTAATGGTCTCCGCTCAGCTCACCTTGCTCCCCTCTTTCCCTGCCAGGGGCTGGGATTTCAAGCACAATGCCCTCGGTTTTAAAGTGCCGCGTACCATTTAATGGCGGGGTGCAGGCGAGGTTAGAATATTATTGACTTCCCGCAATATATAAGATGGATACATTTAAGACTTTTAACTTTTCCGTTGCGGTGACACGCCGTATTTTTATGAGATACCTATTATGTAGACAGAAGCATTGTGCTGGAGCTGCCTCACAGTTGCTGGATCGTTTCTATCAGATGAAAGATTTTGAATAGTTTTCTTTCAACAATGCATCCTTTTGGTCTCGATACAAAGCATGTAGGCATGGTATACACTTAAACAGCTCTGTCACGGAGCGAGATTAAATAGAGTATATATCGGATTCTGTCGGCAGCATAATGCGCGCGGGGAACAGAATGGAGCTCCCTCCGCCGCTGAAGGAGCCCATTAAGGGCTGACGTCCTGGCGGCATCTCCCACATTTCCCTTATCTGCGAGATCCGCTAAGCTGTTAAAAATCTTTAGAACCGGGCTTTAAAACCGCCCGTTTCTTACGGAAGGACCGAGTTTGATAACGGGGTCCTTTAACAAAACCGCTGCGCTCTGCCGAGGGGGGTGAATTCCGCGCAATCTGCGGGTCCGTCTCGACGGCCGCGCGTCTCCCGAGCGGAGCGCAGGAGGGACACACGGCACCGCCGCCGCTCAGCCCCGAGCCCCGCGGCCGCCCCCCGGCCGGACCTCGGCGCGGGCATTGCGTTGCATTGCGTCGCATTGCATTGCCCCCCCCCGGCGGGGAGCGGGCGGCGGGGCGCTCCG
>JAOWBP010001760.1:21899410-21929575 GCA_028571105.1 Tragopan temminckii
CAATCTAGATAATCATGTGTTCTATGGCCTTCAGATGTTCTTGCTGCAACACAGAGGTCCATAAATATTTAGAACAGGGAGTCTATGGCCCATTTATGCCTATTTTATGTAGCACTGGCTTTCTTTCCTGAGGTTTGCTATTTCATGTATGACTGATGACTGCAGCATTTTGATTTTCAAATAGGAAATATCTGTATTTCTGTCTACTGAGTTTCTTGTAACACAGAACCATTGAGCTGATCAGAAGATGAACTCCGTTTTAATGCTTACAAACTGGAAGACATCAACAAAGATTAGCTAGAGAAAAATAAAGAAATAATATATGACAGTGTTGAGAATGATTCCCAGAATTTTAAATACTTGTTAAAGGCTTTGCTGTATTTCACTTCAATAAACATCATGCTCCAGTTACTACTTGAAACCATAGGGGCATTATCCTGTGCAGCACTTATCAATATTTTAACATGTGAAAGTCAAATGATGTTGAAACATTGAACTATATTTCCATCTGTGCAAGCTAAAATGGTACAAATGCATCCCATGTAATGGAATACTACATCCCTAGTTACTTTCTTACAAGTGATACCTGATTCCGCTGTATTTTCTGTAGTTGTTTCCATTGTTCTGATGGTGCCCAAAGGGAGATTGTTTTTTAAAGATAAAGATTATAGCATTTAAGGAGTTTTTGCTGTTGTTGTTGTTTTTGTTTTTTGTTTTAGCTAACCTGATTTAAATCCAGAGAAAACAAACTCTTATAACATGGTATAATTTGTAACTAATTTCCTCTTGCCTTTGCCTTGATGTTAAATATGTCTTTACATGTGCAATTGTTGTGGATGTGGATATTGGTACTGATGCAAAGACCATGATATTGGCTGAATTACATAGCAGGGAATAGCACAAATACAAAGGCTGCTCCAAAAGTAATGCCTCCCATTTTTATTTTGTGACGTTGCCCCATGCTGTCAGAGGCAGATGGCAGTGGTACAGCAGTAGAGGCTGAATCTTCCCACCAATATTCCTTTACATTCTGTTGCTGTGTGACAGATGGCAGCAAAGGGGCAGTCTGACACAATGGTGCCTGACGTGGAAGTGCATATGAAGTGAAGGTGTGGAATTGGATTCCTCTGTGTGGAAACAATTTCATCCACTGACATTCATAGATGCTTGCTGAAAGTTTCTGGATACCGTGAGCACAGTGAGGTGATGGGTGGCTCTTGTTCATCACTGGTGAAAATGCACAGCTAATGGTAGTGACAATGTTGAAAAAATAGTATTTTGTAGCTGAGAATTTGCTCTATCAACTATTGCTATTGTGCTCTTTGTATCTGTTGTAGTTTTCATGGAAAAAAGTTGGAAGCATTTCTTTTAGAGCAACCTACATACATGGTTCCTGTAAGAGCTTCTGGGAGCTTGTGTCCCTGGAAAAATGATGATTCTTTCCCTTTCTCATTAATACAGTGTCATATGGCAATCAGGACCATGACTTTCAGTCTCCGTCCAGCAGACAACAGAAAGTTTATTTTCTTTGGTTTCATATCTTCACACAGTGACCTTAAATAGTGTACCTTGAATGCAGCTGATTAATGGTCGCAATTTTCCAGGGCTTTGCTGACTCAGTTTATATATATTTTCGTTCTCTTTGCAAATATACATACTAGCAGTCTATTACTGCTGTTCAGCAGTGTTTCCAGCAAGGGATTTCAGGGTGCTTCCCACCTACCTAGAACTGGCTTGATCCATTAGCCTGCCAGTAGGTACAAATGAACCCAGTAGAAGAGGTAAAATCATTTGGTCCATAATTTTCTTCTACAGTGTGTGCTCCTAGAATATCTTCACAACTGGCACAGCTATATGGCAAATACCATGTGAGAGGAGCTAGGCTAGATACCCATTGCTGTAGGATAATCATAGTGCTGGAATATGACATGATTTTTTTTTGCAATGCTCCACTTTTTCCATGAGTGCTTATAGGCTGGGCATTTTCCCTTCTTGCTTTCCATTGGACCCTGACATCTGCGTTTTCCATTAGCCTGTCTGCCTGGCTTCCTCTTTTGCTTTAACTAGAATAGACAGTGCTGTTCTCTGTCATTACTGTGACCCTTTCTCAGACAGTTCATCTGCTCTCAACTCTTTGGGTTAATTGCTTGGTGTCTCCCTGTGTTCTTTTACATAAGCTGCAATGAAGGCAAAGCAGATATTGAGAAATGACAGAAGTGACTGGACGTGAGACAACATCTCACACCTATCTTCCAATACAAGCTCAGTACCAACATTCACGGTTTTGCAAAATTTTTAATTTAGAAATCCAGCATTCCTGGAGGTCTGAGATCCACCCATCCAGTTTTTTTTAATGTACTTAAAATGCTGGGTGATGCAGTGAGCCTGCTTAGAAATATCACACTCTTTCATAAACCACAAAAAATACAGATCTGCCCCATGGAGATGGATGAGATTCAATGTAAGTAAATACGAAGCGATGCTTAAGGAGAAAAAAAGCAGTTCATGTGCACTCACAGCCTAAATCTCCAGTGTATCTCTGCCATGAATATTTTGCGTTGTTTTGAGCCCCTCCTCTCTAAAAGGTTATAGAAAAACTGAAAAAGATTCAGATAAATGCGACAGAGGTGGTCAAGTGTAAGGAATAATATTGTATAAGCAATGAAGCTGGAAGATTCAAAGCAAACAGAAGAAAATATTTCCTTACACATCAAGTCTGGAAACTGGAAACTTTCTGCTGCAGGATGCTGTGAATGGCAAAACCCCATCTTGGTTCAAAGAGAGATAAATGAATTAAAGAGCTGTCCACCAAGATCTATTGAATGCAAATTATTTTCTGTCTGTAAGTCCATGAGCAGCAAACTGTCTGCTATGGAAGTTTGCTCTTTGAGACAAGTTACAGGACTGGGTGGGAGTTTGCTCTGATTCATGACAGCCACTCTTACCATTATGTTAGAGTCTGCATTTCTACATAAAATGATTGCTATCCAGCGGCCATCCATTCCAGATAAAAATGCAAAACCATATTTGAGTCCCTTCTCTTTGAATCTGGCAGATGGACCAGGCTCTTCCACTGTGCCTAGAGTCACAAACAGCAGAACACATACTCAATCTACTGCCCAGACTCCACTCTAAAAGATTTGGTTATTTGCCAACCAGGAACGAAAAGATATTTTGAATTTTTTAGTGCTGTTGCAAAGGGAATGATGCCTTGAAATGCTGGATACATGTTACTTCCTGATGCCTTCTGTAACAACCTCTCCTGTGAAATGTGGTTTTTTTTTTTCCCCAAGTTCAGATGAGAGAAGGACCCTATGCCTTGTCATCTTAACTTCACTTTCTGCTTATAGAAACTGTTTTTGAAGAGGTAGGTGAATGCTTTGGTCAACCATTCTGCGAGTATTAGGATGGGCTCTGGGACCCAAAATATAGCAGAAGGTTAAGCAGTTTCTATACATTTGGATGTCACTTAGTTTGGCAAGGTCATCCTGCACCTGGAAAGGCAGGTAATAAAATAGCAACCTGTTTTTCTACGTAACATATGGTATCTAACCCCATTGGAGGCTTGTGCTTGGCAAGCAGAAACACTGCAAATTTGATTTAGGCACATATTCAATAGTAGTCATATGGTTTCCACACGCTATGCTTTGGAGACAGGCCAGTGTGCACAAGCATGGGGATATATAATACCAGTAGTATGGAATTCTCTTCCTCTTTTCAGTTTTCACTAAAAATTAGGTGTCTTTGTTAGGGAACACAAACCATTCCTTCTGACAAAATAAACCTAAACCCTTGGCCTTCCATTCATCTTCCTTGCATGCATAAAACAGATTATGAGGTCTAAAGGATCTGAAAAAGACAGAAAAATGCACTCATACACTGTCTTCTTTATTCATGTTTAGTTCAGTTCATAATTCACTTCATTATTTATTTCAATAAATGCTATCTGAAGTTCAGAGGTATGTAGCAGTCCTAAAACAATGGCAGCTGTAAGGAGTTGGCATCTTTGAAAATAAGCCACATTACACATCTGTGTTTGAGGTTTTTTTTACCTCAGCTTACCTGCCTAAAAAGAGTAAAATGGTATCTGCCAGTTGATGTGGCTGGTGCATTGTGGGATTGAACTGGTGACTGGAAAAATGTTTTAAGTTCCCCTCTGAAAGACAGTATGTATTTGTGAGGTGTTACTGTGTTTAAACTATGAGTGATAACATGCAAGTTCAACTTCTTCACTGCACTATGTAAAAGCAGTGTGTTAACCTTTTGGGTGGAATCACAGTTTCAGTTCGGAATGGATTAGCGATCTCTCGAAATGCATTCGTATATTCAAACATGACCAGACTGATGGATCTGTTTAGTCAAGAGACAAGCTGCCGTGGTGTCATTGTCACAGGGAGCAGGAAAGCGAGGAGATTGTGTCAGGGCTAGAGTCGAGACTGCAATTACAGCTACTGTCAAACAATCCAACAGCTCAGCAGTTCTTCCCCCTGCTCATCTGTTTGAAGGCAAATGATTACCTGAGATAGCAATTGGACTATTCAGGCAGAGCTGTATTTCATGCTACTTTGTGTGTACCTTACTGCCAAGAAATTCCAAACAGTACATACTTATTTTCCATTCTCAGATGTGGAGGTTCGTCCATTTAGTTACTGGACTTGAAACTGGGGCTCTCCACTGGGTTGAAATGAGCTGGCCCAGATTTTTTCATGAACATCATGGAGAATAGTTGTGAGCTATTTGGCACATGACAATTTCTCTGAATTCATGCATGGAAAGCTATGAGCGTATTTGGGAACCGTGGCTCTGGAAACACTATGAAATCCTTCTACTGAACTGAGACAGAAATATCAGTGTTCAGGAACATTTGTTCACATAGCTAACTGGCACGGAGGTTGGCATGAGGCCTCAAGGTACTGAGGATTTTTCTGTGCTCTGTTGAGATGTCAGACTTAGTCCTTCCACCACCTAAGCAGAGTATCTGTTACCATGCTTCCTTGAGGTAATGTCCTCGTTGCCGCACTGCTGAGGTTAATCAAAAGCAAAACTTAAATTTGGGATTATGAGGTAAGATTGTTACATTACATTTGGGAACTGGCATATAAACTTGATTTACAGTGCTGGCTGGTCATTTCTTGGCCTTGGCATCGTTTGACCTTACATCCCCACAGTGTTTACCACAAGTTGTCCCCTATGATATGGGAAAAAAAAAAATGAAAGAAAATTCTAGAGAGACTCTGAGATTTGCATTCTTTGATTCTTAAAGTTGGAAAGAGAGAAGACATGAAGAAGGATGGCTTCTTGTGTTCAGGGTAGCCTGCTGATGAGCACTCCAGCTTTAGACTCTTCGCAACACAGCGATGAGACTACCACTGGCAAACATGGTAGCTCTGAACATGTCACTGCAGGGCAGCAAGGTGAATGGATGCCTCCAGACCTGCCACTGCGTCCTGTTATATTAGCTGACCTGTAAAAGAAGAAGGTGTCCAATTGCTGTGCAATCCCCAAGGCCCAAGAGGAGGGGCAGGGAAGAATGGTCTGGCTTTCTGATGGCTGTAAGCTCCAGGGACTAATTGTGTCTTCCTTGGTTCGTGTGATAAGGAAATTCTCCTCAAAAGACAAATCTGTGCCTTTTCACATGCACGTTATGTTGATTCTGGCCACTTTACCTAGCCTACAGGTTCTGGAGGTTGAAGGCAAAACTCCTTCCATAGCACTGAAGACTAACTCCCTGACACATTCCTCTCTCGGGTTACTTAGTGTCTAAAAGGTGACAGAACAGGTCTGTTTGTGAATGATCATTGTTAAATATGCTGTGCAGAAATGCACATCTGGAACAAGGCATTTCAGCATCTCTCTCCCCTGGAGAGTCAAGAAGTCAGAGTAGCACATATGTGTGTGAAAAATGAAGGCACATAGCAGTGGCACGAGATGAGAAAGGGATCTTCCACAGTTACACTCGCCAACAAGAATGACACTGACATTTGGCACTTCTCCGATGCCTTTCAGCTGAGTATACTAAAGAACTGTGCAAGGATAAAGCCTCTCAGCAAGAGCTATGCTGAGAAAAGCAAACTAGATGGCAAGTGAAAGTCACAAAGATAACCCTTCCTAAGCATTCCAGGTTGGGGTGTGGGCGCCTGTATCATAGGCTAGGCATTTTTCTTCTAGTGCATTTAATTTCAAATTTAAAGTAGCCCCACTATTTTTTGTTCACTTATTAGGAAATAAAAGCCTAACAACTGTGATTATATATAGATAAAACATTTGAAATAATTTAGCATACAGGTCTCTCACTACACAGACTGTGCACAAACAAGAAACTGGCCTTCTCTCTCTCTTTCTCTCTTCCTTCTATCTTTTTCTTCTCTTTCTTCCATCCTTCCCCAAACACATGCAAGTATGCTCACAATGGGTAAAACTGCAAATTGTACAAGTACTGTTTAAGTACGAACCTTAGTGATTTTTGCTTTTCAGAATATCCTTCTGTAAACTGAGATCTTTCTACTTTGAATGTAAATATGAGTACAGATAATTAACTGAGAGAGAGCAGGTAACATCTGAGAATCAGAACAAGGAAATTCCAGCTTTCCTTTGCTACATACCCAGTGACAGTAGGCTGCTCCTGTATATACAGCAGAGCTGACCATGTATTCAGAGGCACCTTGCTGCACAATCTGAGTGCTACAAAAGCACTTTGCACTTGTTCATATCCTATGCCTGGCAATTTTGAGTACAAGCTGCAAATAAGTCAGCAGTGTTAGCTCCAGGAGCATGTACTGCACCACTGCGCAAGTAGGGCTGGCACATGAAGCCAACTCTCAGGGGACTGAAGGGACAGCCGCAAGCTGCCATTTGCTCTTCTTGCCATGAGACAACTATCTGCTTAAATATGTAGAGAAAATCTCCATTTCCTTGTGTTCTTATGTCAGTACAACTTCAACATGATGGAATATTTTGAAGAATGTTACTTTTTGAACTGGAATTTATAGAAGTTTGCTTTATTCCTAAGGAAATGAATAGCATTATTTCAAACGTTGTAAAAAAAAAAAAACAAAAAAACTTCCTGCAAACAAATCTAAACCACTTTCATCACCTTAAAGACCTGAAGTTACTTTTCTCCACCCCTCCCCCCGCGAAGACTACTGATGCCTGTGGGCAGGACTGTAGCTAGCTGTGATGGGGCATGAGGAGTCTGCGCAGGCACACAGGGCAGCTGTGTCCTTAAGGCACAGTTCACTCAGGAAGCTTCTTTGTGAGCTTGCTCAGTCATTTCATATCATACCTGTACTGAGACCACTGCATTTCAGGCACCACTTGTCTCTGGTGGAAACTGGGAAGTGATGTTGAGGCTTTGTGCGATGCTGGCACCTCAGCGGGCTGCCCAGGGCCCTGGAGAGAATCAGAAGACAGACGGGAGGCTGAAAACAGTGGTCTGAAAGTAGTCACCAGAACCACCTTTTTTACTCCGAATAGCTGAAAAATTCCTCATTCAGTACCACCTACACAGCATTTAGAAGATTCAGAAAGGCTTTCATAAGCTTTAGCTAGCCTTCCTGGGGAACTCACCCTGTTCACTGTCTTTGCTTTGTCTGTAGATGCTGAGAAACTACACATTAGTTGTCCTCTCCGCTAGTCTTTGTATATATTTTCTGCCTTTCTTGATAGCAAAAATGTTATTTACACCACTTCCCAGAATAGCTTTCATCATATCAAGAATATTTTTGCTGCCTTCTCCAGATGCTCCCTTTGGGCAATACTATTCTTGTAAATCCTCTTGTAATGACCACTGAATTCCTCTGTTTCCCAGATCCAGTTTTCTTCTGTTTTAGCAAGGCAAATGTTTATGTTCTTAATTTCCCTCTGCAAGTGCTGCTATATGCCCTTAACTTCCGTGGTGGCAATGTTGCCTACTGTTTATAAAACTCATTTTCATCTGCTCTCTAATGCATCCAATTCCAAGCACATTCACAAGCATATTCTAACTGCACATCCAGATTTTGGGATTGTTTTCTCCGTTGTCCAACAACTCTCGCTTTTAGTGTCTAGCTGAAGGCTTCAGTTCTTCACTTTTTGTGGCATCAACACTGCACATAAGTGGCAGTGAGGTGAAATCTATACTGATACAGAGGGACTGCACACAGGCAGTATCAGAAGCCAGACTCCCCCGAGCTTTGATAGGAGCACAATTTAATTAAGGTGAGTTAAAGGTGCTGGGCAATGAAGCTCTCAGTCCTGGCATGAATTTTATCTACAGCGATTAGGGAAACCATATCATTTGGGGTATTTTGACACAAGAGGCACTTTCTAAAGCTAAATGAACCTCTTATCCCCATATAGCCCCACTCTGTCTGTGAATCTGCTCTGACCAGCTGCTTGTACTTATTGCCATGCAGCCTGCCCTATTTATGCTTCATTGTGTTCTGTTCTGCATAGATTATTTATCTTTCATGTTGCCGACATCTTTTTCTTCAAAGGTATCATTAATATATTGCTACCTGACACAAACACCCTCATGAAAACCCCAAGAAAGTATGCAAACAGTTGCTCCAAAGACAAAGCCCCATATTAAAAAGAAAGCAGCTTCATTTTATTGGAAGATACGGAAGGATGTAATGTAACGGATTAGGTAGTGACACATGAAACAAATGGGCTAATTAATAGCTCATCATTCAAGAGAGAAAGTGTTAGCAGACATAGTTCTTTTCTTTGGCTTTTATTAATGAATTTGCTGGTAGCACCCACAGAAACGTCTCGAGAAATGATATCAAAGGGAGACAACTAGATTAATGCAGATGAAATGCTATGTATTTCAGAGGACTGTAATGTATTATGTATGAAAATGACTCCTTAATTTGCATGAACTCCATGCAAGGTTCTTGGTCTTCCTCAAAAAAAATATTAAGACCTCAGTGCTTCAAGAACCTTTTTTTTTTTTCTTTTTCTTTTTTAAATGAAGGGCTCAGAACCATTCCTCTGGTATCAGTGTCTCAGTGTGTCATCCTCTAAGTCTCTCTCTGAATAATGCTGTCCAGAGTGAGAAGAGAAGCCTGCACATGGGCCTCATCTTCTTCACCTTGTACTTGTTCCTTCCAAAGGCTCTGTTTTGACCCTCCAAAAAACTGGAGGAGATTGTTGTCCTCTCTCCCAAAGAGCTGTGATCATGTCCAAGCATTCACTATCCCTGGTAGGATTTTGGGACTCTTTCTTTCTACCTAATTTATGTTAATATTGCTGTATCTCTTCCTACTTATGGCTGTGGAAAGGAGACTAGCTAAGCAAAGTCCAGCCAGGGTGAAAGACAGTCACTTACCAACAGGATTGGGAAATTCCATCAGGATTATATCCAGCTCTCATTATATTTAAAGGATAAGTGTGTTCTGAATTCCACTTAGCTTCCTTTAAAAACAAAGCCAAAACCAATGATGTATAAGTACATCCCACCACAATTAATTTATGTATCTGACCCTGATCAGGACAAGTAGGATGCAAAGTAATTAAGAGAGAGAATTTGTTCAGTTTTCTGGAGCTAAACATGCAAATTCAATTTCTCATTTGAAATTAAATGTGATTTGGTGCATAAGTATGTTTAGAAGTCTTTTTGGGACCACATTCTAGAGACCATACAGGTATCTAATTCCAGCTAAAGTCAATGGGAGCAGAGCATCAGTTTGAAGATCTGAACCTTAGGGGGATTTTCAAAAGTGCCCAAGGTACCAATTTCCTACTGCAGAATATTGTCTGGCTGAGCTCCGTGAAAGAGAATTCATTCTTTGCTGTCTATTGCTATGAAACACAAGGATCGATTCATTTGACACAGGCTGCACACGTCTATTAAACTTCCTCTCTCAGATTTTTTCTTCAACTGGTTCAATAGGTGTCTAACTTAGTGCTTACAAGTGCTCCCCCTGAGCATGTCTGCGACTGTTTATGAAGACACTGATGAAGCTGAGAGGGACCTATTAGAAGTTTTTCCAGACTTTACTGCTCCACTTCAAAAAGCTAATAGCAGTGTCAGTCATGAGGTTATTCAGGATCTGTTTTTGTTTTTTTTCTTTTTAAAGTTGAAGGAATATAGCCAGCAGTGAACTCAGAAAACCTATTTCTGACACAAATATCAGCACAGGGAGATGAAAACTAGCTCAGCATCAGACTTAAAAAGAGGAACATGACTTAACAAGAATACATTCTTATTAGCAACCAGTTGTCTGTCCTACAGAAAGCAGAGCATGCTAATATACGTAACTATAAAGACAGACTCCAAAATATTTAAGTTCTCGAGCAGAGGTGTTGACAGTTAAATTGAACTTCTGGCAGGCATTTCCAGCATGTGAGGGAGCAAACAGCAACTCCACAGCTTTCAAAACATTTACCAAAGATAATAATTACAAAGCCACATAGTTTCAGAATGACTTTCATTTGTCAGGACAGCTAACAGCAGTGAGGAGCAAAGCCAAGAGAAAAGCCAAATGCTAACAGGAAAATACTGACAAATCACTTGATATAAAGTCAAGCTGCACAGTATTACAGGAGAACACAGGACCTGCCGTCTAGTTGCAGCGGCAACTAGACACTTAATCTGTCATGGTGGCCTAATGTGGGAAGAACCAGAGATTGTACAAAGGACTGCGGTACAGTCTTGGGGCAAGATTTCCAGCTGGCAGTATCGCTTTACCCTTTCATCCTTTCCTAAGCCTGAGTGGATATGGATGGGATTGCAACATCATCCCAACCAACAAACTCAGAACATGTGGGTCTCAATGACAGGGAAAAAAAAAGAAAGAGGCAGAGGGTATCTAGCACTAGAACAACGGGAATAACCACCCATATGGGAAGGAAAGTGCCCGGGATTTCATCCTCTTTGTCTCGATGGGAACAGTAAAGTGTACTGACCAGTGGGTTTGCCTTGGCAACCGGCTCCATCCTGTTTCTCCTGCTGCCTTCCCTCCTGCTCCCTCTGGCCCTTCCTCTGGTCTTGTTCCTTTTATTCTGCAGCAAAAGTGACTGTTGGCAACCAGCTATTCAGAGCCAGTGCAGTACTTATCTAGCCTTTTATCTAGATCTCACTATGGCCATTGGAGCCTGCTGGAATTAGCATGGGATCAACAAGTCACCTCACTCTGTAGACAAGTTTGCTAAAGCTGAGCTTATAGTACTAGCCCTGGGCTGTGCAAATTTGATACGCCTGCTCATTCATAAATGTTTTGTAAAAAGCCATCACTTACCACCCCTATTAATTTCTGTGCAAAATAAACATTATATCTAAATGGAGGAGGAGGTGGATAAACTGATTTAGGTTAAGTAACCCCTAGCAAACTGGTTTCAGGTACAATTTATGTTGTCTGTCGAGTTTTTCTTTTTTTTTTTCTTTTTCTTTTTTCTTTTTATCTCTGCTAAACCTAGAGCAGTCTTGGTGCTCTTCTGCTTTCTGTCCTGGAACAGGTCCAGAAATAGCAAAACACCGCAGAAGAGGCTGTTCTCAGAGGAGGTCTGGGAGTACAGAATCAGGAGAGAAAGAAATTTTATGAGTAAATCTGTTCATATTCATTTTGTGCTCTGATTATGAAGATGAAGAATGTTTCAATAAGTTTGTGTTATTTGCAGGGCTGAAAGAAGAAAGCCAGGATGTAGACTCCCTAGACATAGGCTACCCTCAAGATGTTAACCTTCAGTGTAACTCATAGCTGCAACAGCTGCCACCAACTGCAGTAGCTGAACTGGGGAGACTAAACGTTGAACATTATAATAGCAAAGGATATTATATGTGTGTTGTCAAAAATGTAGTTCAGTAAGGAGCGTGTAAGATTTTTCTAGTCTTGCATTCAGGTCACTGATTTACTCTAGCGTACCTTTACACAAAGGATGTTGAGGTTTTACTGTAGTACTTCTCCTTCTATACATTAGCAAGTAAAAAGGAATATTAAGCCATTTAATTTCCATACTTCTATTCCTTTACAATAGTTCTACAAGTACATAGTACAGATAGATGATGTCAGGGTTGTGCTGGAATGAGGTAGAAACTGTTCTGGTGTTAGTCCTTCTGAAAAAAAGTTTCAGCTTGCAGAAAATACCCAGCCTCTACATGCAAGTGTAAATGAAGTTGAAGATTTGGTTTGTTGAACAGATGCAAAGGAACATAAGTCAATCACAGTTCTGTTAACTCAGCATTTTTGTGCTGAAGCCATTGTGCTATCTACAGAATTATTTATTGTGGTGTTCCGTGAGTGCAGTCGTAGTTCTGTTGTTGCAGGACGCATCCTATGAAATGCCACTGTAAGTATATGTTGGCAGATAGAAAAAAAACATAGAATATGGTCAGATCAACTGACCCAGAATAGTTCCTAAATCCAAACTATTTCCCAAGATATTACCATTCAGGAGTCCTGTGTTTCCAAAGGGTTTTCTAGGACTAATTTTACCCACAGAAGACCAGAGTTACGAACAGTCAGACCTGTAATGAATTTGAAAAAGAAGATGAAGACAAAGAAAAAAGAAGGGGGGTTAGGGTCAGAAAAAAATGCAGAAGAAGAAGAAGACAAAAAAGGAAATGCAATTTCTCCCCTAATCATGGATTCCTGGACATGAATGGAGGCCTTTGACGGGTCTTGGATTGGCCAGTGTGATGCTGACAATACTGATATTTTCTGAAAAAGCATTCAGTTGTGATGGGGACTTGAGCAGATTACGTTTCCTTCATAAAAAATCTGTCCTTTCAGATATATTAAATTGCTTTTAGCAGCAAAGAAAGGTAACCTTCATCAACAGCATTAGGAAGATTAGTATTTTCCTGTAGCATAGAGATGGCTAGATGAATTTGCAATGACAAAAGTCCACAGAGACCGTCTCATAGAATCATAGAATCACAAGGTTGGAAATGACCTGTAAGATCATCTAGTCCAACCGTCTTCTCATTACCATTGCTACCACAAACTAAACCACATCTCATAGCTCCTCACCCAGGCACCTCTTGAACACTGCCAGGGACGGCGACTCCACCACTTCCCTGGGCAGGCCATTCCAGTGCCTGACCACTCTCTGAGAGAAAAAGTTTTTCCTCATGTCTAACCTAAACCTCCTCTGGTACAACTTGCAGCCATTTCCTGGGTCCTGTTTGTTGCTTGGGAGAAGAGGCCAAATCCCTCTTAACCACAACCTCTCTTCAGGAAGTTGTAGAGCACAATAACGTCTCCTCTGAGCCTCCTCTTCTCCAGACTAAAAAATCCCAGCTCCCTCAGCTGCTCCTCATAAGGTTTGTGCTCCAGACCACTCACCAGTTTCGTTGCCCTTCTCTGGACACATTCCAGGGCCTCAATGTCTTTTTTGTAGTGAGGGGCCCAAAACTGAGCACAATACTCGAGGTGCAGCCTCACCAGAGCTGAGTACAGGGGGATGATTACCTCTCTGCTCCTGCTGGCCACACTATTTCTAATGCAGGCCAGGATGCCTTTGGCCCTCTTGGCCATCTGGGCACACTATCAGCTCATGTTCAGCCGAGCATCAACCAATACCTCCAGGTCCCTTTCCTCTTCACAATCATCCAGCCACTCGTCCCCAAGCCTATAATGTTGCAGGGGGTTGTTGTGGCTGAAGTGCAGGACCCGGCACCTGGCCTTGTTGAACCTCATCCCATTCACCTCAGCCCAGTGATCCAGTTTATCTAGATCCCTCTGAAGGGCCTCCCTACCCTCAGGCAGATCGATACTACCTCCCAACTTGGTGTCATCTGCAAACTTACTGAGGGTACACTCAATCCCCTCATCTGGGTCATCAATAAAGATATTAAACAAGATAGGCCCCACTACAGACCTCTGGGGGACACCACTTGAAACGGGTTGCCAGCTGGACTTAACTCCATTAACTACTACCCGTTGGGCACGGCCCTCTAGCCAGTTCCTTACCCAAAGAAGGGTATACCTGTCCAGATCACCGGCAGCCTGTTTCCCCAGAAGAAACCTGTGAGAGACCATGTCAAAGGCTTTGCTGAAGTCTAGGTAGACTACATCAACAGCCCTTCCCCCATCTACCAGTCTGGTCACCCAGTCGTAGAAGGAGATGAGGTTGGCCAAGCACAACCTGCCTTTCATGAGCCCGTGCTGGCTGGGCTGATCCCCTGGACACCACGCACGTGCTGTGTGATCTCACCCAAGATGATTTGCTCCATGACTTTCCCTGGTACCGAGGTCAAGCTGACAGGCCTGTAGTTCCCCAGATCCTCCTTACGGCCCTTCTTGAAGATGGGAGTCACATCAGGAAGCCTCCAATCCTCTGGGATCTCTCCAGTTAACCAGGAGCGCTGGTAGATGGCTGAGAGCGGCTCGGCAATCACCCCTGCCAGCTCCCTCAGCACCCGAGGGCGCAGCCCATCCGGTCCCATGGACTTGTGACAGTCCAGATGGAGGAGGAGCTCTCTAACTGTCTCAAAGGCTAGAAAACTTTTTTTGCTACATTAAGCACTTTTTCTTTTCATTTTGTGTAGACCCTTTGCAAATGTAGGGGAGCATATGTCCAAAAGATATGGGGATGCAGGCTCTGCACACACACAAGAATCTATCCTTGGCATAGCATTGAAAGATACATTTCAGATACTATACTAAGCCTAATTGTCCATTCTCTCATATTGTTTCTATTTGCTCCCTCAATGAGTATTCGTCTCCTTAAATAACCTCACCAAGCTCTTGTCACTGTTGCTATCTCTCTGCATTCACCCAGCACTGAATGATCAATCATCACCCAGCCTCATTCACAGAGACTCTATGGCTTTCTCTCTCACACATGGAAATGATGAGTTTTAGGGCAGACATGAACACTGTGGGCTTTGCTACCTCTTGCCAACAAAATGACCATCCAGGCAACTTCTACACAGCCAGTGTCCAATGAGTGAAATGTACCCTGTATATGTGCTGATGGGACTGATGTCAGATATGCTCTACAGGGCACATTCCATCAGCATCTGAGCTCCCTTTCACGAGTTTGCTGTCTGTGTGACTGATTGGCCTGGTATTAAGGCAGCTTTGGAGCCGCCCTTAGGACATCCCCTGGACTTGGTGATCCTTCTCTTCTAATTATTTCTGGAGAATTACACAGATGGATTGTACAGACGTAATTAGACTTACCACAGATTCAAGGGATATTTACGTGTTGCATGAGTTCAGAGGGCTGTACATATGGCAGGCTCTTAGGACTGGTATAAACAAACTTACATGATGACCGTAATATATGACATAAGAATTCTATTTGTTGTCCCATATCACTGTCTTTGCTTTTTCCCTTCCTCTCTTAATTCTCACATCACCCTAGTGTCTTCATACATGCATGCTGTGATAGATTTTCTTTTTAACTTCATATCATTATGACATTAGGATTGGGAATCCACAGGCTCACACAGAAATAGTTGATGCCATTTGTATCTCACATTCTAACAGATTTATAGCATGATCTCTGTAGACTTGCACTGAAATTGTTTTCCCGCTAAAGTCCTACAACACAGCAGCAATATAATGACATTTTAATGGGATCCCTATAGACTTCCTATGAAATTGCCAAGAGAAAATAGTGGTGATGTTAATTGAATTGGGAGTTAACATTGTTAAAGTAAAATGTGAAAAGTAATTGCTCTGCAAGAAGAAACATGCAAATTTAGGCACTGATCCTGTGAAGATATATGCATGTGAGTAATTTTGCTCATAGAAGCAATACCCTTGAAATCTACATCTCTAGGGATCAAAGTTAGGACTTAGAAGAAACTAATTCATTTTCTCTTCTGCTTTCATATATAAAGTAGCTAACTCAAATGCATCAAAGATCTGTGTCTGAGTTGTGACATTTCCTACACACTTCTGTGCAGATGTTAAGCAGAAATTACCTGAAAATCTTGGCACTTGACATCATATATCTCCTAACTCTACATAAATATAGTAACAGTTGCTTAGCCAGTAAAGCCCTTGGGTAAAACCATGTACATACTGAGGCTGCAGGGATTTCTGTCTCTGGCTTCAACAGAGCTAGCATGCCATTCCCAGCAACACCTTCATAGGGATCCCAGGCATTATGCTTAAACACACACCTGTTTTGGATGCTAAGCCTACAGATAAGTCTGTTCTTTTTAATCTTTGTGTTTTCTGAGACATAAGAAAGTGTCTGAGTGAAGGTTTTCTCATTTGTTTTTGGTGTGATGAGATACACTGCGATTCTCATGCCAACATGTGAGTGTCAGACTTTGGAGTTCAACTATTTCACATTTCAAGAGATTGCTGCAGAGGGCAATTCCTCCTGACCATGGGAAGCAGGATGAATGTCCTAACCTTCCTGCTTTTCCTATAACCTTATGTGTAAGGATTCCAGTAACATCTACTGACTGTTTTTAAATTGGTCAGAACACAGTGAAAGCACAGCAAAATCAGAATTCCACCTCTTCAGAAGGATCAAAAATTATAACATGCAACATACACAGGTCTCTGGAAATAATCTGTATTTTACTGGAAGGACTTCTTTATGGGTACAGTTGCACGTCAAGAGGATGTAAGAAGATTGATACTGAAAACAAACAATTAGTAATGATAAATTATTCCCTTTCTCTTAAGAGAATCCTAGTGTCAATGATCTGCTATGGAATCCATGCCAATTTACTCCTCAGATGAACTAAAGTCTGAACAGTAGTAGCAACTTGATAGGTGGTCTGATAACTCAGGAGATTAGTACAAGGCTGCTGGATGAACTCTGGAACAGTGGTTTGATCCTGCCTTCACGGAAATCAGATCAGACCTTTCACCATCAACTTTATGTCAAATAAAACCCAAACTAGGAACTGAGTTATTAGGAAAAGGATGCAGAGAGAACAAAACATCATTATATTTGGGTTTGAAGTCATTATTCACCTGCATCTCAAATATTGCATGCATTTCTGACAATTTCTGATACCAAAGAATGAATGCAGTTCAGCTGAAAAAGGCAGAGAGGGGATAAAAATCTGATGAGATATGGGAAATGGCTTCTTTTTAAGGATAAGCTGAAAAGACTTCAGTTTGTAATAAGGGCATGGTGAAGATGAAAACTGTTATGCATTCATCACTTCTAACATCACAAGGACATGAAGACACCCAGTGAAAATTTGCCAAATATAAAACCAAATGAAGTCCTTTTTTTTTCCCCACAACACATATCTAACCTATTTGCTGAAAAATACAGTAGATGACAAAACCGTAAAGGAACCTAAAAAAGATTTTATGTCCTCAGGGAAGATAGGTACACTGGGATCTTTTAAAAATGATGGTCCAGATGCAACACTGAGCTCTCAAATTCTGTTATCCAGAGGTGAGTAGGTGCACAGAGGAGATAAAACAATATATACCTACCTTAACTTCTACACTCTTAAGAATTCATCAGAGTTCATTATCTGAGGTCTTAACTATGTGAATTTGGCTGTGGTGGGACTGAATGCAGCTGTTCTCAAGTCACACAGAGTGTTAGTTAACTGAGATAATTCACCAGTCTCTCAGCAGTGGACAAGTTGTCTCCCTTTCTAACAAACACTCCAAGTAGCACCTCTGTGCCTGTCAATTCTGAGTAGCGAAGGCTTCAGAAAGTGCAAAGAATGACTGACACAGGGACTCTTCAGACAATCTTGGGGTACTCCAGTGTGACAGGGAGATGCTCCTAATGGTGATTGTTCTGTGACAAAATGAATTTCAGCAGAAGGTTTATTCGGTCTGTTGCTGTTCCTTACAATTCAAGTGCACAGTGCCAGCACTTAACTAATGGATTCTAAAATGTCATTTTACTTTTCCAAAATCATATAATACTATTTAGAAAAACTGTTTTCCTTCTGGATTCTCTTTACAGCTAGGAACAAAACCAGACAGTGGAGCCAGCCATGTCTCCCCTCAGACTGTTCCCCAAATGCCTAGAGATGAGCAGATCTGACTAACTCAGCTGGGCTTGAACTCCTGGCCAAGGATATCTATTTATTATATGGTGTGATTGTCAAGTTACTTATTCCAGTGTCTCCACTTCTGCAGTGCAGAATCCCTGGGTGGTCCATGAGGCCATCGTGAGTGCTCTGCACCTGGGGCTGCAGAAAATATTAAGAAGTAAAGCGTACACATGGCTGGCTTGGTGGACTGTGACCAGTTGGTCCGAAGTTGTGGGAACCACCAAGCTAGCTGTAATCCTTTAGGGGCCAGAGTCCATTCTCATGTATTCAGAGAGAGACCCATAATTACTTCAGCTGAAACCAGATCAGGCACCAGAGCTGGACAAGGGACAAAACATTAGGTTGTTTCATTTCATTCTGACCTCTTTTTATGGCAATAACTGCTAAAAGGAAAACAAATGTTCATAGGAATCTGCTTTGTTCTGCCTTTACATGTGGAGCACACAAGGGGCCTTTTCATGCAGAAAAATGCATAAATCACTCCTCTAGTTTTACTTATGGGAATGCAGCATTTTCATATTAGAGTAATATGGCCAGTAACGAGATGCACAGACATCCAGCATAGAAGAGCGGGGATTTCAGGGGAAAAAATAAAAAGGGAGATGATTTAGATATTAGCCAAAATGAAGCAGGAACCTCATGAGGAAATGTGATTATAGGAATTATGCAGAGAAAGCATTTCGTTTATATACATACAGGGCAGACTCTAAGCAGCTATAAATAGATGCAGTTTTATTCGCTTTCAAGGATATACTACAAGAAGTCAGTTCCAGAATCACCCTGGGATCATTTAATTACAGGCTGCTTCTCTACTCTTCTTCTTGTTTGTTTGTTTTTTTGTTTTGTTTTGTTTTTCTTTTTCATTAGTTTTACTGATCATGAAAACATATTTAATAGAAAATTTTTTTTTTTTCTACAGTCATTTTCTGTTGGATCAGTGAATTATCAGAAGCACTATGTGATGCAAAACCACTAACACAGACGCAAGGAGGTAGGTGAAACACTTAGCAAGGGTGAGAGAAAAGGTGGAAGGAGCCTACAGCTAAGATGATAATATAACAACCTTCTAGTGTTAACCAACTGTAGGCACAGTATTTTGTATATTTTGGTCTGAAGAAGAAAAGTGACACAGTACATGATCAAACCAAATGATCTAAGGTACAAAGTAACTTGGTAATCTCACATTATTTCTGCATCATGCCGTCATCAGCTGCATTATATTTTGTAGTATAGTAGCATATATGTATAGTAGCAGTATATGTAGCAGTGCATGTCACCAGAGCAAATGTTTATATATATGATTTGTACTTCTAAGTCTAAGAAAGCAGTTTTATAAGACTTTTGGTTGATGAAAATATATAGCTTATTTCAACAGGAGTTAGCTGTGGTTATTTACAGTTGCAGCTGGGTATTTCTCAAAATTATGAATGCAATGCCAGTATACTAGAAGAACAACTTTTGATGTAAGTTTTCAATTTTAATTTTCTTTTTAAAAAATATGATTATACAGTGAGAAATTACATGCAATGTGAAGCTGTAGAAAAAATACCTTTAAGACCAGCTCATGTTTCACTAAACAGTTGCAAGAAATGCTAAACTCATTAGAAATTGTTCTAGCTTCACTAGCAAATGAGAAGGCCAAAACTTGCTAATTTATGGTAGCCCACACCCACCACAGTTGTTCCCCAGTACATTTTGGTCTGTGGTTTGTAGCCTCTGACTATTTATTGTAAACCATTCCAGAATTAATTGGAGCTTGTTCCACATTTGTAACTCATCTAAACGATATGGTTCGTGTCTGCGATAAGGATATTCAAAGCTACTGTGCTGTTAATGGTTAGCAACAAAAATGCAATCATGGCATCTTACCAGAGGATTTAAATAACTGTGTTACAAATTAATGTTGCATTTTTTTTTTCCCACAGAAAGATACTTTTCCCTCATTAAGGCTTGTAGGGTACATTGGATATAAAAATAAGAGAAACATACTCAGAGAAAGAGTAACAGATTGGTCATGTGTGGTAAACTACTTGTAAGAATGAAATTTTTATGCTGATATTTTCATCACAAAACTGACTAGGAAAAGTGTCCAGGTATTTTTGTACACACACTTGTTCCAAAGGGCTAAGCATCTAGGTCCTGTCTGTTCTACACTGTCTCACTAGCTAGTGGTGAGTCTCAGTTGCAGTGTGTTATGCGTTCAGATATTATACAGTTAAGACTCACAAAACAGCTATGTCAGACATTTATGTTTTGCCTCTGCCAAAGACCTGAAGTGGTACTTTGACGACTTCCCTTAGGCAAACTGTAACCCTTATTTCCTCAAGTGGAAGAATCTACTCACTGTATCTGTTCTGTAAACATTCTGGCTGTTCCTTGAATTGCCTAGCTCTCCCAGATGTAGCAAAATATCCCTGATGAAAAATTTTGTGTAAATTGTGTGTACAGATATCCTTTGGAGAAGAGTACTAAGGGAACTATCCAGACTTCCCCAGAAGGGTCTGATATAAACATAGCTAGGGTGCAGAGCAATGCAGACTCACTTCCATGCTCTATTTTGGAGTGCTGTGAAAAAGGTCTGTGTATGGAAACAAAGATGATGTCCTTGCCCATGCCTTTGAGTCTCTCTATCAGCTGTTTACCTTCAGGGTTTATAGCATGCTCTATACAATATCTGTGCAGTCCCACAAAATCTAAATTCCATACTGCTTTGAGTATCAACTTCATATCCATATAATTGCTGCACGCACTCAGGTGCCTTCAAAGTCTGTCCCCCAGACAGGTACAAGCGGGTTATCTTTGGGGAACACTGATTTTCTTTGTCAATCCATTGTCTATTGCATAATGTTTCCAAAAAGTCTTGGAGATGACCAATCTGCCTTGAGTATGCAGAAATAATCCATGCTGTAAATTAGGTTATGTTTACCTAATGTTTAGGGGAGAACAGGGTACTACTTTCAGGAGAAAGTTTATAAGTTACGCATGATAGTTAGTACTATTAGTACTATTAGTTAGAGCTAGTAGCTCACAAACCCTAATTTCTCCTGAGAATAAACCATGTAGATGGGCTACTTATCTGATCAGAAGCCTTGCCTGAAAACCACTTGGAAGATAGTGTAAATATACTCAGAGTGGCTGCTGAGGAAAAAGTTTGGCCCTAATTGTGCTGGGAGTGGGTCATATGTGAATGTAATGAATTGACCAGAAAATATTGTAGCCTCAGTGAGCCCTAAAGTAAAACAAACTCATTCCAAATGCACAGGGGAGGAGAGGAAAACGTTGCTAGACAATGGATGATTTCATACAGATTCAATCTCTATTCTAAGCAGAACACGGCATCCCACCTTATAATGGCAGTCCTGAAGATTTAGAATAAGTTTAGCTGTGAATAATACATCAAAGCTTTAATGCAAACCTGTATTTGATTCAAATTACTCATGCTGTGGTAGTTAAAACATGCATCCTTCTTTATAAGGGCTTGATCAAAACCGGCAGGCAAAATACAAAGAGCAATGTCAATTAAACTCTATGGGTGGAGAGGAGCACGTAAAATACAAACAAGAAGGAGCAGAATGTAAGAGATTCTTGTCATCTATTGTTTAGCAGTGCTTGATGTATAGTTCAGATGGATGCTTCATCCATGATGTGATTCTATAATCAGATTCACACAGGAAATTCTTTATTTTAAGGCACTGTATGCCTGCTCTCTTTCAGGTATAAAGCACTTTGGGAAAGCGTGGTTTAAATAATGAAGTATGTCACCTGCTCAAGGTAAAACTCAGCTTTTGCAACATTTTCCATTCCTAGGAAAGGAAAATCACTGTGAGTACCAAAGGAATATAACATGGTGAGGTGAATGCCGTGATTTTAATGCAACCTACAGAAATGTTAACTCATGAAAGTATATCCAAGGCTCAGTGGCAAAAAAAAAATGTAATTCAGACTTTTCTTTTTTTTTTGGTGACTACTTGGTGGGATGGAAGAAAGTTGTTGTCTGGAAAGTCATACACATATGTTTTCAAATTACCTTTGAACTCGTAAATTGGGGAGCAACACACCCAGTGAGTTTGGAGCCAAATGCCACAATAGAAGCAGATGCAAACCGCTGTTCTCGGCGGAGTCTGGGGGCCTCTGACTCTGCAGTGACACCAGCTCAGGCCTCGTGTACAATTAAAAATAGCACCCATACACCTTCCTGAATAAGGGAGTAAGTGCTGCAGACTTTGATACGTAGAAAATCTCTGCGCACAAATATGTGCATTTATATGCATAGATGTATGCATACGCATGTGGTTTTCTACTAGAAAAACAACCAACTGCTTTAATAAACTGCTTTCTTTCTGAGATCATAATCACTCTTTCATGCATATGTGCACACACACAAAGGGATGAAGACAACTGGATCTCTAAATAGAAACGTACACATTCTGGCTGTTTTTGGCTTTGCTTTTCTGTCCAAGCCTCCCAGGCAAATGGCAGCAAGACTCTGACTTTTTCCAAGTGAGCCTCCAGAGGCTTATTCGCCTGAGTACAGGCCTCTCACGGGGAGCACACAGAGCTGAGCTACCTAAAAATCTACCCTGTGTCCTTTCTGTCAGCTTTGTTGGGTATGTGAACATGATTATTTTATCTTTTTGAGGTAGGCTGAAGAGTTATGTCACATATTTAAGGGATATCAATAGTGCATGAGAAGTGTGCACAATCGTGGAAGAAGAAGGATTGCACTGTGACATGAAAAATGATAGGAAACACCAGCCTCAGGTTTCCTCAGCCCCAGTGAGCACTTGAACAAGGCTTCATGATGCATGTCACCTCTCCTGCCATGCCCGTAGGACACATTGCATGTCTTTATTCCTTGTGTATGCTATACTACCTCATCTGTAATTATAAATGTATGTTTAGTGTCACTTCAAAGCCTTCTCTTGGCAGGGGTGTTCACTTTTCAGGGATTTTGAATCTCTGACATTCCTTCTTCAGAAACTCTGGAGGAGGGTGTGATAGCTTTCTGCTGACAGTTACTTTTGTTCAAAGGGACTGCCAGAGAAAACCCATAGCAATGCAGCGGGCAAATTGACTTTTGTCTCTCTCATTGGACATGCATTGGCTTCTATCACATGAGGCCATTTTCTATGCCTGGCTGTATTTTACCTGAAAGATATTTAATGATGGGTACAGAAGGTGGATTTGTAAACATGAAAAGGTTAGCAATAGTTTAGTCTTTTCACCAGATAAGTCTGCTTAACAAAATTCCTTCTGGCTGCACATGTTCATTGCAGATATATCATACGCATCATACAGTTCAGCTATGGAAGCTGGAACTTTGCTAACCCAGTTATTCTATTTTGTAGCATTTTCCTGCAAATTGGCACTTTTTTTTTTTTTTTTTTTTTTTTTTTAAGAAGTATCCATCTGTTGGTTTATTTTATTTTTATATTACAGTACCATCTAGAGGACCCAAATGGGATCGGGGTTCTACATAGTAGGTGTAGCACATAGTTACCTTCTGGGAGACAGAGTGCATAACCTGAAGACAATACAAAAGAAGGATTATTGTTTCTATTTTATACATTTGCATTCTGTAAAATGTGTGGTCAGACAAGAAGTGCAGACCTGCCAAATCTGTCATTTTGGATGGGACTATAATTTTAATGATAGCTTCCTGCTCTATCTGGTTTCCACTAGGAATCTACTGGATTTCTGGATGTCCAGCAGCCACAGAGAATTCTCAGACAAAAAGGCTGTTGTGCAGATCAGCACAATGCAGACACATCCACTTACTTCCTTTGGATGAACTGAGAGGTATGGAAATAAGAGACAGATCTGGGAAGTGAACAAGGTCTGCTGAGTGTTAATCGCAAAGCTATCCTGCCTCTTTACTATTCATTGGTCATAGTCACCCGAAAATGAGAAAAACATTGTCTGGCAAACTTTCATCTTCTTTGTAAGGGACTCATATTTCTGAGAGACTTTTCATCATGTAGGATTTATGGAGATATTTCTGAGAGGATGAGTTTCCAGACCTTTAGCCCTTGACCTAAAGAAAACATTTTCATAGACTTCTCATGAAAATACCACAGCGTAATGTCACTGAAGACAGCAGTAATACAAATGTGAACTCATGGCAAATTTGGGCCATGATTTAGAATTACTGTAGGGAGCAGGAATCCATAAGCAATTTGAAACATCTTTACTTGGTTGAGCATTGTTCTCCAGGGAAAAAAGCAAGGCAGTAGTTGATCCTAATGGAGGTAAACTAAACCGTTTGTACAAATGACCAGATCCAAGTTGCCTTATATAGACACAGCAGCACTTAAATATAGGTCACATTAGCTCCAGTGGGATGATCCAGTGCATTTAAATGACTCAGAGAGACCAAAACTACAGTTTATAGGAGTCTCTGAATGTCGATCCAGAAAGCTGGTACGTTCAATTGGAGAAATCAACAGCCAAATTGTGAAACACGCTAGATTCACGGGAGAAAATCTCTGACAACCCTTTCTGCTTCAGGACATCAGATGCATTCATTCACCTGGGAAATAGAGTGCTTTACTGAGGCTATGGGTAAAGGGGAAGTCAGCGCCAAAAAAAAGTCCACAACAGAGAGGATGCTAGATTTTAACTTTAGGGTATATGCATAGAAAGCAAAATATCCGCAGAACATTACCGAGTGAAAGAGGTGTGAATCTGCTATCCCAGAACCTACCTCCACTTTATCAAACATCCACACCAATGACACATTCCTCACAATTGTTGAAACTGCTTTGTTGCATAACCGGGAATGCAAAAGTCACAAGGCAAGGAAAGACAGTAAGAGCAAAGGTAGCCCTGCTCTAGAGGCAAAATTCTCACCTGGGAGGAGCGTGCCCTTTGCTCCTGTATGTTCCTCTCCTTGCCCTTTTTCTGCTCTATTGGCATATACAGAGCCTGACAGGGTGCTTTGGTGCACAGCGCAGAGATGCCCTGAGGACCCTGTGGTGCTAAAAAGCAGGCAATTTGGACTTTTTCCTGGGACTTAAATATATCCCCGATCCAGTCTGTCAGAATCTAGTTCAAAGAATCTAGACTTGCATTTTCCTTAAGTAGTCAGAGTAATAGAAATATTTTACTGCAGCAGGGTTTAGATATTCCAGGGTTACATGTCTTAGGTTTTCTGAACTCCCTCTCATCTCCATGCTGCTGTCAATAACATTGTCACCCAATACCACCATCTTGGATTTAGACTGGCATTGAATTACAAACTCACTCCATTTCCTAGTGAAATGCTTCACTAATGCTTGATGTAACATAGCTATCAGCTCTGAAGGGTCTTATCCTCCCAGATTTAATGAAGATACAAAACTGTCAGTTGCACAGTAGAAAGACTAACATGACTTACTGAAAGGGAGAGAGTGAGTACTTACCTCCATCTGTAGCCCTGTTCGGACTTTGAAGGTGTGCAGCTGCTGGACTAGAACAACTCTTTCTCTCACCCAGTGGCTGTGCTGGGCCTGGTGCACTCCAGGTCATGACTGGCCCTTTGGGCTGCCAGGGCACACTGCTGACTCACGTTCAACTTGCTGCCAGCCAAAACCCCAGGTTGCTTTCCTTGGGGCTGCTCTCCAGCCTCTCATCCCCTATTCTGTACACATATCTAGTGCTGCCCCATTCCAGATGCAGAATCTGACACTGGCTCTTCGTAGACTTAATGTTGTAGGTGACTGCCTAGCCTCCCAGTTTGTCAGGATCTCTCTGCAAGGCCTCACCATCCTTGAAGGAGTCAACAGCTCCTCCCAATTTAGAGTCTTATCTGCTCTTAATTGAATCTAGTGAGAACTGTAAATGTTCAGCTTTAAAATGTTTTAAAGTTTCTTTTCTATTAAGGGGGCAGGGGAACTCATATCTGAGGAAAAATCTCTAGGATGCTGACAATTTGAGCTTTAGAAAGGGAGATATGAACAAATAAAATTATATGCTCCCATTTTTTTTTTTATAGGCTATGAGACTGGTCTTGAAGAAAGTAATTGTCTGAAATTCCTACAGCCCAATGCAAAGATATGCATTTTGAGGTGTTTAATGAAAGAATGATGCTGGGCATTTGTCACCCTAGTGACTCTGGACCTAAGGTCCTAAGACTTCTTGATAGCTGGATAACAGCAAACTTAGCTTCGCTCAAATGGCCTGTAAGAGCAAACTCCAGCAGTTGGCTTTGTGCCATAGTACCTGTCCCAGTGGAGGTTAAATACTGTGTTATAAGACTGACCTACATATCACTACAGAAGAAGAGAAATGTTCCCTGCTACAGTTTCTGCCAAGTGCAATAGAGCTCTGATTGGACAGATGAATGATGGCAAACGCACTCCTAACAAAGCCAATGCTATTAAGTTAGAAAATGAGGCTGCTGTCATGTATGAGAGGTGGCAGAAGCATTTCTAGCTTAACAAGGTCTGACAAGACCCCTTCAACATGCTCAAGTGAAATCAATGTCAACACCTAATCAGTTAAATAGGTAATGGGTTATTTTAAAAAATTTAAACCATAGCTGTATTAGCTCATTTGGAAATAAAGAACACGTGATTTCTAAAGATAATGTGAAATATTTTAACAGTTGTCACATTTACCAGGTTCAAGCAGAAGCCGCTTTAACTTGAACGGCTGAGATGTGTTCTCCAACATGGTGGTAGAGTGTAGGGCGCATCACAGATCCACGGACAAAGGAATTTGGAAGCTTTATCAGTCACTGCCTGGGCTTGCATAACAGGTGGGCTCAATGAAATATACATGAATTGCATCTGTTTCTGTTTCTGCTTTAAAGACTACAGTATGCAATGGGAACCATCACCCACTGGACAGAAACTGGGTGATAGGATAAGAATCTGGCACTTTAAAGAGCAAGACACAAAGCATTTGTCTGGTTGCAAAGCTGGTGAAGCAGGTTGAGAAGGATGTGAACAAAAGACTGATCTAAAGGCTCCTTCGACTCTCAGAAGTAAACTGGAAAAGCTAGAATCATAGCTATCAATTTCAGATTATAACCGGATAGCAATGTAGCTCCTCACCTGTACATGTTTACTACAATGGATTAGAATATACCCTTTGCCTTCAGCTCTAGCCCTTCCCTAGCTAGCAGGAATAAGGCAGGTAGCTGCAGGGTACTGATGTTACAGGGTTCTTATGTTGTTCACCTGCAATGGAGGCAGTGCCCAAAACAAGACCTTGGGCTGGGTGGGTGCGACATCTAATAAAAAAGTCCTATTCCTGCTTTCCTAAGGAAAAAAATGCTTTAGAATACAGCTCTGAGTGTCACCGCCTAGCTAGGCTGGAGATGCTGATGTTATTGCAGCGGTCTGCACTGCACTGCCAGCAGTTCTCAAGCCCTCACTCCCACCTGCACCAAGGCTGCCGTTGTGCCTGCTCTCTCCAGCACCAAGTGCATCCATGCCTGCATCAGGCCTGACTCCCCAGCACTCCCTGCTCTCTCTTTTCTATGGGTTTAGGACATCCTGCTGGGCCAGAGAAGCTGCATTTAGGCAGCGTGGTTTAAGCGAGGAGTCACCCCGCTGAAGCGCATGCAGTCACCAGGCAGGTGAGGAGGATGAGAAGTGAGAGCTCCACCTGAGCCGGGCCAGCTGCCAGCAGCCCTCACCCTGCTGCGTTTAAACAGCACAGTCTCCGAGCGCTTTGCCCTTAACACCATACTTTAATAAACCTTCTAGTCTCATTAAGCATTACTACATCCTAAAAGGCCGTCTTTATTAACAGGCAAGGAGATGGAGAGCGGTAGCATTTCTTATTTACGGTACGAACGCAGGTCGCCAGGCGTCCGCCCGCCGAAGGCCAGCAGGTGGCGCCCCGGGCCCAGGCTGAGGCTGAGGTCTCCGGCTGCGGGAACCTGGCGGGGCCCGGCCCGCTCTGCGCAGCGCCGCGCCAGCGGGTCGGTGGCGCTTCCGGGTGTCTTTACTGCCGGGGCCGCAGCAGAGCGGGCTGAGGGAGCGGAGCGGCCGGGAATGCGTGGGTTGGGAGAGGTTGTGCTTTGCGAGAGCAAAGGGTGGGTGAAGGGACGTTTTGTTGTGACAAATATTTGCATTCTGCGTTTTTGATGAATGCTGTTCATGCGCGTGCGAGTTGTTTTGTTTCGTGTGCCTTGGAAGCGGTTGTTAAAGAAACTGAACGGGAAGAACACAATGACACCGACTGGAGTCCCCGAGGAGACAGTGCCAACGCTGCCGAGTGGCCAACATGTTCCAGTCAGCGGGAGGAAGCAGAGGACAGCTCGCTGCTTCCAGCTGCAACCAGAAACAGCAGAGAGCAACAGCGCCTGGGAGCCTGGCATGGAAGAGGCTGAGCATGGGCCACCAGGACCATCTTATAGGTGGCGGGCTGGGGAGCACCTCCACAGCGGCAGGTGTCAGTGCTAAAAACAGATTGTAGAGACTGCTCTGTTTTGCCCTTATTTGCATACTTGGAGAAGTGGGTCCGAAGTCCAGTGGTAGGTGGCGTGGAGCCCCTCCCAGCAAGGTGTGGAGGAAGGCAGGCCAGCTACATAAAGGCAAAGAGAAGAGACACTGAAAGGTGAATACTGACCACTCTGGCCTGTAACCATGGCAAATGGGTTGCTATTTTTAAGAGCAGCTGAAGAAATGAAATTGTGCTTGACTAGTGAATAAAGGAAGGATGAATTTGTGTTAACAGAGCAAGCACTAGTTTTTGGTGTGAGTGAAGAACTTTCTGTTGTGGTATGTTAGTCAGAGTTATAGCATAACAATAAACCCAATACAATCTTTGATTTATTTTGCTCTAGATGCTCTGTATTTCCTCTAGGTTTCCAGGAGCTATATCCAGATCCAACCATCAACACTTCTCTAGCCTGCAATGTCTGGTTACCCCAGATGGAGTAGGGTGGAGTATTCTTTTTCTGATAGGTACAGAATTACTCAGACTTCGCCCACTGGTTCGTGAGCTGTCCAAAATGCCACACTGAGTACTTCAACTTCATGCATTTCAAATGGTGCTGGCGGTACTTCTGAAGTTAGTCCTTGCAGGCAGGAGAGAGTCTTATCATAGAATTATAGAATCATTAAGATTGAAAAGACCACTAAGGTCATCTAGTCTAACCATCAACTCAACACCACCATACCACTAAATGATGTCACTCAATGTGTGTGTAATCTGAACAAAATGCTAAAGAAGCACTTCATTTTGAGATCACAGTATCATTAAGGTTGGAAAAGACAAATAAGATCATCTAGTCCAACCATCAACCCATCACCATCATATACACAGATGAGTACATTTCAGAGACAAACCATTGATGCTGGGAGGAATGGAGTGAGATTCTTACCATAAAAACAATAAAAAAATATTACAGATCTCAATGAGAATTTGTTTCCTTTCTTTCCCTGGCAAGTTGACCTTTCCTGATTAGAAAATTCTTCATTTTTGGAAAATGATTTTCATTGTTCCATCCTCTTAGTTTTGACCACAGCAGGATTGTTCCACTTGTAACTTATCTTACTGTATAAGTGTGTATATAGCTCAAAGGATGCCCTAGAAGCTTCAAAGGTCTTCCCCCTAATATACCATTAGTCATGTGAGGGGGAAATGCTGAGGTCTACTGGGAAAAATGGTTACAAGAAGTGATCCATGTCAAAACAATTCATTCAGCCAAGTCATGTCCACTTGCCTGACTCTAAATTGCACCAGTGAAATAAAAAAGAAGTGGCTAGGTGTGCAGTAAGTAAACTATCCCATATGAGAACATTCCTTCACTGCTATCATCCTTCCCGGACGCTCCTCGCACCTGAGACAAAAAATAGGTTCCTATTTTGTACCATATGTGCAATAAGCTCATTGTTCCAGATATGCACTGAACCTATTTTGTGTGTACACTCTGATTGCAGCAAGGCTATCAAGAAAGAATCTTGACATGAAAAATCTAACTTTCATTTTTCTTACAAACTAAACAGTAGAAAGAGGTGCATGAAATATACGTAGATTACACTAGATTATTTCATACAGGAATCTTACCAAGAAATTAATTTTAAATTCCTGGGAGCGTGCAGTATTTGACACCTTCATTTACTACTGTACAATCAATGGATGTATAGACGTTATAAATACCAAAGAGCTCGGCTAAGCTGTTATTATACAAGAGCAAAGAAAAGATAAAGTGCTCACCTGTATCCCGGGCTCACTAGGAATCTCCAGAAGAGATGATCTCCAGAAGAGATCCTTCCCCACTGGTAGTCAGCTCTTAAATGGGT
>JAOWBP010001760.1:21929675-21944277 GCA_028571105.1 Tragopan temminckii
CCTGTGCTCCCATGGCTGACTCATTGCTCGCCCCAGGTGATCAATCAGAGGTTCAGGCCGTGACTCAGCAGTTCCCAGACAACTACAGAAAGAGAGAATATAATATATATCACTGACACTTTCAAAGGATTTAGGGCTGAGAAATACTACTGAGCTGAGAACGAAGCAAAGCAATCTAGAAAAATTTAGGAGAGGGTAGAAATGAACTACTTGAAACTGAGGAAAAAATATGAAGATATTTACAGAACAACAACAATAAAAACACCAACAAACAAAAAGAAACAAATAAAACAGTTAAAATAGGGAGAGAGAGTAAATGCAGGGTGCGCAATGCCCCTCTGCTACACTGCTATGACAGACCAACATGTGATAACTGATCTATGTATTTGTTTCTGTCATAGAGCAGAGGAACAAAAGCTCTGGTGTGATCCAGCTCCACTGCCATGTTACATTAAATTCTGGACAGTGCTATCTGAACAGTAGAGACAAACTAGAGGAATTTAAGGAAAGATAAACAGATGCAATCTGAAATTTAACAGAAATGAGGGAGATATTTATATATAAAGCCTTGCATAAAACATAAGATGTATTTGAGAGAATTTAGCCTTGGATTGAACACATCAAGATGTGTATCTTTTCCAAACTAAAGACAAAAAACTGTAAAATATCCTATATGCATAGAACTCCTAGATGGCTCTCAGGACTATGGTAGAGAATTCTGATGATAGTGAAAGGTAAAATGTAGATTTATGGATTTTTGGTGTGAGACAACAAAACAGTTCAACCAGCAGCAACATTCTGCAACACGATTGGCAATGCCAGCCTTAATGGAGGAGGTC
Organism: Tragopan temminckii; assembly: GCA_028571105.1. NCBI lineage: Eukaryota > Metazoa > Chordata > Aves > Galliformes > Phasianidae > Tragopan > Tragopan temminckii. Next base: position 21,930,515 of record JAOWBP010001760.1, read on the forward strand.
ACACTTCACAGGTAGTGGAGGTTAGATTTGGTCCAGGATGCTATAAAATGCATTTGTGATAGTTTCACTCGTCTTTCCTCCGTGATCAGGAAATATATAAAGTATATTTACTTGGAAGACTTGATCTACAAATGAGCTTTAAAATGATTTCAGGTGAATGTTATGTTATTGACAGCTATTACAGTTATTAGCCACTAACTCTGTCTCAGATCGCTCAGCTGTAAACACCTGTAAGTCAAAGCCATGTAAGCAGACTGCTCAGCATCCTGTTGGTCACTCTGGGTGCTCTTCCTGCTTGTGCTCCCCAGATAGAAGCCAAATTGGCCCACTCACCTGTTGTGAGAAGTTGGTTGCAGGATCCCAGCAATACAGTACCACTTTACCATCTCCCCCTTTGAAGCATTTTCATTTACATCCCAAATTTGGTAAAAAAGCACTGTTTTGACAAATCAAGCATTTCAGTGCGATCTTGGGGAGTGAAAATGAAGTGTTGTCTTCTGCCACCTGTTTTAATTGAATGAAATGTACTTATTTGTAAACGACAGAAAAAAATTGATTAGATAAATATCACCGTCAATGGCCTGCATTTACACAAAGAAGCAAATGCCTTTTTGACCCAGTGTACCCTTAGACTAGATACAGTTCCCACAAAGTTAAAAGGCAAAATTAATTACTATTATGGCACAAATACGTGCCGTGATACTTTACAGCTGTCTCTGCCTTCCATCCTCACTGTCCCCCTCACCCCCCCGCAGCAAGCACTACTCCAGCTGGAAACTGCTGCACAGGAGGTTTGCACCTGAGCAGGGAGCACTGGGACCAGCAGCTTCGTGTTTCCAGCACCATATTGGAGAAACGCACAAATGCTGCAGAAATTCTTCTGACCAACCCGAGAGTCATCGTTCACTCCTTGGAGAGCAGGAATTTTCAAGAAAAGTGGAAACATTAATTATACAAATGTGTCTCTTGATACACGTGAATGGGAACAGGTTTCACAGAAGAGATGTCGGTGAGCACTGGTGGGAGTGGGTCTGTGCTTGATAACACTCAGCCACCCACTGCAGTTCCACACTGCCCTGTCCCAGCTCCACGTTGGATGCTCCCACGCACTGGGTCTCTGCTGTGTGCTGGGTCACTGGCTGTACAGCAGTGCTGAGTCGCTGACACAATTTCATCTCTGCATGACATAACAAAACAGGGCTCGGAGATTCCTTTATAATGCCACAGATAGACATAATCAGATGCTGCAAACAGCTGTAATCAAACGCAGATGTGATCTGAAGATTCCCAAGAGGGTTCTGGGGTCCAGCTGAACTGCATGCAGTGCAGACTGAAGGCAAGCTGGAAGCACAGTGAAGGACTCCCCTTCCTACCCTTGTCCCAGCTCAGCAGGTTGAGCAAGCTTTCCCCAGGGCACTGAGAGACAGCAGGGCTGCCTGATAGGGCCATCACCCCTGCAGTGCCCTCTGCCTCACACTGGCTGCATGGCTGCAGACACTGCTGTCCTTGAAGTATCTTTCTTGTAGAAGACGATCCTGTCAGGGCCAGCTCTTTTTTTTTTTTTTTTTTTTTTTTTTTGTTAACAAAAAAACTTCTTTTTTTTTTTTTTTTTTTTCTTCTGTCATAAACCGAGATCCTTTCACTCCACTGAGTGGTGAGTGACAAGGTGAGTTTTCTGTAGCTAGCAGGCAAGGCAATTAAAACCATTTCCATTCATACAACAACACCTGTTTTGGAAAAGATTCACTAAAGGTGAGCTGAGGAGTAAGAAAAGTGAGGGAGTAAGTGCTAGAAATGGAGGGCAGGAAGAAAGCATCTTTCCTTCCATGTCATCCCTGTGTGCAGTGCTGCCTTTTGGCTTCCATTTGTTCCCAAGGGCTTCTTTTCCAGTATCTCCTGCTACCCTGTCACACAAAAGAGGACATTTGCTGGAGGATACTGGGGAATGCAGATCAGGAGGGGGACAGGGACAAAAAGAAGAGTAGTTTTACAAGAAAGAGCATTGACCTTTGTCTGCTCTTAGTGCCACCTAGCGCAAGACCCAAAATGGAGATGTGTGGTTGGTGGGCCAGGGATGGCTGGACTCATTCCAAGGAATTTTTGACTAAAGACTTTCCTCATTTAAGATCCTAGAATACGGGGGTGGAAAAATCCTCGAGATGTACTTATCTAAGCAAATGCAATGTGCATTTCTATGACAGAGAAGTAATCATTTCTTAATGCTATGGGCTTGATCCAAAGTCCATGGAAAAACTCAGACTGACTTTGCAGATCCTTAGGGTGTAGGTGGGAACTTTGCCATTGTCTTCAAAAGGAACGGAGCCAGGCTTCTGCTCTTGGCCAAAAAAACAAATGCAAGAAGTCACAAATGATTTTCAAATGCTTTATAAATAATTTATTATCTGGATTTTTTGCAGCTACGCTGTTGTTAATAACCTTAAATCCCCTTAAGTCTACATTTTAAAACATATTATATGTAAATAGAAATGCTACACATATCTGCTTACACTCTGTAAAAAGGTCATGATAGAAGAAGTGATTATATGCAGATTGTACAGATCGAAGGCAACATGCTAAAATACACCTTGGAGTTATTTATAGTTAAGACCAACAGTTCTCTGGTTTGCACACACGAACACTTTGCCTTTGGGAAGAGCTCTTGTATTTCACTTCTCTTACACAAGTGAGTAACTGTGGCTATGGTTTAAACACACAGGGCAGGAAGGCACTTTTTCAATTGGTTATGCTAAATAATTTGAAGACAACATGAAAAATATTAATATGCTAGCATAAAATAGCCACTTGCCAAAGTCTGTATTGTCTGCAGAAAATACGACACTTTCAACGACCTCTCTGTGCAAAAACATTTTAAGGCATTAAAACTGTTGAAGAGTTTTGGAGAGATCTCTTGAAACAGACAAGTCGTTTCGGGTATCTGTTAATATACCATATATAGAGAGACATATTTCTAGGCAGGAGGTGAGGATGAAAGAAAACAAAAACCGTCCACAGGGATGTGCACAAAACTGTTAGGTTGACCCAAGACCAAGAAAAAAAAAAAATAAAAAAAAATTGAAGAGTTTGGGATTCATAAAACTGAGATTTTTTTGGCATCCTGTTTCTTTAACTTCTGAGATTTCCTCTCTCTCTCTAAATCGGTGACACAAACTCATCCGACTTTGACCCGAGCCGCCCTTGTCCCTCAGAGCCGTCCTGGGGCAGTGTGACTTTCCACCGCCACCGAATTCATCTATGGATGCTTCGAGCATGTGGTTTGCGTTCAAGAATTCCCCGTAAATATAAACAACCGTTACAACTCGAGTACATTTAATGACAAAAATGTGCTAATGCTGCTCCGGCCGCTCTCTCCCTAGCGCTCCGCATTACATTCCTTATAAGGGTGCTGTCTCGCTCTGCCCGGCCCGGCCGCGCAGGACGCGCCCCGCGGATCGGCCCAGCTCTACCGGCGGCACGGGGCTCGGCGCTCAGCCTCGGGGTGGAAACACGGTTCTGTGGAAGTGCAGAAATGCTGTGCCCCGGGAGAGAAAGGGCGCTGCTGGGCTCGGAGTGAAGCGGGAGGACCCAGCCCCAGCCTGCTCACAGCTCCTCAGCCGGAGCCTGTCCGCCTTTGTGCTGAGTCGCATAAAATAAGGCAAAGGGTTTTAGTACCGTGCAGAGCACGCTGTGGAGAAGGCCTCTGCCAGCCCGGTAACGTGAAACGCGCTGGAAACGCGAGAGCAACCCCGTCTCTCCCCCTGTACCTCCTGCTCCTCTGAGCAGCTAAGTCGATAGAAAAAAAGAAAAAAGGGAAAATAAAAGGGAAAAAAAAAAAAACACTAAAATAAATAATAAAAGAAAGTTTTGAAAAAGAAGGAGAAAAAGAAAAAGATAAGAAGTACCCCTGCGACAGGGACAGGGCAGCGCGGACGAGGCAAGGGGCGGGAGCTGGGGCAGGTGGCGGCGGGGTCCCGCTCTGTGCCTGCGGGACTGCGGCCGGGGGCAGGCGGAGTACGGCCCTACGACAAGGGAGGACGCAGGGCCTCGCACGTCCTCCACCCCCGGGGCCCCCGGTCCGCTGCGAGGCAGACACCTGCCCCGTAGAGGAAGTGCTTTTAATAACCGCGGTGATGACCTCGGCCGGGGTGAGCGGAGTCAAGTGTTTTCGCACTCCCGATCGAGATCCTTCCTTCGAGGACTGCTTTGCCCCAGCCGCCAAATCCCGGGCAAAATTACAGCTTCGGAGCAAGAGAAGGGTTCCAAAAGCGTCCCGGAACCGCGGCCGGGCTGAGAGTGGCTTTGGGGAAGGCGGAGGCTCTGATCCGTGGTGTCCCCTCCTCGGTGCCCCCCGCCCACCCGGGTACGTCGGTGCTCAGCCGCGGCGGAACGCAGCCCCTGACAGGGCTCGGGGGGATCCGGTAGCTGCCCCGCAGCCATCGCAGTGACACGCGGGGCTGTGCCGGCTCTGCGGCGGAACCCTTCGGGGAGTGTGAAGAAAATGCTGCCTTGCAGTCACCGTAATCCACGGTTTTCATTTACTATTATTCAATCAGGATTTATCTGTGTTTTTTTAGGAGGCTACTTTTCCAAGGCTGTTACTCGATACTGATCCATTAAATCATTCCAGCTGAGAGATTAAATGTATGATTTGCAACCAGCTGGATTTCTCAAATGGTGTCTTCACCTCCCTTCGGAGACTGAGCAGACCGACGAGAAAACACTTTGCTTTGGCATCGAAACCCTTACATTTGCCCGAAGATTACCACACGGAGTTCATTCAACTCCGACAGTATTCCCTTCCTTTCTCTTCACCGGATTAGATTTCCTCCGGCCATAAAATGCCTCCGAAAGCGAGATAGCATCGAAAGGGCAGAGCATGCCAACGAGCGGGTGGGCAGCGGCTGCAGCCCCGTCCCGCACCGCCGCCGTCCCCGCTCGCTGCTTTACGTTAATGTTGAGGGAAGCAGTGCCGGGGCGAATATCCTCAAGGCGGCTTCATTTGCCATCAGTTGGGCAATGTAATAAGTACGCCCGACTGGGAGAAATAAGGGCAGAGCAGGGGGCCGCCTGCCGCCTCCGGAGGCGCCCCTCAAGGGCAGCACCTCAGAGACGGGCAGAAGTAAAGAGCGCATCGCCACGGGGTACCGTGCACGCGAGGAGCAGCGTCTCTTTTGCTGAAACAGCCTTGAAAACGGCCGAGAAAAAATACGTGTATAAAATTTAAAAGTCCCTTGGAAGTTGGAAGAGAGCTAGGGGCCTTTTCCTCTGCGCCTCAGAGCCATGCCTCGGGGACAACTTCCCCATCTGCGGATGGGAAAAGCGATGATATTTTCCGGGCGCCCCGGGGCTGTGCCGGTCTCCTCCTCACTCTCTGTTTCCGTCGAGGGTGCGCGGACACAGCACACCTCCGGCTCCACCATTTCGGGGGGCAGAGTGGGGATGGAGTCAGCCCTCACGGCTCTCCCCCGCAGCCCCGGGGCCGCCAGCACCTCCCTGCCCGCGTCTGGTTTCGCTTGAAACTCGGAGTTTTCCCACCAGCCCTGCCCGCGCAATCGTTGGTGCCGGGTGTGCGCTCCCCGCAGCATTACGAATGGTGTCCCAAAGCCGCTTCTCAAGTTCTAAAAGTCCCCTCCCTTCCCCAGCACCCCGCCGCAGTCCCGCTGCCCTCACGGGGTGTGGGGCAGCCGCTGGGCCCCAGTGTTCCCCCCCCCCCCAGTGTGGGGACAAAGCCGCTGGGCCCGGCCCCGGAGCTGCCCGCGGCACCTGCCGTAGGGGGGGTCAGCGGTGCGGGCAGAGAGCCGCGCCCGGCGGAGGGACAGGCAAGGGCAACGAGCGGCAGCGAGCGGCGCGGAGCCCTCTCCCTTCCACAGCCGTGTTAAGCGACGGGGGGGGGGAGGTTAGTTGTTCCCCTGGAGCAGTGTCGCTGAGGGCAGGGCGATCTCGAGAGAGAGAAGCCACGGTCACAGCCCCGCTCGTTTCGGCACAACTGCGTGGAAAAACGTGTTGCTGAAAAGCGGGGCCAGGGGTGTCTCGTGTTTCCCCCCCTTCTTCTTTTTTTTCTCCCCTCGCTGTTACCAGCCGGCCCTGACCATGCCGTCACCCGGCCGAGCCACCGGCAGTCCCTGTTCAGACCCCTCGAAAGCGGTGACTGTAACGAGCGCCCCGGCTTCCACGCCGAAGCCTATTTTTGGAGAGCGGAGCAGCGCCAATGAATATTCCCGATGAAGGTGGCTTTCATCGGTTTCTTTGCAAAACCTATATCCCCTTTCTTCCCTCCCGCCCCCTAAATACACACGCACCACAGCGAGGTCTGCATTTTTCATGGCGGGACAGACAGGTCTCTAAAAGGCATGTTTGTTTTTCCTGGCTGCTTCAAATATGTATTTCCTGGAGGGCTTCGCATCTAATGGGGTCATCAGAAGCACATGTGCGATTTTCATCTTTCCAAGTGTTTTCTCCTCTCCCTCCTTCTCCTGAGCTGATGTCACATCACCTGCCCGTTTGCCTGACTCCCCCCAACCTTCTCCATTTCCCTCTGAGTCATCGACTTTGTTGCCGGGAATGTATCTGATTTTTTAAAAAATTAATAATAATAATAATTAAAAAAAAATATATAAAGACTTCTTTTTTTCTGTAAGACACTGAAGGTAGGGGGCAGCGATGTATATTTTAAAAAAGGGGTGGGGGAAGACAATAAAATAATAACAAAAACTCTAAGAACCCTAAATCACTCAATTCTCCGTTTAATTAAACGGGGCAGTATGGATCCTCTCCCCAGACAGAAGCGGGAGGAGAAGCCCCTGAGCCCCATTCCCTCAGCAGGGCGGTGAGGAGCCATCCGCCCGTCCCTGCTCCCGACTTTAAGAGTGTATTTTTCCAAGCCCAGTGCTGCTCTCCTTCAGACAAACCCCTCACCTTCTCCTTGTGTGCCGAAGCACTGAAAGTTCCCTTCAGTCTATTTTTCTTGGCTGCTGGAACCGCAGCGTTTTGATTCACCGAGCAGGGGAAGTGAAGGAGCTCTGCAGCGAGGGGCAGAGTTTTCATCGCCGTCTCCCTACGTTATTTGTCATGCTCAAGCGAGGGGCTACTGAGGAGCCCGCTGACACCGGGCTGCATTTATTTCTCCTAGAGAAGGCAAGAGACCGTATCTCTTTTCGTACCGGGGTTGGTTGAGTCCCCCCAGCACACACGTAAGCTGCCGTCGGCCCCAAGTGCTGAGCCAGGGGCAGGGAGGAGAAGAAGGAAGAGGAGTTTTACCCCACAAGCAATACGCTAAGCAGGCGACTTTCCTTCTGTAGATCGTTCTGAATGTCTGCAGAATGCCTTCTATCGTGCCCAAGGGAAAGGCTTCTGCTGCAAAAATCTGCTCCCGAGCCAAGCGCTGTGCCACCCCACAGCAGCCCGTCGGGTCGCTCTGCGTCCTCCGTGCACGCAATGCGGCCGGGATGGCTCTGTCCCGGTCTGCAGCCCTTCTCCTGGCCCTCCTCAATTAACAGCCTTGCACAGAGTGCAGGGCTTCCAGCAGAACGAGTCCGTTCGAGTGCCCCGTGAATATTCAGCTTGCTGCTCTTTGAGGGAATTACTCCAGTTACAGTTCCGGGGGACGCAAATGCTGCATTCATTATGTAAGTTGGTACGGGTTTAGTGTGAGGGCGAATATCACAGGTATAAACGCACAGATTTGTACGTATGTGCATATATGTATGTGCTTGTGTATGGACGTATTCAGGAGAGCGAGAGCAGTTCTCCTCAGGTAAATCTCACCGCCCCGAGGGGATGGAGATGCCATCCGTGTCGCACTCGGCGTCGCAGCAAAGTGACACCCAGCCAGAACAGCCCCCTATCACTACCCCGCATCTGCCCCCTATGTTTCCATTGCACAAAAAGGAGTCGCAGAACCACAGCATATCCCAAGCTGGAAGGTGTCCGCGAGGACGGTCGAGCGCGGATCTCATCCGATGGACGCTGCGCTATAGGGGCTCAGCAGCGGGGTTCGCCCTAAGCTTGGGGGCACCGGGGAGGATTTCAAGGCTGAACCCTGCGGGATCCGGGTCGGCCTCTTCCTCACGCCCCGCAACGTGCGGGTGCGCCCTGCGAGCAAACCCCGCCGGCATGGGATCTGCCCCGTGTAACACAACGCCGCTGAATCAGAACTAATCTGGTTAAAACCACGGATTAGTCACGTCGGTTTCGGCGTATTCCTCTATCAGGAACTTCTTTTTGTGCGTGGAGAATCGGAGGGATTTGGGCTAATTTACCCAACATCGTTACTAAGGCAAGTCCAGCCCGTTGAGATGAGTCAGTACACGCCGGGTGTTCAGGTTGCGTTACACACCTCCAGCATCCCGGCCTGGAGCTGTACGCGCCCTTAATGCCAGATTGACCTCCTCATTTTGTTGTTGTTGACTGCATCATTTCGGTTTCAGGCTGCCTTAACTGACTGCAACAACTCGCACCCAAATCCCATCCTATTTCCATACCGCCCTTTTAGACGTTCCCCACCTCGGCTGTACTCTTCCTATTAACTTGACTTCTACTTTCTTTTTTTCCCCTCCAACGGACAGCCTTACTTTGCTTCTGAGGCCACGTGTTATTGACCCGGCTGCTCTGGTTTGCTTTGCATATCCCACCTTTCACTTCCAGCCCTAAAAATGCAAAATCACCACCAATCCACATCATTCACTCTGTGTGCTATTGCAGCACTGTTCTGAGAGAAGCGGGGGCCTCCCGCAGCCCCAGGAAGCAGCGATTTCTGTACTTGCAAAATGTTCATTTTCCAAGGACCACAATCCTTAAGATTATTTGATGCCCCTCAGCGGAAATAACAGAATCCACTTTTCAGACCTCGAGCCATGTGCCACCGCTCCTGTGTGCTCCCACAGCAGTCAGCAAACATGCCACTGGAAAATTACCCCAAAGAGCAGAAATGGGAGAAACCTCACCCTGAATGCACCACACTGCCCGAGCACTGCCCCCTCCGCAGTGCCACAGCCCCTTGCCGGCCCCATCGCACCCCCATAACGGGGTCCTGGACCTATAACCACTGCCAAGAGAGGGTTGCTCTGTGGCCGACACCCATTCATACCTTTGCTTCTGCAGGCTTTGCAGAGGCCCCCAAGAAATGTGCCTATAGCGGACACCCACACGTGCTGAGGCGCTAAGCCAGGATCCGATTATGTCAAATTAGGACATTGCCCGCACAAAACTACGCCTCACTGTAATTTCAGCCAACGTCTGTAACCTGGGCACGGCGTCTGCTGATCCACACATATTTCTATACCGCTTGAAGCCATATCATTTTCTCGGTTTATTTTTCGCAAGAAATTCATTTAAAGTGGGGAAAAAATAATAAAAGAAGAACAACGGCCCACGAAAAACCGCCTAAGAACGCTGGCAGTCTCCGAAGAATATTTCAAACGTGACATATTTATGCTCAAAGGTTTGGTAGCAGAGGTGAAGCCCCTGGGCAAAGCTCAGTGAGGCTGCCGGCCGGGGGTGGTTCAGGCGGCACTCCTGACTGGGTGTTCAGGTCTACCCAGCACTGTACGGAAGCCCTTGGCTTAGAACGAAGCAAAATCGCGGGCAGAGAGAGAAAGAAAAGAATTGCGCATTCCCGTTCCCAGCAGCACCCCCACAGGAGAAGAGGCGTTTGCAGAGCGGCAGTGCGGCAGCGTGGCAGGGTCCGGCCACGCTCCGCTGGGGAGCAGGTGGCAAATGCCCCGAGGGGGCTGACCCAGGCACTCCCATCTGCCCTCGTCGCATTCCCTTCCCTGTCCCTTCGCCTTCCTCTCCCACAGTGCGCACTGCGTCACCGCCACGGGACGGACTGAAGGACGGAGCGGCCCCGATGTGCCCGATCCGCGCGTCCGTCCCGTCGCGGCGGGGCGATGAGGGTGTGCCCCGCGGGTCGGCTGAGCCCGGAGCATCCCTCGGGCGAGTGAAGCAGCCTCACGTCGGGTTAGATTTCTAAATTTTATTATAAAATAAAAGCAGAAATATCTTCCAAAGAATGTATTCACATAATATAAACAATAAACAAAACTAAGGTCGAGTGACTTGCGGTTGATACTGTCGGTTAGGTCTAAACTTGAGCAGCAATCCTTCTTTCCTGCCCGAACCGGGCCGGGCCTCCCCTCCTTCCCACCCTGCAAATGGCCAAAGCACCACACGGCTGAGGCTGAAGCAGCCGTCTCTTTGCATAGCGTCAGCTAAAAGAAGGTTACAGAGTCTGCCTAGTGCGTGTTGCTGCTATAACTTGACTACAACTTTTGTATTCTTAGTTGCGATTGTACATCGTACACCTGCCGCGGATACATAGCTACAATAGGATAACGGGAGCGATGCGGGATTCCAACCGGCATTCCTTCCCAGCCCCCCCCCCCAAAAAAAAAATCACCGCGCTCCTCTATGCGCACGGAGCGCGCCGATGGTTGACAGCACCGAGAAAGTCGTGGGGAGCTGCGGTGCGGCCCGGAGGGGCAGCCCCAGCCCTGTCCCACCGCCCCGAGCCCTCCCTACTGCTTCTCACGGTGCTGCTGCCCACGGCCCGGACGGCAGCCGGGGGACGCGGCACGGCGCTGCCGCTGAGGGCTTTGTCATCGCTTACAGTCTCTGGTAAGATTAAGAGGGAAAAATAAAGGAGGAAAAAAAAAAAAAAAATGGAGAGAGTAAAAGAGAGAGTAAAGGAGGTGCGAAGGAGGGAGCGTGTACGCGGTTTTAAGAGCCCAGATCGACCAGGTTGGATGACATGGGGTTGAGGATGGAGTCCTGCAAGCTGTGGTGGTGCATGGGGTCGGCGCTGGGCACGGGGATGGCGCTGGGGCCCTGCGGGTGGCCCAGGCCGTGCAGGGGCTGCAGCCCCGGGTTGGAGCCAAGAAGCAACGCGGGGCTGGAGGAGGTGTGGTCCGGGGTCCCTGACGGCGTCTTCTCGTCCTCCGAGCTCCCCAAAACTGTCTTATTCCCGTTCATTGACGCCGAGAGCGGATTGTGGCTGTTGGAGTTGGAATTCTCGTTGTTTTCCCTAGAGGAAACACAAAAGGGAGGGAAGTCACCGGGTGGCACCGCGGGAGCGGGGCCGGGGGGGGCGGCCGGGAGGTGCGGAGCGGCGCGTTTGCAAACTGCGGACCTTCGGGGCCTCAGCATCCGCCGCAAAGGTCTGAGGGCCTCCGGGCGTGTCGCTCGGGGCTGCCGCTCGCCCTGCGAAGCCGTACTGAGCCCGAATTATATTTTCTGCGCCCCTCTATCGCAAAGAGATATACGGCGCGGGGAGGGAGCAAGTGGGGAAGAAAGGGAGGGGAAGAAGAAGGCAAAGGAAAAAAAAAAGAAAAAAAAGGCAGTTTGACTTTACAACTGCTCCCCGAGCTGAACTGGAGCTCGCCTGCTGCTTCCCGAGGGAAGGCCGAGTGGTGCTCCGCGTTAAATCCGTCCTTTTGCTGAAGTAAGCGGACATTTCCCCCCTCGTCCTAAGCTTAAAACTCAAAACATCGCCCAATAAGGAAGCTCAGGCAGAGCCCACAGCTCTCTCGCCTCTCTCCGAGCCCTCCCGACCCCCCCGAGGCGGCCGCTCCCAGCGGGCAGAGGGCTCAGCGCGGGGCCCCGCTGCGGGCGGGGGGAGCCGGTCCTGGGGCCGCCTACCTGGGGCTGCCTTTGGTGGGGCGCGGGCTGTCTCGGGATTCAGCACCCGGGAAAACACCGAAAAACAGCTGGAGGCTTGCCAAGCCCCTTCGAAATATGTTTTTCTATGTTATCTTTTTTTTTTTTTCTTTCTTTTTTTTTTTTTTTCTTCCCGAAATAAGAGGGGTAAGATGGGGTGGAAGTGACCGTCCTGTCAAGGCTAACACAACTTTCAGACGTAGTCCCCGCAGACACGGCTCTGCCTGAAATCCTGAAAGCATTTCTAGAGTATTTAGGAGCTTTTGTGGGAGCTACAACGGGCTGCGTGCGGAGGGCCCGAGCCCGCAGGGTTTGCTCGGGAGCACCGCACCGGCATTGGCTGCTCGCTGAGGGCCGCGGGATGGGGCTGAGACACTTTATGCCAAAAAAATAAAAATAGAAAAGAGAACTCTGTTCGAACAAGTCGCTCGAGTGAATGGCAATCCCATTTTTCCCAGCGCCCGGAGGGAAATATTAGGTGGAGCGTATTTTTCAATGTCAAAAATTCTTATTTGTCTCTGGAGACTTTTAAAACTTGATTCTTCTGGAAAAAAAAAAAAAAGAAAAAAGAAAAAAAAGAAAGAAAAGAAAAAAAAAACAATTGACTAAGCGTAACCTTCATTTCTTTTTTTTTCCTTTGGACATTCGAAGGTGAGTCCCTGCTATCAGCAATAAATGGAATCTCTGACATGTAGCAAAACCAACGCTTACGGGGATTTGGGAGAAAATTAAAGCCCCGGCGCTGTCTGTGCAGACGCATGGAGCAGCCCGGCTCAGCCATTCCCGAGCCGCGGTGGGTGGACGCGTGGAAAGAGGTCCCCGAGACGCGGACTCACGGGCGACTTCTGAGCCGTCCACCATCGCGCGGTCAGACCGTGCGGGTGAGCTGAGAGGGGGCACAGCGCAGTCAGGAGACGTTTTGCTCTCCCTCGACCCTCCGTCCCGGGGCACGGGAACGGCTGCGAGAAGTCCTCCCGAATACCCGAGTACATAAGCATTAACCTCCGCCCGCCAATGGATGATCCCTCCGATCCATCTCACGGGAAAATCACAGCGGCCGAACTACGATCGGTACAATTATATCTATATCTAAGTACGAATCCATGAGAACCTCGCCGGGAAGCGAATACAGACTACAACGTAACGAGCACGGGAAGAGATCGCTCCCTTCGGCCCCTGCCTCGCGCAGGGAGCCGGCAGCAATCTGCGGGCCGCCCCTTTCCCTTCGGGCTTCGGAGCCGCTCGGCTCCGCCGTCCCCCAGCCCCCGGCCGCCCACAGGGACGCGCTCCGACGGCTGCCGCACGGCGCTACTCCCGGAGCTCTCGCCTCCCGGCCGGGCCTCGTCGAGGCCGCCCCGGCCAAAGCGCAGCCGGGATGGGGAGAACCGCGCGGGCCCCGCCGACGCCGCTACACCTCTTGGGCGGCCCTCGCAGCGCGGGGCGGCGTCCTCGGGGCCGGGGATCGCGGGCGCGGGGTGAGCCGTACCTTTCCTTGGCCTCGGCCGCTCGGTCCCGCTGCCGGCGGTTCTTGAACCAGTTGCTGACCTGCGTGGTGGTGAGGCCGGTGGCCTCGGCCAGCTCCCGCTTCTCACGGGGGGACGGGTAGGGATTGTGAGCGTACCACTCGCGGAGGACGCTGCGGCTCTTCTCCTTGAAGCAGTAGCTGGTCTCCTCGCCGTCCCAGATGGAGCGGGGCAGCGGGAACTTGCGGCGCACCCGGTACTTGCCCACCGCCCCTAGGGGTCGCCCCCGCAGCTTCTCCGCCTCGATGTAGTGCGCCTTGAGCCAGAGCTGCTGCAGCTTGGGGTGGTTGTGCGCCGAGAACTGGTGGCTCTCCAGGATCTTGTAGAGCTCGCGGAAGTTGCCCCGATGGAAGGCCACCACGGCCTTGGCCTTCAGGACGCTCTCGTTTTTGTGGAGGTGCTCGCACGCAGGGAGGGACCAGAGGAACCGCCCCAGCCGCTCGATGTTGCCGCCTTGCTGGAGCACCTCGCAGACGCAAGCCACTTGCTCTTGGGTGAAGCCAAAAGTCGGGAGCATCGACATGGTGAGCCCTGCCCCGCCGCGCACCCTACGGCCGCTCGGTGGGGCGGCGGGCAGCGGCCGGCATGCGG
>JAOWBP010001760.1:21945028-21956426 GCA_028571105.1 Tragopan temminckii
ATTATTCTAAGCTGGCATGAAAAGTGATTATCCGCGCTGTGATTGGTCCGGTTATCTGACCCGGGGACTGCCAGGAGAAGACAATAGTTTTAGTCAAATTATTTGCCATGGTGACGCTGTCAATCAGGGGTAACCCGATCTGTTTTGAGGTGGCTCCCCGGCTGGGTTGACAGATTGCTCAGATCCACTCCGAGGCGGCCCCGCGAGCTGAGATATTGGCTGGGGAGGGAGAAACTGCCGCCGGGATTGGCGCTGCGGGCGCCCGTCGGGAGCGGGCAGTGGGAAGCGCTGAGCCGCCGTCGGGGCTCCGCAGGCCGGGCTCTGCTCGGCCCCCGCGGCTGCGCTGGGAAGGAACAGCCGGGCGGGCTCTCGCTGAAAGTTTCTTTCTAAATGCACTTAACACCCTTCCCGACGCCCAGCGACAACTGTCGCAATGGACTCTATAGGGAAGGGACCTCTAGGGTACGATAGGGACCCTGTTCACCACCGGAGTACCGTCACAGGCCGGCACTACCTGCCCGCCGGGCCCCAATCAGGCACGGCCGTAGCCGAGCACAGCCTCGATGACTGCAGCCCCGCTAGGTGAGCCTTTTCGGCCGCCGAGCTTTTATTTCTGCTTCGTTTTCAGCAGCGTGCCGGGGTGTTTTCATCCAGGGGGACGGGGAAAAGTTAGAGGCGCTTTCCGTGGTGAAGCTGTCCCGCATCGCCCACGCGTGCCCTACGCACGGCAATTTTAGCTTAGTGCCTGTGCGGGGAAGGGAGGACCTTTGCCTCTTCCAATCGCTCTCGGAGCACGCAACGAACGCGGGTGAGCTTGTGAGGGCCGAATGGGAGTGGAGCGGCTAGACAAGGGTCCCCGAGCTGTCTGCGGACGTCTCGGTCAGACGGGAGCTGGAAGTCCCAGCTTCGGGCACTCGAGAGGAACCCCTGGACCCCAAAAGTAGGACGCTTCTCATGCTCCTTAATGCTTCGATTCTGGGGAAGAAACGATAAGAATAACGAAACCAAGCTCTACGCCATTTACAACCCCAACTGGAGAGCTGTCTGCAGCTGTGGGTTCCCGACACGAAATCTTTTTGACACCGCCCAGCTGCACCCCAGACCTTTAGGGGCTCACGAGGCAGCAGGATCCCATCCCCGCAGCCGGATCCCCGAGGCAGGAGCCGGGCCGGGCACAGCTGCTCCCCCGGGGAGACGAGGGCGGGCGCCGGCGGCGCGGCCCGGACCCTCCCGGCGGCTGCCGGCCCGGAGCCGCGCCAGTGTGAAGGACGGCGCGGGGGGAGACAGGAGGAGAGGGGTGGGGGGGCGAGTCGGCCTCCTCCAGCCCCACCGCATCCGGGTCGCTGTGTGGCTGGGTTCGCTTGGGTGAGCTTCGCTTTGGAAGCCGCACGCCCTCCTACCTGCCCGAGACGCTCCCGAGAGTTGCTGTGCAAAACTGTGTAAGGCTCGGCCCGGGACGCGGAGCTGAGGGAGACGCAGTGCAAATTCGTTTCAAACGAATTCGGGAGTGTCAGTGGCGGCTCAGCGTTGCCCCCTCTCACGGGTCTCTCTCCGCACCCCATAGAGAAAAAGCGGTCCGGGTCTCGGCGCCGGCCGACTTCAGCAGGGCTTAAAATGTGCTCGTTCGTAAGCGACCTGAGCTCCGCACTCCCCACCCGGCCGAGAATTGCTCGCAGCTGCGGCCGCAGAGACGCTCGCGGGAGGGGAGAATCGACTTTCTCGGAGCGTTCCCCCGAGCACGCACTGCGAGGAGAGCTCCTAGCCCGACCCTGCGCTCCCATCGGGAGTGATTCGGGAAGGAGAACGCGGCGCCGTCCCCCGACCGGGACCGTGGCAAAGACAAAAGAGCTCCTGGGGCCCGGGCTGCCCCCCCGCTGCCGCCGTGCTCTGTCGCTGCGCGTGTATAGGGGGTATACCTGACTCCGCTTCCTCTCCTTCCATTCCATAACCACAGCACTTGAATCTCAACGGGAGCAGCTGTTCGCCCTAGCTAGAAAGGAGCTGGCAAAACCTGTTGCACGGATCTAGAGCTGAGAATGTCTCTTCTTAGCTTCCTACACGTGAGTACGGATCCTACACCAACCCCTTCGCAGGCGCTGCCGTTTCGGGCTGCGTCTCCGGCATCTCTCCCGCACGTCCCGCAGGCCGGGTAGGGCAGGGCCGCCCCTTCCCCACGCCGCGCAGCAGAGCGGTGGCAAATTGGTGACATCTGGACCCGAATGCTGTGGAACCTCTTTTAACTTTCGAGAAGGAAAAAAATCTTCCTGAGCGTGTTAGGAAAAGGAGCAGATCCCGACTGCAAAGCCACGGCTCTGGGCGAGGCCGGTTGTAGAGCCTTGCGAGGGAACGAAGCGACCGGGCGAGGAGCTTTTCGGTGTGGGCGAAAGGGCTCTTTCACTGCAATCCTACCCCGGAGTGAGTGACCCGAGCCGCCTGCTAATCGTGTCCTCACCCCGAGGGAACTTTCTGCCGGGTCGCCGTCGGCTCTCCCCGTGCAGCAGCAAAGGATCTCCTCGGGCTGAGCGAGGCTCGTGCTTGGCACAGGAGCCCCAGCTTCGTCCCGGGCCCGTTCCCGTCCCCATACCCGGCCCCGGCCATGCTCCCTGCTCGAGTGTGACTTCGCTGGAGCGTGCAGGACAGGCGGTGTCAGCGCGAGTCCTTGAGAAATCTAAGTGAAATAAACCGAAAAGCCGTTTTTCTCGTAATGCTCCTTTTATTGAGCAGGGCGCGGGAGAGCCGAGGGGAGAGAGGGACGCCCGAGCGTGTCGCTTCCAGGAGCCTCTCGCTGCACGTAGCCGGTTTGTGTCCGTACGTGAGTGCCAATACAACGCCGAAGTTATGTGACAATCTCCCTCCCGGCTGTGCCTCCCCACAGCCCGCAGCCACCCGCAGGCCGCAGGTCTGCACAGCGTCCTTGTCAGAAGATGCGCGTTTGCCCGAACTGCCGCATCCCTCCTGCGTCCCTTCCCACAGCCACCCGAGGCAAAGGGCGCAGAGGGGCTCTCGGGGATGGTAGAGACTAAAATGCTGAACTCCGAGGTGATCCTATAGCCAGGACGAAGCACATCTTCCTCACACACGTCCGCTACCGTGGTGAGGACTGTAGGGAGAGCAAGCAAGTGACAAACGGCTCCAAATTCGCGTTTTTTTTTTTTCCCCTTCCCTTCCATCAGGACACAATATGTATTCCCTTCTAAACCAGGGTGCTCTAACTTGGGTGAAAGCCTGCTGCTCCTTCTCGCTTTTCAGTGGATCACAGCGACCCTTAGCAGCACCCTGGGCCTGCATGTTCCCCCTGAGCACCCCTCAGCCCGCCCTTGTCTGCCCCATCCGTGCCCTGACCCATGGCCATGGCACAGCATGGGGCAGGGAGGCATTTCTCAGCCTGGAGCCTCGGGTTCTCTCTCCCGAATTATTTATTCACGTTATATATTTACTTCAGCTTTTTGTTTCGATACAAACCGGAGTCTGTCCCATCACAGATGGCCGGAGACAGACTGAGATCCCGTCCCGATGGAATACAAAAACACGGCGAAGGATCACCGCGAATAACTCAATTAAGATGAACAACAATAGCTTGTTGTTCTGTGATTTGGGGCAAAAGGGCTCACTGAAAGCTGCCTGAGCGCGCTGTTCCTCGGGGCGATCCGCCGAGGATTCTAGATCTGCAGCGGGGCACTCGGTTATGCCATCAAACCCACTTGAAATAAAGCTCCGGAGGCGGCGGGATGCTGCGGGCGGGGGGCCCAGGCACAGCCCTGCTTCCCGGCCGAGCAGCACACTCCCTCCCATTGCCTCCGTTAACGCGGCCCTTCCTCATTACCTTCACATTATCCCCTCTCAATCTTGGGTGCGGGGCTCAGGATTTTCACTTAGTCCTACCAGCAGCACCCGGACCCACAGTGCCAACGTGTATTTAGGGATCCCCGTCTCACAGCCAGGCTCGGGTCCCGCGGAGAAGGGACACCGCTTGGGGGCGGCCCGGAGACAGGGGACGTGGCCCCGCTTCCCCCGGGCCCCGTAGGGCCTCGGATGCTTCTCGGCACGGGGGGACCCTCAGCAAAGGCAGCGCGCGGCTCGCAGACAAGACAACAACAGCAGCAGGCACATATGGTTAAAATAAGGAGAGAGAGCCTTCCGCCTCAGGGGATTGGCACTAACTAGCCAGAAATGCAGGGCACTGCATCCAAAGTTCTGGTGGGCTTCTTCGGGATTGACAACTGAAATCACGCTACAAGCATCACTTTGACAATATTTGTAAACTTCGTGTTTCCCGGGGTCTTCTTGATCAGAGCTACACCAGGCTGGTATGAGCTCAAGCCACGAAGGTCTTTTTTTTTTTTTCTTTTTTCTTTCTTTCTTTTTTTTTTTTCCTCCTCCTTTCCCCTCTTCCGAGTTGATGAATAGCGATCAGGTTTCTTTTAATGGCTGCCCCCTATTCTCACAGCCTCCCACAACTAACCCGAGAGCCGGTTTCCTCGACCTCAGTTAATTCCACTGATTATTCCAAGATGATGAAGAAAGCACGAAGATTGTTCACTGCTCCTACCGATTCCAGGCATTTTTGTTACCATCTCCATCCCCGGCTCACGGGGATTTAACCGGGCCGCATTTTTAGGATCGGGCTGCCCTTCCCCTCCTGCTCCCTTCTCAGCTGACGTTCTCCTGCTCGTGACTCACTGCTCGGTGGCGGCGCGACCCTCGGGCTGGGGCGGTGGTTGGGGTGTTCTGGACGGGGGTCGGGGGTCGTCCAAAGGGAAGAAAACCTCCGGTCGCCCCCCGTCGTGCCAAGGAGATTTTCGACTCCCCCATAGAAACGAAACCGGCCCCCGGCCGCGGGCTGTGTGGAGGCCGTCGCCGAGGGCCGCTGGGGGAGATCCACTCCGAGAAGTCTCACTAGAGGGCTCTGATACTCAGCTCCGACCGCTGATACTCAGCTGCTCGGTGAACGCAAGGCTCCGTTCTCGCTGTCCCGCAGCCTTCGGAGCGCAGCCCGACAGCTCTCCCCCGCGCTGCCGAAGGTGCTCCCGCGCGGTGTCGCCACGGCCAGAAATGCCCGTGTCCACTCTTCTCTGGATCCAACCCATGGCAAAAGCAAGGAGAGTAGCCCCCAAAGCAGCCCAAGCTCCCGCTTTGCTCCCTTGACGCATTTATCCTTGTCAAGAATCAGGGAGCGAGTGGTATTTACAGACAGGTAACATTTCTTTTTCTCACTAGAAGAACCTTGCGTAAGTTCTTCCATGGTTTACTGAGCTCAGTGTGCCCAGAAATACATCTCCCATTTAATTCTGCAGGGCTGAGGCAAGCTGAAATGCAATGCAGCATTAGCAAGCAATACACACGGATACGTGAATGTCAAAGACCAGGAACCAAATTATCCGGAATCTGTTTCCACTAGGGATATATATATATATTTTTTAAAACAACTTCTATCATTTGCTGTTGCAAATAAATAAAACCAAACCAGCCTCTATCAATGAGATCCAAGGCTGTTCTTATGTGCAAGGGAAACTTCATAAAATGTTCCAATGCGTTCAATTTGTTTTAACTCCCAAGAATGTTGTAACAAGCAATTACCAAAATTAGGAAGTGCAATTTGGTTTGTTTGCCGTATTTTGCAATTCTCTCTGAAGCTTTTTGTACAGATCAAAACTGAAGCATAAAAGCTTTGTGGAAAGTTGGATAGTTTAGATAATTTAACAACAGTTTAAAGCCAATCCATTTTCCAGTGGAAAATTTGCTACTTCTGAACTTGTGAAAATGTTTTGTATTTGAATCTTGGATTGTTTTGGCCTCCTCTCTCCGGGATTAATTCAGTCTCTGTCCTTTGATTTTTTTCTCCCCTTTATTTTGTAGGTTCTTGAATCAGCTCAAGTGCACTGTGGACCTTTTAATTCCCAGAAAAGCTCTGTGATTTAAACAGACTTGGTGTCCCATTTCATTCCTTTTTTTTAATTTTTTTTTTTTTTATTTTTATCATCAGTTTGATCTTCATTACAAACAGAGACTTTAAGACTAGTCAAATAGTGACTTTGTTGATTATTTAAGATGCAGAAAAGGCCAGCCCAGTGAACACGAAGTTATTTTCAGGCAGTTAAGCCACTAAAGCAGGAAAGTCGAAGGCTCTATAACTTGCTGGTTAAGGAAATGTCTGCTTGCGAGGCACCATTGCCATTGTTGTTTTCTTCAACACCCCATCATGTGTGCACGGTGAGTATACAGTGCTATCCTTTCTGTTGGAAGATGCCAGCCCTGTTTTACTCAGCAATAGGAACTTAGTTTAAATATGAGTCCCACCTTACTGATACTCTATATTTCTTCATTCTTTTAACACAGTTTAATCATCACTTAAGCAGTTTCCAGTAGTTCCCTTCATTCTCCCCAGAAGTTGCAGAGGAAACCCAGACACCTGATGCAGAGATAAAGATTCCCTCGAGTCACAGAGAGCTGTGAAGTGGGATTCTTCTCTAACCACCTATTAATGTTCATCTATCTGCTGCATTCTACAGCTGGTAAACAAGTAGGAAAATATTTGTTACAGGGTATGTGTGTATATATATATATATACACACACACACGTTTGTATATGTGTGTGTATATATATATATGTAACAGTTTTAATTAAGTTTTGTTTAATTTTACTTTAGGTTAAAACTGAGACCATCTTTTCTTTAAACCTAAAACTTTAGGAGATCTATATGACAGCAGTATATGTCAATAAAGGTTAATTATGAAATTGTTCATTTCAGCCACACAAGAAGAGCTTAAGGATCAGGTTATGAGATGAGCTGGACAAAGTCCACAAATAATTTTTCAGATTTTTTTTTTTTTTTGTCTGATCAGCATTTTGAATTATGCATAGTTATGGAGGAAGGTGTTGTGTCTGTGTTTGTTTTCAAGTGGAAGAAGGTTGGCAGCAGCATTTGGAACACATGGCATAAGTCTGGGAACTGGGCCTTACAACCATCATAAAGAAGTGAGCTTCAGCTTCCAAGAAGAGAAGAAAGTAAAGAGATATAATTGGGTGAGTTACATGAGTTATGATGTGAAAGCTATAGTGTAATGACCATGTTGAATGCACACACGGAAAGGAAAAGTGCTCAGTGCCAAACTGGATGCCAGATTTCTGACTGGCAGAGGTGAGCAAGAAATTCAGTAAGGAGAGGGCTGTGCATGTAGGTGGTTCTCTTAACTCATCAGATGCTCTTTGAGACCTTTGACTAGAGAGAACAGAGGTGGGACCATTAGTTTAATGAGTCAGGGTAAACAGAATAAACAGACTGCAAAAGAAAAGAACACAGTGGCAGCTACATCCCAGAGGAGGCTGTAGATACCACAGATGTTTGCGGGACTGTCAGAGGCCAGTCTAGTCCAGTGCAGTGATTTCTGACCTTAAATGGGATGAAGTCATCAGTTGGGTGGGAGATTCCTGGAGGGTGAATTTAGTCCATAAGACGTCTGTTCTCCATAGCTGTAAAAGTATGAGAAAGCTATTTCATGGGGGGAGGTTTCAGCTAGGGAGATTTTAAGTAGAAAGAGTGTGCTTGTGGGCACCTCAAAGTTGTCTGTGGCCAGTGGCTGCAAATAGGGAGGAGGGAGCTAGGAGATCTTTTTATTTTCTCACACTACTTTTTAAAGGTAAGAGTTGTATTTTTTTCCACCATCTGTAAAAAGATCTGCACTTGTCTAGTGGATCAATAGAGCATAGTCAACTCCAAGATAGAAGTGTTCAACATGATTACTTTCAGGTAATTAGAAGGCTTGTATTTTACTTCACATTCCTGAGAAATTTGTCTAGGCATTTCAACCTCGTATGAGCAAAGCCTTCATGTAGAAGGGCAATCTGCCTGTCAAAGAGATTGGAGGGAATTTATAGACCATTTCCATCCAATCAAATATGCTTTGTATTCACCGTCATTAATTGTGCAATTTGCATTTGTATAGAAAGTAATAGAGGAAATATCCCAAGTTCATTACCAAAAGGTAGTGAAGAATGTCCCAGCAAATTCGTGTGATCTGGATTGGAATTCTGAAGAAGTTGATAGAATTGGGGAAAAACAGAAGGATTTGGCATGAAAGAATGGGGAGGATGGAGTTTATTAAAGAAAAAGTTGGAAGTTTCCAACTTCACTCAGGAAGTGTTAGTTCACTCAGTTAGGAAACTGGCACACTAATTGGCCATCCAGGATGGCACAGATCTTGTCAGTATCAGAGGAGTAACATTTTCACAAAGATGAACTACCACTGAGTGATACAGAAACACTTTTGTCTTCAACATCAGGTAGGTATTTTGGGAAGATAAGTCCCTGTATTATTAATTATGACACTTTAAAAATGATTCTGTTCCTTGGGGACAAGAAGACAAACATTTATCTCCCTGGTTATACTTCACAGAGCACTCTAAAAGCATCAAAGAAGTGCAAGATCTTGTTCCTGGTGTATATTTCCTTTGGGCTAATCTTTCAAGACTCCAAAAGGTGCTGAGATATGGTTGATGTTATGCAACCTTCAACACTAAAGCAGATGTACATCGTTCCTCTTTTGAGAAGTCTTATTTGGATCTCTGGAGACCCATATAGCAGTCCTCACTAAATCATTTTGAGCAGAAGGGGAATGTGTCCAGAGCATTAAAGAAGCAACAATCTGTAGATGATCGTTATATGTGGAGTTTGAGGAAGCAGGCACTTTTCCTCCTGTATGATAAATAAACAAGAAGTCACTGTGTAGTGTGTGGTGATGCAGGCTGATACTCTGCTGCTGAATAAAACAGTGTTACACTAAGACTCAAACTGTTTCCTTATATAGTCCTCAAGAAATAGGATTTTTTTTCTGATACATCTGAAAATTCATAGGCAAATATGCAACCGATCAAACCTTGCAGAGATGCTAACACCCAGATGTGTGTGTTTCTGTGTGGAAGCAATCTATGCTAACAGTAACAGAACTCTTGGATAGAGAAATCCTGTAAAAATACAGATTAGGCACACATAAGTTAAATGTGTCTAACTAACGTGCCAAGAATTTATAGTTTTATGAAATCTGTATTATGTAAAGATCTTTCAATATTTCCTTCTAAAAAGTTTTCATTAATGTACAAAAAGGAGGATATGGATTTCTGTAATAAGCAGAAGAACCTCCTCATTTCATGTACAATAAATGAAAATAACCACAAGACTTTGATTCCTTGGCTTCCCTCTCTCTCCAGACCTCCATTAGAAGTTAGTACTTGAGTAATCCAATCTTTTAATGATAAGCTATAAAATAAAACCATGCAATTTAGCAATAATAATGAATGGTAAGTTTGCATGCTGGCTGGAACTTCTGATTGAGACTGCCCAACGTTTGCTGTGCTAAAAATCTAACAGTACTGAATTTGACCATTGGGATTGACAACCTGGATTCACAACAGAGACGGGAAGGAGTGCAAATACAGATCTGAGTTTTATATTTTAAGTGAGAAAGCATCTCTATCTGAGGAGAGCCTTGTCTTGTTCATCTTGATACACTTCAGTAAATTATGAGGAGCTACTTTAAAATGAAGAAATGACAGAGAAGGTGAAAATCAGAAAGAATTCAGAACTGAAATCGAGAGTTAATACTTGCAGGAATTCAAGCCTGCATTCCTTACAAAACTTCCCTTTGACTTCTCATCCAGGGGAAAGAAAAGGAAAAATTTATCTGTGTGTACCTCTATTCTTGTAATATATATTATACATATGCATACGCACACACATATATATGAACTTTATTTACTCTTTTAATAAATATGGCCTAGCCTTTCTTTGCATCATCTTGTGAAATCAGTTGAAGTTTTGCTGAAGTAAAGAGTTCTGAGTATTGTCACATCAGGTACATTTCTTTGACAAATGATGAAACATGCAGTAGATTTGACAAAACATTTTTTTTTGGTGGAGCTACTGAGCATTTGAGCAAACAGACACTGGTGGAAGATTTCTATTGATACAGAATATGCTCATTTTCTATATGTAATTTTAGATATACGTAACATATATCCATAGGTTGCTCTGAAAATAATGCCTCCTATTTATTTCCATGGAAATTACAACAGATACAAAGAGCATAATAGCACTGCTGATAGAGGAAATTCTCAGCTACAAAACCTTTTTTTTTGACATAGTCTCCACCATTATCTAAGCATTTTCCCTTGTGGTGAACAAAAGCCTGCATGCCATGCTTATAAAAATCTGTACTCATGGAAGTGGCTCACTGTTTCACAGCTGCTATGATGGCATCATTGATAGGAAAATGTTGCCCATGCATTCCATCCTTCATCGTCCAGAGTGGATGGAAGTCAGAAGGTGCCAAATCTGGACTGCACAATAGGTGTTCAGTAGGACAGTTCAGACAAGGTAGGCAATGTGCATCATGGTCTTCAAACTGGTGGGTTTGGTGTTATCATATTGCAAGAGAAAGATTATTTTCTTCTCTGGCCTGAATCTGGAAGTTTGAACCTTCATCTTAGCATCATGATTTGTTGTTTTTTTTTGGCTCCAGAAAATCCATAAGAATCACCCCTTTCCTATCCTGAAAGACTGCACATCACCTTACCCACTGTGGCTCTATCTTGAACTTTTTCTTTAATGAGGTATTCATTTCCTGCCTTTTCAAGGACATGGATTTTGTCTCTGGTTTGCAGTGGTGACACCGTGTCTCATCACTGGTAATGATGTGATCCAGGAAACTGGATGAAGTAAACTGTTACCTTCAGCCCTGTATTGTTCAATAGGTACTGAGAAACTTACTCTTTCTGTTTCTGTGTGAGCATTTGCAGGACTCACTTTGTGCAAACATCGTGATATTCCAACATTACCATCATTATTTTCAATGCACTGAAGCTGATATTCAGCTCTGTACTCAGTTCTCTGGTTGTAATTCACCAATTAGTGTGGATGAGCTGATTGAGACAGTCTTCATTTTGTGGTGTGACAGCCATGCACATCTGTCTGGAGTGTGGCTTGTCTTTCATGTCTCTGTTGCCACTGCTGAAATGCACCACCCACCACCTCACTGTGCTCACATCCACCACTTGGACTCCATAAACCTTCAGCTTGTGTCAATGAATGTCAAAGGGGGCCTTCTTTTTCACACAGAGGAATTCAGTGACACACCTTTGCTTTGCATGCACTTCCATGTCAAAGGCCATTTCATCAGACCGCCCCTCTGTTGCCATCTGTCACATGGCAACAAAATGTAACAGAATATTGGTGGGAAATTTCAAGCTCTACGAACACGCTACCACCTCTGATGTTGTGGGCCAACATAATAAAATAGGAGGCGTTAGTTTCAGAGCAGCAAGCTTAGTAGAAAGGTGAATTAATACAGATTAGATTTTCTGTAATACCTTCACTAAAGGCTGAGATGAGTTTGGGTCATACAT
>JAOWBP010001760.1:21969689-21988656 GCA_028571105.1 Tragopan temminckii
AAGAGAAGAGAAGAGAAGAGAAGAGAAGAGAAGAGAAGAGAAGAGAAGAGAAGAGAAGAGAAGAGAAGAGAAGAGGACAGCTGGAAAGAGATTAACAATGAAGCAATACTAGTGCTGCCTAACTTATTGTTGAACTATCTGGGCAGATACCAATCTATTTTATTTGCAAAAAGTCAGATTTAAAAAGTGAAAACATATTCCAAGTGTACTAAGAAATATTTCAGAGGGAAGAAGTGGGGAACACATCACAAGTCTTCCGTACTACCAGCCGGTGTTGATGATAAAAGGGAACACCATTAGGGATAACAACTTTTCCCTCAGCTCCAGACTCCAAGATAGTCAAGCAGCCTGTAGAAAATGAAAACCAGAGTAGTACTTGTTTCCTAGGAAAAAATGAACAAATTAAAATGAGTAAGGAGGACAGACCCACCTCAGTTTCAGAGTGGAAAGAAATCCTCAGGAAGCTCTCCTGTGCTCCATCCCTGACAAAGGCTCTTTAGGCTGAACATTCTTCAGTAACTGGGCAGGAGACGTTTATTCTAATGAAAGACACTTCAGAAAATTTGGAACACAAAGATTTTATCTTCGTCAGGGGAGCATCTAATGGTTAGTCAAAGTTTGAATAGGACTTTTAAGACAATGACAACTGCAGGATTTAGTCCCATATGTGGTCTGGAGTTTATTACATGAAGCACAAGGCAGCATATAAAGCAAAACTCTAAAGTTCTGACATGCAGAGATTTTGCTTGTCCTTTCCAAATGAAAGTTGCCTGAATTTCCTGCACCCTCACAGTCAGCCACATATACCTTCTCCTAGCCGAGCTTGGATTCCCTTTGCAGCTGCTCCCATACTGTCTCACTTCTTCCATGCTCATTGTCTGAGAAGGCAAAAAAGGAGTTTTCAGAGAAAAAAGGTTTACTTCACAGGTGCAAAGAACCATGAACTGGCTTAACCTTAGCAGCAGTGCAGAGATAGCCCTGGTGACCCACATGCATTAGCACCAGCACCAGGAGCAGGAGTGCTGCTTCACCGCAGTGCTGAACTGACCTCCAATATCCCTGCCTTTCCGCGCTGTCCACGACTTCACAGTGAGCTGGTTAATGTTAGGATGGGAATCTTTGCCACACAGTTGGCATAGATCAGAGAGCATGAACTGAGGTTGCTTTGGCCCCTCTGAAATTCTTTAAGTTACCAGAGTGCTTGTGTCTTCAGTGCCCTCAGTAGAAAATCCATTGCCTCCAGCTGTATTTTCACTGTGTGGGAACTGTTTGAACTCACCACTGTTGCCACAGCTGCTAAAGGAAAACACGTAGTTAAAGATGAGGCTGTGCATACATTATCGATACATGCATATGGCTGTCAAGCTGCTGCCCAACAGCTTCCATAGTTATGTGGCACCTTATGTTATCCAAAGCACTTGGAATTTTTTAGATAACAAAAGCAAACCAAGACAGCTATTATGGCTTTGTGCTGCACTTGCTTCCTGATAGAATTGCCAATCCAGTACTTTGAATTCTGTGCCAGCAGCTTTGACACTAGTGAAAGAGCAAGCTGTGCTTTTAACAGATGCAAATACTTTAGTTGCAATGATCGTTGCTTTTTCAAAATCGTTGTCACATATGTGGGATTTCATATGCATACTTTTTCAAAGCAGCAACATTCAGATGGTTAGAGCAACATTTTCTTAGCACCAGCAAATTTTTAAGGAGCATAAGCAACTGACATTATCTTGACTCGAGCAAGCATTTTACTATCCCACCAGTGATTTGCTGGACAGACACACAACACATGGTTGGCACTGTTGGAAATCTCCCATAGTGCCACCACCACCGTGCCATACCATCAACAAGACATGCTGCTGAATTTCTAGGAATCTGCAGTCTTCTCTGATTACAGGGGAATAAGGACAAACAAAACGGTGTTGTGTGTTAAGTTACTGGCTTAGATATTCTCGATTTGAGAATCGCTCGTCACCTTTCCCTATTTTTCCGTATCGTTTACCGTCAAGGGTACAGCTTCTGAAAAAGTGTGAAGTTTCTTGCTTTGTTTGTTCAAGGTTACCACAAAAGTACAAGGATTTTATACCATCAATTTAGTTCTTTTAATGGTGATTTCAGCAGCAGCAAGCACATGGAAAAGTCATTATGTCTGTGAAAACAACAAATACAATCCAGAGATACTGTTGTGACTCCCTTCCACCAGAAGAACAAGTCAGTTTTTTTTTCTGCCATTAAACATATACAATATTAATTCTAAGCCTCTGTTTTGTACAGGCAGGATCTGGCAAATTTTGGCACCATATACTATTCATCAAAGAAACAGTCCAGACCTTGCAACGCCTTGACTCTGAAAGTGTGTGTGTTCAGATTTAAGTAGTACATGATGTGAAGCCCAGTGCAAGAGAAAGTTACTCTGAAGAGCCAGTAATGTTTTGCTCTGAGTCTTCCATGGAATGGAAGCAGATCTCAGTGTAATTTCTTGCTTATACACATTCACAGTTAAAACAAAGCACAGATGGTTAAAATAAAAGACTGGGGTATTCTTTTGGTCGACTGGGAATGAGAAAAAAAATCATTTTTCTGTCCTAATTTGGAAGCTTTTCTTAAAATTAAAAAAAAAAAACAACACAAAAAACTCCTAACTCTCCCGTATTTTGCAAAATGAAACTTTATTTTAGGATAAAAACAACAACAAAAAACACAAACAAGTTGCCTTAATTTTTGTTAACTCTTTTTCAATATTCCTTCTTCCCACAAACTTTATCATCCTTTCTGTAGTAATTGTACTGTGACAAAGTCAGCAAAGATTCTCCAGAACATCCTTTTTGGTAGGAAAAGAGAACTCAGGAAAATTGTGCTTTACTGTTGAAGAGAATTCATATCTGAGAATACAAAAACTGTCTTGGGCAGAGACTTCGGTCACTGTCCTATGCAGGTAGCTGGCTGAGTGGTTGTGCTCTCAGTAGCTTACGCTCCCCTTCTCTTTTTCTCTTTTTCTCTTTTTTCCTCCCTCCTCATTTCCATCTCTCCACAGATGTTATTTTTTCACATTCACATTGGCATCTCCAAATGCATTTGCACAAAGACACCTAAAGATATTAAATAGTGTCCCCATAATTTATTTCTCTCTGATCAAGACACTGTCAATTCCTTACAGACTGTTCTGGCACAAGTCTCAAGCAAAACAAAGAAGTTCCCTCTTCTTACATTTTTCTTTTGTTAAAAGTATTACAAAATGTAGGCTGCACATACCAGTGCAAAATAGCTCTGAAAGAAGTGTAGGGTTTGTCCCCAGAAAAAATACATTTTTGGTGGGCATAAATTCTCCCTGAACTGAATGTTTTTATGCCCTCCATGCTAGCTGGACTTGACCTTTGTAGGTCCCTTCCATCTGAACTATATTACTTTAGAAAGCAGATGATAGTCTTTAAAGAGTTTTCTTGTTCAGCCCAGGCAAATTAATAGGTTTTCTACCATTTTCTTATTCCAGAGCCCAGTGAATAATCTGGTATCAAAACTGATATCACATGGTGTCTGTTAGTACACATGCACTGTGTCATTGTGGCATTGTGGACCATAGATTCATCTCTCCCTAGCTGCTCCTTGTGTCACCCCAGTATCACTCAGGACACCCCAGAGGAGATGACAGCATGCCAGGTAAAAGTGATGGGCAGGATACTGGCTCAGGAGCCACCAATCTTACTCCTCAGCCTGCACAGATCATCTATGGATGCACAGTAGTCAGGACAGCCTCACATTTTAAGCCATAAAGAGCCTGAAACAAGTTTGTATTTGGGGCACTCACATTTAACTTAAGGTGAACTCATCCTATCACATCTCTGCTGATGCAAAAAATAAAGACTTTAACTTACAGGCCCTATTTTCAATTAATGTGGTTTCTTTTCTCTGATAAATGCAATGAGATGCAGGAAGAATCTGTTTGCAGTTTTAATTACACTCAGTGCACACACATGTATCCACCTCTGCTGATTCCAGAAGCACTCATTATTTGTTCATTATTCTATATGATACAATCTCACATAGGTTACTTTAAAATAAAGTAAGATTTTGAATGTCCAAGACACTTGAACACCTTAGATATTTAGAATATCTATTATTCCCTATTAGGTGCTCTTTACCTGAGGCTCCCACAGATCATATACACAAACTTAGTCCCAGAATATCCACCTATAAGCCAAGAAAATAAACCAAATTCTGGTCCTCTGAAACATTCAGTATGTATTGCAATACTGGGATATCTGGCTGACAAAAAACATTAGGTAAGGCTTTCAAGCTCCAGAGGATAAAGACAGCTACTAGATTATTTCTATCATGATTAGACCAACATCTGGCTTTCAGCTTCTCTCATGACAGCACTGTGGTTGGGGCGCTACTTTAACTTGCATTTTCATAAGCTACGCTGTTCAGTGATTTATATCAATCTGCTTTTAATCGCATTGTGCCAAAATTAACCAGCTGTAATTGCCACCCAGGGCAGGCCGTTTTCTGAAAAGGAAATAAATGAAATTATTTATCAGGGCAGGAAGCAGCTGCCTGGCTATGAAGTGGAAGAGCAATCTGTGCACTAGTTTAGACTCACCCCTGTCATGAAAGTGAAGGAGCATGGCAGCAATGAGGAGAAAACAAAACAGAAGAGTCCAGGACGTCATCTTTCACCACTCCTCCTCTCAATTTTTATTCTGTGTATTTTCAGCTGCAAAGAAATGAAAACATTTTTATTTTTGTTTAACTTCTCTGGAACTCTATTTACAATTCGAAAATGTAACTTCAAATCTCAAATAAAGTACTTCCTCTCTCTTTCTCCCATAATTTCAGTTTGTCAGCAAAAATACACCCATAAACCCATCATGTTCACATATGTGCATACAGCATCCAAACCACACTGTGCTCTGCAATGTGGTGAGTGCTTTTGCATAGCTGAAGAGAGATAAGGAATGGGATCTGAAAGGTGGGAAACCTTTTGAGCATACAATTTCCCTTTCTGTACTTCAGATCTCAAACTGACTGAAGCCAGAGAGCAAGTTTCTAGCAGCTTCAGTAGGCTTTGGAACAGGCTCTACTGATGGAGCTAGAAGCAGATATTAAGTTACATCAGCTTCATAATAGCTGCCAAATTTTTTTTAACTAGGAAATATTAGCAAACGCGATAACACAGTGAAATGTGGTGACAATAGGAATACTGTTCATATCTTGTTCATTCAAGTTCTGACACAAAGTAGAAAATGCTATTAAAACCATGTGGTGATCTTTAAAGTATCTGGCTTTTCTTAAAGCTACTCTTGTTTTGCAAGATCAAAGATAAAACAAAATCTTTACAAATCATTTTTTTTAATTAGACAGTGGTGATACAGATTTCACTGTAAGCATGAAGGGAAGAAGGAGCCTGATTTTCATACTGGTGTTGCAGAAGTGGAAGAAAAGGGGATAGGGATGGGGAAAAGGGCAGAAGAAGAGCCTTTGTCTCTACCTTAGTTCTTTCCACTGCATAGATCTGTCACAGGAGTGGACTCTTGGAGGTCTTCCCTAGTGGGGAAGAAGGTTATCACACAGCTAACTGACTTCAGAGCCGAAAAGAAAACCACCACACGAGCCCAGCCCTGAAATACAACCACCATAGCCAGTAATCAGTAACAGCTTTCTCCTTCAGTTGAAGGAGGCAACTGTGGGTTGTCTCAGCATGTTTTCTGTAATAGTTTTGATGCATGCCTTGCTATCAAGCTGCTCAAAGAGAAACCGAGGGCCCAAAACTGCATAGCTATACCCTATGCCTTACAGAGCTAGATCCTATAATCCCACTGATGTATCTTCCTTTTTTTGTATGGTCAAAGGTTTGCCAGATAAAGCCTGATTTATTGTTTATGCTTCTATAATTACCTCATGGAAGTTAAGCCCTTAGATCTACCACACACCTCCTCTTGTAACACCACACCTATTCTTTCCTCTTTCTCTTTTTCTGTTGGCTCACATCTTTACTTCTCATGTCTACTTTCTTTGATGTTCAAACCACTGTCATAATTAACGTGTGCCTGACGAGAGCGGGAAGGCAGGGAAACGACTCCCACTCACTGTGCTCTCCTCATTTGCTCCTTTTCTCCTCTGCGTTAAGACAGTGAGTGGGTGACAGCTAGCCCAGGGTGCTGCTTGTATACATCTATTGAGGAATGGGAACGCTTAGCAGAACAGTGGTCCAGGTGGAATGAAGAGCCCCAGACAAACTCACTATAGCCTGAAAGGGCACCTACTACCTCCAGGTCAGTCAACAAAAGACACCAGTGAGAAAGGCGTGCCCACAGTCCTCCCTGAGGCTCTTCAAAACACAAGAACAAAAGAACTGAGGTTGATACTAATATCATCATACTAATGCCTGCTATCTCGGAAGTATCCTTTATGATCATTATTTAAGGGAACCTTAGATGTTATTTTCCAAGACCAGCAAATGTAGCTCTGAAGGAGCTTCCTCTTCTGGGTGGGAGGATAGACTCAATGAAGTGACATTTGGCAGATGAATGAGTAAGCTGAAGCTCTGCCCAAGTAGAAGTGAAAGCTAATCTCAGAACAAAGAGCAAATTTTATTTAGGCCTAAACCAGCTATGAACAATCTGCAGATAGTATGACTTAATACTTGCCAAAAATGCGATTACTAATTTTGTAGGCATGATGTTGGACCTGGTTTAGAAAAGTCTTCTATAAACAAAGACATCATAGCCATACTTGGGAAAAAAGGTCTGTCACTGAAGCACTCAGCACAGCTACGCACCATCACCAATGGGCATACAGGACAAATTTTCAAGGACACTCTGCACCAGCTCATCTCTGCTTCCTGGGAACCAGGGGTGCAATTCCTGCTGACTGACTTCTGCTGGAGTTGAAACGGGCCAAAGTGAATCAATTTTTACAAGATTACACACACACAAAGAAAATTTCTGGCTTTACCCAGCAAAAACTGGAAGTGGGTCACATTCTGTGACTGAAAGTTGAGACGTTTTGGAAAACACAAGAAGTCTATGCAAAAACATGCTGTCATACATAAGTTGTGTATACTGAAGCATGAGTGGTGCCCGTATGACGGATGTTCTCATAATTTGACAGCAAATTTCAGTTCTGGAGGTATACACCTTCAGGCTGTGGCTGCATGACTGAGTTGTTTCAGCACAACAAGTCACCAAATCATAATATCTGACTCTCTGTTTCAAGCCACAGCAAATAAGAAGTGGTTGGTCCTTATTTAGCCCACAGTGAAGGAAAGTATATACACAGTTACTGAAGATTTTCTGACTCAGAAAGCCCAATAAGCAGTGAATATTTGGCGTATACTTGACAAATGCCTTATGTAATCTCAGTAAAATGCCTCTTGAAATTCATTTTAATTGCAAATTCATGGGTTGAAGTGCTTATGCCACATGAAAAGTGCTTTTTACCACATGGCACTCAGGACTTTATTCATCCCGTGTTGCATTTAGACACAACTTTAGGCATATATCTGCAGGGGAAAGTGCCTCCAGATTTAGTTAATTTGCTTCAATAACACTGCATTTCAGAGGTAAGTAATTCATATAGTGAATCCCTTATTTCAAAACACTTTGCTAATACCTTTCATTTAGAGTGTTTAATATAACTATACAAAGTCCTCATTTTTATCATAGTCTGAGCGATCAACCGAGAAGCCTCCCTTTGCACAAGAAAGTGCTGCTTATTAGGACATGCTGAAAATTTACCGTGGAGATTGTCAGAGAGTTTTGAGAATTGGTACAAATCGGTACAGAGCAGCTGGATGTAAATCAACTGCAAGACTTCCAAGTTCTGGCATGGAGCTTCAGCTGAATGAATTTTCTCAGCTAAGAATTGCTCCCAGATCAAAAATCCAGGCTTTGGAGCAAGCACAGCAAAAATATTACTAGCAGAGAGATAACATCTAAATCAATGATGAGTGCCCAGCATACATGACCACCTTAAAGTTAAAATAAAAAAGAAGGATTTTTATTAGTTTTAAAATTGTGACTAAAATTTTCAAGTAATGCCAAATGTTTTACAGATGTTGATATGAGCAAATGCTGACTACAGCATGCTGCAGCCCAGAATGGAACCAAACACTTTGGAGAAATTCAGATCAGAACTTTGCAGTCAGGCTTCCTGCAAACCTAATCACAAACAGCGAAACACTCTAAATAATACTGAGCCAATACAAAATCCTACATCCAATTTAAGGTTTGCAGGACATTGCAAACTCTGCTGACAGCTTCAGTGTGTGAAGGTCTGAACCAACCCTCTGCATCTTAAAGCAACAGAGCCCTGAGAAAGGCCTGAAGCTGGATACGGAAAATGGAATCTTGCTAAAGTGTTGGCAGGGAATAGTTGTGATGTCATAGGTGCTACATCCTGCATTAAATTGTTTTGCACGTCACACATCTACAGAAAAGAAGACACATCACATGCCAGCATTTGATGAAGGTGATGTCTTAAAAGCAGGGATATGGAAAAGCAGGAAAGTGATCTTGTATTCTTGGGCTAAACTGGCAGAGATTAACTTGTACAACTTCAAGCAAGGACACTTTTGTCAACTGAGAATAATAAATATGAGACTCTTGGAGAGCAATACGACAGAACACCGCCTGTCTCTCAGTTGACTTCTATAATTAAGACACAGCCAGGAGATACTTCCAAGTGTTTTCAGCAGTCTTATTGTCTTCTTGAGGATGCATCTCACCAGTTCCACTTGGGACAAGGCTCAACAGACCAGAAAAGCCTATTGTAAGGAAACTGTTTAAAATACGAAGTCCAAATTTTCCATCTTTCTTTTTCCAAACTGACACCTTAAAGTTCAGTGAAGCATTATGTCACATTTATGAATTTTTAAGCATTCAGTTGAAGTACTATATTTCTGATTATGGAAGTACGGAAGAGAAACATGACAAAACTGAAAATGAATCCATCTTCCATGTTATAGTCTTCTATACCACTCAGATGTCTGTTTTTATAAATCTGCAGTTCCTTATTGATTTTCAGCTGATACAGTAGAACAGCTCAGGTAATGTTTTGCTTCAGGATGGAAGAATTGTAATGTACTGTGAAAGTTCATGCATCAAATGGCATATACATAGCTCTATTTCTTGACCCAGAACTTGGGATGTAGAAGTCTTCTTCAAAATGGCTGCTTTAAACTCTCAGCAGAATATTGTATACTATGATTTCTACACATCTTGACTTTGTAACATTTGAGGCAATTTCAACACGAGCTAGATTTACTCAAACCTTGGTATCAGATGACTTCATGTTTCCCATTACATAAGGGAAATATCAGCAGATAATTGGAAAAGCCTAGATAAATATCTTGCTAGTAAGACAAACAGTGACAATTACCCATTTTCCAGGTGAGATCGGGAATGATCAAGAGCAGAACAGGATTCAAATAGGATTAGAAATATATAAGAATAATAACACAATTATGTTAGACAGGAAAAAAAAAGATGTAAGAGCAGTCATATAAAGCAATGTGCTCTTTTGGCCTACAGTCCCTTGTAACATTCTGTGGTTTAATGATGGTTCAAGTATTATGGGATGGCTCAGGCTGTGCAGGACATACTGCAGAGCTGAGACTTTGCTATGGAAAGAACCTCCTGTTTGAAACTATTTTTCTATAACCACTCATTATGAGTATTTACTGGGCTTAGGACAGCTTGTCACTCCCAGAAACAAGGTGCTGGAGGCAGCACTATAGAGTGCTCCAGCACTATACTGACCGTAAAAAAAGAAGTGCTGCTGAAAGCAACAGTCTTTAAGAAGCAAAAAAATCACATATTTCCCTGTGGAGGGGAGATGGAAATTAGCTGCCAGTTTACGCAACCAGCTCTGTGCTTCTGGAGAAAAAACAAGGTTTCCAGGACAGGAAGGCTAAATAGAGGCAGTGAAGATCTTTCATTGCAAGATTGATTTCTTTCCAAGCAAAACCTATCTCTAGGAGTAGGAAAATTCTGCTTTGCTGATTGGGTTGAGAAACTGCAAACTGGCTTTGCTGGAACAGGAATAATCAGACATTTTGTCCTGAGTTTTTGTGCTGCACATGTCTGAGCAAACTGATGGTGGCATCTGCACTTGTTAGCTTGAGAGAAATCTTTCTCTTCTCAGAGGAACTTTAAGATTC
Organism: Tragopan temminckii; assembly: GCA_028571105.1. Classification (NCBI taxonomy): domain Eukaryota; kingdom Metazoa; phylum Chordata; class Aves; order Galliformes; family Phasianidae; genus Tragopan; species Tragopan temminckii. The sequence goes on from JAOWBP010001760.1 coordinate 21,979,849, forward strand.
ATTCTTCTGATGTACAAACATTTCTACAGTAAAAAAAGAATTACAAAGTCATCTTTAGTGAAGGGAGAGTTTCTTTTTCCCAGTTCTTTTGTAGTTCTGAGATGATAAATCCGTGAGTCCTTGCAGAAATTGAGTGCCTTTGTGTTGCTGTAGTTTTTTACAGGAACTCAAAGTCATTTGGAGTAATTTTGCTCCTGGTTAAAAGCAGCTTATAAGTCTGAAATCTGAAGTCCTAAATTGCAATAGTTCAGAGTTTACTTTATATGCTGTTGTTTTACTCTAAGCTCCCATTTAAGTGAAAATGAGCTGGATAAATGGATATTTTATGCCATACTCGTGTAATTAATATTTAGGTATGTTAAACAGAATAAGGAGAACTAATAACATTGAAGAGAATATGGACTTACAAAGCAATTTGGAACTCTATAATACTATATTTTATTACACTCTAAAGAATATGTCGGGTTTGCTGATACTGCTGAAGATGGCAGGCTTTATTTATCTTAGGAAAAGTACAGTACATCCTGGTAGCATCTGCTAGGTCATCTTGTTCACTTTGTGCTTTTCCAGTAATGTGGCCTCCGCCTGTCCGGGGAGACACAGTAGACAGGAAGAGGCTTTTAAGACTCTGTGCCCTTCTTCTCATTTTTGAAGGTTGCTAGTTGCGCTAAAGGCAACTGTCTTCAAAACACAAGAACAGCTTTAAGTGCATATACTTGTGTGTGAACAACTTCACATTTAATTTATCAAATACATATTCTACTGTCATCTACTCAACTAAAAATATGAAGCAATCTGAAATAATTCTTCTAGGTAACAGCACCGCTATGCTGCCAATGATCTAAACAATGTGTGTGTAAGCACATATATATGTGTGTGTGTGTATATGTACATATGCATGCATGTGCATCATGGAGAAGAAAATCTGCGAATGTAGGGCTCTGCCATACAAGGTGAGCTATAAGGAGATGGCTTTGGTGACTCACATATCAGCAGGAACCTTTGCAGACAAAGATGCAACTTTGATTTGCAGGCACAGAGATAAGAAACAACAGTAAGAATGGTATCCACTCTTACGCCTGCTTTGGGCAATTCTAGATGAATCTGTAATATCTGTTCATTTCAAAGATATTTTGGTGGAGGCTTGTACAAAAAAGATAATGAGATAGATGAGGTTCCAGTAGATAAAGGGGCAGAGATGCATTTACATAATTTGTTTTCCTTCTGGAAATATTTATTTCTAAACAAGAAGAAAAAAGCCTCACTGGGATTATTGTGTGGCCATTTCAACAGCATTACACACCACATCTACACTGTCTTTAAAAACAAATAATAAGATACAATCTTGCAACTTCAAAGTTATCTTTGATAATTTACTCTTTAGATAAAACTATAAATATATATATATATTTTCCCATTGTTTGACACCACTGCAGCTTTGCAAAGCTAAAATAATTTATTTGTACCATTTCATACATACATGAACGAAGTAGGCCTGAGAGCCTCAGAAAAACTCACATACTATAAGGTCTTGAACGACTACACTGTCAAAAGCAACTTCAGCATAGCGTAGTCCACTTGAAGCAGACTCAGAAAGAAGCACAGCCCCCTCTGTCTCCCTCTTGGAGACCTTGATCTTACCTCCAGCGTGCAGTCACCTGTGCCACTCTTCCCCCACAGTTTTGTTCAATGTTCAGCCCCCACCCACGCTGATCCTGCTCATAATGTCCTTCAGGCAGAAGGTCAGATACAGGAACTCAATGGATGCTGTTACTATGGACATTACCATTGCTTGCATGTGGCTGTCCTTAACTACACTTGCAATGTAGACTCTTCTTTCTGCAATATTTCTGCCTCGAACCCAGTTTAGTAACAATGGCAGTTTATCTCCAGCATTCCTGCACTGGACAAGAAATTTAACAACTTGAGAACTAAGTTTAGCTACTCCCTAAATACATCCCCATCTGATTCGGAAGATCACAGTGTTTAAAAAGATCAAAAGAGAGTCTGTTTCACACAGCAAGACCTTGCAGCAAGCAGGGAAAGCATGGCAGATTTTTAGGTAAGTGGGATATAATTAGCCTTGTTGGAATTTGACCAGGATATCAGGGTTAACACCCCTGCTCCTGTGAGAAGTGCCCTGGGAGCTCCTCAGTAGTGAGCAGTCAGGACCTCTTGTTTTCATCACATTCCAGGCATGACATGACAGCTGCCCAAATGCACATCACCTCAACAAAATGGAAGTACACATATGACACTTATAATTTATAACAAAGTGTGGGCATAATCCAAAAATATGTGAATTAAATTTGTAAAATACTGAAAATGAAAGAAGAGTTCTGAATTCTGGTTCAGGGCCTCAGCTATTGGGACACAGTAAAAAAAAATCAGTCCCTGGAAAACCTGTGGAGCCCATGCATTTTGAACTGCTTGGTCAATCCATAGTTGAACACTGAGTCTAGAGGCTGGCATTTCTTGCATATGGCTTTTATGTGTTACCTGCACAACTCACTTTGGGAATTGCTCTGGTGACCATCACCACGCTGTGCTCCAGAACATGCAAGGTGTTGACCATGTGGACAGGAGTCCCAGTAATTTTGCCACTTGGGACAGCTTGCCCAGATGCTTCCCCTGCATGTGTCTTTCAGCTCCTTATATCCTGATCTTACATGAGCTGCTCTAACTCTTCTGTATCAGCTGGTATCCTTCCTGAGGTCTCTTCTAGCCTCAAGATTTTATTACTTTCCTATGAGTCATACATACCAAGGATTGGTGCAGTCTGCCCTACGCAGGAAGGCTGCAGGGCCGAACAGCTGCTGGTGGTGGGAGGAATGAAGCCTCTTTAATTCCTCCAGTAAATCTCTGCTTGCTACCAGCAACTAGCAGAGAGGTGTGGAAAAATGACCAATAATTTTACACTGACTTGTATACGGACAGAAAGATTTGTTTCATGTCTGTATTTTCTGTAACCCAGACTGATTAAGTTGGGTGAACTGCATTAAACTGTGTTCAAATTAGTATACTTCTCACCAGAAATTTTCAAGCAATTCCATTATTTCTCCACAAACAATAAACTGTGAACATTGGTAGAGTTCAGATCTTCCTATTTTATACATGCCTATATGTTGAACACAGAAACAGAGTGGAACATTTCTCTCCCAGATGTATCTCCTCCCATGTAACGTGAATGCATTGATTGTAATAGTATTCCAGGGCAATATGATTAGACAAATTCCTGCACTCTAAATAGTGACTTTAAATTTACCTTTCCATTTTTATTAGTTCACTTTTTCTTAGTCAAGTATTTTTGTTTTACAAGAAAAATGGCGCTTCTCTTTCTGACCTCAGGCTATCCGAACTCAAACAGAGTTATGGGTTAATAGCTGAATGAAAAAAAGATTAACAGAATGATTCACATTGTTTTTGATGCCTCGATATCTTTGAATTATTGCCCAAGTCAGGCATAGGTGATGCCCGGCAATGGAATACTGGGGATGAGTGCTCAGGTAATGTTCTAGTAGCTCCACTCAGCTCCACATGAGGAAGGAACATGACTTTTTTATCACTGAAGTTAACAGAAAAGTCTGTTGATGTAACAAGTCAGAAATGGTTTTTTATTGCCTTTGAATAGCAGAACAAATGTGAAACTTTTTTTTTTTTCTTTTTTCTTTTTTGGTATTTTATGCCAAGAAGTGTTTTGGAGACTAGGTGTAGGCATTATATGTTGTGACAAATATTTTCCTATGTGGTTAAGAGAAAACAAGACTGCCACACCTACCTGGAAACAGGCTATGCAGAAGACATTTCCTCTCTTGTGGCTTTGGGCAGCAGAAGAGGTCAGGGATCCCACGTGGATTTCTGTATCACTGCAGACTCACTGCATCCCCCTCTAGGTGGAAGGAATCTGGAAGAAAAATGGAGCTTCACAGGTCTGCCCATGCTCCCCAGGGGGGTGAGGACATCATTCAGCAGAAATAAGTAATTCTCTGCTTTTCAACCCCATGGCTCTTTTTAAAAAGACCAGTTCCATGTGGGTGTGGTGACAGTCACTCAACCAGGTGATGTGCAAGAACTCAGCAAATGCACAGCCTGGATCCTCTCACCATGGCTGGTGGGCTGCCACAGCTACCCCCCCTGGCACTAGTGATTTCAGCTCCCTCATGGGCCAGAAAGGGAAAGCAAAGCTAGGCAGCCTGGTTGGAAATGTCTGGGTGACAACACTCAAAGTACAATATACACATGTTCTGGCATAGGGACCATGCTTTCTTTTTTGTTTTTGTAGCAACCAGCATAATGCTGACACTCAATAAATATTAGCTAACACAATATTTTCTGCCTCCTGTCAGGGCTTTATGCGTATGCTTTAATTCCTGTATTCTGCATTTTCTTAAGGGCATTTGACAGCAAGCTGTAAATAGCAGGGTCTGGGTGGGGCACTGGGCAGGAGCACCACAGCGTTAGTCCGTTTACCTTCACAGCCTGAGGCAAGTTGCTTAGTGTGACTCCGTATCAATTTCCGCTTGCACAAAGTGGGGATAATACTCAGTTTTCCCTTCCCAGGGGAATAATCAGTCAGTTTGCACAGTGCTAGAAAAATCTCAAAATACTTCCAGAGCATAATGTTATTTCTTCCCCGGAAATCCCTAGAATAACATATTTAAAAATGACAACATATCAGGAGGGAAAAAAATGTATTGACCATTTCTATGTCCATATACGTGTTCTATAACAGGAGACTTCACCGTTGATACACTGATACTATCACAGCCCAGATAACTGGTACAAAAAGGGCAAATCGGTAAAATACAAAGGATGAGGTGTTCTGGTTCTTAAGTAAAGTGAAATATCTCTACCCACATACATTTTTTTTTCACCATGAGGAATACTGGGACAGTGGATTTTGCTCACGGATTTTTCTCTGTAAAACATTTGTTAAAAATTCAAATAACTAATTTGAAATATGTTGTGAACCACCTGCACAAGCAAGTGAACTGCATTTTAACGAAGCATAATTATATCTACTCATAGATGGTACTCTGGATATTAGAAAGCTAGTTCTGCTTTAAGGTTTAGAGCTCAGGATTAAAGACAGCACTGTATAACTTAAAAGATTTAAGAATTATACTGTAGGAAGTGAAGCTATAATAAGCTTTAGATCAACAGTTCATACAGCATCATGGGATTCTCAGCTGCCCACTGTAACCTACAACTTTCCTCTTGAAACGTCTTAGTTCTATGAAGCAATAAACCAGCCTGGACTAAGTTACTAAAGGTCTTTGAAGTACTGGAAAGACCCATAAATAAGGTGAGTACTTTGGGAGGGGGGGCTCATTTTGTGGTGTACATATACAGCTATTTCATAGTCAAGTTGATTTGTAGCTGCCTGTAAGTAAGTTTCCTGGGAGCAATAAATCTTCATTCAAGTAAAACTAAAATGTCACCAGTATTTATTTTGTGCATTTTTTACTCCATCATGAAAAAAAAAGTCAGCATTCATGTAAACTGTTCTATGCCCAACTTGCAGCTCTGCACTAAAATTAGGGGGCATAGTATGGAATTGTTATAAATCTAAGTTGTAAACATTGGGTAACAGATGTACCATTGCACTGCCAAAAAAGAGTGGTAACTGTCACTGGAGAAATAAAACTGAGTTATTGTTTCCAGTTTCAAAAGAACAGCAACAAGTCTAAAAAACTATATGTGATCTTTGTCCTTTTTTCCCCTCAGACACCTGCACTCATCTAATGTTTCACTGAGCCCTGAAAAATAAATGCATAGCTTCAGTCTCCTAATCCATGTGGCTCCAGAGACCACTGTTACATGAGAACTTAAACTGATGATGCTGAGCGTCCTAGGGGCAGCTTAATCTTTTTTAATTCAAATCAACTGAGTCCCATGTGGCGCTAGGATGATACTCTATATGCTGCAATCAGACTGACCTAGACTTCTTGTGCTCTAAATGATTAATGAAACTGCCTCCTAGTTTGTTTCTATGGTGATCTGAAACTTGACACGATGTAGGAATCTGCCATTCATGCTGAATGAATCGAGGAGGAGGTAGCTCAGGAACAGAACTCCATCAGTTGTACAGAAGAGGCTGAATTTTTAGTCATTAGTCTCCTTGTACTTGGATTGTTGACTCTTGAAAATAAGAGTGAGATAAAGTATCCTAGTTAATATAGCCTTAATTGAGTAGTTTACTAGTCAATGGTTTCAATATTAAGTCTTGTATGAAAAGAAAACAGTCTTATATTTTCTCTTTTGATAGACAGATGCAAGAGCAGTAGTTACAGCAGGTTGCAGCTCGCTGTAACGAATTCAGTGGTCAAAGTTCTGCAATGCCTTTAAGTACAGCAACTAATGATCTAGGAAAAATACCTTACTAAATATCTGTTTTTAGATTTTATTTAGTCCATAGATAAGTCTTCAAGATTCCTGTGTCTTTGGATTTTGATACTGCATGAGGAGTGATTTACTTCAAATGTCTTGAGGCTTCCAGAACTAGTTTGCTTTTTACTTTCATTTCCAGAAGAACATCTCAAAATGTTTAAATATTTTAGATAGTTCTTGAACCACTAATAATTAACTGCCTCCATGCTTGGGCCTACCTGTATTGTTAAGATAAAAATAACTTGAGAGAGCATCAGTGAGCTAGCTTAGCTACTTTGCTAGCCACAACACCATAAAACTCAGCCCAAACCAGCTGTAGCCTGAATTGTCACTCATTGTTGCAGCCCATGCTGGATGTCGGGATACAGTACTGCTTCAGCCAGTCATTAAAGCTGATTCAGTCATGCTGCTGCTGCAACCAGGATGCCTTTAGATCTTCCATCCTTCCTCCTGCTCCCAGGCAAACACACTTGAGTACTCAATGAGTCAAACTTCAGCAACCACCTAAAGACATGTGAAGGTAAATACACACAGAGCTTTTCTGAAGATGGTGAGAACACTGGAGCCGTAAAGCTTTCTGGTGCTGTCTCTTTTCCTTAGCATTGCCTTTACTGCCTTCCTTCCAAAATCTTGACTACAGAAGTGTTTTCCTTTTTTTCCACCAAAGCCTACTTTTTCCATCAACACGGGGAGAGATGCTATTACTTTCTTCCTTTCCACATTTTTTTTTTTTTAAAGGGAAGATCATTACTCTATGTATTTTTCTCTGGTAAGGCAATCCCAGCACTGATCTCACAGCATCTCTCAACAGCCTTTCAGGAGGGCATAGCACACCCGAATCATCTCATCACTTCATCTGGAATCAATCACTGTAGGTCCACCAATGTCAAGAAAACTATGCTTATTTGCATCAGCACGTAATCTGGTTCCACCTTTCTACGATCTGTAGATCAGCAGTGTTTCCATTGGGATTCATGGTCTTAGAAAAGTCTTCATCTACTTTCTACTTCTTCATCTACTTTTCTGCCATTTTTCTTTCCAATCATAGAACACATTGTACCTACTAACTCAAATTTGCCACAGATCAAGTTCTTTTGACGTGGCTTTGGTACAATTTTCTTACTATTACACATATATTCAGAGTTTGCAGACTGTATAATTGGCATTATATTTAGCAAATCAGTTAACTCTGTAGAAGTGAAGTACTTAATTTCCAGGACTTCAAAAGGAAAATGTTAAGTATTTTAGATTCAAGTGTGACCCAATAGACTTTTTCCCTTGTATTTCTTCAAATCAATTTGAAAATTCTAACTTGTAATATTGCCAGATAAAAATTCTATGACACAATGGCCTGCATTTTTTTTTTTTCCAAACTCTATTTCCTAGGTTCAAACGGTACTGTAAGTACTTTAACTTCTTTCTTCAGAAGAAAAGGCAGAAAGAAATGGAGATCCTTCAGGTATAAGCCAAATCCAAATTTGATATGCTACACACAAATCCAATTTTTAGGACAATATTTTATTTGGGGGGATAAGTCTGATTATTTCTGAATATCTTTAAATAGCAAAACAACTCCACATGTACAGATCTCACTGAAATTATCAGAAAGATTTTTAGAAGAACAAGCAATTTTCATTTTTTAAAAGTTTTTTTCTTCCATAAAAAACAGGGAAGAAAAGAGTCAAAACAGAATGAGAATGTCTCTTTGGCTAAGCAGACCACAACTGAGGTGTGTGAGATCTGCCCAGGAAAATGCTCCCTTCCTGATTTCCCCCCCCCGCATACAAAGCCTGTAAGTTCAGTTTATTTTGTTGGAATGGCTTTGTTTTTCTAGAAATAAATATTTATCAGACCAGTGGGAAAGAAGCAATAACAGCTTTCTATTCAGGGTTTTCACCTAGAGTGCAGGGACCCAGGTTCATGTCATTACCTCAGTGCAAATTCCTACAAACTGTGTTTGTAGATTAGCACTTTTCAGGTGGGTATGTGGTAACCAAAGTGGCGATAGCCCCTATCTTTTTGACATATAAAACCACCCAAAGAGGAGGCTTGGAGCTGAGCAGAAGGAAGAGTATATGCTTCTGCTCATCTTATTTTCAGAGATGAGCCTACATGACAGATCTTTATGTCCCTTCTAACAATATCGCTTCCAAAGGCCCAGGGAAGCAGCACCTTGCCTAGAAGGGTAAAGATGAACATGATGACTGTGTGTGTGCGCACGCATGTGTGTTCATTGCTTTTCAAGCAATGAATCGAAACTTGATCTTTTAGGGTGAAAATGAAATTTGTTTACATGGGTGAGAGGCAGTGTCACCTTACCAAGGATCTTGCCAGCCAATGTAATGAGATGGGTTTAATGCCACTTCTCAGAAGCCAAACAGACATAAATGTGTCATTCTTTGGGCTCATATTGGGAAA
>JAOWBP010001760.1:21988756-22029921 GCA_028571105.1 Tragopan temminckii
AAGAGTCATTTAGCTGCCCCTCTTTTGTACAGTGCCCAACACCCTCATTGCAGCTCCTGGGTGCTCCTGTTGACAGCTGTGAGATAGCCCATCCTAGCACAGAGTTACACTGCAGAGCAGTATGTGAGTTTACAGTGACTAATTATTTGAATATGAATCAACAATGCAACACTGTGGCAAAACAAGGCAAATGCTCTGTATTGAGTCATGTTAATAAGAATGTCACGCGTAAAAGAAATGAAGTAATTATTCTGCTCTACTTCACTTGATAAGCCTCAGTTGGAGCACTGCATGCTGTTACAAACACCACAATGAAAAAAGAAATACATACTAATTGGAGAACTCAGAAGAGAACAAAAAAACGAACAGTGATTTAGAAAATAATCCTTGTGTGTATGACTGCTCATAAACACATGAAGTGTTATTAAAAAAAGAGCAATTATTCTTATTATCTTAATTCTATACTAATATAAAAGATTCAGCATGGGAGAAATTGAAGTGAGCAATGCCAGGAATAACATAGGCCATAGGCTGAAGTGCAGTGTAGAAACAAGACTTTCAGAGCAAGAGGCTGATGAACCTCTTGGCATTGCCATCTGTGGAAGTGGTCCAGACAAGTCTGGACAGCAAAACAGACAATTTTTTTTTTCCTTCCCCAAATGTTCCTGAAGTTTCCAAATTTATCTTCATTTCCAATCAGAAAATATCTAAATTCTTTGTAAAGGAAAATGGCAGCAATATTGCACACTGACTCAAGCTTTAAGTGCAACAAAATGTGTTTACAATGTAGTTATCTCCTATTACACACTATAGTTTAAGATATTAATAATGAAAAGCAATTTGAAGAGGAAAAAAATCAAAATGTTTTATTCTAACGGTGACAAAATGGAACATATATCAAATGTATCCTCAAATGTGAAAAGATGTAAGGAGAAATCAAATGAAATCAACATGATTTTGGTTGAATTGCATATTAAAGCTGAACGTGATTTTATTTTATATTTATTCACTGTTACTACTATTATGATTTTATTTTTATACAAACTTTATGAGTCACATGTTCAGCTATAAATATTTAGGAAAGGTACATCTCATATTCAGACTTAGGAAGCTACAGAACAAAGGAAACAAAAGCTCTCTAAGTGCTGCTCCTGAAATCAGAAGGTACTTGGGAGAAGGTACTTTTTATCCTCTTAAGTTTTTAACAATTACTGTTCTAGTGGGTGCAAAAAAAAACAGAAAGCATGCAGATGTAGAATCTGTGCAGTTCTACTGATCAAACAAGAGTAGTTTAACATAAGACGATGTTAGCTTTCAGCAATAAAACTTTCCAATTTAAAATCTCTTTGTGACTTTCTGGATTTGTATACAAATTTATTTTTTTCAAATATTCACTGCATGCTACTTGAATAAGCAAAAAAGAGTACAATACATCTGTATGAAACGTATATTCTGTGCAGTTTCTTGGCCCTCACGTTTATGCTGGCTCTTCTTGTACTTAGATTGCTGCATTAGCAAATTGCCCGTCAGCTCTCCAAGCATGGCACTCAGCCTTTGCAGCCTTGGGGATATCAGTAACACAAAGATTGCCCCTTGCAAGCTGCAATGACCTACGCCCTACAGCTCTATCTATCACGTAAAAATGTACTGCTCCACTACTGTCACTTTTCACAGCTCAATCTCAATATCTCTTTTCAGGTTTCCTGCTGACTGACAATGTCAGATACAACATTTCACATAATTTTTCTTTTCTATGTGTGAAATTGCATATCCAAGAACTGTGAAAAGAGAATCAGCAGGCTTCAGTACTGTTCCTCTGTGAGGATGGACAGTTAACCACCATCTAGGAAAGCAAGATCAGGCAACTGCCCCAAGAAAAAATAAAAAAGTATTCTATGAATGTTTGTTCATAATTTTAAACTCTTCTGCTATGATTCTGTTTGAACTATTTGTGTTTTCAGACACACCAGCTCACAAGTACTACATATGTCAAGCAAATTTTGAAAAATATTACAGAGATTGTTTCCTAAGTTCCTAACTTTAAGACTTCTTATCAGAAATATTATTCTGAGAATTGCTCTTACCCAATCAATTTCAATTTTGGATTACTAGCAATGGATTGCCTACAGACAACCTACTGACAAAATGTTGTCTGATAATTTTGCAGAAATGCTTCAAGAAAACGTCAGGTTTGTAAATAACTCACAAAGTAAAGGAGAAATGTATTTATAGACAACTATTTCCTCATTTCTTCTAGGAAACTGGCAGTCGACTGGTCCTGAGATGTCTAGGCAAAAGTAGAGTCCATGAGGTTATGCCCTTTGTGTCAAAGCTCCATCCCAGCAAAAACAGCTAATGGAGATTAAACATCAGCTAAGACATAGAGGCCAAACATACACTTTGTCCAATGCTTCCCCTTTACAAAACCAACTGAATAACCAAAAAAAAAAAAAAAAAGCCCACAAAATAAACCAAATAAACAACACAATAACATAAAAAAGCTTTTCTACTTACAGAGCAATGACTGCCTTTGAGAACAAGTTGCTCATCTCTGCTCATGAATAAGGGCAGTATCACGATGAGTAATGTCAAACTCTGGGCCACCTCTCCAGGCTAGTCTGGAAGTTACAACCCTGTCGTTCAGAATGGGATGCAAACATTTTTTTCTCTCAGCTGTGAGGGCTTTCTCTTAGCAATTACCCTGAAGTACCAAGAAGGTATCTTGAATGTTCTTTTTGCTTCTATTAATACCATCAAACAATTGGGAAATAAGGACAAGAGGCAACTTCTTAATGATGGCAAGCACTTGTTCTGAAACATATCTTCTGAAGAAGCAAAACATTAGTTTACAAGTTACAGTGGAAATGGGATGTGTCCCAGTGAATCCAATCCCTGCAATATCAAACAAGACAGACCATTGAAAGAGCTGTCACATGACTAAACTTTCTCCTGTCCTTTAAATAATTTTGAAATAACATATCACTGTTACTGGACAATTGATTTTGTAATACCATTAAAATTGTGTTTCTTGCTAGTGTTTGCTGTGATTACACACTATCCCCTCCCCTTTTCCCAATCTCTTAGCAGTCCCGGATTGCCATAACTAGTCAGTAAACCAAAGTTTTAATCACTAAATTGTAGTCTACTTTGCATCAAATTTCAGGTAGCATTTAAATTTAATTACGAGAAGTTAAGTAGGTAACATATAGCTTCCTTAAGCAACTCAGCATACGGGACCAAGACTTATTCACCAGATCAAAATAGGTCTTGCTGTCCTCGGCAGCAGTCTGAGGGCTATATGTTTATATGGATAAACTGCTTTTGTATATTATCTTCGTGTCTCCAACATGAACCACCTCTCCACCATATTAGACAAGAAATCCTCACTGATTCCATGCAGTCTTCAGCTAAATATGACAATTATGGGTTAACGTATCATGCACTTGTAACAATTTACATTCAAATCTTCAAAAGTGGTCAAAGTGGTTTTTATTTTAATTCATTATTTTTTACATGCTAAGAAACATGTTCAATGATAACTTCATAATGATATTGCGTTTTTTCTTTTTTTCTTTCCCCCTGTAGATAACTAAGTAGTAGAGTACAGCTGCAGGAAGATGGCTCCACTCGCTAACTATGCATAGGGAGTACAAGAGCTATGCAAACGCCCATAAGTAGCACTTCAGTACCTCTCAAATAAAAAAATGTTTTAATCTCCTAGAGACCGCTCCTGTTATAGACTGACATATTGTGGTGGTAGTTTTCTGTGATAGGTTTCTTTACTCCAAGATTTGAACATCCAAGTTTTAGCCAGGACTTTTATCTAAAAGTCGGTCCAAAAATAAAAGGTGCATCTTACTCCTATTCTTTGGCACATCCTGGTGAACAATACATTTTCTTTTTGCCCTTTGAGCATAATGAGACTATTGTAAGTTTTCATTTTCTATTGATTCACCTTTATACACAGATGTCCAGCATAAAAGGGTCATTCTGTAAAACTGCCAACATTTCATCTTTTAAATGTTGGATCTTGCTTGCATACTACCTTGTTTCTGTGCTCTGAAGGATCAAACTACTTGGCAGGGTAGCAAATTTGATTTGCATTAGGAAGGGATATTAGGCATATAGGATTTCACAGTTCATTTTATACCCTAATCATCAGAAGCCCCTATTTAGGATCTGAACCAGAGGGATTTACTGCTCTCAAAAATCAGTGTATCCAATAACAAAATATTTCAAAATGTTCATTTTATTTCATCTCTCCAAAGTCAGTTAATGAAAGGTGCAATTCTATTGAACAGCCTTTGGTCACAAACCTCTCTAAGCCCTCTTTAGTTTCATTAGGAGTGAATTAATGTAATGTTAGATGGTGACATTTCAGGGTCACTGCACTCCTATACATTGCAATAGAATGGATACCCATTAAAAATATTATCAGACTAATCGTGCAAAGGGTGAATCAGAAGCTCAGGATGCTCAGTACTCCTTAGGGATTACAGATTTCTACACAGATCTCTAATGACCCAGCTCTGCTATTCTGGTGCTGATGCTAACCTTGCTGCTGTGACAACTCCTTGTTCCTGGCTCTCAGGGAGCTTCAAAGAAAGATACCATACCTTCAGGGAGGCACTGGAACTATCTTCATTTCTACTGAAGAGAAGATGATTACAGACAGAAAAATAAAGTTATTCAAACAGTGTGAGGGAATGTCCTCTCTTTCCTTTTGGTGGGTGACCTCAGAAGGGAGGTGGATTGTGAGCTCTGTGAAACAGAACTCCTGGCATTTTTCCTCACAGTTACAATAAGCCAGGGGAAAAAAAACAAGCAAAGAGTTGCTTGGATGAGATTAGTCTACCACGGTAACAGTGTTTATTTTACTGACCTAAGTCTTAATTCTCACCTCTTCTCTCTACAGCTATTGGCATCTCTTTCTTTGTTAATGCTATGCCAAAGTCAAACAGCTTGAACATTGCTAGTTTTTGCAACTGAGAGTGCCTAAGCCAGAGGTGCTCACCACTACTGAGACCATAATTCAGTCTTCTGCTGCAACACACACAACTCTTGGCTCAGTGAGGTTTTCAATGCCTCAGATTTTAAGATGGTGCAAAGGATGACATTTGTATGTCTCCAGGCATGTTCTCCTGCTCACATTAGTGAGATGTGAAGCCTACTCCATCCTCAGAGTCCTTGAAAATCCCACTAAAGAACACGTAGAAGTCACTGGACAACACATGTTTTACAAAGAAAATGCAAGTGCTCCAACCATATGTGCCAGTGCTCTGTTCACTTGTGGACTACCTAGGAGCAGGACTTGGTGTTCCAGGGTGCTCACGCTCTGCTACCACTGGCTTCCTGCATGTTTCTGGTGTTCAGACCTCTGCCTATGAGGCCAAGCTTTGAGTCTGATGACCAGTTTCCTTAGTGCACAAATGCAACAAAGAGGATCTGCAAGTTAGATGCTGACCTGAAAGTAAAGCACAGTCACAGGCAACTATTTGCTATTCAGTTTTTCTGTGTTAATTTTCATCTGAACACTGAGGACTATGACTGGGAAGTGAACATGAGCATCAGACCTAAGTGTCACCCTTAATGAAATCCTAACTCAGAAGGAATCAACTGGGATGTAACTAATATCCATATGTTGGCACATACCTCAGGAAAATTATCTGCGTTTTAATTGTGATAAGCATGATTTGTGCTTTGAAGTGACAAAATAATAAAATTTGATTGTTATGACTCACTTAGTTTTTAAAGAACAGTCAAGTTGCCATTAATTTTAACCATATATAAGTCTTGACATTTAAATAGGATGGGATAGTATGAATACCAGATAAATATGTTTTACATGGCAACCTACTGAAGTTCTTCTGTTTTTATTTATTTTTTAAAATACTTTATTCTGAGGTACATGGTATAGTAGAAAACATTTCTCCGCTTATTATATATAGTTTTTTGATAGTTTTCAGATAGTTTTCTACACCTTTGGTACAGCTTAAGTCTTTAAACTTCTCTAGACATTTTGGTGTGTACATATGAGCAGATCAAGTGAAATGAAACTATGAATTCCAAACAAACTCACCTATCATTTTCCAAATTATGACTATGCTGGAAGTTATTGTCCCTTGGGGACCTCTAGTATCTACAATTCCCATTTAAAAGAAAATATCTACACAGCCTGTCTTAAGGCCTATTTCAGCTCAGGAATCCAAAGTCACTGCTAAGAAACCATGAGCTCAATGGTCTATACCACTGGTTAGATTGGGGCTGCAACAGAAGAGTGTTAGACCCCCAGGTTTGATTCTTTCCTCTTGCAAAGATTCAAGCTCTGTACAGGCAGTGTTATCCATTATAGCCATTTCATACAGGAGAGTTTATACAGAACTGGTACCCTCACAGGTTCAAACACATCCAAAGAAAACTTTCATCTTTTGTTGTTTTGCAGATGCTCAATTGGATATGCCATGTTATTACAACTGCATAATTGCAATTTTGCAGTAGTTTCTAAACAATAATTCTAAACAATTTGCAAATTTAATATTTTTGTATATCAAAAAAGTGCTTTCAGTGAAACATACTCAACATGCATATTGCCTGCTTAGGGCTAAAATTAATATCTACTCTTAGCATAAATACGTTATCAGTGTGGTTTTGTTTAGACTAATTTGTGTGATGTCTGCTCTACATCATGTTATACAAACATTCTTTCCCACAGTATTATAGTCATAAACTTAGTATGAAGGTATTATAGGAGAAAATAAAACACTATTCTTTTGATTTTGATTAGTATGTGTTTCAGGAAAATGTTAATCTATTTAAGGTAGTAGAGAAACTTTACCTCACACACTTCATAGACTCATCTTCAAAATCCTGGAAATTTGAGAATAGTCTGGGTTAATTCACAGACAGGAAACAGTGCATGAGGTACATACATACACAGATTGTGTATATATAGTGTGCATGAAACGACCCACAAAGGCTCAGGCATTATTTGTTAACAATTTGTTAACCAACCATTGGCTTACAGGGCAGGACAACGGATAGAATTCTATGTAAGCTGCAAAGAGAGAACTACTGCATGTCCACATTTAGTCCTTGCAAGCTACACTCTTTCAAGGCTAGCTTCTGCCAGTGAACTACATATTGACTGAATAGGGAGGAACACCTGCCAAAAAATAACTGGTCCTTGGACATCTTGTGGGCCAAGGACCATTCCCCACATGCAATTTGGGTACATATAATTTTTCTGGGAAAAAAAAAGAGTTCTTACCTGTATGGATGCGTTGACCAGCTAAACATACAGGAAACATCTTCCTGGTTTACTTTCTAATTTAGGCAAAGCCATTGATGGTTTTCAATTGGCTGAGTCACATCACCATAAAGGTTAGCCAACTTGATGTCAAAACCAGTGGGCCCTCATCTCTCAGCTGTAGCTGAGCAGCTGAGATGGTTGTACCATCCACCAAAAACCCTTTCTAGGGTCTTCAGGAGCTGAGCTGCGGAGAAGGGAGTTACTGGGAGGGAGAAGAGTTTGATGTGTTGAAGTTGTATATGTACACATATAAAATTGTGTATTTTTATAAGCTATATAGATATATATAGTTATACAGGAAGCTGAAATCGCTAAAGCAGAGTTAAAGAGTTAGACAACACCAAGCAAACAGCTTGAGCCAAAACACTTGAGCTCACCTGCTTATCTTTGGTTTCTAAGACTCCTAAGAGTGTTCTTAATTCAGCAATTCACATATTGTTACTGAACTATTCCACGTTACTGGAATCAAGAGATAGGGGTTGTGATAGCCAATGTCTTTGGGAAGGAATATGGCTTCTGCAGCAGCCTGATGAAGATGGGACATGCTCAAGAGAAGATTTCATATATCATACAGCACTTTCCATGCTGCTTCAGTGAGCCTTACTGTACACTGTTTCCTCAGAAAGCCTTTCAAAAACATTGCAGTTATACTTACAGGGCAAATGCACAGCTAGGTCTGTGGCAGAAGACTAAAGTTTAAGATGCCATTAATAACTGTTTCCTGGAACAAATAGCAAGCTAATCCATAAGAGGAGAAGCAATTTTTTATTTAGACCTAAGCAATGCACGGGACTCTACTTCAAAATGAACAATTACTCTTCAAGATTGACCATAAAGCACTTAAAGTCTACATTCTATAGGAGTGAAAAGCCAAAAATTGTAACTTCAGAAAAGGGAAGTACATAAAAATGAGAAATCTTGTTAAAATGGAATTTAAAAGGAGCAACCAAAAGAATAAATGTTGCAGATACCAAGTATGTACATGTTATTAAAGTCTCAGAATAATCACATACTATGTATCCAAAAAAAATCTCTCAGAAACCAAGAATTAAAGGACCACACAAAAAAGACAGCATGACTATATGATACAGTAAAGATGGCTAATTGGGGTAAAAAGAAATCCCTCAAACACTGGTGCTTATGTGGAGCAATGAGGAAAATAGAAAAGATCATAAACTTTAGTGATTCAAATGGTAACTCATTAAAGCAGGCCAAAAAGATCATAAGGAATAATACACCACAGACATAAAGAAGTAGTAATAAAATCTTTCTTTTCCAAACACATTAGTGTTAGATACAGAAATTCTGCCAGAGAATTTGTAGGGTTGATGGTCATGGTACACCATAAGACTGCTTATGAAAGACAAATACTAAGTAATGTGTGGGGAAGAGGGGGATGGAACCCTAACTACTCTCACTCAGTTCTGATTCTAAATCAGCTATTACTGTTCAAAAAGAGATCTAGTAGTTCTCATGGCTAGTTCAATGGAAATGTCAGCTGAGTACTCAACAGCAGTAGAGAAATGAGGAGAACCTTTACAATTATAAATAAAGAAATAGAAAACAACATGGAAAACGCTGTGTACCAATCAATGAAAAAGCTTAAACCTTCAGTCTTAAGTACCATGCAATGTCAGGGTGAAGGAGAGCTGTCAATGTGAGCATAAGGTTCAAGATCATTTTGCCCATTCCATCTTATTACAGAAGAACTGTATATATCACAGCTATGCTTTAATAATGAATGAGCAACAGCACAGAGTGAACCCATGGAACGTGTTGCCACAGGATACTGTAAAACTGAGAGCACATCTCAGGAGCACAGGCTAGACTTTATTTAAAAATATTTTTCACTGCTTTAGGGAAGAAACTGCTATAATGGGAAAAAAAAAAAAAGAACATTCTTTACTCCTACAAGCATGATCATCATTTTTACCCTCCATTTGCAAACGTAACATAAGAGCTGCCTGCTCTGCATTTCTGACCTCCTGTGCACATCTCACCGATTTCTGTCCTGCACCAGCCATCCTCATTCAGATTATTAAATTCTTCTTGTGAGCTATTACTTTCATTAATTCATATTTAATTTTTACCTTTTTTTGTTTCTGACTGATCCCATATTTTGCTTTGTGATGAACACAACATTGCTAAAGGAAAGGAATTTGAAAAGAATATGAGGAAAAGTTTTAGCTTTGCTTATGAATGAGGACAGGCCAGAAAACTTTACCTGGTCTTTTTGCCAGTTCTCTGGAAAGGTACCACCCATATGCTTATGTAAGGATAGGCAACAGCAGACATGGCTTTAAACAAGTTTCAGATCACCCAAGAAAGGTAGAGGTCACACACTGTTAGCAAATGATAATAAAGATAGAATTACTTACTCCTTTCCAAGGACCAGAACTCAATAAACACTACAACAGAGGTAATTTCTAGGTAGAAAAGCTTTCCCTGTGGCTGCCAGCCCTTAAATGAGGTAAGGGTCCGCCCCTTCTAATCACACAGGTGAATTGCTTCCACCTGTGCTCCCAGGGCTGGCTATGCTCCTTCACCAGGTGCTCAATCATTGCTTCAGGCTGTGACCTAACACTTCTCATACAGCTCGTCTGAGAAAGATACCTAGACTTTAAAAATTTCAATGTGGAATTAGTTCTTGGTAAAAAATTTAAGCTCTTTTGTAAACCTGATGGTACTAAACGTAAATAGAACAAATAGATGCTAGTATGAAATGTCTGTACTGTTTGTCCTTAGGCACTATGTAGTGCTAAATATTTTTTAAAGATACAGATTAAGATGAGATTTTGAAAGCAAAAAGGCAAACCATAATTCTGGTAGAGGTGTCATCACACTCAACAGAGAGTAGGCTCAGATACACTGTCAACCTTTTTTATCATTCAATTGTTTAATTTTGTTACAGAATGAGAATGAAACTGGAGACTGACAGCATTGAACTGCAGTTAACAAGAATGTTATTTCTTTAAGGCTGCGTGTGTCCCATGTGAGACCTAAATCACCTGGAAAATCACAGCTCTGAAGTCCACCTGAGAGGTCTGATCTGTTACATAACAATTTTGCACCAAGTTCATTGGATGTGAGGCTCATGTAAATTCTGGCAAGGCACTGACACTACTAGGGCAAACAAACACGTTCATTCTGTCCCTTCAGGCTCCTGTATATTACAGCTAGAAACTTCCATATCCACAGATGTGGATTCCCACACCACAAGAGACACTAAAAACAGAGCAGAGCCATGACAGCATGTACTCCACCAGATTTCATCTTGTCCTGCCATGTACTGGGAACAGGAGGAATGTGAGAAGGGGGACGCAAGAATGCAACCACTCAAAATGCAGTGTATCTTGACTTCAGCCATATTACTCCAAGAGGCCATTGTTCTGAATCTTAGCTAATGGGTAGCAATGCTATTCCAAACACAGTCATAAGTGAAATTAATCTATTTCTCCATGAATCAGTGTCTTTCAAATAGTATCTTGCTGACTTATTCAAGAGTCAGTAATTCCAGCAGAGCCTCCTACTCAGCAAACTAAATCAACAAATTGTAACAGTCTGATAGATCCAATCTAACTTTGGTTACACGTGTTTTTTCTTCTACTGTAATTTTTTAATGTATATTTTAAGAAGATATTTTGTATATTGTTTACTTCCAAGCTATTAATATGAATACAGTATAATCCCATCTGCCCTAAAACCACGAGAATAACATAGAATATATCCACAGAAATTTTAAAGAAATATGCTTTCTACTTGGGTGCTTTATTTGGGTTTTCTTTGCACATATGCAGTATAAGTATAGTTTAAGTGGGCTATTTTCCATACCCACATAGGGATATTTTCCACAGAAAGGTTCACATTGGCTTTAGATGTACCCACAAGCTATTTACTTGCATGGTATACATATAATGATCGAGCTTGTATCTACTTCAGCCAAATCCAAATGTTTTGTGCTTCTTTTGCAAACCATTTTCTCCTGAAAAAGTTGTTTCAAGTTTATACTATTACTTTTACAAGTATACTTTTACAAGTATATATTATTTACTTTTATGAATTTTATGATGCAACAGATTTCCTCATTTGACCAGATACTGATGGCAGCCTCAAATTGAGATACATATTTCAAGCACTCCAAATGTTAGGAAAGTTTACAGCAAGGTTTTATTTTGGTTGTTTTCTCAAGTATGGGATGAATCTGAATTTCAATTCTATTTTTTTTCCTTTATCACTCCGAAGTTCAGCAGAATTTGAGTAAAACTTTTGTGTTTAGTCAGTTCATCTATTGGACATCAGCTTCTTCATTGTCACAAAGGGTTTGAAATAGATCTTCAAATATGAGAATAGGAAAAATATAAAACAGTACAAGCCAGAAACTCATTTCCCACTTACTTTTGGATCCCTCTCGCTGAAGAATTTCTCAGGCTATTTCTAATGGAACTATTGTAAACATGCTCTTCTGCCTGGATTTTAAGATGGAAAATATGACGTTGTAAACTGCAAAACACAATTGAGTGAGGACACCTCTACAGTGGACAGATTCCCAAAGAAATGTCATCTGCACATGTGCCCCACAATCTTAGAGAAATGTCCTCCCATGCTTGAGAAACGTTTTGGTTTGGAGGCGCCCCTCTGATGTTATGGCCATCTTCAAAGCGGAGCATCAGAGTAAAATGAGCATTTTCTCAGAGGAACACATAAGATCAGGAAGTTTTTCTATGTAGGGATATTCCCAAACAACATGAAAATCTTCAAAGAGGAAACACTGTGTGATATGAACTCCAGAGAAAAAGGAGGAGACATACACATACATACACACAATGTGAAAGCTGTCAGGGAAAACATGCTGTCCTTGGTAATGTGAAGGGGTTTGTTTTGAAAAAGCCACCCCCTGCTGAGGCAGTAAGTATGCATGTATGATTACTGAGATGCCTAATTAAATTCTCCTTATCTGAATGCCATCTGAACTTAACAAAACAGATAATAAGTTCCAGAAACAGATACCATGTGGGGGGCAAATAATTTTGGAGCTTGAAATTAGAGATCTGTAGGTAATAGAGAACATGATTTTGCTCTACTCCCACAGTCTGCACCTGAACTTTTCTTTCCATCAGAAAAATCATGGAGCTAAAGTGAAGCTAAATGCCTGCAGGATCAACTCCAATTCTGTGGAAAGACCATAAGCTACCTTCTAACTCATCTTAAATAAGTGGATTTCATCCAGATTTATACAAAGACAAGTGGGAGTAATATTACATTCTGCACTGATTAAACATCAACTGCAAAGAATCAGAATACCAGTGAATTTTGATTATTTTTCAGAAATGCATCCAGGCTGCAAATTAACTGCATCATATGTGAAGATGCTGCAGAGATGTTTCTGCATGGAGTTTACTTGTTTGTGGAAAATCTGTTCACAGGGGCATAACATGGCACGGATGCCCCAGAAATACAACCTCCTCCATAATGTCTGAATATTGTCTTGTTTAATCCTGGAGCCTCAAAGGAGCTCTGTATAGAAGTCATCGGGTCTTCCACAATCAGTACTGCTGAATTTTGGAAGTCTGGAGAACACTGTACTTTCTATGTTTCCAAATAAGTTAACTGAATCATCAGTTCAAGACACATTACAGCATGTGAGGTGTGATCACCTAAACAAATTCACAGGACCTTTTAGAAAGGAAATTATTTTAGAAAGGAGAAGTAGAAATGATCTTCTGATCAATTCAACATGAAATTCAGTTTTTGGAAGCTTTGAGTTGGTTTGGTTAGTACAATGTGAAAATGGGGACCAGATGTCAGCTCATCTATTAGCCTGAAATGTTAGAACTGGACATGAAGGAGGACCTTTCCTGGAGGCAAGAGCAGCCCGTGGTAGCAGCAGGGCTGTAAGGACTGGTTGAGCCCATGCAGATAAATAGTCACTCGCCCCAGACATACGCTTCCTATACTGCAAAAGCTTGTCCCGATTAATCTTAGCAGTGCTGACTTCATACCAGCACATATGTCAGTAGCTGTGCAATTATATGAAGAATTCAACAATCTTGCAAAATCCATGCACAGACTTCCACCCTTGCTAAACCTACCTGCTCAAAACTGCGTCAGGAAAACTTGTGAGTTCTGAAACACTATTGACAACAGCTTCAGTAAGCCTTGGAGTAAAAAATAGAGATAATATTATGTTACATGTGTATAATATACATTATATACATGTGTATAATATACATAACATACATTTTATATATGGTATATATCGTATACATCAATATATATATATCATATATTACAATTAATGCATGCAATGTTATTGTATTGACATTGGTTTGGTACTATATATAAATAATAATAATAATAATCTATGTATTATGATATAAATCTGTTATGAGCAATTAATTTTGTGACCAAACCAGAAGTTAACTTTATCACTATTACTATGTTGCAGTGACGAATGTAAAGGAATGATACTACAAAACAAAAATAGTATCATTAGCGTTGAAGCATTGTGAGCATGCTACTGTGAAGATAGCATAAAATAATACACGACAGGAGAATACTTTTCTATGAAAGTTAGTTTTGTATATGAAGACTAGTTTAACAAGTCACCAATTTCCTTGTAATTCTAATGATACTGCAGAAGTACTAAAGAATAGACTTAGCCAGAAGAAATTTCTATGTTGAAGGTAAAATCCTAAGAAAAAAGTTTTGCATGCACAGCCACAGTGAAAAATCTTGGTCGAGAGTGGTTCATCATTCCTTACAGATTTCCTTTGTATTACTGCCAAAGTTGGCTTCAAAGATTTCGCAGAAATTGTGGTCGGAAGGGACTTGAAGATCATTCAGTCGAACCTCCTGGTACACCAGTAGCCACTAACTAAATTCCTTGTAACCACCTGAAGAATTTGGATGTAGCAAGTACTACAAGAATCCAGAAGACTAGAAATATTCAACATTAGAACAATTTAAATATTAGAAAAACTGCAGACAGATGCTTTTAGGTCTGAGGAATTTTAGATGAGTTATTAATAAAAGACTGGAATGGCCTGCTGTGGTTCAATAAAGAATTAAGGACAAAAATAAAGCTAACATTAGTTATTACGGCCTCATGGAGATTTGGCCCTATCACATGAAGTTATTTCTTTTTCCTTTCTTTACAAATTTTTTCTACTTGAGGGTTGCAATAGTATATTTTGACTTTTCCAAGGTATTTGATCTAGGGCCATTTGACATCAGCATTATAAAGCACAGATTACATACATTAAAAACAGGTTCGTAGATATATCTGAAGTGTGGCTGATGATAGGGAAATATTAATTAAATATAAAATCTAGAGAGGGACTGTGTCTTGGTTCAGTGCTATGTGGTGTCGATATGAAAGATTTGAACACTATCATAGAGTCCTTGCTGGTAAAATCAGTGTTTAGAGATCTATGAAGCAAAAAATACTGAGAAATAAAAACTACTGTAACTGGGTGATGTGGATGACTTGATTAAATGGTCATGATCTGACAGGATGTGCTTTAATACCTCAAAATGGCAGGTATATAAAGGAAAGAATGAGTAATACTGTCTCTTCTTAGGAGATGAGAGATTTAATCCTGGAAATCAAGAACTCCAAGGAGGATTTTGGGGTCATTGTGGATAATTGCCTCCACAGGCAGTTGCAGGGCAAACTGTGGCAGAAAAAGCTAATATAATCCTCGAGCAATAAAAAAGTATCAAGGAAAGATAGGAAGGGCTTCTGCAACGTGTGAAAGAGCTCCCTGGGAGGTGTTAATCTCTAACTCCACTGCACAGTGAGAGAGAGCTTGAATTTCTGACACTCCTGTCAACTCGAGGACGGAGGATGCTGTAGAGTGTTTCAGAGCGTCTACCCCAAAAAGGCAATTCCAAGCCCAGGCTACATGGTGATACTGCCCCTGGGACGAGTAGAAAAACTTATCTGCACCACTCTGAGAGCCTGTGTCTACCTGCAGATCAACCTATGTGACCCATGTAGGTTAAAAAAGGTTTCCCACAGTAAAGACTTAATTCACCCCACAACACTGTAAACATAGGCCCTAAAAACAGTTGTAATTTACAAATGTAGAATGGATTTTTCTGGTCATTTTGATGATGGAAATCTTTTAATTACATTAAATTCTAATTAGTTTCCTTAGCAGGTACGTGATCTCATATTTATTCTCAGCACAAGAGCTACCTATATAGTAATTAAAACTTTTTTCCTTTTTTTTTTTTTTTTTAATAGGAATAAGAACTACTACATACTATACCTGATAGGAATTAAAAGCAATATCATAACAAATAGACATCTGTTGGAAAAGAAGACTTATAAATCATTAGAGACATGTGCAGTCCAGGCCTCTTTGCTCTCAAAGCTTCATTGGAAAAACATGTAGAAAGAACCAGCCAATATTTTAAAAGCAACAGAAAAAAAATCTGTACATCGTTTGATTCCTTTTCTGCAACAGCATCTTTACTTGCATGTGACCAGATTATTTATAAAAAATCTGGCAATATATAGCTTTAAAAACTGGCTTTTAAAGAATTCATTGTTTTGTCATGCGTACACAGAGACGTGCATTTTACTTGTTGGAAAAATGCCCTCAGCTCTAGCAAATAACATTTACACAAACCCTGGAAAGCCAGAATTCCATATCTAGTGCTAATGATGTCTAGCATCTAACAGAAAGCCTAAGAAGGAACTTTAACATGTACTATTAATACCATGTATTTTAGGTAGATATTGAGCACCCAGCTCCAGTGTGATGAATGTACACATAAACCTCAAAATTAGTCTTAAAAGCATATAAACCACTTCAGTTGTTAAGATTTTCTAAAACCCACGTGTGTGGGTAATATCACTAAAAGCAGGTATGTTGGATAAAAATGAATGATGTTCCTTTCCCAGTATAAACCCAGGAGTTCATCTTCCAGTGTTGTTTATAAATAGAAGAGAGTCAATTTGCTTAGGATCTGCAGGACATTTCAGTACTCCATTTAGATAATGACAACATTTTTAACACAGCTATCACTCATTAGGTCAAGAGGTTGTGATTAATCAAGGACTGTTTTGGTTTAGTCTGATAGACATCTAGTCTCTTTAGTTTACAGTTGAATGAAGATGGCTTCAACAGTTTACAGAATGAGCTGCAATGATACATTAGACTGAAATTGAGATGGAAGAGAGACGTGTGATCTATTTTAACCATTCCATTTGCATTACAATGTGCTGTGTGTGAATTAGTCTAGGCATTGCTAGAGTAAATAAAAAATCTGCTGGGAATGTGTGAGCGCATTACACAACAGGAATGCACTGGCAGGTTATGGCTAGAAGTCTGCTGAATGTTACCAGGAAATATTGTTGGTGTTTGGACTAAAAGAAGAGAGTTTTTTGTTTTAATAACTGACTGGCTGGTTAATGGCTGAATGTAAGATGAGAGAATATGAGTCAGAAAGGGTTATGACAAAAAATCTTAAGGGAACATCTGTTTCCATAGCGCTTTGGGACCTGCATCCACACCAAAGCAGTAAAGGTCTGTTTACACAAACTGCAGAATGAGCATTCACACTTTGGGCGACTGATGAAGACAGAATAAATTCCCAAACACTTGACTGCAGTATAGTGTCTTATGGTACTGTTGAATCTGAAGGTCATTTTCTAAGGTTATCTTATAAGCATTTTCCTATCACCAAGTGCCAAGCCAGTTTACCACACTATCACAGGGGTCTTTCCTCTAGAGAAAACTCTCAGACATCCAAAGGAGTATATCGCAGGGAAACAGAGGGTGCTCAGTAGGAAATGAGAATGCATTCTCAGCTATCCACCTTATCTGTTAGTACACATCTTGCACCTCCAGCCCATAGTCATGTTTGCAATCAACAGTTAGCACTTCTGAGTAACAGCTTCATAAATCTTGATGACACAGTCCACGTCCCATGAAGCTTTCTTATTGTTCACTCTTGTGTAAATCAAGTAAATTAACCCATATTAAGTGCAAATGCAGTGAAAAGGTCTTAAAAATATTACATAGTACTATATAGTTTTCAACTTTTCATATTCATAACATTATTACATTGCTGTATTTCCTCCTAATAAAGTAGGTGAATTCTCTAAAGTAATTTTTCTCCTGTAATGGATGCACTTTGGAGGATGCAGCCTGATGAGATACTGTTGACTTCTTGTTCCTTTTCTCCTGGTCACATACACATAGAAAGAAGCACGCATACATGTCTGTTTATGTGCTTTCTGTCAAATGATGCTGATAAATCTAACGCAGAGCGGCACCTGATGATCAAACAGAAATCCCTCAGAAGTTTCTATAAAAACAAATCCTGTTAATTTCAGCCTTCCTCTTTGTCTACACCTTTTTTTTTTCTAATTTTTTTTCTAATACTACAAACCAACAAAAAAGATGAATGGTTATAAAATACACACTGGAATCTGTGTGACCACCAATATTGTTATTGATTGGAGACAGCTGAAAAAATACAGTAAGGATATGTTGCTGTAACTAGCATTACAGATTTCCCTGATTCTAATTAGAGAATATGTACTGCTGTATAGTTCGGTAATGATTTAAGCGCTACTTCCATTCTTGCCAAAAAGTTAGCACTGATGAAGAAAGTCCTGTAGGCTCTGGTGATCCAGCACCACTCACAGACCCCTCCAGATCGAAACACCTTCCTGAGGCAGGGAATTCCTCTTTGTGACATTCGCCTTCTCACTCTCCTTCGTGCTGTCTCAGGGGACACACTTGTCCTGCTTTTGGCATGATTCAACTTCTTGTTGAGTCGACCTTTGCCCTTTTAAATGAAAGGGTTTCATGCCCTGGAAACTGGCTCTTTCAGTGACTTCCATTGAACTAGAACGTTATTCTCCTACAGGAACACCAAAGAAACGTGGCAAAATACCTGCTTTAATTATTGGAAAAATAATATACTTTGGGAAAAGGAAATACAGGACAGACTGAAAGCTCCTAGCAGGATACATCAAAGAATGCATTATACATAGCTGGAGAACTAATGTCCATTTATCTAATGACCTAATTAATGTTTTTATAATTTATAATGCTATTAGAGAGATTTTAGTGAGAAAAATACTTTCAGATAAAACCACAAATTATAATCATTAGGAAGCTGTCTCTCCTGATCCTATTAATAAAAAACATATTCTAAATAATCTTTGAACAGTTAGTGCTATACCAAGAAGACAGGAGATTATTTTCCTCCTGATTTTCAAAAGAACCCTCTGGAGACCTTAAAAAAAATGTCTATCAAGAACTGCAATGTTTCCTGAACTAATACAGGGAAAAAAACTAATAAGTGCAATTCTTTAAACAACCAAAAAAAGAATTTGTACATGAAAGAGGAACTTTTGTACAGAAAGTGCATAAAAAAAGAAACAGGCTGCTAAGAAGATTAAGCAACTTATGCAGAGCAATATTTCCCAACTTATTTCCCTCTAAAACTTGATAAAACCTAGTGAATGGATATGCTGTGACAAAGCCCCTAGAGATCTCATCATCTGCTTGTTAATATTGTCACAAATATTTTGGAAAATGAGTGAGTTCCATGCATGAATTAAATGGACATGACTGTGGAATACTGAGGAATAAATATAGGCTTGAAATAACAGATTATTTGATAGCAATACATTTCTAAATTTGCAGTGGAGACAGGATTCCTCCCAGTACTATTTGCACTGACAAGATGGTATGGGGTGATGTAGTTCACACTGAACTGCATTGGTCCCACTGGGGCTCCACCACACCATGACAACCTCTCATTTACTAAGGGCTGATAGGAAGGCAGGATACAAATACCTCCTTATTAAATCATGCCCCAGTGTATGGAAAAGGAACAGAATTATTGGGAAAACATTTGGGGACAGACTTTAAAAAATGTGTCAGTGTCTTATACCCCAGTGAGCTAATGATAGTGCACCTTCAGGCTCTGACCCTTGGCTCTGCTGCAAAACATGTGGCAATTGCTCCTGACATGATCTGATCTTATGTTTCTCAACAGTAAAAATTCTCCTGATTTTGCGGCTGATGTCAAGACTTTCAAGACCCAAACTGACTGACTTCAATGGACTGCTCAGGGAGGTGGCTGAGCCACTTGTCCCTGGAAGTGTTTAAGAAATGTGTAGATGTGATACTAAGGAACATGGTTTAGTGGACAACATTGGTGGTAGGAGGTATTTTCCAATCTTAATGATTTTATGATTTGATGAATAGATATACAGGCTTCTTTTCTTGAAGTGACTTGGAGTCGAGGTTTGGTCCTTTGGTGGTAAGGAGGCATTGATCCTTTGCCTTAAACCACACTGCTCTCTAGAGCCAACTGGGGCCTGGAGCAGGACTGCAGGCAGAGGGAAGGGCAAGGCTGGAAGTGGAAGTGGTGGAAACAGCCACAACCCCATGGTGGCCCACTCGGGTTGTCCTTCAAGGACAACAGGGTGTCTTGCTGGGGAAGTGACTTATCGTATCTGCATATCAAAATACAAACATGCATCTTAAGGAAGCACATTAAAATCTCTGATCTAGAATCTTAGAATCTGAAATTCTTGACAACAGGTCAAAAATTTTGAGGTTTTTATTTTAAAATTCTTCATGGTACTTTTCCCTGACATGCTGTTTGTGCCAGGGATAATACAAGAAAGAAGAAACAGTGTTCTGCCTTATAAACACAGGGTTGAACTAAATTACTGGCAGCATTGCTAAAACTCTCTAAATGAAACTCAGAAAGCCATTTGCAAATATAAGGGAATTAATCTTTATATCAACAATAGTATGGTATTTTCTTCACATTTTTTATGGAGAGTGAAATTGAATTAGAAAGATGCATTCTTTAATTAATGCTATATTTCTGCCTGGCATTAGAGAGAAGTTTCCCCACTTAATTTGTGCATGATGATCATTACGTCCAGTTTATCACGTAGTCTCCACAGTGATCATCTCCTGCATTCTTGCCAACCAAAGAAGGAGAAAACCACACTCGTGAACCCGTGTGATCACTCTGTGAAGTGTGACCTTTCTCACTGTGCAGCACCTCATTAAAGTCAAAAGGGCACAGACAGAGCAGTTCATATAGGGTAATTTGCAGGTGAAGATGGCACTGGGAATACCATGAGAATTAGAAGGAGACTCAGCAGTTAGGATATCAGCTAAAATAAACCAGATTATGTAACTGAGTTTGCACTCACTGAGATTTTTACCTTATGAGGTACCTTTCCTCCTTGGATCTTCCATGAGAAGCAGTAATAGAGTGGGATTTCATTTAATTTAGTTAAATACTATTGCTTGACAGAAAGAACTGTGATTTCTAAGGAAGGGATTAAAACTGGTGGATCTGGTGCAAACTCTTGTAGGATTGTAGCTAGTCTTACGGTGAGTTGTTGTTATTACATCTGACAATCATAGAATATACCCCTTGTGTGAAAACTAACATCCATCTCTCTGTCTACTTACTATTACATTCTCCAGATAAAAATTATGCAACAATGGAAAAGCTAAAACAGCATTCAAAACTTCGTATTTGATGCACATCACCTAATTAACTTCTCCTTGAGCTTGGATAAAAATGTAGTAAGTGGAAAAATACCCATAGTTTACAGACCTTGTGCCAAATTATGCTCAGGGTCACATCCAGACCTGTCAAAAAATATTATTTGGGAAGGGAAGATAAGAGAAGAGAAGGAGAGGGAAAAGAAGGGAGAAGAAGGCAAGGCAAGGCAAGGTAAGGCAGGGAAAAGATGTTTCTAACTTGACATTTTTCTGTCTGCGCTAACATAATTGGCCATCTATCGGACAAAATATTACTTTGCTGTCTTAATAACTTGTCTATTCATAAAAAAATCTCTTCAGGCTGCAACTTAGCTTCAAGCTGTTAAGTTTTTTCTTATTAATAGCAATAACATGAAAATCAACCGCCCATAATTCCTCTCAACAGACTTAAGTCACCTAATAGAAATGTATAACCTGCCTTGGAATTCTGGTAACCTTGTTGGTTTCTGATTAATATTATTTGTGCATCTACATGGAAAATTTTTGGTAGACAGTATTAGGATTTTGCATTCATGTATAAACTTATATTTCAGGGCTCTGCTTTTGTTTTGAATAAAAATCCTTCTTACCTTGTAAGCTGTCAATTTCGTACATGGGCTTGGTTTAGCAGCAAGTATTCCCAGGTGAATTTAATTTTTTTTCTTTATAATACCCAAACGTATGCTAGTTAGTGGGTGAGATATCTTGCTGTTGAAAGCAAAAAGTAGAATTAGATTGAAGATACTGACCAGCTTTGTTTTTTTCTATGTTCTTTGACAGAACAGTTTTGAAAAAAACAATTTAGAACATAAAATAACACAAGAAAAAAAACACCTGCTTTTTTCCCCCATGCAAAATGCTAAGGACAGTGCCTCAGCCCCTAAGGCTGCTCCCTGATGCTGCACCAATAATCAGAACCAAACTCCATGACTCCTGGGGAAATGCATCATTCCACTCCCAGTTAATCCAATGGAAGGATGTGTGACAAGGTACTGCAAGTCTCAGGGGAGTGATTGCACTCAGGGGTTCTCTATGTTTATCTAGAATTGCAAACCAGTGACTGGAGGTGGGAAGGTGGGATGTGTCCATGCATGCTTTCCTGATGCACCTGCTTTCTGCTGAGAGTCACAAAACCAGACCAGAGAGTGTAAAAATGTTCATCAACAGCTACAAACTGATGAGTTATTTAACATGTAGTCTTTCTGGAAGGTACAGTTTTGAATGCTCACTCAATGACTTAAATACTTTTACATTCACGGAACAAATACTGGGTATGGGTGAAAGGGAGAAGTGTCAACTTCTGATTTCTGCTTTATGTCTTGGCATGGGTACCAGGAGCTGGGGTGTCTTCAGTGCCCAGGCTCAACCTTGCTGCTGCCACCTCCTGTCTTCTCTGTGGGAGAAATGCAGCTGCAGAAGGGCTCTGTGGAGCAGGCCATGCCCCTGATCCAGAAGGATGGCCCTGAGGCGGGTCTGGTCCTCTTCCCTGAGCAGCATGTAGTGGCTGCTGGGATCAGGTGAGTATCTTATGTGAGGAGAGCAGCCATTTATCATTCCGCTGGCCTGTTGAGGCCAGATGCTGCAGTTCTTGCCAGACCTTCCCAGGGCATGAGAGTATGTGGGCTTCTAGTCTGAGTGGGTGGCCAGCTGAGGGCACCGAGCCCTGAATCTGCTGATATTCTGACTTGAGCAGCAAGGTGCCTTGTGGCTCACATTGAGGCTGCTCTGGTCATGGGGAGAATGCAAACCTCAGCTGTTGGCAAACATTTCAAGTCAAATGCAGAGGTAATCAGTGCCATCAGCATTAGAAAAGTGCTCAGTGGGTGTTTTTATTGCACTTCTGCCCTTAGATATTCTATGCCAGTCCACTCTCTCCTTCCTCAGCTATCCTTGGTTTTTCATTTCTTCCTAGTGAGAAGAGACTGAGTCTTGGTGCAGTCAAGGCTGTGTTGGGCAGGAGTACACCCTTCACATTCCCAGATATGTCTCTATCTGTAGTGCACAACTGCACGGGTGGGTCACGCTACCATATCGTATTGCAAATTCATGTCTAATTTGACCCTGAGGTCTCTGTCAGCATTGCTGCTTTCTAGGATTCTCCCTGCCTTTGAATGTCTGTGTTTCAAATTACATTTCCCTGGGTGTACTGGGTTACATTTTCCCATGAATGCCACTCTTATTTTCCAGCTCCATATTTTTAATCACCCTACTTCCACTTTTATTACCTCTTGTCTTTAGTGATGCTTGTAGGTCCTTCAGTGAATGTGAATAAAGGCTCTGAAAACAGGACTGTCTGCGACTTTCCTCTTTGTAATTAAAATGGTCCAGCATCCTTTCTCTCCCTCTGTGCTCTATTGAAAACATTCAATAAAAAACAGGAACTATCCTCTACATGACATAAGCTGTCAGTTTGTCCATTTCCCAGCCATTAATATCTCTTTAGCACCACCCTCAGTTTTAGAGTCAGTTTTTAAGCAATCAATAATGCCAACTGGAATGTATTTGGAGAAAGAGGTCTCAGAAGACTATGTGTCAATATCTTAATTGATTTAATATACTAAAAACCACCTTATTTTCTTAGGCTACTGATTTTGGGGTATTTTGTAAAGGAAATCTCTCATGTGATGAGTCATCTGTTTTCCACACATTCCCAGCTCAGAGGCAAAATCCCCTAAGGCCCAAAGCCTGATGCAGCAATCAGTTACAGAGGCAAAAACCAGCTGAACCTGGTCAGAACTGGGCACTGGCTTTAGTGCAATTAAATCTAGCTCACTGATGGCTTTCTTGGGCATTGCCTTGGCTGAGGCTAATTTGTCATTAGGCTTTCTCCTACAGTTTTCTTTACAATTCTGCTTTCACTGACTACTATACTACTGTAATAGTACATGATCAAGGTATTATTAACTATGCTTTACTTAGTCTAACCAGACAATCGCAAAATAATTGCAACACTTCTTTTTTTCCTGACTCAGCAGAAGAGGACCTCAAGCTTCCATTCCCTGTTCTTTTAAATTATCAAAGTTGTGCTACTGAAACTATGATGTAAGGTAAAAAGATTTCCCAGTCATTCCTGTTCAATTCTAAACACGGCTAAGTCAATAGTCTTAAAACACAGCTATTAAGGCAACTGTACAGGACAAAACAATAGGGTGGGAAAATCTAAGGTATATTTAACACGCCATGATAATAAGCTAATAACACTATTCTAGTGTTATAATACTAGTATATTACTGTTAGACAAGTAGTGCTCATGGAGGGAATAAGATCTCAATACATTTTCTATTTTGTATCTTGTGTGTTAGGGTAGTTACAGCAGCCCACAACAACCTCAGTATTTTGTTTGATTTGAATTTAACATTGATCAGCTCTCCCCAAACCAAACCCATTTTTTCCCCCAGTCCTTCAATTCAAACGAATGGAACTGCTTCTTTTTATAATTTGTAGTGAAATGCTTACAAGAAAATTTCAGCATCAGTGTAAATAAAAGAGATTAAAGTTGAAAGAACAGACAAATAAAAGCACTCATTTCTCAGCAGCAGCTTGTGTGCATGCAGCCCCCATCATAAAAATCTTTTAAAAAGCCATTTTCTCATTACATGAATTCCAAAACTTCTGCTGACTTCTTGTCCATGGCACAGCTCAGTCCCATTGTAAGGATTGCTCCCTTCCAAATGCTGAAGCTGGCTGCAGGTTACTGCTGTGCTCTTGCTGTCCTGCACAAGTTTTACAACAGCAGCAGGTAGAAGCCATGTCAGGCTTCTCTTGGTGTTGAACATAACCAAGACAACCATCTGTATAATCAGAGCATTGGTAGCCTTATTTATTAATGCATGACCCAGATATTGCAATGCTGAAACCTAACGGCATCAGAGGCCACTGATTATTTTCTGAGTTTCCCAGAAGTCTAATGTTTTGTTCCTAAAGAAAACAATAATAATAATAATAATAAAAATAGGGAACACATCCTATGTTTCCTTTCCCGGAGGACAGATTTTGTTCTCATTTGCTCTAACCCAGGAATGCCATTGAACCAGCACCAGCAGGACTGTGCCTAGAATCACATCCCTCACCCTGTGTTTTAAGGTAGATTCCAACATTGAAACAAGGCAGTGGTTGCATTCTGTCCCTCCCAGTTTAAGCAGGGCTGGGGCTCCACCCAGCATAGTTTTACTGTCTTTGAGGGAAGAATTTACTTCACCCATTTGAAAAAAAAATACCCAGACTTGCTGAAAGTGTTGCCTGTAAGGAGTGTGGCAGCACCAGAAAGAAACCATGGGCTATATTATTCCATGATGACATCTTTTGAAATAAAATTGCAGAAAGTTTTTTCCTCCATCTATATTTCTCATCTCTGTGAAAACCTGGATGTGCTTTAAACATAATCTGTGCGCAAAACTGAGTTAGAATATAAAATATCGCAAATCCAAATCCCTTCGCTGAGGGACTCGAGGAGAGAAACTGCTAAATGCTTCTTGTCAGTCTAGAAACGACGCGACTGCTAAACTCACTCATTTCAGAGATTTATTTTGCTAGAAGGGATTTTAATCTTCACATTTCAGTTCCTCAGAGGAGGCCAAACCTTCCAAGTGCGGAGTCTGCAGCAGCGGTGAATCAACTATTGTAATACGCTGCCTCTTAAAATACTTCAGGGTAGTCAGGCATTAGGAAGGCTCCTATTTTGTGTGAACTGATCAAATACAGATGTTGCCAAAGAGTTGACCTTATTGACCGTGACTTAACTAGAGATTGAATGGCAGACAGACGGTCAGTAGTAGGGTGAAACCATGTTTTGGCGGTAGGGTGTAAATGTATATACAGTTTACAGGATTTGAATGACACCGAGCAAACATCTGTTCTATTGATAAATACTTGCTTTACTTCCAAAAATTTTTATCCCAGGGAAACCCAGTAAGAATAAATACTGCACAGTTTTGTTAGGCGTTCTGTGTGCACATCGTGCTCTTGGAAAACTTGAAATAGAAAAATATTAAAAAATGGTACTAACTTTTCTCTCTTCCTGTAATATCAGATTTCATATAAAACTCATCAGCTGAGCTGAGTATTAGTCTTGATCAATGGCAGGAAACCAGGGGATCAAATGTTAATAAATCAGAAACAGATACCTCCACTTGAGCAGAAATATATCACTAACCTGAAAAATAGGGCAAATTATTTGACAACATTTATATGCATATGCCTAGGGAAAAAAGAAAAAAAAAAAGGAAAAACTTTTCTTAAGTTCTCTTAAAAACTGAAACAAAGGACAAATATGAAGAAAAAAAATAAAGAAGTAATGAACATAGAACATGCAATCAAAAGGTCCTAGGAACATCTTTGTTTTCTCTTGGATTGACATAAAGAAACAAAATTAAATGAAATGGCTTTAGCTAACACGACACCAATATATTTCTATGGCAAATTAGCCCTGTCACACTGCTATTTGGTTCTTGGGCGAGAGTAGTGAAATAGCTGGTGAATAGTAGGCCCATTTTAATGTGTTGTTGCCTTTACTCAAACACCAAAGAGCAGCACCACAATTCCAATTCTGAACTGCACAGGAACATGATGACCTTGATAGCATGAAAGCACATAAAAGCGCAAAGGCCAGCTTTAACTTTGTTTTTTCTTTTTAAAGTTTTGGTACCTAGCTATTTCAGATCAAAGCTCCTTAAATTCATTTCAGATATACACCCTTGCAGTGTGGTCTTCTCTTTAAATTGAAACTATTTGCTCCTGTGCATAGCCTGCTAAATTTAATTAGAAAATCCTGGTGGACCAGCAGGACAAAATTTCCCTTCCTTCCTATTTTCTCATTCCACAATCTATCACCTAGAGTAATTAGGACCAGCGAGGGATCGTCTTCACTGGATTAACCTTAACTAAATTGCATGCATTCAACATGTGCTCTTTTGATTAACTTGAGCCTGGACTGCTGCCTGTGATACACCCACCTTGTAATTCTACACACTTAATTAATTTCAGATGAACAGCAAGAGGGATAAGTTAAATTCTCCAATTAATAAACTGATATTAGTTAATGTATTTTAGCTTAACTTCTCATTCTTTTCCTGATCAGGGATAGGAAAAACAGAAAATGAGAGGGAGGTGGAAGCGAGCAA
The DNA here is from genome assembly GCA_028571105.1 of Tragopan temminckii. NCBI lineage: Eukaryota > Metazoa > Chordata > Aves > Galliformes > Phasianidae > Tragopan > Tragopan temminckii. The sequence continues at coordinate 22,015,732 of JAOWBP010001760.1, forward strand.
ACTTTGCCAGTAAGTTTGCGATGGCTTTTCAGGGCCTGATCCTGCAGCCGTCTAGCAGATAATTTTCCCCCTGACTAGGAGAAGATTTTTGGCCACAGAATCAGTCCCTGCATTTAAAGTATTAAATGCAATGGGCAGAAACAGGACATTTTTTTTCTTTCAAAATGATAAATAGGCATTATTTAAAACCTCCTCACCTTAACTCAGTTTTCCATATGGTTTCACTCATGCATGGGTTTTCCTTGTTATTAAAAAAAAATATTATAATATCACTGGCTGTGGGCCCAATCCTCCAAGCCTTAGTCCCACAAGCATATTTTTCTGCTCTCTATTGTCATGGGGAGCTGCCTAACAGCCTTGTCTTGCATACGTTTGCCCAGATAAGTAACTTTGCTTTTGAATATAGCCCTAGTGAACTCAGTAGTATTTATCAGAGGAGGAGAATTACTTATGTAGAAAAATATTTGCAGGAACAGGCCCTAAAAGTGCTATTGGAAATGCAAAGAAATGTGCATGAAAGACAGGAGGAAAACACTAGTCTAGTTCTTTTTGCCTGGAATTAACTTGGATGCTAACTGTAAAGCAGGGCACTTACCTCTGAGCATATTGCACCGAATACTGAATTTCTCATTTCTAATGTGGAACTCTGATGAAGTTTCTCTTCAGCATTGGTAAGCATGTGGTTTCAGTAAAACTGATAGGATTAACATTGAATGCACATTTAAGTATTTTGCTGAAATGGAGATTGGCTGTTCAGCATCTTTCAGGAATGACTACTGAGTGGGAGCAAAATCAAGCCCGCAGAAAAAATATTTTCACTCAGATATGTTTTTTAAATTAATTCTGTTACTGTAAAACCATTCACTGTTTTTCCTCTATAACAATCAATATTCTAACAAATGCTGCCAGAAATAAACATTACTAAATAGTTCTATTTACAGCATCTGCAAGTTAGCTATCAGTGCTTGTGTTTGTGCAGAGTTTACATTTTTCACTAGAAAGAATAGCAATAAATGACTTCAGGCAGTAAGATGGCCTATTCTGAATTTTCTTCCTAATTAACCTTTTACTGCTTCACCAAATCACCAAACAGTATTTTTACACAGCTATTTACTATAAATAAGCTGCTGATGTGATTTATAGCCTTTCCAAAATCATAGGGAAATTTACTGCGTAAGAGCATTAAGATAAAATTTTCAAAACATCAGAACAGTTTATGTGACTTTGTTCCCCTGCAAAAGGTACTTTGGCACTGTAATCAGCTTGGTAATCTCTCAAGTTGTGCTGATACTTAGGACTATTTTATCTCCCAGATGTATTTAAAAAAGAATAATCAGACAAAACAGTTTCCATAGTAAAATCCCATATGAGAAGGAAGGAAGTAGTGACATATAGTCTGTAAGTGAAATTGTCAGCATTTTGGGTCATTTTAAAACCACAAAACATGAATGCATGCAATTCTTGCCAAATTTCCACTGTATTTCCTTTGATTACATACATTTCCAGCAAACAATATAATAAGCTTACATTTCTAAGGCTCTGTTTACATAGAGTTGGAAAGATGCAAGGAGTACTTGTGACACAGAACAAACAATGGAGAAAGCAGAAAATAAAGATTTAATACTGACTTACCCCACAGCCAGTCAGTATGCAAGATCTTATGGCTGAATACATTGTTTTTATTAGTGTCAAGTGCTTGATTTAAAGTAAGACCTCGTCACCTTACTGAGAGATATTTTTCCTGGGGTATATGCATGTACCTATTTATCTATTGAGTGTGAGTATATATATACACACACCTAGCAGTAGGCCTGGTTAGTGTCAGCTTGACTGGGAGAGGATGTTAGTAATTACTATTTCTCTAAACACTACTTTAGCATAGTTTAGCGTATCAGCTGGCTTCTGCTGCCAGAAGGACCTGTGCTGCCTACTGGAAGTGACTGCAAACCTAAAAGCCACAATGAAGACCATTCCCATTCTCTGTCCTCCTTCCTGTTGAACTTAGTGACACTTTGCTTTTGATTCAGTAGAAATGGATTTTACTTGACTCTTTTTGGGAGTATTTCTGGGCACACTGGTTCTCAGGGCTATGCCCAGACCACTGGCACCCATCTGGCCAGCTCTGCTGAGGCTAAGAACAGCAGCACTAGTGGTTCTGCTGGAGCTGAGACTGTCTATAGACCAGCAGAATGGTGCTTTCAAACGGACTTTCTCTTCTTCCTCTTTATTCCTTCTGAACATGTTTTCAAGTTAAAAAGAGAAAACAAATGCTAACTAAGAGCTGATGTTTCAACATGTTACACACACGTTTTTCCCTTCTGCAGGCAGCATTTCTGTTGTGTTACAAATGGATGGAATGAGGTTCTCGTACAGTGACATGAAGACAAAAAGCAGCCTGCATGTGTTAGTGGTAGAATGAGTCCGTGTTAAGAATAGCTTCTGGTCTTACATTTTATGAGCCCAGTAAATCAAGAGCATGAAAGAAATATATGACATTGCTGTTTCATGCACTGTCTGCTACACAGAAATTTTCATGTGCAAGGATAACTGAGAAAAAAAATAAGTAAAATGTATCTTCCCCTCACCCCATTTATTGTTTTATGGATAGGTCACTTTTTCATCTCTTTTCACTCTGAGGAGTTCCTTGAAATAACAGTTTTTTTTTGTTTTTTTTTTTTTTTTTGGTGGTCTTTATAGTATCTTTCCCATAGAAAGAAAAACTTGCATGGGGATATACTTCACAACACACACTCTTCACTTCTTCTCTATATGTGGGGCTTTTCTAATATAGTCCTTAATTTTTTCTTACATGCTCGAGAACTTTTTACAGTTTATCACCAACTGGAATGTTATACACATTTAATTTTTACTTTGAAGTGTTCTTACACCAAATCATTAATCTTTATTGTTCAGTTTTGACTACAGTATTATTGAACAGGTTATTAAGTAAAAAGAAATGTAGAGAATGTATAAAAGGCACAGTATTATTCTGATGACAGCTTCCTGGTGGTCCATCATACATAAAACTAGCTACTAGGAATATGTTTCAAACTGGCACCATAACACATCTTTCATAGTTGTTAAATTTAATTGTATAAATAGTTGCTGACTTCATTTGGACTGTTTTAAAAAAGTGAATGTGTAATAAATCATACCGTGAAAAAACTTTGCAGAACATCTTCAGCTACCATGCTAGGAAACAACTTCCAGTTTTTGTCAATACTATCTGCAGTAATTAGCTCTGATATTGAGCAAAATTAGAACCTGATCCTTCAAGCATTTACGCATGAGTAGTCCCACCAGGATCAATCAATATCCTCTGTAGCCATGGAAATATTCGCATGCGTATGGTCAGTCGTAAGTATGGTTTTCCCAAGTTTTTCAGGGGACTGTTTTTCTGACAAGCCATTTTTAGAACTCAGTCCCACTTTCCATAAATGCTGGCAAAACAAGCCATACTGGTAACAATAGGCTTTCAAGCAAACTCAAAATAAATTCTGATGGCAGTAAACGCATTTTTCCTTTTAATGCAGTGACTGATCTTAATATTAAACCCCATACTTGACATGAATAACCACCCAGCAGGGTGATACAGAATATGGGATAACTCAGGCATTAAGTGATTTTTCTGCAGTCTGCATGGTGCTTTCAATATTGACATGCACTCTGCTTACTTCCAGTTGTCTTATAAGCAAATGTAATGACTTGGTTCAGAACAGAGTATTCTTATATTGAATGAGAGCTGGAAAATGGAGCGCCTTTTACATGAGACCATCTCTAATCTGCAGTGCAGTGTACTGTTTATTGACTGACTGCCTCTAAAGGTAGAGGAAAGATAAAGCTGCTGCTTTCAATTATGCAATCACAAATGTAAGAAAGTGAAGCTGTAGAAATGGGATGGAAATCGTTACATTTGATATGCCATGTCAAACAACAATAGCGCTTGTGCTAATCACATTTTAGAACACTGCTATCATAGTTGATTTTGTTATAAAATAGAAAGCAGTGAACAATAAAATCTTCTGCCCTATGCCAAACTGCACTATTTAATCAACTTGGTTCAAAATCATTCTTGGTTTAGGTAGTAACCCAGTGTATTAGTTCCAACAGCTTCTCTACCATTACTAATTGAGAAATAAATATTCAGGCTAAATCAGACTCTTATTAAGGACTCTGCAGTAATGGCAACCTGATATCTACCCAGCTATTTAACACTGTGGCTTGATTTAAATTTGCCTGTTGCATTCACAGTTAAATAGATCATAACACAGTTTTCAGACTTCTAATAGCTTAGTAGTGAGGACTCCTACCCAGCAGATTCTTCAGCTCTCAGTTGTTTGTGATGGGCTGAGGCCTTTCAACTCTCTGTGCTGCTGGGGACTGTGCGCTCTAAAAATCCATCTAAGATATATGAGAACCTCTGAGATCATGTCGTTGGCATTCCATGACCAATACTGGATCCAACTTCCAGAGCACTCCAATGCTATTTCTCCATCACTTGCCATGTCCCATTGCGGGGGGATTTCCCTGCCTGGCCCTTCCCTTTCCCAGAGGGTATCCCCATCCTGCCTGCCTACCCCAAGACGGCACACCTGTCCTTGACTGACCCACGTGGCTCAGCCTGTGCTGTTCCCAGCTCAGGCAGTAAATATACATGTACCATTAATAGTCAGTGTGATGAAGGCTCCAAATCCTTTGCAAATGTCACCTGTAATCTCCAAAGCAGGACAGCATACACAAGTCTGACTACCAAGCAAGGAACAAACTACTGTTTAAATATCATCAAAAAGACACGCTGTGTGGATGCTCATGAAAATTGGAAGCTAGTGAATTAATCAAGTTAAATCCCAAATAAGAGTTAGAAATCAGATTTTCTTTAGAAACAATAAGCAGAAAAAAGCTCTGAAGATCATTGCTTCTGCTTTGTAACTGAAAAATGGCTTGTGAGACAACCTAAGCCTATTTGTCTCTTTTCCTAATTAGGTCTCCCAATCTTATAAAAGATTCTACCACTGACAGAAAACCTTGCATACAAAATAAAAAATGCTTTTTTCTTTTTCCCGCACAGATAATTTCCAAAGTGATTAGACCTTTATGAAATCAATAACAATATTCAAACAAGATTAAGTTTCTAGGACCTTAATTGTCCAAGATACTAGAATAACAAACACTTTATGTTAGCTTCTTTAGCAAACATACAACTGCAGTATCTCAGCATAATGACTTTATTTGGCATTCTTATTTTCCAGAAGGTTTTTTTCCCTTTTCATGACCATATCCTATAAACAGATATATCGTAAGTAACATACTTACACTTCAGGAATGTCTTCATTTTTATCCTGGCATTCACATCTGTCCTTGTTTAATGCTCTGCTGGTGGTCTGGCTCCATGGTATGCCCACTGCAATGTTCATCTTAAACAATATTTACATTGATTAGGTCTCCGAGTGCACTAGAGACACTTATTAGAAAATGAACACAATATCCTGGGATAACAGTGAACATCTCTAAATGTTTTCTTTCTGGATCTCTATTAATGCATTGTTTAAGAGTATAAACAATTGGCTGTCAAAATGATAATCTGACAGAGAAAAACATTATGAAAATTTATAACATAAAATGTCTATGTCCAAAATATACAGATGATAAACATGCATGGAAAGGGCACACTGACATTTTTATTCAGATTATAATAGTATCTGTTGCAATTTTCAATACTTTCTTTTATGAATATGCACAGTAAGATACTGTTCTTCCACTGAAATTTTGTAGACTTAATAAATGTAACATAAAATTGGAATAGGAAAGCATATTTGTGCAGACAAAACTACAGGAAGATTATATATTTTGGCGTCATCACCTAATATGCTTATGGCAGAAGAAAATTGGGACCCTTACCCTGCAGTGGTGAGGAGGAGCAATTAAGATCACCCATCTAAAAAAAATAAATAGTATTGATTACCAATAAATCATATGAACAAAAGTACATCTGTACTACTGCTTTCTTCAACGTGGTCACTGTACATTAGTGCCGAGCAATTAATATCTGACATATAAATAGCCACAGAGTAGAGCATACAGCGTGATGACCATCTTCCCTACATCTATCCAGTAAAAGCAATCAGCCAGCAGCTAATCATTTCTTAAACTGATATATCCTGCCTGAGTTGGGATCCCATTGCCTTCTGTGCATTAACAACATATGCTTCTTGATTTCTTCACCCACCTTAAGTCTATTAACATGAGGCCAATTCCTAGTTATGATGGAAAAACCTGTGCTTGATTACACCACCATTTTTAACTTCTAGTGGGTAAACAGGGAGGTTACAGATTGTCCTGACTTCAGAAGTTTGCTAATATCAGTAAAGAAAATATTATTTACTAGTGAAGATGCACTAGTTGTGATCAGCTGCTTTGGGCAGCGAGTGCATTAACAGACTAAAGAGAACATGTATGAAGATGTATGTCCACGCTCTGACAGTTCCTTCACATTCAAGATACATTTGGTCTTTCTTTTACAGACATCAGGAGCTAGATTTAATTCTATGAAATTATTTTAAGGATAACAAGAGATTGAAGCATGTTTTCTCTGCAGGATGCTGAGTTCAAACTAGGTACTGCATTTTGCTCTGGATAGCAAGAGCTCTCTACAAGTCTAACAGCCATTTCTAATTGCAAGGGTCTCTACTACCAAATTTCAAAATATTGCAGCTAAGTGGTGCTATGTAAAGTCATGAAAGAGGGCTAAGAAAAGCCAGACTATGGCTTCGGTGAACTACCTGAAGAGATTCACTAAGAGACATAGCACTGAGGCAATAAGGGAAAATAGCCTCACTAAGGAGGATGCTCAAGCCAAAACAACTGCTTTTTATTTTCTGTCCTGAAATCAAACATTTTCATAGCAACAGAAAATTTTACAAATCGAATGTTCTAATTCTTGTTAATATGTCCATATCTGTGAGGAAGGAAAATGCTCGCTGTAAATTTCAAAAACTTTTGTGAACAGCATTTGGATGTTCAGGAATACCCAGCGCACAAGGAGAGGAGCAAGCTGTGGGAAGTTAAGAAGAAGGGAAAACAAATAGAAAGGTAGCTTAAAGTTTGGCATTCATTGTTGAGTTTTCTTTTTTTTTTTTTTTTTTTTTTTGTTGCAGAATCAGCTTTGTCTGTCTCCAGCTGCAGTCTCCAATTAAGAGAGCATGACAAGAACTGTCTATACCTTGCTGATGTTCTGCATTGTAGAAGGACCTCATGTCCATGCTGAACTGGGCAGTTTTGATAGCAGACAACTCACACGGACTTTGTAGGCCTGAACTGTATGGGATTTAATAGGGAAGGCAGAAACCACGGGGCCTGACCCGTCACTCCAACTCGATATCAAGGACCAGATGTGTCCCCAGTGTTCCTTGCTGTAGATCAGAGAGATCCAATAGCTTTAAAATGGACATAGAGTAAGAAGCTAGGTCATCAGTACAATTTGGGAATAATATGGGAGAAATGCTGGCATCATTTGAGAATGGTGAAAAAGAAAGTCTTTGATCACCGTTCCCGATCTTGGAATAGTAGCTTATGTCTGTTTATGACAAGTTACTGGTAGCAGTATTGTTCTATAGGACAATTTTACTCCCTTTAAGAGAGAGGTTCTCTTTACAGCTTTCTTCTTGGCTTAAAAAGGGCTTGAGGTGCTCAGAAATGGTTTGATTTTTCTTGGGTGAGAATTATGACGATAGAAAACAAAAAGTCTTTCCTTTCCTTATGAAAGCTTTCAGATCTGGGCCTTTCATACATGCAATCCATGTGTACATGCACTTATACCTGCTAAAGACTTCACAAAAGCGTTTCAATATATAATTATCTTAGTAAAAGCCTCTTGTTGTTTTATTAGCTGAGGAGCAATAGGCAGCACTCTGCTCTTTCTTAAAACTTTATCAAAATGTAAAGATGCGAATGTAAGATGCTTGACATAAAACAATGTATTTCATTTTCAGAAAAGGAAAAAAATACAGCCTGAAAAAATACCTGAAGAAAACAAAGGCTCCTTTTGTGCTAAGTGGGTCTCCAGTATTTTGTAAAACAGCTCAGACTAAATATCTGAATCTTGTAATCGTCATCTGAATACTCTCAAAAACTTGGGGATGGAAGAGCAGTCATTAAATGCTGTGAACCAAAAGAAAGTTTACTTGTACAAAACGTCACTTTACTGCAGTGTATGAATAAGAAAACATCTGTCTGAATAAATGATTGATTCTGACGAATATGAAGTAGGTACAAGGAAATAAAAAGTGATCTCTCTAAACCTTGTTTTGCAGCATTGGCTAAATGCGCAAATAACACAGGCTATATATATAAGATGCAATCCAAAATAAAATACAGTTTTGTTCAATCTGTCTGCTAAATCTACTGCTACTTTCTGTACCCTAGAAATTCCCCAGAACTATTTTATGAACACTTACCAGTTTATTTTTTAATATTAGAAGATTGAAAAAGGCCTCCTTCTGTTTCACGGTTCTCTACCAGTGAATCATAGGTCCCCTGTTACTCTGTGTGGAAAGTTATTTTAGTAATTCTGGAAATAAACCTACTGCTGAGTCAGCATCGTGGCTGAAAATGACAAGTTTCATATTAAGGAACACGTTAGAAATAATAAGTAATGCTGTATCTCTTAACTTCCCCTGTTAAAATTAGCTGGTGTGTCAGGAGTTGATTTAACAAATGTCATGCATGCTGGACATGAGAAATACATCTTGCATATTGTCAGCATGAAAAATCAGGTACATTTAAAAGAAGAGAGTAAAAGAAATAAAACTAAAACACAGAGCTCTGGTAGAAGCAGCACTAAATATTTTACTCACAGAGGCACTCACTAGAAAATATTGAAATGTAACCCTAAAGCAGACCAATATGAAAAGAAGACATTTTTTTGTTTTGTTCTCTCTGTTAGGTGATTTTCAAATAAGCAGTTTAGTAGCATGTTTAAAGTGGTGTATTCTTACAGATAAAACGGTGGGATTTTGTCACCATGTTTGTCTGGAATTCTAGCTTTTCTGGAGAAAATAACTGGAGACAAAACATTTGCCAGCAAACAATCTTTTCTTTCTGATTTGCTAAACATGTCCATATGTAGTTACTGCTTGTGTTCAGAAGACTAGTAGCAGTTTTAGAGTAGAAATACGCTACTACTGCAAATTCAGGTAGTCATCTGGCACTTGTAGTGGGAAGATTTTGTATTTTTTTTAGTAAAAGGAGATGGGTACTTACTGCTACTTATACCTTAATACTGAATGACATTTTATGGCATATATTTTAGTCTGCTACAGAAACACAGTTGATTTTTCAAATAGTACGCAATACCTTGTGGCAGATGACAGAACTGCTCCATTCTTTCCCTCTACCACGGGGCCTGATTCTGTTCCACCAGCTGTCCATTGCTCACCTCTGCAGCCACAACAGTGTCTCCCCTTTATTTGCTTTGAAGCCTGAAGCAGTTTTTGCCTGTGATTTGTCCTCAGAATATCCAATATTGGCTGAAATAAATAGGAGTCCTAAGATTGATTTCAATTGAATTTGATAGGTAGAATTTCTTAAAATATTGCAGCTCTCCCTCTATGACTTGGGGAAGTGCTCCATAGCAGTCTTTTACTCTCTTTGTCTCTTTTCTGTATTTAAAAACTTTCTTCAAAACTACACCTCAGACTCACTGAAAACTTCAAATACATCAATATTTCCCACTGGTAATAATGCACTACTAAATAGTGTAATGACCCTACAGCGTCATTTTGACACCATGCACATTACAAGCCACAGAAGTTTTTCAGAGAAGGAGAAACAATTAGTATTAAAATAATGTGCTTATTAAGTAATTTTACACAGGAATATCAAGAACCACAGTTTTTTAGAGCTTGCTATTAATATTTCCTGGGATTTGTTACGAGTAATTGTTGCTAGAAAAAATAATGAAAAAACTTACTGTAAAACCTTTGAGTTCTTTTTCTTTTCTTCTCCTCTTTCAATGTAGCATAAATACGTGGTGAAAAGTCAGAATCGCGTAGAAGAAAAATGTTCCAAAACACTGTAAAAGTGCCTTTCCCTTCCCCACAGCCCAAGGGAGCACTGACTACTTCAATAATCAGTGCGAACTTTTTGGTTATGATTTCTGTTTCCTTTCCCTGTCTCTCCCTCCCTCTCAACTTTTTTCCACAATCGTATGAGTATTACTGTTTTCTCAATAAAGGAAGTAGGAGAGCTGCATGACAGCGTTTATTTTAAGAAAACACAAAGCGTGTATTAAAATGAGAGGTAGTTTAAAAAGAAAATATTGGGCAGAAATTATAATCTTAAGAGAGCGGTAAAAAAATGACAAATACTACAGGAGAACAAATTATAAGTGCTGCATTTTTGCTCAACATGAAAAGCAGCACTAAAGAGAACAAATTCCACGCATTTTATCTCCATCCCAGCTTCACTGGGTATCAGTGTTCAGATACGAATAACTGTAGATTATCGTCAGTATAATGGAATTCTGTGATTAACAAAAAGAAGCAGGAAAAATGGACTTTCACTAGAGCTTCCATACTTTTCAGTCAGCCTTCACTAGTCAGACATATGGACTATGTTAACACTTCAGGTTACTGGCCAAAAGTCAACCTTGAAAATTAATTTCCCAGAAATATAGAAATTGCCATTTTTCACACCTTGGATAGAGAAAGCCAAAACAACTAAAACTAAAAGTACCCAAATACTAGCGTGGAATTCATTGATTTCCTCTAAAATAGCAGCTGAATAAGGATGACAGGAATTTTTGTACAGCGAGGTATGTGACCCATCACAAACCTGGTTATAATTATGGATTTCAAAACAGTGTCTAATAAGCTGAGACCCAGACAGCAGCACACAGTAGTGGAACACATCCAGTATTCATTAAAGATGCACAATCAATAAGTCCAGAGTCTAAAGACAGTTTTCAGACACAATTTTCCCACTTGTCTCAGGACTAAGGTAGAATAGCAAAAACAGAGGTAATAAAATGTGGTCAACCTCAATGACTTGGCGTGCATTCTTGGCAACAGTAGAATAGAGAGACCACAGCTTAGCTCTGAGAGTGAACTTACAATACCCTGAATTTTGCATCCTTTTCTTTCTGCAACTGTTTTTGTTGGATCAAATAAATCATACATTTGCTTGTATTTTCAAAGGTGGCACACCAAAAATGCACCTACCATCTAAATACACTTAAATACACCACAATCACTGAGAAATAGCAAATTACTGATTGTTAAAAATTTGGATTCACCAGTTATCTCAACAACTGGAAAGAGATGCTGCTATCCAGTAAAGATGGAAGAAGAATTACTGCACTGAAGAATAAAACCATAATCCTTTACTTGGCTTTTCTGCTACTGGTTTTGGGCCCATATGAGAGCACCTCTCACAAGGTCTGAACTCCTAAACCCTGGATTTAAAATCAAGATCCTTAGCTCTTTAGGTAAGAGGTGAAACCCATTAGTAAAGAGAAAGAGCAGCCTCATAAAACTCACTACGTGTCATTGCCACAAAGGGGAATGTGTTCCAGTGCCAGGGTGGGAAATATGCAGGTTAACCATCCAGCTTGTATTTGCCAAAATGAGAAATGAATGTACGGTGTGTAAATACTTGTATACATAATCATCCAAACAACTTTTACCTTCGGATTGCATATTTGCAATAACTCATTCAAACAGCAGGCTAATCTACAATAATAAAGACATATGCATTTGCTATTATATAGTCTATCTAAAAAACCAATTCATCTTGGACTAGGTAAATATTACCACCAAATGCTGCTTCTTCCTACAGGAAAAAAAGCCCTTGTTTTTCTGGCAAAAAGATCTCTTGGAAAAGTACCTCATTTGGTACCTGTGAAAAAAAGTGAGTGATCATTTAGGAGGCTGAGGTCCTTATATAAAGTTGTTACAAATCTGTTTTCCAAACAACACTAAGGAGATGGTGGCTGTAAAGGAGTGAGTTTCATTGTTTGGCTACAGTGTGAGAGGGATGTAGAAGGCAGAATATTGTGATAGTATACCAAAATATATACTTCAAATCTAATATATGCACAGTGAGAATAGTTGAAGTGCAACATTGCCTAACCTAATAAAAAAATTTTGGTACAACGGTATCTGTTGGAAAGAAAAACATAATCACCATGCTTATAGTAAGTATTCTTTCAAATTTAATTAGAATTATTTCCCTCTATATAAGTATTCTGGACTTCTAAAAGTGCACAGGTACACATCATTGCTTAGGATGCTTGCAAGCAGGACTGTATGGCAACATGGGTGTAGGTCTGTGATGTGACGGTACTACTCTTGTGCAGAGGCACCAGAGGCCTCACCCACAAAGCGCCGTTCAGATCTGGGTGCAGGGGTGATACCGATGGGGAGGTGCTGAGAGAAGTGCTCAGCGCCTCGAGGGATCAGATTGCGACATGGTGCAATGGGCACAGCAGGGAGGAGGGCAGTGAGAATTAGATTTGCCACCCAGAAAACAAAACAGAGTTAGATGTGACTCACCGTCCTTGAGGTTTAGAAAGACGTCAAGGAAATAAAGCAAGTTTGGTCCTCACTGAGCTAGTTTAGGCAACTAAAATATCGCTACCATGACAATATCTTGAGCTTTTCTTTTGAAAACTGAGGAGAATTTTGGCTAGTTTTCTGGAGCAAAGCATGAAATCTGTTCTAGTAGATCACTTCCCCTGCTCTCCCCGCTGCACAACAGCCTCCTTCTTCGCACAAGCAGGCACACTGGTCCCAGACTGCAGGGATGACTGGAGCCACCCGCCTCCCACTGTGCCTGGCCAGCCTGGCCCTTGTGCGACATGGGAGCATGGGGATTTGCCAATTTACTCGCTCTGACCAGATGAATATCTCAATTGCTGATTCTCACCGAACAGTGAGAAAAACATGTACCCACAGCTGAGAACAGAAATGTTTTTTCTTGGGATGGGGGTGGCTAGAGGAAAGGAGAGACAGAGAGAGGGGGAGAGAGAGAGAGAGAGAGGTAGTTAACAGTATTTGCAATTACCATCATGCGGGCACTTATTGCTAGAATAACTCCCAATTTGTAAATGTATAGCTTGTTTTTTAAGAGCTAGTGAGGTTTTCCTCAAACTGAAAGGAAAATTTATGGTTGCCTTTCAGCAACCATAAATAGTATGTGCAGTCCCTTACCCATGCTCTCGTGGTGCCTTCCATCTGAGGTGGCAGCAGCCTGTTCTTGCTGTGCACGCAGCTCCTGGCATCTGCTCCTCTCCCCACTGCTGACACACAAGACTACACCAGTGCATAGGAAGGCAGGGTGTTTGCTTTCAAACAGGAGGAAATAAGGACAGGGTCCATCTGGGGTGCAAATTTAATTACCAGTTATTTATATGAGTGAGCGTGACCATGTACGGTCACCATTTTCCCTCCAAAATGTGACATGGGCAGAGGCCAGTGAATATATTCATATTTGAAATAAATTTAAGCAGTATTGTGCTAAAGGGCTCTGAGTGCTGTGTTTCAGGGGGAGGTCAGACTCTACAGCTATACTGGGATGTCACAAGGCACAACTAAAAATAACTTCCAGAAGTGGATTCCTCATTTGCTGTATACCAATTAAGTGAGACCCAGCATGGCCTAGGTCATGTATAGATGGTGGTGAATGTAAACGCAGCTCAGCTCTCACATTACCCCTTTCTGAACTAGCTGAAGAGATAGGCAGACCCTCCCAGCTGTTTCTGTGCATATGCCTCAGTTCACTCTTGCTGCTACAGATTGATGCTTCCAGTGAGTGCGGGTACGGGGATGGATGGCATCCAGAATGACTCATAACAAATAGCATATGGCAGGGCTAGGCTTAGCAACTGAACATCTGTTGTGCTGTCTATTATTGAAACTTCTCACTTCTATGTAGCTAATAACCAAAACTAATAAATATTGTCCTTACAGATCTTACCTGAGGAAATCCCATATCCTCTTGGTTTGGTCACAGTTAATTCTGTTCAGTGCAAAAGATGAGAATGAATTTCATTTGAGGCATTTAAAATCATCAAAAGTTGTCTTCCTCTGGGATATTTAAACAAGTTATAGCACACAATAACTTGTCTCTAAACTTACTTCTTTCACAGAAATTTAAATCTCTCCTCTTCCACATCCCAAGAACCAAAACTTTGTG
>JAOWBP010001760.1:22056659-22082469 GCA_028571105.1 Tragopan temminckii
AAAGACAAAAGATGGTACATAAAGAATTAAGGTTTTCAAGATCTGTTTAGAGACATTCTAGACTCTGTTTTAAGTTACTATAAATTAGAAGTCAATGGATCTGTGCAATTTACAGCAGTAAATTTCTGACCCACAGAGTCTAAAACAGGAAACAGGTTTATAAGATAAATGGCCACAAATTCCATATTACTTGCCATATTTTTTTAAGAATATGTATTCTTTTGGCAGCATACAACAGTTATTATGGGTGCCCACATTTCTGTCATGAATATTTTAGTAAAGTTGCCTTTTTAAAATATGGTATTATTTGCGGATGACCATGGATTAGTCGTTGAGTGTCCACTCCTTAAATTAGTCTGCCTGATGGCAATATGCTTTTTTTCCTTTTATTTTTTTCCCTTTTGCAATCACATATTCTATTCACTAAACTAGACTGTGAGAGCTGGGGAAAAGGTACTTTCTGTGCTTTCCTAACAGAGAATGGATTCCAGAAGCATTGTAGAACTATTCAGAGAGCTTGGAAAATCTTCCCATCATGGTAATTCATATAGGCTTAAGGCTACCACTCAGACAGAGAGAGAAAACAAATATAAGTGGAAGAACAATTTTCCTGATTGTTTACTCTTTCTGTGTGAACTTATTCACTAAAATATCTATATTTTAACATGCTCTCATAGAATAAAGCATTTCAGCAGAGAAAATAGACCCAGTGGTTGTTTCTAGTTGGGTGTTGTTTTCTCACAATGCCCACAGTTTCATGGAAAAGTGACCATTTTTGCTTGCTTTGCTGACCCTATATGGCTTGCAAAGTGGCTCAGCCTTCTGCAATCTGGATTTGCATGAGTTTTGGGGTGATTAAAAGGTTAGCTTTCCATAAAAGAAGGAGTTTAAGAGCTATGGAAAATGTTCCCAAGCTGAAGAACAAGAACTGTGAAGGGAAGCTGAGCAGAGAGGAGGCAAATGGTGTCATGACTACATTCGCCTTGTAGCAGCACTCCCACCACAGTGGTAACAGTAAGGGCAGGGAGGCCACCACAGCATCAAGAAAACAATTAAGGAGAAAAATGGAAGAGCTAACTAGCACAGATTTACAAGGAGGGAAACAGGTAATGGAAGTTTTTACTACGATCAGGCAGAACAGCAGCAGGAGCAGGCTTGCCTCTGCGGCACCACCACAGCCCTCCTTACAACTCAGGCTGCTAAGCTGCTGAATTGGGTTTTAAATGCTTTGCTGTTCTGAGCTACTTGGTGTCTGTCCTTTATTCGGAGAAACAGTTGCTAATGATTTGGAGCCCCTGAAGGGCTGTATTGATTTTTTGCTCTTTTACAAGTGTCTCCAGAGGAGAGCAATAAGGAAATTCTTCAGGCATTGTGTTCACCTTATCTATAAGAAGAAAATACTGCGGGCAAAACAACAACAAACCAATTAGAAAGCCTGAGAAAAGAAGGATTTGTTTTTCTTTTTAGTTCAACCTGTTCTTTCCCTTTCATATTTCCACACAAAAATAACAGCAGGGAGTGGAAAGCTCTTTCCTAGTTTGCTCCCAGAGGACTGATAGAGTTGCCTATGGTAAGGGCAAACTTGCTTGGACAGGAGACACAATTTCCTTTCCAGCCTCTACTGAGTTACAAAAAAGCTGTGTTGAACGTAGGAGCCACCAGCCTTATTGGCTTTCCACTCCAGGGGTAAGACACATTACTTCAATCACACATTCATTAAAAGAAAAAAAAAAAAAAAAGCAAAATAGCACAAAAATCACATAATGCAACAGATATAAAATGGGCCAGGGGAGAATATAAACTTGAGTACAGTGGATCTGGTTTGTTGTCTGTGAGATTTGTAAAAGTGATCAGTCCTTAGAAAATATACATCTAAAAGGACTTGTTCTAAGGGACAATCATTACCTCAGGAGCACCACAGAAAGGAAGATATGGAAGGAAAAAAAAAAAAGTAGGACAGAAAAAAAAGGGGTTACAAGGTTAAGGATGGCTTCATTGGAGGGCAATATGTTATTCCCATCAGGTTGTTTCAGCTCTGGGTTTTCATATTTGAGAGGTTGAATAAGCCTTGGACAAGCTCTGTACTTTTAAACACTTAGCTGAATTTTGAATTCCAAAACCTTTGAAGTTGGCCCATCTCAAACACTAACATGCAAACAGCTTCCACAAAAATATTAAATGCAGAAGGCATCATTTATAAAAATGTCAGTGTGCCAAGGAATACTACTGAACCTGTCCAAAGAAGATTTTTTACATGCACCACATACTGAAAAGTCGCTTGACTTGCTCAGGGATGCTTTTAAAAGTATTTGCTACAGCTATCACTGTTACATTGGACCCCAACAGTTACTTGAGAAGCAGTGTGCAAAACTCAGCTGTTTTACTTTGCATCACACTGTATTGGCATCTTCTTCAAACGCCAGTTCTGAGATGATAGCTTAAACAAATAAGGAGAATTCTCCTGAGGTCAGGCTATTAATATTTACTATTTATATTCAGAAGCTTAGCTAAGCTGTCTTTGTGACAGACACATTACAATAAAATAATTTGCCTCAGTTAATGTATGAAGGCTGCTTGTAAAGTAATACCTCTTATTCTACTGTGCTGGCCCATAACATCGGAGGTGGATGTTGGTGATATGGCAGGAGAGGCTGAACCTTCCCGTCAATATTCCATTACGCCTGCAGACAGTGATTCCAAGCTGGAGTCAAAATGGCAGTCTACGTGAAATCCCCATCAAAGAAAATGTTCAGCCCTCAGCAGATAAAGCGCTCTGTTTTTCGGGACAGAAAAGAGGTGATTCTTCTGGATTGCCTTGAATCCAGACAAACCATCAACTCTGACTGCTAGGTCACGATGCTGACTAAGATGAAGGCTCAAACTTCCAGAGTCAGACCAGAAAAAGAAGACAACCTTTCTCTTGCAACATGGTAACACCAGGCTCATACCAGTTTGAAGACCATGGAGCACATTGCCAATCTTGGCTGCACTGTCCTACCACACCCATTGAACTATCCTGACTTCCATCTGTTTGGGCTGATGAAAGATGGACTGCATGGGCAACATTTTCCTAACAATGACACCATCACACTTACTGTGAAACAGTAAGTCATCTCTGTTCGTGCAGATTTTTATGAGCGTGACATGCAGGTTCTTGTTCATTGCAAGTGAAAATGCTTAGCTAATGATAGTGAATAACTGAGAAACAGTGTTTTGTAGCTGTGAATTTGCTCTATCAAAGAGTGCAATTGTGCTCATTGTATCTGCTGCAGTTTCCATGGAAATAAATAGGAGGCATTACTTTCAAAGTGACCAAATGCATTCCAGTTGCACAGGAGTTCAAGGTGACTTACTAGATTCACACACGACATTCATAAGGTTTCTCATTTTCCATGATATAAGTGTAATTGTAAATTACATCTCAGATGTTCTTTAAACCACCCAAAATCTACATTCCATGGAAGTATCAGTGAATACAACTTTATAGGTACACTTCACTTAAAAGAAGTAACAACTATCATTATCAACTAGCAGAATGAAGAAAACCACACCTCCTGTTTGATTTCATTATAACATTATAATGGTCTCATTAGAAAATGCTAACATAATGGTGTGTATAACTGTCTTTTTGTGCATACGCCTTTAAGTTCAAGCACTTCATGTGGACTTTCTGCTACCAAGGATTAGTGAAATTGTTGACACTCATTTATCAGTTCATTTACTCCACATTTCAACAGATTTTTCGTCAGACAGAAGTTCAATCAGCAACTTAAAAACTACAGTGATTTGGGAAGGAGAAATGCAGTTGCTGGGAGAGAGTTTGGGAAAATGTTTTGGCAAGATTAGGAGAAGAAGTTTTCCTCTCATTTACTGACCGGTAAAATAAAGGCTATCATAATACATTTGTTAAAGCAGATTTGTGTTTGGTTTACAGTTCTTTCTACACATAATTAGGAAAGCCGATCTTGAGAAAAAAAGGATAGAGTGTGTCGTTATCCTAGAAAAGTATGGGTAAATGAACAAGATTCATGAAATACAGATATACACTTACCAAAGCAACTATAACTATTCCATCTATTCCACTATTCCATCACTACTCAGCAAATATTTTTATGCTGTCAAATCTTGACTCTATATCTGAGAAACAGTCATTTGTAGCAACAGTAATGTAGAAGTTACCAACCTTTAAAAGCTTCAGCAACAAATATTCATATTCAAACATATTCAGGTTATCTTGTGCTTATGTGGAGGAAAAGAGCTATAACTGATTTCACATTGAAACACACTGCTAGTGCCTTTAGCTAAATGTAAGATAATTTCTAAACCTATGTTGTTCTTAGTTTTTGAAAAGGAAGACTCATATGCTGGAGTAATGCAAGACATAGTGCCACTTTGGCTTCCATAACTCTGACCCTTATGGCTTCCTGTAGCAAATAAGTAAAGCCTGTATAGCTTGCATTTTTTTCAAGAAAATTTCAATATGTTCATTTTTCTGACTTGCTAACAAGAACATTACCCTTATTTTTCTCCAACCTGCTTCCTGCTTTAAGAGGACAAAGGGTAACTTGGTTACTGTTCACATTGCCTCCTCTCAAATGGAGCTTTCCATGTGAGCTCTTGCATCAAGTCTTTGTAGAAGACAAAAATAGAGGGGAGGAAAGTCACAAGTGCATGGCAGTAGCAGGAATAAGTTACAAATGGAGGACACAAAGGAATGTCTTTGTGAGGGCAGCCATTAAGCAACGTTCCTCTCAAGTATGTACGTATTGCAAATGAATATAAGACTCTAGACTTCAGTAAATGGTTGAACAAATTTACTGACATGACTCATACTATTGCTATGTCTAAACCAAATCGATTTTAGTTATTCAGTTTTGATGAATGATAAAGTCATAACAACCATAAAAAATAAGTATGACACCTGAAAACATTAGCAACATGGAAGAAATACAGTACCGAGCTGAAAATAAACAGAAGAAATTTCAAAACAAAGGGCAAGTTTATTTGTTCTTTCTCAGAAAGGTTTCCTTTTCTCATAAAAGAAGCTTATTATTAAAGTTCCTTTGCTTCCCCAGCAATGGCATCGTGGTTCTTTAACACTGTTAGTCTGGTTAAAGCCTATGTGGGCCACAGAAACCAAGGTAATGACAGTGTTTATGAGAGCTGGAAGCAGGAATAGGGTGAGAAAGATGAGGAGAGACAATATTAGTCATCTACGAAATGAAGAGCTAGGGCAAAACTGCTGAAGGGTAGACAGAACTAGCAGTGCAGAAACACAGTGAATTTCTCCTTAATAAAAAGAAAATTGCATTTGCTCAAAGAAAAGTCCTTGAAAGTACCTGACAGCAAATTCTGACTGAAGGGGAAATAGAGATTATTTTTTTAGCAACTTAGATCCACTAAAATCTTGTTCTGTTAATCTCTTTCACTTAGTAAACTCTGTTAGAAGTTTCTTAGCTGATAAGGAATTTTAGGGACCAGGGACACACTGAATCTTTTAGGATGAGGCTTTTTTTCTTGTGAGTTCTGCTGCTGAGCATTTTAGCTAGCTGAAACCATTGTAGCTGAAACTCATGAAGTACATCTATGCCTACACTTTTTATTTTCTTCTACTTTAGTTCTAAGTTTAAGCTGGAGTTCCACACAGGAGGTCATAATTTGGGCACCAAATACAATATTTTCCATCCACCAGCTAGAACCTAACAAACATTGCCTTAAATAAATTTGTGCCCATGCCAAATTCTAAATTAACTTCCCTAGCTAAGCTAGAGTTGGTGGGATGAGGCCAAGGGGCCCACAAGGTCTGCTGTTGAGCTAATGGAGCAGTCTCAAGCTGCCAATCCAACAAGGGAGACTTTTTTATTTAAAATATACATTACACAGTGTGTGCAATATTTTCCACATTCAATGAGAAGACTTTATTTATAAGCTGCTGATGTAGAAATGGTCTCTTGTTACAAGGAAGCAGCAAGCCAGGTTGAGCCTGGAAATGAATTCTCAGTTTCTCCTTCAGTGCAATATTCAGTGATATGTTGCTCATTCCCTTCAGAAATATTTTGCAGATGGTTTTGGTCATTCACTGAACACGAGCCCTAGAATAATGACATACACTACCCCAATTCTTGGTCTAATTCAGCCTTCATTAGCTGCTAGAAGAGTCAGTGAAATACTGAGCTCACAGATTTCTATTGACCTCTAGAGTCACTGTGATGAAAATATATGAAGTTTCATTTTCAGCCAGAAATGTGTCTTTCATCTCATTATCAACATTTCAAATGGTCTGAAAATTTGCAGGTTTCATACATATTTCTGAATCTTTTCTGTTAAAGAACCATTTTATTTGTACACCCTTGATCTCACATCAAGTATTACTTTTTCCTCCAACTTAGAACTGCAAAACACAGTTTTGGGAAGCAAATCCCAGGGGAATTTTCTGAAAGGTGAATTCTTCTTCTACAGAGGCACTGTCTACCAGCTTTGAGTTAAATATATATACATTACTGAGAAATGTATTTCCCAACTTCACTGTCTTCTCACTATTTTCTACTGTTTGGCTTAAATTATTTCCAGTTCAGAGAGTACTCAGAACCACTGATAGCTGTGACACTTATTTTAGATATCTGCCTTCATTCACATAATTTATAAGGAATGAATGCATTTTTCTGTGGACATAACAGAGATATCTCTGAACAAATCTGTTGTGTGAGAAGCAAAATTCAGGCTAATACTCTTTTCTCCAGCTCCGGTCTAACTTTCTCCACTCCAGGAGAGAGCAACTTCCACCCTAACAGTTGAGGCATATATTTGTTTAACAGAAGACATGCACTGACCTAAGCAACTGGTACAAAGTTATTGAAAAGTTCTATAAAACAGCATTTTGGCTAACTAGCCTCTCTCTGTCTCTCTTTGACTGATCAGAAAAGAGGGACTAAAAATGAAAAGCATTAATTAGTAGCCTAGGACCCCTTGGGACAGACCTATAGAGGAAAGTCTGTCAACACCAAACAAAATCACAGAGTAGGCATTTGAAGCTAGAAAGATTTCAGGGGAGTTTCAAAATGAAAGACTGTGGAAAGAGCATATATTGGAATGACTCATCCTATTCTGGGAAAGTTATAAAAAGTTGCTAACCTTTGAAAAAAACACAAAGTAAGTCACAAATCAATAACATTCTGATAGGAAACACTGACATCTCAACAGCACACAGAACAGGTGACAAGACCACAGCATTAGTAAATATTTCCTTCTTTCCATACAATTGTTAGAAGTCTGATCTAGGATGTTTGGGTTTAAACCCTACCAGCAAGACATCTCCAAATCTTGGTAAAATAAAATGGGACAACCTCATCAAGAGGTTGATGGTGATATGCTGAATGATCAGAGCAACCTGAGAGATAGAAAACACAGAAATCACACATAGATGAGCAACAGTCATTTCATGCAGTAACTATGGTTTTGGAGGCTGCAATTCTTGAGGAAACTTGCCAGAGAACTTCCAAAAATAAGGAGACTGTTGATAGACTGATTTCTGAACCTAGCAGAGATTCTGACTCAAAATGCTACTTTTGAAAATAGAGATAATAATGTATTCATAATCTATCTTCTTGGCAGACTTAAAAAGCCCAGGCTGAAAATCTACCCCAGGAAAACTTAACTGATGGGTTAGAAAAGGGAAAAAAAAGTTAAATACAAGTGGTACAGGAATGTCTACAGATGACAGTCTAGACACTCAGCAAATTGTGTGTGACCGTTAAGAGATTTTGAGGCAACTAAAATAAAAGTTGGCAGAATTAAACATCAGAGTACGAAGGAATATTAGAAATGAAAAGGCATGATTCAAAAAGTGATCATCTACAATAAAGAAAAATAGAAAACTGTATAATCTAAAGTGAGTCAGAAATAAAACTAGAGTAAAAAAAGACAGAAGTGACTGTGAAAAACAACTTTCTACAGGAAGAAAAAAAAAAAAAATCTTCCTGAAAAACATCACAAGCAGAAAGCCTGTCAGAGAGCCTCTAGGGCTGATAAAAGATCACTGCCTAATTGGAGCACTTGCAGAAGATAGAGTTATAGAAAAGTAGCTACTTGATTCTAATGCATTACTGAGAAACTTACTGAGCATTCCTTCTTTTCAAGGGGGAGCTGGAAGAACTGTCTAAAACTGAAAAAGAAAAAGTTGTAGAATAAATCACTAAAACAGAAACAAATTGTCAGGGGGAGGTGACTTTCACTCAGAAGTACTAAAGAAACTCAGACAAGAAATTCTCAAACAACTGTCACTTATACAACTTATACTGCTTGAATCTCTATCAGTACAATCCAAGGAAGATGCAAGACATGTCTGTTTTTTTTTTCTTGTTGTTGTTTGTTTGTTTTTGAGGAGGCGGAATAGCAGCTTGGGAAAGTATCGATCAGGAAGTCTGACTTGTTTATCACGCAACTCAGTAGAAACCTGTTTGGAATGCTAGCAAAGAGTTGCACACATATAGTTTAATGGGAGGTCAGCCTAGGTCCCTTTGGCAGATGAAAGCAACGCAGCACAAATCTATTCAGATTATTTGAAAAACTAAATAAGCTGGAACCTGTGTTATCTGATTGATTTACAGAAGTAAGTAATAAACTTATGAGGCTTGGTGATGACAGCAAAATATTCATCAAGTCAAGATTGCAAAGAATTGCAAAAGAGGCGTGTAAAAAAATGCTAGCTAAAATTCAGTAAGAATGAGCGGAAATGAATCTATGAAGAAGGAAAAAAACATCTACATTTATGGCTGTTGATTACTCACCACAACACAGGAAATGATTCTGGAGTTTTTGTGGACACATCCATCAGACAGTGTTGCTCAATGTGGGCAAAACAAGTAAATGGAATTTTTAAAATGACTAAGAAATAAACAAAGAACAATGCAGTGACACAATATCAAGCTGTGGCTCAATCCCTTGGCCCACCTTGTGTGTTGTGCACACCTGTATTTCCTACATCTCAGAAATCAGCAGAGCAGAAGAAAGAGAGAAAAACAAGAAGAGGGAAGAGTATAGAACGATATTTAGAAAAGAAGAGGTGAAATGAACTGTGATTCTCCAGCTTTGAAAAGAAATGACTAATGGAAGATAAAGATTTCCAATTGTGACTGAAATAGAAAGGTTAATATTTGCTAATTACTTGTTATTTCTCCTGGGAATGCCAAAGCAAACTCTTAGACAGCAGCTGTAAAACAAATGAAAAGAAGCATTTTTTTTCACCCAACGGATTTATAGTAAACTGATTACCATGCAATGTTGTGGGTGAAAAAAAATGTACTCCGCTATAAATATGTTCAAAAAACAATTTGACAGAATAGAAGAGGGGAAACAAAAGTACATCAAGGGTGAATATGGATGTAGACTTGAGCAAATTATGGATAAAGACTTCAGCAAACTATGGAAGCAGACTTCAGGTCAGAAGGAACATTGGAGTATATGAAATAACTGTGGTGGAGAGACTTGTAATAGATAAGCTAAGATTGGAAGGATGGAAAACAGAGGTATACTTGAGTGTGAAAGTGCCAGAAAGAAGAGTAGAAGACAGTGCATAAAAATGGCAGGCATTGATGACTCCCAGATTAGCAGGCACATAAGTTCCCAGCACATCTACATGCAGCTCCCCATGAGAAAACAAGGAAGAGCTGAGAACAAGAGACAGACTTCACAAAGACAAGGCAAAGACTCACATCACTTAGAGATGATGGCAGGGAGATAAAGAGCTGGAGCTTTAAGACACCAGATGAGGAGGAAAGTGGATAAATACAGAGAAAGGTGGGATAGGATGGAGGGATGAAAGATCATAGTCATGGTCAAAGCTAGCATTTATTTAGTAACCTAAGTGTAACAGTAGAGATGATAAGAACTCAATAGTTTTTCAGGTTGAACAGTGCCAGTTCTCTCAGCTGCTACACAAAGGTTAGATGCCCCAGTCATTTCATCACTGCTCTTCTGACAAGGTTTCACACTGAGCTTTGGTGCATCATTCTTAAAATGATATCAGAGCTGAATTTTCTCCGGGTTTACCTAATTCTCACGTTCTTTCCTTCACAGTCTGCTTCCAGACCCAGATCTAGCTTTGGCCAGATCCAATACAGTTGCTCATGGGTGCTTTCGCCTTTCTGCATGTTTAGTTTACTTCTCTACTGCTGACAGTCCCTATGCTGGTCAAACAGGTGTCTTAAGTACAATAGACTCACCATATCATAGCTTCCCACACCCCTAAGAGCAAACACAGTTGAGTACAACATAAATACTGTTACAAAGAAAGGCTTGCAGACCTTTTTCTGAACTAATTGTGAAATACATTGGTACTGCCTCCCAGGATACAATCCTGCATTCCAACAGTGGAAGCCAGGGGAGCTCAGCTAGCAAAAGCAGAAAGGTCTAACCATGCTATATTTATTGCAGCCCACACAAGAGCAGCAAATAAAAGATCCAGCAATGGGAAACTGTGACTGAACATCAAGTTCCAGTGACATGGCTGGGTAATTGATTCCCTACTTTTGTAGTAGGGAAGTAGTCCTCATAAATCTCTCATTTTGATGCCAGAAGTTTGTTTCTCATAATAGTTTACCCCATTATATGGAACCATATAACTAAGAGTACAGAATGAATTATTTGCAACATCACGGAATGAGCTTTTTTACACTTGGACAGTAGGAGGTTTTAAATTCACACTGCACTTCAGTCATGAGTTATTTACACTGGGAAAATCTTTTCAAACTTCAGACAAAAAGTGAGATTTGTTATATATTGTGCAAAAGCTACCAACCCATATACATGACATCAAATCATATATTACAGACTTGAAGCCTTTCACGTTTTACTGAATGTCATAAGGTTTGCAGTTCCCACATTGTGTTTTAGTATTTCTGCCAAAATTGCCAGCAAAGAACGTGTCTTTAACTTTTCTGACCCTATTGTGTCAAAAACATCTCTCATGCACCCCATACTGAATCTTTTAGACCTACTCAGTGCTCATTTCTGAAATTTCAGAAATGCTCAATAGGAAAACCTCAGAACATACAATACAGCTTCCTTACTCACATCTGGAACAATACATCAAAAATTATGCCTACGAACAAATGTTCTGCAATTTTTTTCTTACAGCATTAATGAGAGGACTACTAATATTTCCAACAAAATAAGGTGGGTCTTGTAAAAGCCTGAAGAGTAGCAACTGAGCTGATATAAAATGAAATTATTTTTGCCATTTAACTCTTCAGTAGGCATTAAACATGTAGCAAATATAAAAGACAGAACTCAAATTCTAATAGAAAAATAAGGTACACAGTTTCTAAAATTGTTATTTCATATTGATTAGTGTATCATTCACCACGTTTTCTATTTTGATCTAAATTTACAGCTTCTCTTATGACACTTTCCTCTCATTTAGTAGGCATGATTAAAAACACGTGATTTGCTCTACGTATGTAAAAGCTCACTAATGTTTAACCTGTATCTCACCTCAGTAAAATGAAGTATTAACCAGTTTCTTCCCTCAACTGTTAATTAATGCGTTTTCCCATTCCTATTTTCTTACATCAGTCTTGTGGCTTCTTGAGGATGAACAGTACTGCCTGTTTCCTTTAGGAAGTCTCCCAAGGGTGACTTCTCCGTATAAGTACTTATCAACACAAAAACTCCATTGAGAAGGTATATGCTTATCTTTAATTCACAGGATAGCTGTGAAAAAGGCATAGAAATAGGGAATATTAGCTAAAGTTTATACAGTGCACTGAAGGTTGAACGCACCAATTGTTATTGCCACTATGTAGTTAAGAAATGAATTTCTATAATCTAGAGATTTTTAAAATATACTATACCAGATAGGTTTTTTTCTGTTTTCTTTTTTCTGTTTTTTTTGTTGTTGTTGTTGTTGTTGTTGTTGTTTTTTTTGTTTGTTTGTTTGCTTTGCGTGGCAAAATACCACATACATAATTTTCAGAAATGGAAATTGGTGAGTTACGGTGAGTTACAGTGAGTTGCCTTTGCTCCCATCAAAAAGGGTTTATGGGGTGGTGGTTACTTTTGTTTTGTTTTCCTGGAGCTTGAACTTCAAATGTCTGTTTAATTCACTTACATTAAGCCACTGTTCTTGTAGTTCTTAAACCAGTATTTCTCAGCTGTAAACTTCTTGCAGACTATATCTCCATAGATTTCAGCTTGTCTTTTCTTGAATTTTATTGACATGGGCTATAGCTAGTATGAGTAATCTGTAAAGACTGAAGCTTCATTACTTTCTCACAAACACTTAGAGCATAAAAATTGCCCAAATTAAATATTACTCAACCAGTATCAAAGCTTTGGCCAGCTTGTGTGAAACAATCATAAACCCCACTGTTCTGTAAGTCAGAAAAAGAAATAATGGTGAATACATCAAAAAGGAAGAATTATCCAGAGTGAGCAAGGTAGAGAGGAGGTAAAGAACAAAACCTCATGCAAGTTAAGTGCCTCAGTAAACCAGGCAAAGAGGAAAGAACAGAAGATATCTGGCCCTTCTGGTAGGGACAGAATCAGTACTATGGCAGAACATGATTATCTTAGCATAACACTGAGGTCTCCTAAACCCAATATCCCCAGAGCATCATTTGTGCTGAACACAGGCTCTTCCAAAGTTAATTGAGCCATAGGACGCTGAAGAAACACTGCTTGCAGAAATAAACATACCGGAGAAAGTTCTCTTTTATTCCTTTCACCAACAAAGAGTTCATGGAAGAATAAGAGATCTGATGTAGAAGTTGGCACTTTTGTTTGCTTCTTCGTTGGTACATGTGTTGAAACACATTAACAATTTAGGAAACCTTAAGCAGTAAATGGCAAGGACACTGCTTTATGTTAACCAGAGATTAACAGTCCAGAGTGCTTTGTGCCACTAACAACTTAGCAAGGCGTGCAATGACTGCTCAGTTAATGTGATGAAGCCCATATAATCATCATTGGCTGATGAACCTTTAGACACCTGTAAATGTATTTTCCTTAGCAGCTGATAAGACAGATAACATCAACCATTTGTGGGCACAAAAATCTCTCATCCAGAATGTCAGCCCCAACCATGTCAGACCAATTGCTTTGCCTCTGTGGTGCAGTACACAGTGTTGTAGAGATAGTTCTGGTTAGAGACAGAGATGATGTGACAGTCACAACCCATCAGCAGTACTTACTGTATTCTACTGCACTGAAGAAAAGAGTACGTACACAAATAACGAATCTCTGCATTAACAAAATAACATCATACAGTGCAACCTGGCATAGCTCAGAAGAAAATGCATGGTTCAACTGTGCACAGTTGTTCGATATCAAGCAGTGTGCTATTTAATCCTTGACAGTGAACCAAATTCAATCAATTTTTCAAATGCAATGCATTTAGACAACCTGTGTTTCAATTCCTGTTTACATAGTAGCAGCAGCACTTAAGCCCATTAACAGAAAAAATTCAAGACACAAGGACAACTTGCCTACTCAGTTTTCTAACTTCTTCCTTCATGGGGTCACAGGTGCACAGCAATGCCAAGAGTGAAATTTGTTTCAGAGTCTATTTCTGTGATAAATTTGGGCATCCAGGTTTTATAACTTTCATTGGATCCTAGACACTCCCAGGAAGAAATTCTTCCTAGTTGTTCAACAAAGCAGCTGAATACAACATTTTGATTACCCACAGAAGCCAAGAGCTAAATGAGCTTAAACACTTAAGAAATATTTTGGCTTTTGCACAAAGAATTCACTAATAAATGAACTAGTATATAAATCAGCTCACTCTCTGTACCAATGTCGTCTATGCTCTCCAAGCTGAATCAAACATTCCTTAGTATTTAAGCTGTCTGTGATTCTTTTTTCACTATTTCCGTGAGTTAGCCCAAGACCTATCATGGACATGCAATTATAGTGAATGTACCAATACTCAAGCCTTGGTAAGTAAGTTTATAATATAATAATTATTAATAATCCTAAAAAAGAGACTATAGCAAGCAGGCATTTCTGGTTGTCTGCAATACATACTACTACGTAAACTTTCAAATTTAACACAGAAATAAAGACTGGTTTGCCTTCTGTTCGGAGTTTCTCTGCTCGTATACTGACAATCTTCATTTAATAAAACCCTGGTTATTCCTCACATAAATGAAGATGGGTATGCAAAACATCTGCTGATCATCATCAGGCAGAGAAAATTAAATCCCACTGTATTAGTGAGAAGCCTTTTTAACAGTTCTGTGTTCAGGAATTTTCCTTCTCTATTGGAAGCCTCATTGTACAGTCCTACACGTGATAGTGTCAGACAGTATGCTGGAAGAGCCTGAACAAGTATGTTCCCGATGTAGCTCCTGAGTACCAGCTACTGTATGTGCTCTAGTGGACAGGGAGAAAAAGAACACTCCTGTCTATCAGACAGGCAATACAGTTTTGTTTGTTATACTAAATAAAAGGCTCTGTGTTATTGGAGGGAGACTGAACCTCTCTGCAGATAGTGCTGTGGCTGTCCACCTGGGCTCTGTCTCATGTTGCATGCAAGCGGGGTTCCCACCATCCAAACAATCATAAAATTTACCCTCTACCTACATTTTTCTTCCTATTTTTATGATCTTTAAAGCAATTTAATTACATTATTTGTAGTTGTATGCCTTTTTTACTGAGATCCAGAAAGAATCATACATCCCCCCTGGTGCAGATCATGTCATGGCCCGACAAACTGGCAACCATTGGGATACTACATAATTTCTTATGTAGTATTAGTTCTCTTAGTTGAGACATACCTTGGAAAATGGTTTCTCTGAAATCTGAGTCCAAATTGCTAAACCTCTTTACCTCAACCACCTAGATGTGGAGATAAGATAAAAATGTCTCTCTCTGTGAAACATCTTTGAGATATTTCAGTACAAGTCCCTGTATAAATGTATGGCATTAGACTATAGGTATAATTTCTGATGGGGCTTTTGTCTTGCATTTTATTCTGAAATCAGTAAGCATAGTACTTCTCATTTTCCACTGTGTGGTTTGCTTTGTCGGCTGAAACCTGATATCTGCCTCCCTATTAATATCATCACACTGTCTGAATATATTTTAAGAGCTTATGAAACTTTGCATTGAGTGGATTTGATTTTGTTATTGTTGGGTCAGAATGCAGTGTATTTTATTTAAACGTTAGCACAAGATAGGTTTTATCTGATCAAGAAACCAAGCAATTGTAGGAAGGGGCATATTTCCTTTAAAAAACAGACACCGCTGCATATATTTTCAATGCCAAAGATTTTCATCTATTTGAATGACAGCCACATATTCCCACTGCACTAACTAGAAACCAATAATGAGAAAAGGGAAGCTGGACAATGATACAAAAGCAGATTTTTTGGCAGCTGTGTATAGTGCATTTGAACTTGTGAATGAAAGATTGTGACATGCCTACAGCTCAACTCAAAAGTACTTTCAAAGGCAAAAGAGTTGTTAAAACATACTTGCAGAACAACGTCAAGAAAACAATCAAAAATTATCCTTGTATTTTTACTGTAACACCAAGAAGAAATGTGGGACTTTCCTTGTCCATGTTAGTAGTTAATGGAATAGGTCTATTGGAAGCCAGCTGCTCTGATCAGTAGTCACCATCACCTCAGCCCATAGAAACATTCCCAGCATCCACCAGTGCCCAAACTTACCATGGCTACGTGAGGCTACCGACTGCTTTGCTCCTGCCCAAGCACTGCTTACATGCTCCTCAAAGCAGGGTCCAACCTTCCTTTTACATCTG
The DNA here is from genome assembly GCA_028571105.1 of Tragopan temminckii. Classification (NCBI taxonomy): domain Eukaryota; kingdom Metazoa; phylum Chordata; class Aves; order Galliformes; family Phasianidae; genus Tragopan; species Tragopan temminckii. Next base: position 22,072,423 of record JAOWBP010001760.1, read on the forward strand.
ATTATATTTGACATTTCATTCAGTAAAGGAAAGAGCATATGCAATAACTTCATCAAAAGTTGGAAGTTTGTAACAGTTTTATTGATAGTGACAGCAGCATCTGGGTTTTCAGAATGTACACCTCAATGTGGTCACATATTTCTGTGAAAAGTCACCATTTTGGAATTAAAGCTCTTATGTTTAATGCTAACCTTTGCAATTGTTCCATGCCTGACACGGTTACCTGGACATGGCTTGTTTATTTGAAAAAAATAAAAATAAAAAAATATGCTTTTCCTTCTTTCATTTCTTTTTTCCCTCCATGACAAGTGGCATATGTTGACTCACCCAAGCTTTAACAGCAATGTTATATTCACTGAGATTCTATCTGGATGAGAAATGAACAGAAATATTATACACAGCTAAATAAGAAAACACAGATTATTGCATGAACCCCTGAAGGCCTACTTTGTCTGTGCAACAGTTTGTTTTACTTTTCATAAAATTTATTTTGGCTGCAGTCAGATTGATGGTGATTATATTTGAAGTCCCTCCCACAAATCTGTCACATAAACAGATCATTAATTTAAGATTTTTTTAACTTATTTGGATAATGAAAGTGTTTTCCTATTCATTAGTAAATACCAGCCATCGCTATCACATCAGCAAACAATCAGATGTCCCTTGTGCCGGTCACTTTCATTTGCTGCGGCATGCTACTCCTCTAAATGCATTCACAGAAGTTAGAAACCTACACAGATTCGGAAAAAAAGTGCCCAGCCCAACTTCAAGTAATATCAGATGTCCTATTAGCCTAGAAAGATCAATCTATATGACCTGAGCGATGGCAACATTTCCAGGTTTTACTTTTGCTGAAGAAAAATATATAACATCAACAAAAAAAGCCCTTAATAAGATTTTTGAAGTTTGATACAAAGTAAATCCTGAGCTTCCTCGGCATTTCTATTGATAATACCGCTAGATTTGATATCTTCCAGTATTAAAAAAAAAAAAAAAGAAAAGAAAAAAGGAAAAGCAGTCTTGAACTGCTGTAGAAAATGGGGCAGGAAGTGCCCACTGCAGGGTCTGTGGTCCGCACAGCTTTTATTTCATGGAGACACACAGACAGCCTATTCCCTGGTGACAACTCTCTGCACTTTCCAATCCTACACAGGATTTCCTTCTGTCTGAAAGTGTAAGAGTTGCTCCAGTAAACACTCTGCATATGCGTTCCAGCTGCTGCACTCATTCTGCCAACGTAGCCTGGTGACAAGAAAAGTATTATTTCCTATTAAAACCTTCTAATCACTAGACCATACTATTTTCATCTGGCTGCTTTAGGCATCAATAACTTGCATTGCTTTCAGTAACTTTATCATTATTAAGAAATAAGCTTTTGTACCCTAGCACGTTAGTTTTCATCTCTACATTCTACAATAAAAATTTGTGGGCGGGCTGAGTGCAGTTTCCTGGAATGCTTGCACTGATTACATAGTCTCCAGGACTTATATTTTTAAAAATATTATGTACACAAATTCATATAAACGCATGAACATACATATATACTCTATGCATGTGTATTCATAATATGTAAAACATACACCCGCACTTGAAAGAAATGACCATCTGTACCATTTGCTGCAGTCCCTATTTATTTTGGCAGGGTCTTGCCTTTACAGGAAGAAGTTTGTTCATCGTGAAGCCGTGCACAGTTTTGCTATTCCTTTCCAGAACAACTGCATGGAACGCAGTGGAGAAAAACTATCTCAACCTGCAGTAAAGAAAATAAGACTTAAGAACAAGATTAAGGCATATCCTATTACTACCATAACAATGACTTTTTTAAAAACTGGACTATCCTGTCCCTAGGGAAACTTTAGCAGATTTCTTTTTAACCCTTTACTTGGTTTTGACATCTAATCCTTCAAGTATTGCCCAAAGAACACATTTTCTGTTTAGTACGAAGACTTTTTTTCTTTCCTTTGAGGGGAACAGCTACAACATCCCTGCTATACTTCATGTTCATAAATTCTCTTGAAAGGCAAAACAAAACACAAGGCCCATTTCTCATCAATTTAAATTTTTATGTTTACATAATCTATCCCTCTTCAACAAAACTAAACACCCACAAACCCCCATGCATCCACCACAGGAAGGATTCACATTGTTCAGCCCATGTGTACTCGAGCAAACAGACGGGAGAACCTTGACTGTCCAAACGAAAATAGGAGTACAGCTTCAAATAAAGGGTAAAGCTTTTTTGAAAACAGAACAAAGTTGTCAAATGTCACCTAAGTTCAAATTCAGCAGAACATTCTTTTCTATGCGGCATAGAGCAATTATATTTTGAGTCATAGCAAATATAGTCATCTCGCATATTTACATTTTGATTATTATCTGGGTGTATTAGTGTACATAAGGGAAATGAAAGAAAAACTGACATTTTCAAACCTGTAAACATGAAGAACAAGTTACCAGCATTTATGTTGGCATTCAATTTCTCCACTTGGTTTTGTGCTAATATGCCACTAAAGATTTAAAAATGTGCACACTTACCTTTTCTGGGGGAAAAACCATGTCTTCCAAGAATATTTCATGTGAAAATATCCAAATTTTACATCCTTCCTTTAAAATTAATCAAAATACTTTGGTAGATCAATAGGTCAACTAAGTAGCTTGGCTATCTAGTATCTAATGAAATATGTTTTAATTCCCAGATCTGCTAGCTGAAATAAATGTGGGGAATACACCACTGAACTTCACACACAGTGTGAATGCACTCTCCTTTCAAAGAACAGCCTCTCTTGAGAGCAGAGCACCAGGCAAAGGCACCTATATTTGTAGAATGCCACATAATGGCTTTTCCTATAGGACTTTTCTGCCATGGATGTGCATGCAGCAGCACCGCTGTATCGTTTGCCATTAATGTTTTTATCCGGCTGCATTGCATAGATAAACTCATCCAGTTTAAAATCCAAATGATCTATACCTAAAGTATTTAAGACAAATATTAAAGGGAAAAAAGAAGTACAAGTAAATATTTGCTTCCAAGGTTTTGCTTCTCATTAAAAATTATTCCTTCAGGTGTCTTTAATGAGAAAAATTTGACTCAAATAGAGTTTCTGAGTGTCTGGCAGTGATGCTAGAATCATATTAACATTCATGCCATGCATTCACCAGTTTGTCTGTTCTTCTTAATACTGCTCCTAAATTCCTTTTTGCTAATTCTCTCCAGACAGTGCATATCAAGGGGATTACTGCACTTAATGGGTGATTAAAGCCACTTGCCCTTCAATCCTCATGCCTGTGATGCCACCTTAGGCATACAATAATAACCCTGAGATGACTAGCTGTCATGTCTTTTGGCTTAATTATATTGTCATAAAGGAGTCCTCCTCAGAAAACATTTTAGAAACTCCAAAAGAAATAGTCTTTGGCAGTAGTTCTCTTTTCTTCAAAGGTTTTTAAAATTATTATTTTAATAATTAAAACAAAAAACAAAAAACAAAAACTTAAAGCAAACACCAACAGTTTTAAGCAAGAAAATCCACAACTGCAGAAAGTCCCAGACCACAGGCTGATTTGAGATGTCTCCCAAAAGACAAGAATCCTGTCCAGGCAGGCGCACGCTGCAGCAAGGCACAGCCCTGTGGTTGTTACAGCCTGTAATACCTGCTGTTCAGCACTGCTTTTTGAGGACACTATTTTCAGTTTAAGTGAAGGGTCCAGACATAAAAGCCAGAGATTTTCCACACAGCCATATTCGATGTTTCTCACACTTTGGACACTGGGTGCCTCTCAGAGACAGTTCATAGGTTTCTCTATGGCCACAGTTTTGAGGAAATTATTACCATCTTGTTTCACCTTGATTGATTCATGTGATTTGTAACACTGCATCATCAGCAGCCACAGCTGTTCCAAGGAAAAGCCTTCACATGAAAACACAGAGAGAGTTTGCAGTGATTAGATGATTTCTGTCACCCCCAAGTTCAGCCATATACAAATCAGTGATAACTCATTTTCATCCTCTTTTTTTTTTTAACCCCAGTTCTTTCTAGTGGCATTATTCACTACTGTTGGGAGAAACACCTCAGGCACTGAGTTACATTGATCTACCTTAGCACAAGTCTTTAATAGTGCTTTCAGCCCTACTTCTTCACCAGCCCAGGGGCATGATGAAAGGAAGGGTGCATAGAGTGGTTCCTTTCTCTGCACAAAGCCAGTGCCTAGAACTATTTCCTCCTCTCAATGTGCTTTTTTGCACATTTAGATACATACACACAGAGTCAAAGCTCATTTTAAATAAATATTACCAATCCCACTTCCAGTTTAAAAAAACGCCACCGGCAACAGAATAAAGGAGGAAATCTCTCTGAGTGTATTAATCATGAAATTACAAGAGTTTGACAGCTGCTCACGATAAAACGTTGAGAAGTTTAGCAGAGCTGTGATTTGATAGCTTCTTATTATGACAAGCTAGTCCTGTCTGTTCGTGTTTCGGTGATTAGCTCCCATCACTCTCTGTCTAGCTTTGTGTAGTAATAGCAGTTTCAGCTGGGGAAACTTTCTTTGCCCTCTTGCCTGTTCGTCTGAGTGGCTGTGATGTGTCTGAGTTTGTCGTGGCAAAATCAGCAAGAGATGTAAATCTGAGAATGCAGCTTAGACTGGGCAAGCCCCAAGAACACCCGCCTGCAGTGTTAGTCCTCTAATCAGCTTCTACTTGCACATTGGTCACGATGAATTTAATGTGGGTCCTTGGCTGAGTTTTCATGTGCATTGGGCGCTGCAAACCCAAGTATTCTGCACTGCTGTGGGGCAACATAAATTGCTGTTATATAGTGGTACATACATGTGATGCCAGATCAACTGCGTTTTTAGAAACTAGCAAACTGCTAATAGAAACTACAAAGCAGATATATAAATAAGCAATATTATGCTTTAAATTAGACTTTCAAACACACTTTTATAGTTAAGCATTATGAAGTGTGCAGATGAATCATAAAAGGATGGAAATTTTAATCTGTTAAAAAATGATCCTGTTCTTTGTAATTTCCATATGTGGAATCAACCCAGTCCATTACAATTCAATTCACTGATTCCAATGGCAAAGAAAACAGCCATTAGCTAGCAATCTATAAAGATTTCCTTTTTTCACATGGTTCAGAGCCTTTAATCTTTTTGCAACGCAAGTAGCTGGTGAAGAGCATTTGTTCAGAGCTCAGTTTAACACTTGGATTAATGGAGCTGTAATACCACAGAAAATGAGGATCTTTAGCATTCTTCCTAAATGTTCCAGCTTGTCTGCATTAGGATAGATTCTTTTAAAACAGAACTACAGACATTTCTGAGATTTGAGTGTCCAGTTATGCCTCCTTTTTAGAAAAAGAATCAAAAGGCAGTTTAGCTGTAATTGCAATTTTGCTATGTAGCAACTGCTGTAATTAGAAAGTCTCAGTTTTTCAAACCTCTCATAATAACATAGAATAGCAACCGTTAATGGAAATATTTTAAAAGAATAAAAATAAAGAAAAAAAAGAATAAAGAAAAATAACCACTACATCAAAAGGGAATATAGTTCTTCTTTTAGAAAAATGACTCTTAAATAATGTCCTGAAATGGGTAACAGACCATCAGTCATTTTCAGTAATGACAACAGGTAATTTATTGTCATGAGCACGCCACACAGTTAACAAAGGGGTCAGCTCTAGGCGTGTTAGCAGCAGGAATTCTTGAAATAGATGTGCAAGGAACAGTCACAGTAGTCTAAAAATTGGCAAAGATTTTCTACTTTTTGTTTTAAGCCATTCTTTATTAGAACAGCAAAACTTAGGTGTTATATACACCTACACCTATAACAACAGACGTTATACATATTAACAGATTACTCCCTGATGGGAATACGGAGCCTATACAGGATGATTAAAAAAAAAGCCACGCCAAAACAACGAAAGCAAGAATGAAAAAGTCTGATAGGTTACATTCTTAAAAATTGAGTCATTTTAAGTATTCAAGAGGAGATAATATAGCCAGATTATCTCAACTTGGATTCAGCATTCTGTGGGAACAAGACTTCGTAAGGGGTTTCAGGTAATTCCCACAAAGGCAGGGCTTCAAGAAACGTACCTGTTGGTTCTTGTGCAGATATGCTGTGAGCCCATAAACAGGTACTGAAGTGGTCAGGTTCACGCAGTGATCAGCCCTCAGCAGGTTCCTGCGCTGCTGGAGTTCTGCATGTGAGTGTTTGTGCAACAACGTGTCTGCTCTGCAGGCTTCCTGCCTCCTTTGAGAGAAGGATCCTTTAACGACATTATTACACAGAAAACCCACAGTGTGGTCATATTTGGTCTTAAAGTACAACTGCACTATTTCCACCAAAGCTGAACTGCCCTCCAAGTGAAACTAATACAGAAAGTACCTGGAAACCCAGCCATCAGAACAATGCCTCTCATTATTACTGTGAATAAAGTCATTGGAAAGAATCCGGATGATACCTCGTGGAAACCAGTTGCCAGTGTTCCCCAAAGCCTTCACTCACCCTGTGAACACCAGCTGGGATGCATAAGAAGCTGAGACTTGCTGCCTTCATAATTTCACCAGCTTGGTGACATGTTATGAATAGGAGAAATATTAGGAATAATTTTAAGCATTCTTTCTCTGATGCTCCAAATCCCTTGTTTACTTTATTGCCTGAGAGCTGTCAGATTGACCCGTGAATTGACAAGACTTGAAGTTGAGTGAAGCTGTCAAACAGTGATTTGCAGTAGGCAGCCATTTCTGAAGGGTTTCAGTACACAGGAATTCTAAGAGAAATGATGATAACCTTTCAAACTCTCCCAGCTTTCTTCTGTTTGACATGCACAGAGTTTGAAGTAATGCTATTTAACACAAAGACATCAGACTTAAAGTGATTACTCAGCTGCATGGGAAGAGGTAGGAAAATACTTTCCTTTTTTTAAACAAGATTCCAGGTGGTGCTGATCTGATCTTAAAATTCAGAAAGTTTTATCAGATTTTATCAGCACTAAAGCCTGGAAAAATATAGCCATAAACAAGCTTCTATTGCAAAAACAATATAATTATAGACATCAGTCCAAATTATTAAATTCAAATCCAAGTATGAACTGACCCAAAAGATTGAATTTGTTTGGGTCTGGAACTTTGATGAAGTTTAAGCTATCTTCCCATATACGAACCTAGAGAACATCTACACAGTTTAGATGCTTCTTATTTAAACAGAGAGAATGGTTAAACTCGATCTGGAACTTATCCACAACTTCTTACCCAGGAAGGGTCCTTCAGAATCCTCTCTGGACATTGCATGGACTATTTCATTTTTGAACTCTGTTCTTTAAACAGCATTTTTAAGAGGGCCTTGAAGTTTGGTTAGTATTTCAGAAAAGTGCATACACTTTTCAATAATAAATCCATCATTAAATTTCTTGGCCTCGTGGCCTGCATCTCTTAACACCTTGTGCCATTTGTATGTGCTCTGAAAGGATGCTGCGGGTTGACAGGGTTTTGTTAGCAGCTCCACATTCAAAAAGGTATGGCAAGCTTTTTTTAGTAAGCTTTGCACACACTGCTGAGTAGATACAAAAAGAAATGTATTTAGCAAGAAAGTGCTTAATCTCAGTGTAGAGTCTGAGAGAACAAAGTAGCCTAGTCTGAATATGCTCATGCTTACAACATATTTGTACATACATACAAAATTGTTTGTATGTATAAAGGCATGAACAGAGAGGAATTCCTAGTGTTTTACGAAGGTGGAAGTGTCTTCTAGGCTTTTGTAGAATATTGCACCTTTGCATGTTGTTAATTTTTAATGAAATGCACATGCGATTTATGGTCTCTGTAAAAATTTCACAAAAACAACTGTGCAGGTAATGCCTCTTTTATTAAATTTATTAAATCATCAGACAATCTTTCTCCTTCAGGCCATAAAGAAGAGAGCAGAATTCCTTGTTACATGATTTTCTTTAAAACTGGTCTAATAGAAGGAAATTATGTTTTCAAAGTGCTTGCATGGCAGCTATGGATTCATGGTGTCCTTTCATTTTGCAGCACTGTTATCCTCTGTGGCCTTTGGCACAATGCTGAGCCATCTTCCACTTCAGCTTACTCATGGAGGTAGAAGGGGATTCAAGTAGCATTAGACATTTCAACTACATAAATCTCATTCTTTTATTCCATACAGTGCTTGCAGAAGTCCACTTTAAATGAAAAGGTTTCTGGCAACACTTGATGCTACACAAATGGCAATAGCAAACCCTAATCCTTTACAGGAGAAAATCTAGCTATAGTCCAAGCAACATGCACTGGATGAGAACTAACACCATTCCTAGAGGAAAAGATGCAACAAAAAGTGACAGATGCTTAATATCAGTCCTGTCAGCCGGCAAGTGACTGCAAACCACTCAAGGATTGTCCTGACACAAGAATGCAGAACACAGACTACACTCCCGGCACTATGAAAAGCAAAAATTATCAAAAGGCAGCCAAACAAAGCCAAACAAAGCACCTGCAGCATGAATTTCTGGGCTTTGGCATGAGAATTAGATCATAGGACAACAATTAGGAAGGGAGTTTCTAGGCTCATAATTAAAGAGTTAAGGGCTTACCAAGCCCTGAATTGCAGATACATTACGTGCCATAAAAGGTGTCAAGAAAAGTTCAGGATAGTTGTGAAGAAGTTCTGCCAAAACTCATGCCTGAACACATTTAATAACAAAATATGTGTACATGACAAGCATGTCTGACAGTTTGGTTTTCTAGACACTACATCGTGTTTTGAAGAAACATTACATGCTGATAGATCAGCTTTTTAAATTTAGTAGTACAGATTGAAAAGAAAGAAGTGATAAACATTGCAGAACCAAACCAAAACATTGGTGTAGTTTCTTTCTCATAAAAATTTGGCAGCAAAACTTTTTTTCAAAGTAACTGACATACAGATATTGCGATCCTGTTGTAAGAACCATGTTAGCTTGGTGAAAATTAACACTATTCATTTCAGTTTTGGATACTGCGCTGCTTCTCCTCCAGCTCCATATTTGTTACTTGTCGAAACAAGTGATGTACTTTCAGTCCACCACAGCTGCTAAAAATGTCATGTTTTTAGTGTGCTTCATCCCAAACTGTTTGTGGTGATGGTAAGCAGAGGGGATCCACTCCTTCCAGTGCGCATGCATAAAGGTGTCCGTACCCCATCAGCAACCCTGAAACATGAGAGTCTTTGGCGTGAGTGCTGGGATTGTTCAACAATCTGCTGAACAATCAACTGCTTGAAATCCATGTATACATACTTGCAGACATACTTGCGGATATTATACAAACAAGCCTGTGGCATTTAGTCTCAGTGCTAGTGGTGCTCCCACATGCAAGCCCAGGGCCTCTTACAATATGACACATACCACAGGCATAATATAATCTTGTATCCCCAGCTGGAGTAACTGGTTTGAAGGGAGCAAAGTTATACTTGTGATTTGGTGAGTGCAGCACTGGGAAAAGGTTAACACTGAGAGCACACTAAGAAGGCTAACAGGATTGAGTTGTGAGCATATTTTCCCAAGAAAAGCAAATTAAAAATAACATGATGTTAGAATAAGTCAGTCCAGAAAGAAAAATAGAAAATTCACCTGTAAGTAATCTCAGGAGAGCGGTCAACGCTGTCTCACAAATTGCCCCATGTTTAACTTGAAGTCCATTTGTTAATTTTGTAAACACCACCGCTTCCATTTTGCACTGACGTGCTATTGACAGTGCAACTCTAATCCAGCCAGGAAGGAAGTATCAGGTTTCGGGCAGCTTCAGGGCACTTCTCAAGTCTATCTTCACCTGAAGGGCTTTGCCAAAAGTTACTGACAGAAGGAAACTCCACGCAGCATAGGCTCCACGTGAATGAAAGCCACCTAACATTTTCAAGTAGGTGTTAGGAAACATTGTGCATCAGTGCCTGTAGTCAGCTCAAGTGGCCTTTGTGACAGCAGATTTGTGTCTGTTGGTCATCATGGCATTGCCAGCATCCATGACCTGCTATGGCTTCGAGCAGGTTGGCTGGGAGATCTTCAT
>JAOWBP010001760.1:22088966-22106216 GCA_028571105.1 Tragopan temminckii
CCAAACCTGCCTGGAGGAGCTGGGTCACCAAGGCCCAGCCAGAGGAGGGGAGCCAGCAGTGGCTTATAAAGTTTGCTTATAAAACTGTTAGTCACTCACATTTTCTTTCTCTTGCTGTTAAATATGGATTCATAGAATCATTAAGGTAAGAAAAACCCTCTAAGATCATCTAGTCCAACATATATTGAGTCCAGAATACGTGTCCCACTCAAACACGTGATCACAAAATACTTCTGCCTGTGACTAACTTTGATCTTATACTGTAGGTTGTGCTGCTGTACCATCCTGAACACAAAAGCTTCACATTCAGAAGCTGTCAGACACACAGCAGCGCTGGTTCCATACACACAGACATGAAAATACAAAAATCTCCAATAGTTGGCCTGTCTGGTCATTACTCTAAGTCTTTAGCTTTGCTTCAGTGGCTCCCAGTGATTTCATTCCCACAGCCATCCTAGTGCTGTTAAATGTCCAATTTCTGGTGTCAAGTAATTAATCAAATCTAAAAAGCAGTTAGTTCCCCCCAAAAATGGCTTCTGCTTGGGGTCACGCTTGATCTTCTTTAATGGATAGTCTTTCTCTTTCAGCTCCCTCATTGTCATCTATCTCCTTTAAAAACAACCCGTCAAAGAAACATTTTACTAAAATAATGCAGCCTTCCTCTCTCTGCCTGTGGCTGCAGCTGAGGTTGCTGATCTTTGTTGGCTCCATGGTATGACTAGGAATTAATACTTTCTTTTCCCTGCTAAAGGAACACATCTATAATTTTGGGGCACAGAGAAGGGAGGCTGTCACCCATGAGCTGGAAAAGCTGTTGGCGGTGGCAAGGTCAAGCAAAGGCTCCACACTGTCAGTAGGATAAGTGTTAATATTACTTCTGTTGCAAGTTGTTAAACTAATTCCACGTTTCAGACCGCCGATATTCTGATGAAAGGCTGAATCAGCTCAATTATTAGGCCTGACAAAACTCAGCACAGCAATGAATGCCCTGCATTGAGGAAAATCTTTGCCACTTATTGCTGCCTTCCAGGAATAAAATATTAACTCACTGAGGGAAAACACAGATGTTGCTGCTAAGGAGATGACCCAAGTCAGACAGGCAACTGTATCCACATCTTGGGGCCAAGATTGAGGAAAAAAGTTCCCGAACTACATCACCTCTCCCCTTTAGCAGTGACCCCAAGCTACATGTTATACCATTACACACTTCACATCATCTCCTCTGCAAGCTGCAGCACTAAAACCCAGACTCTAGAACCATGTGGGAGACATCAGTCCCTTCTGTTATTTCTGTATAACCATAGACAGATTGGATGCTTTAAGACATTTGTCCTATGGCTTTGAACATTGTCCCAACTTACGGTGGACAGCAGTGCTCACATTTGCTAGGTAGATAAGTAGACAGAGGACATCAGAGAACCAATCCATATTTGTGCCAAAGCAAGCTATCCTTTGTAAATTCTTAGTTCAAGCTAGAGCTTAAACAGTCTCCTTACAAGGCAAGGCCACACTTGCAGGATGTGACGGCAAGGAGATGTAGGTGACATTGCTCAATTGGCAGAATCCCAACCACAGCACAGCACAAATGCCCAGTCATTCCTGTCCTGGTCTACAGCCTGCTGAAGCCAAGGAGTGTTTAGGTTGCAAGTTAAATCCAAACTGTTTTATGATTTTCTAATCAAGAGAGCTTAAAGTCAGAAACAGTTTACTAAAATCACCTGAAGTAATTTCCCAATCAATTATTGATTGCTGCACATAAAATTGTAAGCAGAAATGTACAGCAGTCTCATAAAGCCATTCTTATATTTTAAGACAGACTTTGACATTGAGGCTAGAAAAAATTTGTCTCATTTTGAGTCACGTTTTCTAAGTTTTATTCACCAACTTGCACCCTGGAAAAAATCACATACACAAATGGAGCCATTACTTACATTCTTGCAACTGCCTGATTTTCACTCTCCTTACCTGCAGAGACAAGCACACAAGTTTTCATGTTGCTGAATGAAACCACTTGACATAATCCTTTCTGGCAAAACTCCATCCACATACAAATAAAAAGCTCAGACTCATCATAAAGGGGGAAAAATATTGATTTTTAAGTGATTAGTAGCTTACACTACATTTAAAAGCACAAGTTCGGATTACATTTGTAAGATGTTATATCTGCAGGGTAATGAGGTGCGCCCATGCTAGCCAAAAATACAACTCTTTTTTAAGGCCTAAGATACCTTTGAAAACTTTGGGAACTCTCTCCTCTCAATCCCTGCTTCCTGGGAGGCAGCAGCAGGGACCAACAGATCTGACACTTCCAAATGCACAACCTCAAGGGAAGCAACACATCCAAGCCTGGCTATCTGCTCTGTTCTGCTGTAGCTTTGCTGCAGGAAGGGGCTGTTTAATCAGCACTTGTCAAGTCCTGACCTCCTGTAACAGGGACCCAGAGTGCTAGTACAATAAAAGTAATAAATTTGTACATCTGGACAAATGAGTTTGCCTTTTTCCTTCAGCGTTGTCACCTCGGCTTGCGCGCTCCCTTCAGAGATGCGAACAACTGGCAGCTCTGCTCAGGGAGATCACTGATCTAATTTATTTTTCCCTCTCCCTTTAGGGAATGCTATCACAATGCTCTAAGATCATTGCCTCGTACGTCTCACTCCCCTCCCCTGATGAAATGGCTCTGAAATGTCACTACCTGATCTGCGGGGGAGAGCTGCACTCTCACAAGCCCTTCCATTAAGTATTCCTGCTGACAGCTTGTAGCTTCATTGGTGAGCTGTCTTCACCCAAGGGAGTGCTTTTGCAGGACCTTCACAGCTGGCTTTTAACAGCCCCGTAATCACAGCTCACAACACACTGGTTGACACAATCCTGTGTTATTAATATTTTATCCTTGACACTAGCTTTTCTGTGCTGTTGCTCAGCTTTAACTCAGAGATGTTACTTCCATTCCACCTCTCGAAGTGTCCAGTGCTTAACAGCAAGAGACATGTTTGAAAACCTAAATAACTCCTCTGAGATCTCAGATTATGCTATTTTTTCTCATTCAAATTTGAAGCATGCGAAATGCTTTCAGGAAGGAGAGGAATTTTACAAGTTTGTGCTTGTTCTCCCAGTATATTTGTTCTGAAAAATCTTCTTCTAAATGGTTGATTTGGGATTGTATTTAAACTGGAAAGCATCTTGGAACAGTTGGATAGGAAACGTGTTACAAGTGAATGCAAACAGTCATCTGGAGGAGTTTCTCCCTGGGGGTCACCAGCCTGTACTGACAGAGGAATGTCAGTGTTGGTTGGAAAGCCGTAATAATGAAACACAGGAAGCCCTTTGTCTACAAACTGGTAATTTTCAGTGCCCACGCAATACCTCCCTGCGTTGTATTCTTGCATTCTTCCAGTCTGGTCCCTGTCTTTGAGATGACTTTTCGACTCCAGCTCAGAGAAGGAATATTTTAAAAAATAAATATTATATATTTTATTATATATTTTTTCTTTATCAATAAAGAAGTTCCTGCATGACTTTCAACCATGCACATGATCTCCCATGGCAGCATATTTTAGTAGTACACAAGTTATACATCAGCTTAGCTGTTGGGCATCAAGAGCTTCAATGGATAATAGAGCTGGTGCTTTTACAGCTCTCTATGTTATGAAGCATTGCTTTTTTTTTCTTGCACTAGAACTAGGAAACTGGGAGCTTATTCTTCATCTTCACTCAGAGCATTCATTTTAAAAAACAATTCACAAAAGCACCTTTTTTTGATCTATGAGAATTCACTAGAGTTCACCCTGCCCAGGTTTTAACATGCTCAGTTCTGCATTTTCCCATCTTTATCTCCAATTCTGTAACGTCAAGTAGAAATCAGACATTAACACAGTAGCATTAGGTACTTCAAGACAAAAATAATTAATTGATGCAGAAAAATTTGTTCATTTGTCATTATTAAAGTCTTATCTTGCTCCTACAAATTTATAGCCAGGTTCTACATCATGGAAGTAAATACTCTGGTCATTTTAAAAAAAACTAAATATTACATTAACTTAAAATTCTTTAAAGTTGTACCTAAAAATAGAACTCAATGCCCGTGTCCTACAGAAGCATAGGCAATTATCCATTAATCACAGAATCTTAGAATCATAGAATGGCCTGGGTTGAGAAGGACCACAGTGATCATAGAACGGCCTGGGTTGAAAAGAATCTCAACGATCATCTAGTTTCAACTCCCCTGCCATGTGCAGAGTCGCCAACCACCAGACCAGGCTGCCCAGAGCCACATCCAGTCTGGCCTTGAATGCCTCCAGGGATGGGGCATCCACAGCCTCCTTGGGCAACCTGTTCCATTGCTTCACCACCCTCTGAGTAAAAAACTTCCTCCTAATATCTAACCTAAACCTCCCTTGTCTCAGTTTAAAACCATTCCCTCTTGTCCTATCACTATCTATCCTTTTAAAAGCCATTCCCCCTTTTGTTTATATGCTCCCTTAAAGTATTGGAAGGCCACAATGAGGTCTCCCCAGAGCCTTCTCTAAGCTAAACAAGCCTAGTTCCCTCTCCCTTTTTTCTTAGTGGTTCTCCTCTGGACTCATTCCAAGATCTCTGCGTCTTTCTTGTACTGGGGGCTCCAGGCCTGGATGCAGTACTCCAGAAATCTCCCATTGCTCATTAAAATGCATGAAGATATTTCTAAATATCCTTGAAAACAACAAATATTTATAAATTCACTCTATGAAATTAATGAAAGTAGAGACCTTAAATGTATTAGCTGATGTACTATTTCATACAACTGCCAGAATATCTTTACATATATGTGCATGTGTACATATATAGAGATATATATGTACTTCTATGTATGTAGTTCTATATGTATGCATACATAAAAGATAAGCACAATGCAGAGAAAAGAACTTGGCAACCACAGAAGGCAGGTGTTTCCCATGGCTTTTTGTTAAAGAGCATACTGCAGTTAACGATGCTGTGAAAGTCTGCCTGTAGACCAGAAACATATGCATCAACAGAAGACTAGAGCCATGAAAGACCTGCAGGTATACTGGTAAGAAAACAAAGACAAACATCAGCACACTCAATATCTCAATCCTATGTCAAAAGCATCTTTAAACAAAGCCGATGCTGTCTAGAATGATATACACACTGGTAATGTGGGAGATAAAAACATTGCTACTTCTGGTCTGGAATAAAATCAAAGGCTAAGGGCCAGATTCCTTTAAAATAATGTTCAGTATCCGACTTTTCCTCTTAGGTTACATATAAGAGAAAGTATTGCATAGGGCCAGATTCTGGTCTTTTAGCAGTACAAAAGATCTTATTGAAGATGCTATGTAAAAATAAGCAGCTCCATACCATGCCATTTTCTAAACAACATTTCTGTCATTTCTAACTGGAATGAACTGTGGGCCTGAAAGCCGTCAGCTTTCTGGGCTTTAGAGCAAACATTGGACTGCAGAGGGAGTCGGACAGGCAGGAGGTCCTGTCACATTCAGTTCTCCCCTGGTAAAGTCCCCAGCCCACTCTGTGGTGTTAGTTACAACACATCTTGATATGCAGCAGGAAGAAATAAAGCTAATTAGATAGATAAAAGAAAATTTGAAAATGCACACCTTGGTTAATGCCCTGATCAAAATGTTCATAGCATGTCTGGCCCACAGCAGAGAACTGGGCAGTAACCCTACCAGGCAAACACAGGTCTGAGGAGTGGTCCAGCCTTGCAGCCTGGACTAATCCATCTGTCCAGGGTTATCTCTTCCTTCCAAAGCCAATTGTTGCCCCTCCTTAGACCTAGCCTGGCCTTTTTACAGTCAAAGTTCCAATAATGCACATCAAAAATGATTCACAATACAACTGGCTTTCCAAATCTGGTAGCCAGCAATGGCTTATTTCTAGCTGTAAGTATTGCTCTTCCTGAAAAAAAAAAAAAAAAAAACCACCAAACAAACCACAAACCCATATATCTATATATCTATATATATTTTCCTTCAGTTATAAAAAATAAAATTAAAAAATCTGGCTTTCTCTATAAAAAACAACATTAAGACTCAAGCATCTCCCTCAGGAAATGATTTTCAACCCAAGAAAATAGCAAATGCGAGGTATTTTCAGATGGGTGGAGTTCATGTTGATCTCTCATAATGTAACCCAAAGCTAGAAACCCCAGCCATATCATAACCCACACAGTTTCTTTGTTTTTACCTGTGCAGGCTCTAATCACCTGTGGAACATCTGTTGGTACTCTAGTGCTACTGGCAAGACACCAAAATAACTGTATTCTGTATAACAAACAGTTGTTTTCATTTCTCTCCTGGTAAGCCTGTTCTGATTTACAAATCCAGAATAAACTCTTTCTGTCTGCCAGGATGGGAGATGTCCCTTCAAGGGTGTGATAGAAACCAGAATCTCATGATTATGGTATTTCTTTAAAAATATGTCTTTGGGTAATTTTCAGTTCCTGTATGAAAGAGGAGAATTGGAGGACAAAATATAATCCACAATCAGAACAGCAAAGTCAAATTCCAGGCCTCTCTGAACGAGAACTCAGAAGCACTAAAAGGGACCACTAGATACATCCTTCAGACATCTACAGTCCATCAGCAGCCACGATTCCACTTTTGAAACACATTTACATGCACAGGTATGTTACCAGGTTTGAGGGCTCCTCTTGTTACTGTATGGCAGCATCACATAAGAGGAAACACAATCACTGCGGTGAAACATTTCCATATGTGCAGTGCCCCTCTCTTAAAGGGTGTGCAATCAAAGCAGACAATGGAGAAGAGCACAGGGAAAAAGTCAAGATCTTGCTCAGGTTTGCAGAGCAGGCCAGAGCTGGGAAGGAGACAGTGCCTTCTTTCCCAGGTCTGTGGAATTTACAGAGACTATGGCCAAAATGACATCAGTACTGTTGAGGCTCTCAGGGTCTTCCTTTTCATTCATCTTTTCCCATCCCTCCAACTCCCTACAGTGGACATTTCACATGATCTGAAGGGCCACAGTCCTGTCCAGCAAATAGCAGAGCAAGTAGGTACTCCACCCCTCAGGAAGAACATAAATCCTTCCACCGTTCACCATCCAGCTCCATCAGCCTCACGTCCTCCCCACAGACAGGGATCAAAGAGAGAACCTTCCAGCTACAACCCAAGTGTGAGACCCAGCTGCGATGACGGAAGTGTCCAGGCACACAAAAAACTGCAGTTGTCATATCCGCTGCATACAGTTCTAGGAAAAACAAAACAAAGCTATAGAATTACATCAACACTGGAGGATTACAGGGGGCCATAACACAACACTGATTAAGATCAGTAAAGTTAACTGAAGAAAACAAAGACAAAGAAGGTTGCATATACTTATATTTTCAATTTATAGCTTACTCTCTCCTCTTGATTTCCTTCTCAGACCGTCCAAGGTGAAAACAAAAAGACAAACAACTCCCCCAGGGGAGAGGCAAGAAGCACTGTACATGTGGCTGAGGAAAATAACATGCTCGTCTGTTTCTGAAAAATATTTCACACGCTTGAATTACTTCAGGTTTTTCCTCAAAATTTACACAGATGTTGCCAATCATTTCCTTTTTATACTGATCAGCTTTTTCCAGGAAGCATTTTCCAAAAGCACTCCTTTCCTTCCTGAAGAGATCTGTTTTATGATAAAGGATGTTTCTGTCAGAGTTAAGACAGAGATATTTTTAAGATGAAAATCTTGTGTAGAAAGTAACCATCCAAGCCTTCTGAAAAAAGTAGCTTGGGAAAAAGAAAAAGTGTTTTAAATCTATCAGTTTTATTTTATGAAGAAGGCCATTTTTAATTGGTTTTGAATAAATATAATTTCATCTGTTCATCTCATGCAGAAAATGTTCATATCAAATATTCTAAAAATATTTTGATAGGTTAAGAGTACATAAGAGTAGAAAGGAGCTTTCATCAGAGACAAGAGAACTGTCATACACTATGGGTGTGTTGATCCCTGCTAAGGACTAAGATTAGCATGACACGTATTTGGTAGTTCTGGGATGGGAAGCAGAGCAAAATTTTTAGAACTCATGGGGCTATTTCTGACTCTGTTCTGCTTCCTTATACCATTATCAAAATTGCTAAAACAGTACTAAAAGAAAAATCACACATATAAAACATAGAAGCGACTTGAAAAAAATCATAAACTCAGTGGAGGTTGTGTTACTGTAAGCTATTTCCACTTCAGAATTACTATTTTACAAAACTTGAAGCAGCCAAAAATTCAGCTCTGAAGTTTAGGAAAATCACCAGTTCATCCATAAGACTACTGAAAGACCACAGTCTACAGGCCATGCTAGCGGTCAGGTTTTTTTCACTTTATTCAACATAAGTTTCAGTTCTCTCACTGCCCCCATCACACTCAAAAGGAGAAGCCCCACTGCCACTGAGGAACCAGGGGACCGAGAAGGTTATCGGCTACTTCCCAGTTCAAGTCATAAACCTGACTCACTTGTTCAGATGTGATTGAAATCTTGCAGATTAGCAGACACCACCATGCAGCAGTTTGCAGCAGTCAAGGGTAGAACTCTGGCATTTACTCCTTCAATTGCCAATTATTCTCCTCTTTTTGGTAACATCTTCCTTGACAGCACACCTTGTCTGGCTTGAAACGGGAGGGATCTGTCAGGCTCTTGTAAGTCCCTAAAGAAACATATAAAAACTTGTGAGTCAGCGTGGGCCAGTTAGGCTAGCTGGTCCTTGTAGGGTCTTTTTGCTCACTGAGAATTTATAGCCTTTAGTTTCCTGTACTGACGCCTTCCCTGTTAATCTCATTCACCAGTGATATGATACAGCCATAAAAATAATACTCAATTGACACTCTCTTGGTTTGGGGTTTCTTACCCAAGTGATGCTAGCAATGCAAAAATCACATTTCCTGGTATGTCCCAATGGCTGTAAGTGTGCGCATGCTCACATCTACCATGGGCACATGAAACCACACATTGGAGCCATCTGTCATAATCAGTTTTTAAAATATAAAAACATTATTAGCACAGAGACAGGAAGGAGCCTCGGGAGCAAGGGGAAAAATTGCTCAGATAATGACTTTCCCCTAAATAACCTGACAATTTCTCCTTCTTTGGCATTTTTTAATCATTTAGAAAGACAGAACATGACTAGCAACTCACATGACCAGTGCCACTGGTTTAGGGTTTCTTCAAGCAGCTGAATTTATACTGCTGTAGGGTAGAATAACTTTACTTTTTATGCTTAGCTTATAACTATGGAAAATCCTTTATAAGCGTACTTCCTCTTAACACACAGTATCTATCCAATCTATCACGAAGCATGAACACTGACCCATATTCTTCCTTTCAAAAATGGCTGCAATCCAAGGAATTTTTCCACTCCTGAGTTTTTGGGACTTCATTTTGTGTTTAGGGGCTCCTTTCTTCCTACTTGCTGGGCTCTACAAAACCAAGACAAGTCTTTTGAAAGCAGACAGTCCTGAGCAAGAGGCACTGTCATGAGGCATTACTTGCCTGCACATTCCTTGGGAGCATGGTGGCAAAAATACAAGAAGTTTATCATCAGTGCAAAACACCCGTCATGTGGCAACGCTATAATGCAGTGCCAGGCTGGTATGGGTAGATCCACTGTAGAGCCCTAATGGAGCTTAGGGACCCATTCAAAGACAAGGATAGCACAGGAAATAAGAGAGCAGAATGAAAATGTGAAAGAAGTTTGTTTATTCAGCGTGGAAGCAAGGCACAGCAAGCTGCACAAACACACCAGATGATGTGGTCAGCAGGGAAGGAAATACCCAGCATATAGTCCTAGGTGAGCAAAGATAATCCATCAGTCTAAGGCTGAAGAAAATGGAAAATATGATCACAAATCTCATTTAAAAGGGGGAAGCACTCTGATAATTTCACTCCATTCAATGAACCTTCAATTTTTCACTTAATCATTGAAATAAAGAAGAGAGCTTGCTGTTGATGTCTGTTCGGCTGTTCTTAATGTAAGACATCAAGTGGATTTCTTATGGATGTTACAGTGAATGCTGCCGTGAAAACACTAAATTAGATCTTAAGCAGCCAGCAACCTGATTAGCAGATAGAGATCATTATGCATGTAGTTTACTTCCTTTTCACTTAAAAAAATACCTCAGCATTTTCTTCCACCCTCTGGTAATTTTATTAATTGTTCTGAAATTCATTGAGAAAGTTAACAAAATCTTCCTTTAAATTTTATGGAGAGAATAGATTTCATTTACAGATATGCAAATGAAGACTGAAAGCACTGTTATGGCTAAGGAGTATCTCAGAGAGATATTTTGTTGTTGCAATAGCCAGCTGCCACACAGTGATGAGTTCTTATAGCCATGGTGAGCCTGTGAGCAGCTTAGCCCAGAGGGGACTGAGTATGCTCTGCACATTTCCAGCAAATTATTCACACTCTTTTAGGAATGGGCTTTTGTATTTGTAGCAACTTGAATCAAAGATGAACTACTAGAAGGGGGGGAAATACTTTTCATAGACAGATCTGAGCTGCGGGCTTCATCCCAGCATCTTGTTACAGGTATCCCTCTAGCTGCCTTAATAAATTTGAAGGAGATTTCATTGCAGGACAGTTCTATTTGAAGGAAGACATCTATCTTAAGATCAATGTACAATTATGCTTTATGTTAAAGAGTCTTTTCTTCTCCAGTAACTCTGAAAGTATGAAGTACTGCATAAATGCTTCATAGAACAACTTTAGTTGACTTATAATGAAGGAAAAGATATTTATTTTAAAAGAGTCACAATCTATTTGGCTCCATACTGTAAAATTATTTTATGTGAATATGAGACCAACAAAAATTGTTCCAATACTTACCCTTCAGTTTCTATTACTTATTCTATAATAAATTAATATAGGCAGCAAGATTCACACATTAACAAAAACATTCTGCGAACTCTTCTTACAATATTCATAGTCAGATGTATAAACTTGTTTTTATTATTCTCACACTCTTTTATACTCTCTTTGGAAGCAGTGTGCTACTTAGCTAAATTAATTTGTCTGTGCAGAAGGCTCAATATGAGCTCTTTGCTGCTGGCAGCTGAGCCAAAGTCTGGTCTAAACAGCACAGTTGTGCCGCTCATGTAAGCCTGTGGGAGTTCTATCAGGGAAACCGGTTAAATGTTCTCTGTTTCCATCAGGCAAGCTGAGAGCAGACTTTGGCTCTGTGTAGACTTAGCCCATAACAGATAGAGGCCATCTTGGTATCTCACTACTTTCTGGTATCAAAAGCCTCCTCCCCTCTGTAGGGCTTTGTCTCTTTTCAGAATTACAATCTGCATAGATTCCCATCAGGCCCCCATGGAGACAGCTGCCAGATGCAGCCAGTAATAGGGAATCAGGAGGCAGTGCTAGTGTTTGCACCGAGTTGACTGCTTTTGAGACATAATGGACTTCAGAATTGCAAATATTCTTTTTCTTTTCCTTTATTTTTCTTCTTTTTTTTTTTTTTTTTTTTTTCCCCTTTGTTATTTCATTATTTTATTTTATTTATTTATTCAGGATGGCTGTTACCTTAAAAGTGTCCTGGGTTGCTGAAGGCTCCATTGACTATGGAAAGACAAAACTTAGGCTCAGCAACAGAAGCCTTTTGGAACCAGCTCCTTATATTTTTAATATTACAAGAAATTCCAAAGAACACGAAGTCCAGCATGGAAATCAAAGTAAAAACAACAACAACAACAAGTTAAACAGATGAGCATGTGTTAAAACTGACTGCTCAGTAGAAGAACATTTTTACAAGTAGTACAAAAAGCAATGAAAAGGTTCTCACCAGATTTATAGAAACATCTCTAGGGAAAATCCATTAGAAATACATTTTCAATCAGTCCAGTATCAAATTTCTACTGTAAATGTGGCAATTAAGGAGGTCGAGTTACCTGAGATTGTATAAGAGCGTGATGAGCAGTTAAAAAGGAATTTACGTTGCGAGAAGTTTGTATACACTTTATGTCTTTTATTCCCTACTAAAATAAATCACACTTTCTCTTATTTGTTACATGCCACATTCACAATAGTAGGCTACTGATATAATGACCCACTGCTGGTTTGCTTATCTCATTGCAGATGCTTCAAAATTGTGCTTGAATCTGATGCACTGATTAGCTGTGAGCTGAACTCATGCCAATTAGAGAATGGCTATAAATTGTTGGATGAATGTAAATCATACTCACACCAGTGGTGTAGCAGGGAAAAATATGTAACTTGAGATTATGAATGTCCTGCTGTGACATTAATGGAGAGGAAAGACACTTAGTCCAAAGAGGACTGTAGAAGGAGGGTTTAAATTCAAAAGCGTTCAACTAACGTGTAAGGGTAGAAGACTGATTAAGGAAGTGACAAAAGTGAAGGCGGTTATCTATCCTCTGGTGCACTGTGGTTTCTCAATAAAAGGTATCCAGAAGCAATCCTTCCTTCACTCACACACCGCTATGCATCATAGTCACAGTTGTGCCTATGGATCCATCTGGGAAAATGCACAGTGAACTAGATCTATAAACACACCTGCATGTAAACCACCCTCCTTACACATCAGAAATAATTTTGAACCAGGATCTGTTCATCCCTACAATTCTTACCCACAGGAGTAGCCTGTATGTAACATGCAGCTAATCCAGAAGACAGGTGCAATGAATACGTGCACAACTACAAACTCATGCAGTGTTTACAGCTCTTGGAAAAGTGACTGCTTGAACCTAAGATGGCAAGGAGATCAGCAGCTCACAAACCTCATCTCTCAGTGACACATTCAGCACTGCAGCAGAGCTGCTGCCCAAGGCAGCAAGTGGTGACAAGCACGTGAGCAGATTTGTTCTGACCCCTTTATTAGCAGCATGTGGGTGGAAAAAAAAGGTAGAATAAGAAGCCTAAAAAGAGATGGCACCAAGAAAACACAAACAGAACACAGAAATTGCAGTGTGTGGTGGTGGAAATAAGTAATCTGCAGCTCCAAAAAACCTGTTGGAAGATTGCAGGGAGTAAAGAGTAACCATCATCAAAGAACAGACTCTAAGAATGAAATCAGAGGGTGCAGTATGAAGGCAGCAGCAAAATCCCCACCTATTGCCTCCAGCACATGGTCACCAGACTGGAGAGAATTTTGATTATGTGCGGGGAGAACGATCCTTACTGTGAATGAGTCAGGACTGGAGAATAGCACGGATGTAACTCCTTCAGGTGTTTCATGTTTACTTGTTTCCCCTCAATGCATTGCCAAAGCACTCCATAGTCATTGAAGACTTTTTCCACAAGACATCTCTCTGGAGACAACATGTTATTGCCATCCTGCAGGAAGGAAGGTGGAGAGGGTCAATGTTACATGCCCATGTAACAGAGGACACCTGGAGCAGAGCAAGGAAGTGAAATCAGGTTTCCTAAGTTCCCCCGTCACATCCTGCTTTATCCTTTTCTCCTCCTTTCTCATCTCTTTTGAAAGGACAATGATCCTTTCCTTTTGAAAGGACAAATTATCTCAAGAAGTCAGTATTTGCCCTGGAGAGAAAACAACTTCAGCTAAACAGTGCATACATACAGTCAACAGCAAAACAAAAGTAATAATTAGAGAATAAAAATTTATAGATAAATAACAATAAGAAATAATAACTAGCAATTCATTCTAATTTAGCTATGATTCTTAACAAAACATATATGTAAAAGAAAATTAAGACTTCAGGAATCGTATGAGACAGACAGGTTTCAGCCAGAAGAATAAAGATGAAGGCCTTTTGTTTATAAACAAAATATTAGTCCATGTATCCTTGCTTTCTGTAGAGAAAAAAAAAAAAGTAAATGTGCTGATACTGTATAGAAGACTAAGTGAAAGTATTTATTACCTTTACTACCTTTTTTTCTTGTTTAATACCAAAAAGAAGGCTGATTTAAATGCAAGGATGAGGGAATACTTCCCAAGCAAGTGGTTAGCCAAATATTTAACTGGTAGGTGATGGATAGGGCCCTCTAACAGAATATATCCGAGTCAAACAACAACAGCTAGAAATAAATATTTTTAAACCTTCCATCCTGAACAAACTGCACCTCTTAAATCTATCAGAGTGTTGGCCAATGAGAGCTTGGCTCCAGAGTTCCCCATGCAATAAAGTTTCAGGAGGTTATGTAGGCTGATATTCAACTAATAGGACATTAAACCTAAGCAAAATAATGGTAAAGATAACAAAATTACAGTAAATAAAGCCTGCTCATGAAGCACTTTTTATTAGCATTATAAATGTGAGTGATAAAAGTTCTGTGAAATTTTGCAAAGGATTTGAACCAGCGCTACAAATACCCTAATTAGCACTATGCATGGTAAATGGCAAACAGCTTTCAGAAATAAGGTGTTGATGAGGAGCTGCCATTCACTGGTTCAACAGAAGTCAGCACTAGCACAGATAATATTCAAATTTTCATTAATAAACCCCTAGTAAACATAAAATCTCTGCTGTTTTAGTGTGTGGGCAACAGAAAATTGATACTGCAAAGAAATGATGAGAACGACAGTTTTATCAAATTGTTTGGATCATTTGATGACCAAAATGGTTACAAACAATAGAAAGCAATGCTGAAGACTAGAAAAAGAGGGAAAGAAATTCACTCAAATACTGAAGGAATATTCTTACTTACAGACTGAAAATGACATTTCTTAGTCTTATCTTTAAAATCTTCAAAACTTGTTTTAAGATTATCCCCCCCCCTTTTTTTTGTGCCTTTCTTTTCCTTCAACCTTTTCACGTTTTTTTCTTTTTTTGATTTTCTTTTTGTCCCATTAAGAGAAATGAAAAAAATAAATAAATAAATAAATCTTTTTTTTCTACTTCCAGAACTTTTCTGACAGTGCAGAAACAGCCTCCAAAGTTTAAAAACTCTTTATGCAAAAATAAATTTAATTAACAAACTTTAAAATCAGCTTTGTTCACATTGTTCATGCACTTTTATATTGGTTGCAATGGAATTTTCCTCTGGCCTTAGGATTTCAAGGAACTCTGTTCCTATGTTTGATCCACACTGCTGCATTGAAAATGTGGTCTTTTAACGTCCCGTAGATGTAGCCTTATGGTTTTGACTGGAAATAGAATGTTATGGCTGACTTTCCACATTTCTGTGAGGAATTCACATCCAGCTGTCATATTCCTTCTCGTTCCCCTGGTCATTCACACAAATGGCTTCGCCAACAGAAAGATCACACATAGCTTCAGAAAATTCACAAAACTTGGGAAATTACTGATGACTATAATCCTGAAACAAAAGTGTTTCCATTTCAATTTCCAGTTGTGTTTTCATTTTCATGAGAACAAGAAAATTCACAAGGCTCTTACTTCCTCAGAAACAGATTCTGCTGGCAGCCAGCAAGTTTGCAATTCCACACTGGCTTTAAACTACAGCCATATCAGTCTGTATCAATATATATAAATAACCTCTTTGCTATACACAGTTATGCCCATATGTTTAGATAATAAGGTTTCCTTCAAACTCATGTCCTTACCTTATAGGATACAGACAAACATTGCATGAGATGGGAGTAACACCTTAATTAGCAGTGTCACTGACACATTTTCTGCAAGAAAATCTTTCACTGAACCAGAAATTTCCCATATGCTTCTTTATCTTGATTTGCACCTGCTGTTGCTTCATTGCCAACAAAATACCTGAATAGAGTATGAAGCTAATACACAGGTTTTGTGGTGCAACCAGGTCCCTAAACTGCACGCCGGAGTGATTCACAGCCAGCAGGAGCCCAGGAGCAGCAGGCTATTGGAGACCCAGGGCAAACTCTAGCAGGATGAAAAGATGAAACTTGCCCAGTGCCAACTCAGCATCAGTACACATCCTGAGTAAGTAAACGTTAGTGTTCATCTAAATGTCTCCAGAGAGAGCAAGTCCAGCCAGGCACCTCCATCAACCAGGGAATTCTTATGGTCAAATACAAATGGAACAAAAACAGTGCACAACAGTCCATGTCACCCAACACATACCATATTCCATCTCTTCCTGCTCAGGTGCCTCATCCTACTACTCTAACCCTCACTTTCCTCCCTCTGGGTGCTGGGAAAAGTATTTTGGAGCCATAGTGGGCATCGCTTTTCAAAAAAGTGTCAATTCAGGGTTCTTAAATCACAGGATGTCACTATACAGTATATTGTTGGAGCTTGGTTATCCTGGAGGTCCCTTCCAACCCAAGCCATTCTATGATTCTATCACTGACACTAGCATTTACTTAAAACACTTTGTATGCATACTAGTACACACAGTCCTCTGATCAGAAGTGTCTTCTAGTAAAGCCATCACATAAATGAGAGAATTATATTCTAGGACACATATATAGTTACTCTTAGCCAAAGCAAACAAACCCATCCACTCTGCTTCAAGGGCTGATTTTTCCTTTACCATCAACATAGACTAGTTCAGTTCACTTGGCTTATATTTTTGGCACAAGAGACAGACCTGAACTTCTTCCATGTGACTACTATTTGAGGCCAGTAAAAAGCATTTCTGGCCTTTCTCTGAGGTTTTCCAATCCCTAAATGACCTTCATATGTCTTTTCTTATATATTTTTCAGTAACACCTTAGGAATTACCATTCTCCTGCTTTTAAGCAAAATTCCATACAGAGCTAAAAGCTCTTCCTTCACTTTCTAGCAGGTTCCAGTAGTATGCTACCTAGCCAACAGATTGCCAAAAATTTGATTGCAAAGAAAAATTGAAAGCCCCATCTTCTGCAGGTACAACACCAGTCCTCCTCTTAACTTGAAGCTGAACAATAAATAACAGGTATTTGTTTATCTATGTGCGTAGCATTTATCTAGCACAAAACTTTAGGAACACAAAAACTCTCCCTTATTTTTTTATTCAATGTGCTAATTGCACATATATGGCTGAAAAAAGAACCTTCATGAAGAAAAGAGATGACAGAAAACTGTGCAAATGCACATCATCTACTTGAGTCCTTTGACTTTGTTTTTCCAGTTATGCATACACACCAAATCTCCTATTTTTCCCATAATTTTTTAAAAAAGTGTAGCATAGATATTGCCTGTCTTATCTAATACCCAGCTCATATTATCATCAGGAACACTGCAGTGTTCCCTCTTTTACAAAGAAAATCCTCATGTCTCAGATAACATCTCAGTATCCAACACAGTCCAGAGGGCTGATGAAGAAACCATATTTCATAATATTGCATTGATGGAACCTGTTCTGTGAAAGAAAATCTGGGACACATGTTCAACATCTAAAA
>JAOWBP010001760.1:22106316-22155666 GCA_028571105.1 Tragopan temminckii
AACCATATTTCATAATATTGCATTGATGGAACCTGTTCTGTGAAAGAAAATCTGGGACACATGTTCAACATCTAAAACGTTCTTCTGCTTCTCTTTTTATAAAATGTAGTTTTCCAAACTGCTATTCAACCCTGGTCTCTATTACCTAAACAAGACTACCATGTGAGACTAGCTTTTCTCCTAAAGACAAGTCCCATTTCTCCCAGTATTACACAAGGGCAATCTTGACTCACGTCTGAGTGTTCAACAGAAGATTTTAAACAGTCTCTTTTGCTTTCAGATAAAAGTTCTGTTTTGCTGCAACACTGCCCATCACTTCTATGAAGAGTTCCTTTTGTGCTGCATGCATTTTGTCATCAGCCACGTGCTATGCTGAGCTTATTCCAGTATTCTTTGCTTTCTGCTGCCTTTGGAATCTATGGCTCCTCACTTCAGTACACTTCTATAATCCTATAAATTTTTTATTTCATCCAAGTTATCTCACTTCTTACCAAGGATACACCCCGCACGTACAGGAATTAAACCGGGCATTAAGGTTAGATCAGCCCCCCATGTGAGTACACCCATCACTCAGTTTAAATGTAGCCTTAACTTCCTAAATGTAGCTCTTAATCTTAGATCACTTACATGGATTTTTCGCTTTTGTTTTCATAATCGCAATTTAAAACACATAATTCACATGCTGGGAGGAGGGGTACAGTGGAATGTAGTACTTCCCAAATGTGTACTGTGTAGAGTAATAGTCAATCTCCGTTGTCCAAGTTAGATTAAACCTAGGAAAAACAAGAGGAATGATAGAAATAAGGGCATCTTATAATTGAATTCCCTTAGCAGGGCACCTGCTTTCTACAGCTCCAGGGAAGTGCTGGTAAAGCTGCCTTCAGCTGTCTCCACATCTCTGGAGAGTTTCAATTTCTGATGGATTTTAGGAGCTTCACAACTTCACCCAGATATTTTGTGGGTTTGTTTTACATCTGGAATATGTGCAGGTAAACACACTGCAACACTGTAGAGAAACGGAACCCACTGAGGTCTGACAAATCAACAACCTGCAGCTCCAGCTCCCGCACAGCATCATGGGCAGATCACAGCAACAGCTCTGCGGGTCTTCACCAAGCGGGCCAGCACCAGCTGCCCCGGTCGCCTTCCTACAGTTTTGGTTGGGATTGAGAGTCCCTAGTTTCCTGATAACTGGAAATTAAACTGCATAAAGCCTCAGAACTGGGTTAGCAACTAAGATCCATTTGCAGTACCATTTGCATTTAAAAACTGCACCTGGAGAGATTGCCAGTGTTACCTACCACTCGTCCTTGCCCAGACTGCAGCGCCTGCTCCACTGAACTAGAATTCCTGGGGTTAATTCCATTGTCTGGGAGGCCAATCTGTGGTTTACTTAAAACCCGGTTTTATTTTTAAAGGTTTATTTTAAATGCCCCCTGTAAACGAATTCTAATTTGGCCTCTAATTTGAACTAATGATCAGTACTAATATGTACACGAACCAGATACAGGACAGTTCATAAATCTGGGATCAATTCTTTTTTAATTATTTGCTCACTGGGACTTACACATAAACTACAATATGCCGCAGACTGTTAACAAACATCCTCTCCCTTTATGGATCAAAAGTCAAAGTGTTCCGCACTCTCCTATTCATTTCTTGGTCTTCTCCAAATGCATTCAAACTTTATCCAATAAGTGTCAGTAAGTGACAGTCATATTGAATAAATGCAGAATTAGTAAACCCTCTAATTCCAAAGTGTTTAGCTTTGGAGAACAAGAAGTTAAACACTTTCCTGCAACACATTGTAAACATGTCAATGTGTTTAACATTTTAAATGTGTTCTGTTCCCTTGTGCATGTGTTTAGAAAAGAAACAGGTTATGATATTTAACTAGTGAATGGATATATGTGCTCATTCCTACCAACACTTTTTAAACACTTGTGGACGCTTAAAATTATGATGTGTTTAAGATTTGAACACGTTTGCTTTTCTACACTCCTAATCCAATGAACGTTTGATGCACTTATTTAGAACAGCAAGGTTTTATCAGGAAAGCAAAACATACAACTTGTAAACAGCAGCACTTCATTCTTTTTTTTTCCTAATTATTTCTTCATTCTGCTAAAAACTAGACACTAAGCAGGTAAGGTTTTAACACAGGATAAGAAGATTTTTCTGACCAGAACGAAATTATTGTGCAAAGCTGAAGCTGCTTTCTGTTGTGAGATGCAGAAGTAGTGACAGTTTTTAGAACAAGCATCTTTTCTCAGAAAAGATGCATGGGAAAAACAGGGATTTTGAAACTGGAATGAAAAATGCAAAAAGAGAACATCTGCATACATTTGAGGGCTTTTTATTATGCGCTCTGTAGTTGGGTAAAAGCATAAATTATCAGGGAATAAAACGGCTGTGCTACCCATGTACATGCATCTGTGAGGAAATGGCTATGCCCCATGCCTTAGACTGCTGCTCCACCTGTATTCTGCTCACCCATCTAGCTTTGTTTGAGCTATTTCTAACACTCCAAACCACAAAACAGCTGCTAACAGATGTCAAAAAAAAAAAAAAAAAAAAGGAAAGAAAAAAAAGCCAGCAATAAAATTTTATCTATCATTCCTCTAAATTAGCTTAACCTGAGGCCAAGCACAAGCAATGCTCAGCACTTACACCCATGACATGCTATTTCAGGACTCGTGAATGATAAAAATGGGTTCTTTCTTAGTGTGATAATTCCAATTTCCCTGTAAAATCCAATTGCAGTGGTTGTCAACCATTTCCAAACATGATCCTGTTCCAACAAAATAGTTTTATGTCCCCTCTCCTGCTTCTCCTTCCATCTTCCACTCTTAAATGCATCTACAGCAAAAACAGGGCCACTCAAGATTCCCTGAAAGACCTTTATAAGCCAGAAAATTAACGTTTAAAGTCTTTCTAGGATTAGGAATAGACACATCACATTCCAATATGTAGAAAGGCAAAATTAAATCTATTGTATCTAATGTGTCTAAACCATTTTCTTCTTCAAAAGCCAACAAACGTGGATAATTCTGGAAAACAGAGGCTATTTTCAATTTTATTTGTGTCCCAGACGCACCAACTTTATGTATAAATCCTTGTTATTCAGTAGTGCAAGTAAATTTAGAAACCAAGATGCCACTATCCTGGGAGCTGCTGGGAAAGACCAGGCATCCATGAAGAGTCAAAGCACAGAGCACCAACTTTTCCAGTTCCCACCAAGGGAAAAAGAGCTCAGCTCCTTCATTACCTTATGTGGCACGTTACATCACCATACTGCAGAGCCACACTGCAGGAGGGAAATGGGTGGCCGGCTTAACATGGCCAAAGAAATCAAGATGCTCACATGACCCTTGTGTCAACCTGTGAGATGGGTGACCTCACTGCTGAGTTGTCAGCGGGGGTTTCACCTCACCATTTTATAGAATCATAAATGTTGGAATGACCACTAAGATCAGCTAGCTCAACTGTCAACCCACCCCCACCATGTGCACTAACCACATCCCTCAGTGCCATGTCTACACATTTCTGGAACACCTGCAGGGACTGTGACTCTACCGCTTCCCTGGGTAGCCTGTGCCAATGCATCACTAACCTTTCTGAGAAGAAATTTCTCAGTGACCATCTAGCCTGAGCACAGAGCTTCTGGAGCTCTGTCCTGGAGAGAGGGAGCCTTGGACTGCTGCAGGATCTAGACATCTCTGTCTAGGGGCAAGACTGTACCCAGGGCACTTGCACTTGTCTGCATCATAATTCTCTCAAGTGCTTCTTGCAGTTTGTTTTTAATGACAAGGAAATGAAGGAGATGGGATTTGATCACATGGTAGGTACATGTTTACTGTGGAACAGGACTCAGAGACACGTTCTGAAAACTTTCAGTCTTTGCCTAAGTAACAGCAGTGTAAAAGCTCAGCAGCGGAGCCCTTTAAACCTAGCATGCCAGCTGCATTTTTATTGGCAGTCTGCAACTTCAAAGGCCTTTCCTGCCTGGCTGCTCAGACAGGTAGCCTGCACCAAAATCCCTCTGCCATGCTGACATACTGATTTTGAACTGATTTTATCTGCAGGCATGCCGGTTTCCACGCATGCCTGAAAATGTACCTTAAACATATTGGGGCTGAAACGAATTTCAGCGTCTTATAGTTCAGCTAGAGCACTGACACTTAATCAGGCAGGGGAAGGTTCATCTAAAACATATAGTAAAGATGTTCTTTGTACTCGTGTAACCCTTCATTGCTTATCCAAGAATTTAAGACAAGAACTTCAGAAAAGCAGACATGCTGCTGCCGTGCCAAGATTTTATTTGTAAGAACAGGGAACAATGAGGAAATTCAGTTGGATGCTTAATGTATTTTTCAGTTTCAACAAACTGGTCTTTACTATGCCACTTTATAAGAGCATCTAAAGTCCTCATCCCAGATCGGGACACCATGTGACTGCTTGCTTTGGTATAATAAGAGACAGACCTTGCTACAGAGAGCTTGCAGTCTAAGCGGCAGAACTGCACACCAGTGTAGTGTTCCAGATACCATCTGCCCATAGGAGTACTGAAAGGAAATTTTGTCACCATATAGTGACATTTGCCTTAACATGTGAAAATGGAGGGATTATTTGAGATGCATGGGGCCATTTTCCTTCTGGTGCCACAACTAGCCTGAGGCATCTCTAAACCCTGTTTCACTGCATGACTGGAACAAGCTAGAAGACTCCAAACTGTTGCAGACACTTAGTCATGATTGAACTCTGATCTTGAGATGCTGCTGACCCATAAGGAACTCCACAGAAATCAGTTTTATAATAAAACGTTGGTTGTATGGCAAAGATACTATTAAGAAAAAGTCATTTACATTTCTAAATGACAACTTAAAAATGCAGTGAGCTCACTTACGTCATGACTACCAGTAGAATATTAAATTTTGATCTTATTAAAATACTGGGATTCAGTGAAGTGGTCTGAAATAGCATTCATTATTCATTATGCTGAATATTTGATATCAGAACCAAGTACCTCAATATAACAGTGATTTTAATATATACAGATGAATTTTTCAAATGAATTTCAAAACCTACCTGCTGTGCTTGATTTCCAGGAGTACAGCAGGTATTTCAGTGATTCCTCCTTACTTATTTGGAGTAACATGTTCAAGGAGATGAGCAGATCTCATCTTCAATGATACTCAGTGCCCAATATTTCTTTCTGGTCATACGAAGAACCTTGACACAGAATATCTGTTAAAAAAGAGGTAAGATTGAGATCCTCCATTTGTGAGCAGGGAGGGAGATTTTTTTTTCAGCAAGGCACGTGCCAAAGTAATAACATTAAAGATAATTTTCAACTGGGAGAGGGAAGAGGAAAAAATGGGGCTCTAGCACATTTGGGGCAAATCTCTTTTTACTGTCTGCTTGTCATCACATGAGTTTAATGCTGGAAGCAGAAACAAACACCCTGTCAAAATACTTCAGGCATCTGCTACTTAAATAGATCTCTTTGACAGGTGAAACAACAGACAGAGTAGGAGAAGTGGGGAAACAGTGATGCGTATTTATTAACGACATAAGCATTTTAAAAATCTTCAGCAGGTCAATAGGAATGTACTTTCAGGATGATTTCACACTGAAAAGAAATCCACAGACTTGTAGGTAAAGCCATGTTGAGAATCAATAAGTCAGCAAAGGAGAGTTCGGGGCAATCAGCAGTACCTGTCTGGACTTTAGAGCAGGAAAACCTTTGAAGTTGCAGACGGCCAATAAAAATGCAGCTGGCATGCAAGGCTTATACATCTCAGCATAGTATTTATATTAGTAATGTTTAAGCCAAAGTTGACCAGCTTGAGAATATGTGGCTAGCTTTAGCGTACATACAGTCGGTAATCAGGCTGGACACCGCTTCAACACATACAATCTAAACAGCATAGACAGCATATTTATTGTGCATTCACACTTTCAAGGAAAGCTCAATTGCCCATCTTTACATCTCCCTGCTTAACAGTGTTTTCTAAACTGCCCAGTTTTGGCTTTGCTATGAATACATTTACGAGTAAATTATGTTTTACGTTAAACAAGCAAAATATACTTTACAATTCTTTGATTATAATACCACAGGAAACTCTCTCTTTTTTTTTTTTTTCCTAAAAACACTTTTATAGAATGTATATTATTTTCGAGAAGTACTTCTATTTTGGATTAGATTTTACTGTATTGCTTACCAGATAGGCAGTCCACTAACAATGACTAACTACAAATCCTATCTGTATTTTAATATATTTATTCAGATGTATATATGCTGGAAGGAAAGGAGGTGCTTCTTCAGCATTTCATTGGTAGAACGGCCTCCCAGTGAAAGCAGAACTGGCCCAGTAAAATAACAATGTCTGCTATTTTGACTTTCATCTTTACGTGTACAGATCTCAGAGTTTCCAACTGATCTGACAGAACACTTCCTGCTCAGGAAATAAACGTGTCAAATGATTTCTTGATTTAAAGTGATGGATCACAGTAGCTCTCTGTACTGCAGGGGTGCGATTCTCATAAAACATATGCAACCTTTATTACTGAAATGAAGGGGAATTACTCCAGTATCACTTAAGGCAATTTCCTCAGCAGTCATCACATATCTCCAATGCTACAAATCCCAAAAGGAACAGAAGGAGGAGTGGGAGTTGGAGGTAGTTTGAATCCTCTGCTTATTTTGGTGGGGGAGAAAGGAAAACCAGCATGTTATATTTGGAATTGGTATAGTTCAATTCAAAAGAAGAAATTGAAGCCCTTCTTGAAAATAAAAGTTAAAGTTCTATGTCTTACACAAGCTTTCTGACATTTGTTTCTAGAATCTCTGTGACATTTATAAAGTTCAACACAAAGTTGATACACTGGTAGATGAGGGTAGTGATAGGTCTTTCATACAATATGATCCAAGTTGCCTAATGAAAAGGGAGGAAAATCACATGTTTTTTAATAATATTCATCACAACCTTAGAATTCAGAAAAAAGAACTAGGTCTTTCATATACGATCGAAAACAAGAGGACAGTGTCTTGAATAGGATTAAATGGGCAAAAAAGAGTTACCAGGTATGTAACTAAGCAGGTTAATATGTCTAGGTCAACCAAGCAGAAGAATATTTAGTAAGACTAGTGAGGGTTTCCTTCCCATCATTTATAGCAAAAGCGATGTCCTCATCATTGTGGACCAACAGAAAGCAAGAAAAAACATTCCAAGCAGGTCTTAATGCATAATACTGGAAAAGAAGATGAAAATGAGAAATATCTTGAAAATACTATGAATGCTATGTATGCTCTAATGGAAATCTACTGACCAAGACTATGTCCAGGTGTGAAGAGAACTTGGTCATAGTCTGCACATACTCACAGGGCAGCAGGTATATGAAAGTAGAGGGCACTTTCATACACTGTATAGATATAATAAGATTTCAGATTTGATATAGGAATTTAACTGAAATTGTATGACCTGTCCCTCACACATTTCTGCAGATAAAGTGATCACAGTGACTTCCTCTTTTCTTACTGTTAAGAACAGATTTTTGCTAGTTCCCCACAAAAAGCAAGTTCAGTACTTCTAGTAGGAAAAAAACAAACTGACTTGTGTCATCACTCACAGCAAAATACAGAGATGTTCAAGGAGAGTTGCATAAGATAAAAAATTGAGTAAATATCTCAGAAATCCTACATTATTCCCTTAAAACAATCTGCTTTTCTTTGAGTAACCAGATAATCCACAGGGTTAGCATTCAAAGAATCCCTGACACAGATGCTTTGTAATACCCTTCCTGTGCTAATGAGATGTGTAGCATTAGAAAGGATCTCATTTTATCTTATTTCCTTGCAGCACCATTTCTGAATCAAAGTGCTAAAGTCAATTCCTTCCAGGTTCTTTTCTAGGCCAGAACTGGGCTGCTCCATTTGCTCCGTGGTTGCTGAAACAGACTTCTCAAGCTTGTTTCCTACAGCTTACCTACAGCTCACCTATTGTATGACTGACATTAGCATTCACATGCCTATAGGAAGACAACTTAGGCCTCGGTCTTCTGACTCAGTGTTTATCCTGATACTCATCACACAAGCATAGCAAGAAAGCACATCTGTTCTAGTTTCTTGTGCAGTGAGTACAACAGTATGGAATCTACTTGACTACAACAGAATTGCTAAAATAACACAGGCACTCCTTACCAGCAATACAGAAAAAGGGAGGAATGTAATTTAGAGGGATATTCATTCTTGGTTATGTAAAAACTAGCAACCACCACGTGAATTTGGTTTGGGACATCTCCTGTAATAGCATCCTGTATTTGCTAGACAGGTCTTTGTTGAAAAGCTGAGCAACTTACCACAGAAAAGGGAACAGAGGTGACTCTTGTTCTCTTGCCTTTTTCCTGAAAGAGAAGATACTAAAAAAACTTACTGAAGGAAAACATGAATTTATTCTACAAATAACACAACCCCAGTAAACTGACTTTGAAATGTATCAATTACAATTGAAAAAGGGAGGGCTTTTTACTGCTATTTTGGAAGAATATCAGTTCTAAAGAAATTGATGTGCACGAAGGTATTACCTTAACACACAGGGCATGTGACTACTCAAAAAAATTACTGCATGGAAGTCCACCAGACTACTAAGTCATTTTGCATTTTATATCATCTAGAAGTATATTCAGTAAAAGACAAGACTAGACAAAGGAGGCATCAAGTTAATTTTGAAGGAGAAAACATCAAGAAAAATACCATGTTTTCGAAGCAGGAGAGGAAACAAATTGCTTTTTAATTTCCTACTCGAATTACTTCAGCACTTCAACTCACTGAAATCAGAAGCCCTTGAGACTCGACACTTCTGCTTCCTGAGGAGCTTCTCATTAAGCGCTGGAGACAGAGTTGGCAGAACACCCAAAGTGATTTATCCATCTTCAGTCTGTAGGACACTGGCAAAAGCAAGTTTAGGAAGCCTCTTCATTGACTTACAGTCCATGTCCTTCTTTTGGTTTCCTCTCCTCTTCAACCAGATGTGCTGTTAACACTGGTAGTAAGCGGCTCTTTAGAAACAATCAGATTTCATAACAGGGAAAAAGCTGTGAAAAATACTTACTAGAAGGAGGGAGGGGAAAAGGACACAAATTAGCAACAAGTCTGTCTGTTTTAGCAAGTGAACACTTTAGCCTGCTAAATAGGAGGCTAAAGTACAAATGACAGGACAGCTACCAACTACAGCTCCTCTTTCTATGAAACGTGAGTTTTAGTTTAATTCTCTCTCATGAAGAACATTAAAAGCCACAAACTTATATTTGTATCTTAAGCAAAGTTGCACTTTTCATTTTAGCAAATAGAAATAATCCTCTCATTGATATCTGCAACACCATAAGAGTATGAATTATTGATACTCTTTGACTTTAATATTTTATGCTGCTGTGAAAATAGATAGCAGAGCCAAATTGCAGTCTGCAATTAAATTATGAAGGTCATCTAAAAGAATGCCAAGCAACCGATGCCTGCTTCTCTAGATCAAAGGAAGGTATGCCAATTTTCAGTTGAGTTATACTTTTCTCTATTACTTATCAGCCATAAAGCTGAGCAAGGTTTGAAATAAAACACTAGAATATGAAATGCATTCCAGGAAAAAAGGCTTGCTGTCATCAGCACATGCTATTGGCTGCAGCATTTTGTAATGACCTGTAATTTTCTGTGACAAACATTTACTTTTTTGACAGAGTTCAAACCAACTTCTTGCAAAATACACTGAAGTAACATCCAAGTGGCAATGCTAATTGCAAGCTTACTAGGTAAAAACAAAAAGTGTAGCTGAAGATGGTGACCAAAAGGTCATTAACTGCTGACGTTTCAGATTTCTCAGAGATCTTTACAATTAGGGATCATATTCAATAGCTTACCACACCATCTACGATACTTGAGAAAAAATAGCATCTGTAGCACAGCTGGAACAGCTGTGTTGGAAAATCAATCATTGCCTGGCAACTGAACAACTGATTTTCCATCAATCAATACACAGGGCATTCTGTTAGGTTTATAAAACACATAAATTTGTTGCAGTATCTGCAAATGCAATAAGTGGGTTAGAAATGTAAGAGCAATTGATAAAAGACAGGTTTAAAGCAGCTATCAGGCTTAATATGAAAAGAACAGTATTTATGCATGCTGTATATACAATATTATGGTAACGAACAGATGAACTGCTCAGTGTGATTAACTCTGACAACAGATTGAGCCAAAAGTAATCCAGAAACAAGGACTTATCCCACCAGAGCAAATATCTTGTGCTATAGAACTCTGTAATTTTTCTTTTTGATAAAACGGACATTCATGGAAACAGTTACTCCTACTTGTGCCAAGAACTCATAAATCCCTGTAAAATCCTGCAACTTAAGCTGTTTTCTAGAATTTTATTGGTCTAACTGAGCCCATCAGTAATGCTGCAAATCTTATCATTCTGTTGAGATTACACCACTTCTTACAATAATTTCTCCAAGCTCATTTTTAAAGGACAATAAAGATGTTAACTGTTCTAAGTCCAACATAAAAGAAGAGGTGAGGATGGGGGAGTTATACCAGAAATTGTACAGGTTATTACTACAGCTATGATATTTTAATACTCATAAAACATAAACCTATTGCTGAATGTCAAGCCTCAGAAAACAGGCAGAGATACATCCGTATGCGAAGTAATAGCCATACTTATTCACTTCATCCAACATCCCTAGTAGACAACACAAGAGCCCAAGCTGGCAATTCTTGCCAAGGTGATTTCCTTCCCTTTGGACACAGCTGCTCCTTTCGGGCATGTCCATCTAGATGGCAATAGTCTCATCATATAGCTTTGCCATCTAGTGTTTGGAAGCTCCATCACTCCTGACTCCATTTAATTCAGGAGCACTTCCTATACTCTGCTGATCCCAGCCTTTCTTCTTGGTGCCCTTCAAATCATTCCACAGTGGCATCAAGTTGGTTCACAGCTGTGGAATATTTCGTGGTCTTAGGAAAATGAAGCTAACAATGATCCACTCAACACACCTGTCTCAAAAGCATGCCCAGAGGAAGAAATATTACAACGGTTTTAGAAAAATGTAGTGAATGCAGCTAATGCTTAGTACTGCACAAAGAATGAGCCGGTTAGTTATTAATACAGTGAGGGAACTGCAGACAGAATGATAAGGTAGATGTAGACCATTCAGAACAGAGAAAAACTGCTTTCAACATTAATTATTATAAAACTGTTAGTATAATTGATAAAACCCTTCCCGAAACAACCTTCTGGTCACCTGGGAGATATATAAGGACTGCACAGAGGCAGTTTCCTCTACCGAACGAGTCATTTTCTAATTCAGGCATTATGTGATCCACTTAATCCTTTCATCAGTTATGGGATTGCTTCAAACTGTTGATTTGATACAGTTATTTCTAAGGCTGATAGGTTTACTGGTCACTATGCCATATACTGAGGACTTAAAATATGAAGACTATAATGGTATACCAGAAAAAAACATAAGTCTGGTAAAAAGCAGCTTAATCTTTATATGATCCTCAGCAGTGAATTCCTACCACGTGGTGCCATCGTGTACAGTCCTATAACAATACAAAGACTGAAAGTGTCTGACTTAGCCAGACCAATCCAGGTAGCACATCAGCAATGTGGTTTATATTTTACATTCACAGATACTGTTATCTAAAACTGCTGAGACTGCAGCATTGAGAGGTCCTTTGTAGAACAGTATTTAGGAAAATTTCAGATGCCTGAAACAAAAACAACTCCTTTGGCAACTAATAAGAAATTTCAATAATTTAATATTTATCTAGCCCACAAGAACATTTCACCACTAACGTCTGTAGAAATGTTGACACAGTATCTTCTTTTTAAAAACAAAACAAAATACATATTTCTAGTTATTTTCTACACATTTAGCTTCCCCCACAATCTATTAATTTGAAAAATTTGTAAATGGAATTCAAGATCCTTGAAGCTAAGGGCAAATTAGAGTGCCAAACAGGATTCAAACAGTCTGCTGACAAAAGATTTCCAGTTAGCACTAGCTTTGCAGCTAAGACGACAAAATTAATTCGCAACATATTCATAAATACCTGTAAACTCTAGAAATCTTTGACGTTAGTTCCTACTGTCACAGACAAGAAAATGCAGAGGCACATTTTAATTACCTGTCAGGAACTAAATAAAAGATTTGTTTTATTGAATACTCCCTGTGTGTAATATAACTATGGAAACAAGTCTGAAATCCAATTGACTTTCTATTTACAGGCTCCTAAAGAGCTATTAAAACATAAAAGTGAACTGCTTAAACCTGTTTGAAGTTTTATTCTTCTTTAATGTATTTTTCACCTGTTTGATGATTGTTTATACTTTGTAGCATGATGAACTGTGACATTTTTTGCCATTTCACGATGTCAAAGACTTTGCTATATTTCAATCAAAACAAAACAATGTTTGCCATCCAAAAAAAAAAAAAAAAAAAAAAAGCAGCTGTTGGAATAAACCTGGCCAGAATGCATTTCAAGCCAACAGTGACAGAGCTCTTCATATTTATTTTTAGGCTCTTACTTCAGTCCCTTTTCAAATGTGGAGAATGGGGTAGGTTTTCAACCGAGGAAGGGACCATCTAGAAGCAGTCAGGTTAGAAACAATAAGAAAGGAGAGATGTTCTCACCACTGTTGCAGATACAGTAAAATGAAGCCCACAAAGGCAATTGACTCACAGAATAGTTCTTCATGGATCACAGTGGCAGGAATTGAACTGCCTATTGCCATGCTATTCAGCAAGTCAACACCAGCAATTATTTACATCCATATTAGCAGCGAAGAAACGATTACCAGGTGACCACCTTAAAACAACATAATTTTCCTTGAATAAGCATTCCTATCATGAAATGTCATGCTGTTGTCTCTGTGGCTACTAGAAAGAAAATGGTCTGTGTCCTCACAGAAGATCAAATGCAAAATGTTGGTCTCCACAGAGTAGATATTTTGGGTCTCACTTTGGGTAAACTTCCAAATCTAGCCAGACCACTGCATAGGTCTAGTGCAATAGAACGTTCTTGGCTTTCTACCAGATTGTAATGTAATTTCTTTTCAATTGTAAACTGCTTTACTGATTCTTTTGACCAATTCTTCCATTTGTCTGTTCCAAAACAGCTGAACAAGCAACATGCCACCAAGATTAAGATTACCAACAGTGCTGTATTTATTATTCAACTCGTATTACCATTCATTACTATCAGTAAGTGCCAGAATCTATAATAAGACTGTGGATGAATACCTGGTGGCAGAAGTACATCTTGTGGGCAAAATAAACTACTTCTGAGAACATATAGCCCTTATTTATTTTCCTTTGGTTAGTTCCACATTTTAGAAACACTGATGTTTCAAGTGGATATTAAACTGCATGTAAAAACAAACAAGTAATTCTTCTATCATTTCCCTGTTGCCTGAGGGGAAATGATACTCTGTTCTTTCCCATCAGCTGATAACCTTCATTTACTCACATTATGTCTTCATTGGGAATGGGCTATGGCAATGTGACATACCTACATAGGAAATACTCAGAACTTCAGAAACTTAAGCTCTTTTCAGTTACTAGAATACCTCACTCTCAGCAACCAGTTGCGGCGGCTCTGAGCAGGGAGATTAGATTAGACAGTTCCCTATTGTGTCACTTCCTACATAGTTGCATGTTTTTTCATTTCATTTCATTTTTCATTTAATTGTGGATCAAAGATATCTTTCCGATTGTATAACCTTAGTCTAAAACTACTAGTCTTACAAGCTGCAGTGAGATATTGTAGGGGCAGTCCTGTCAATTTTTAATTTCAGTGAACCTCATTCATTATGTCCCAAAGCCCACGAAAGATGCACACTGTTAGAATATCTCTTTCTCATATTAATGGAAACTACAGCAATGCATAAAATTGAAGTTCTACGAGCCATGCTGCATACAATTTGCCTTGAAACTTGCCATCTTCTGAGCTTTGTCTTTGGATGCAGAGAAAAATGACAGTGCTGGCAGTGGCAGTCACTAGATTTTTTTGGACAGTGGGGTGTTCTCAATGGCTTTTGATATTTCAACTCATTCCTCCTTTGACGCGATATAGCCCAAGTTCAACATTATTCTGACCACACAACATACACCCTGCTCATTTTTATCTACAACTGAAGTCACAGTTTGAGCTCAGTGACAGTCTTTTACAGTAAGTAGAGAGAATACTATCATTTTATTGGAGGTTAGCTCAATATAATTCTGTTTCTAGACCACATAACATGCATACCGGCTGAGAGGAGTGATTAGCTGGAAACTGTTCAGCACAGTTTTGGAAGCTCTGTGTCAGTAGTCTAGAACTATTCGGGACTGTGTATTGGGTTAACTCCTGGGAAATTACCTTCAGCAATTATCTAATTAGGCAGAGTTTTCTCTCACTCCTTTTCCATCGATATCCCATCTCTATCACCATCCTAGCTGTCATCTCATTTGTAACAATCATTCAAGGGACATATAATGAGGAGTTCTTTGGCCAAGTTTCCCACTGCTTATACAAAAATGACAGACTTGAAACACATTACAAAGTGCCTTCATTCTTGCATTCCAAAGGTAGTCCCAAATACTCAGTCCTATTATGTGAAATCCATACTCTGCTATGAAAATGGGAAAGTCATACAGCTCACAAAAATTGCTGAACAAATTGTTCAGAAATTTTACATGCATATGCTAATACACTCACTCTGCTGAGGTAGAGGTGCTCCCTGTAGCATCGCTGATTATCAGATTAT
Source organism: Tragopan temminckii (assembly GCA_028571105.1). NCBI lineage: Eukaryota > Metazoa > Chordata > Aves > Galliformes > Phasianidae > Tragopan > Tragopan temminckii. Next base: position 22,121,127 of record JAOWBP010001760.1, read on the forward strand.
CTAGGAGACACCACATTTTTAATTTAGCTCTGTTTTTTATAAGCTGCGCTAATAAAATCTGCACCCCATGGAAACCCCCTGCTCATTAGCTATTACCGTGCCTCAGGCAGCACAAGTCTGTTTACATTACAAATAAAAGATAAAATATGCTCATTGCCAGCTTTCCCCTTCCCGAGGGACACTTGTCATGAATCTATCCTGCAAAACTCTCTCTTCACTACTCTCCCCTGACTTCCTCTTGCCCCAGGATACTTTGCCTTCATTTATCTCTTTCGGACTTAACAAACCACTACAACTACCTTAGATCAATTTCTCAAATCACAGTTTAATTATTTAGAAGGAAGTGAGCTTTTGCTCTCCATTAAAACAACAATCCTTGCCCCCAAGGAACAACATTAAATCATTGTTTAATCCTTATTACTGCCTTAGGCCTCCCTTGGTACCACAGTGTTGTTGAAACTTCATTTCAATATTTACCACTTAGATCACTTAAGGGCTGTCAGCTTTAATAAAATTTTATCAATTGGATACTTATATTATTCACAGTTTCATAAAAATAACAGGACCTGCCTTGGTGTTTCACTCAAATATGGGCTAATTCTTTTGACTGCTGAGGGATTTCATTATTAGCATTTATATATAATGTGAGTGATTTTTTAAGCTGATATATATTGTATGAATTTAGCAAACCGAGTCACACTGACTTACATGCATTTTAGAATACGCATCACTCAGTTTACAACTGCAATACATACAAATGAAACTGACAAGGCAGATTTCGCTTTGGCCTCCTAAACCCCTGAACTTTACAGAGATTTGTCCACCTCAAACTCTCTCCATAGAACATAGTCCAGTGACAACTCTTTACAGCAGGTACGCAATACAGATATCCCAAGTTCCAGTTTTGCAGATGATTTTGCTGTCAAGGAACATGTTCATGCATCTTCCTGTATTCAGTGAACAAAGCACACCAATATCATCTGACAGAGAATGCACCAACTCAATCAAAATGTTGTTAGTAATACTATAATATTTCATATTACCTCTCAGATCTGAGGTGTGAGCTATACCAGCACTGAAATTCTGAAGGAAATTCCAGTCTTCCACTGTTCAGCAATATTCATTTAACTATGGACGGATAGTTTCAGTATTCTCCTACAAGTCTTTCTTTGAAAAGAGAGATCCGTCTTAAGTACTACAGCTACAGCCCTTGCACTTCCCAAATTTCTCATGCAAGTGTGTAGCTTGTGACTAGCAGTACCACAATCTGTTTAAAGCTAGGAACTACAGTTACTGTAGGTCTGCACTAAATTTCTCTGAACATGTATATCGCCATACATCTGTAAGATAGATGTCTCTCTGGACTGGTACTTCTGGCAGAGTCAGCACCATGTTGTTGAGATATCAGCTTTGCACAGACCTGGCTTCCTTATCTTATAGCAGAACTTTAGACTTTCTTTTAAAGGAATGGGCATGATTTTCCCCAGCTGGATGTGAATTTACAGACAGAGATGCTGCACTTTAAGCATAAATATATTGCACAAAATGATGAGTATATTGAACAATTCAGTGGAAGAGAAGAAAAATCTACATATTGTTGAAGAAGAAGAACAACTAACATTCCAGAGGACATTCACGTCTATCCATTTTGCCTTTGCCCAAAAACATCTTTCATTTCACACCTGAGTTTCTTTCTAGGCTTGCCTCTTTTTATTATTTGTACTGTTATTCTCTTAGCTCTATTTTTAATAGGCTCTCATTGTGGCAGACTGTCTTCTCTACTTTTTCTTTTCATTTTTTTCACCTCCATCAAACCTCTTTCGAAAATATAAATTTCCTCCAGATGGTTTTGGCTTTTTCACCAATTTAAATCCCTTTGGTTGAAGAATTTAAAGAACTTAGATAAAACTTGGAAGACAACATAGAGGATGGTGAAAATCCTATTTTGTTTTAAATATTGAATCATACACAGAGGAGGCTGAATCTGAAAACATCATTTAGAGGTCAGGATGCCATTAAGTCACTTCCAGATACAGGATTCTTGACAGCTTTCTTACACATAGTCAAGAATATTTATTCAGAATTTACATGAAACTGGATCAAATTGAACAGTAAAAACATCTTCCTGTGGAATAACAACTACTACTGCATTTTACTTCGATAGTTTGGCACCTTGCTTTTAATTTGAATTCACTTTTGAAAATGGACTAAAGTTCCAAAGTCACATGGCTGCTTGCAGTTCTTCTACCATCACTCAGATCTGGTGAGCAAGGCTTGATTTTGCATTTTAGAAGTGATAGGAAAAAATCAATGAAAAAAAACAGTAAACGAGCTACTTGCATTACACTCCTTCAAATTCAGCATAATTTTGAAAACAAACTTTGCCAGCTATAACCAGTAAACTCTACTACAGACATACACTCTACACTCGTATGTGCAGACTTTCATTATCTCATCAAAAATGGTGATTTCAATTTTGAAAAGAGTAAGGCAACAATATTCGGGAAACACCACTGGTTTATCTGAGGCTGTAAGGATGAATTTGCACACACAGCCATTTACAAGACAAGAGTGACAACTGCACCCCAATCTTGGATACGTTGATGGAAATTCTGCCATCAGCTTCAATTGAAGCCAGGTTACATCTATGAATTATTTGTATGTTTATTATCGTGTATTATTATCACAGGAATAGCTGGAAACTGGGACTTCCAACATACATACTTCCAACAAATTCAACAACATGTCAAAGAGCTTTCAGCCTACAAATACGCCATATCAATGCAACTGAGGTACAAAATCAAGAAACAGTGCAGCTCTTCTGAACTGTGAAATATGCACTGGTCAGTTACCCAGCTGCCTAGGGCTTTATTGAATTAAAAGACACCAAGAACGGCTTAACTTTAAGTGTAGCCTGATAATTAACATTAAAGTTGAAAGAGTAGTAAACCAGAGAGCATGACAATTAAACATTGCCTGAGAATGTAGATCTATGGATATGAAGTGCAGAGTGAATGTTGCCAATTTTCAAGTCAATTTTCCCAGTGAAAGCTCTAGTGGGGCAGACAAAAAGCAGAGCTTATAAAGGAACATGGTTGCAACCTTAGCCACAGAGACTTGACCACAGCTCCATAATAAAATTACTAGTATATTAAGCATGTGAATGTGGGGTGATACAAAAAAGAAGATGGGGGCCCCAAGGCTTGCTGGCACGCCAACTGTGATTTTAACTAAAAGCAGATGCTTTTCAGGAGAGAATAGGTGCAACTTGCTCTTTTATGCAAGTCACGCTCAATTCACAACCATTTTCTTAGATGTACACCTTCAGCACAGGAGTTCATGTGGCCTAAATTGAATGTAATAATCCAGATGGGAGTATAGCGATTCTGCATCCTTTCAACTAGAGGGTCATGTTACGCAGCTCTCCTATTTAAAAGCATATAAAAACGTGAGACATTCAGTGTGCAGCTGAAAGTGCAAGAGCTTTAATCTTTACACTGTCCATATGAACATGCTTTCTATTTTTGTTTATTGTGCCATACAAATCTAATTGCTGTGGCTTTAGAATGAACAACCACTAAAGAACAACAAATAACTTCAGGCAATGGTAACACCAACTGACTTTTTGGCCACAAGATTTCACTTAACCCAGATCAACTGGAGCTGAAAGCTGTCACTAGTTGGTGGCATATGCAAAACCAGAGGTCTGAATCCACCTGCTCACATAAAAGGAAAGCAAAAGAATGCCCACAAATAGCTGCACAATCAGTTGACTGAACAGCAGTGTGAGTGGGTAAACTGAACTGTATCCATATCTAAGAAGGATCCCTCTATGCAAAGGTGAATTGAAGAGCTGCCCTCATTTCATAAAATGCTATCAAGCTCTATGAATGGATTTCAGGCTCTGGGATCTCCAGACTCAGTCTGTTTGCTGAAGGATAAAGCTCTGCTAGCATCACAGAGCTGTAGCCTTCCTCACTACTTTCTTAGCCAGCACTGCAATTTAAATGCACTTTCTTTATCATTTCAAGTGAAATTTATTCGGACAATTGATAAAATTTACAAGATGTTTCCTTGTCTAGGTGCAATTTATTCAAATTCCTTGATAAAGCATTGGTGGGTGGAAATCTGGAGAACTACTTTATCTTTTTTTTTTTTTTCCTCACACTTTCCATACTTTGTCCTTCTCAGCTAGATTGTAATATGCCAAACCACACCAGCTGATACCTTATGGAGATTCCTACTCACAAGAAGCATCTTTTGTTACATATGGAGGTGTTAATCCTTTGGCAATCAACAGCTTAATTAGCTCATAATGAAGATGGAAGGCTCCCTGGCTTGTGCTGTTGCTGATCCTTCTTGTTTTATGTTATCCAAAGAACTATGTATGGGGTGTTAACAACTCCTGCAATAAATCAAATGAAAATAAAACAAGGCAACCCCATAGCTTCATCCTGGATGTTGTTTACACTAGAAAAGGCAGCTTGGCCTTGTTGCAGGCTCATTGCTATCTGCGCATGCAATGAAAGAAGCACAAAAACTTCTACACTTGTGTCTCCTGACCTTCATTTTGTGTAAACTTATCTATTAATACAAGCATGTCACATTAGCCATTTTCCATTACAAGTGACCCCACAGCTCCAGAAAGAAAGTTGGAGAAAACATTAGAACTAACAGAAAATAGTTAGGGTGTAATTCTTGCCTCATACGTCTTCCATGTCTGTGAATTGGAACAAATTTATGAGTGATCACAGAAGGGCCAGATATTCACAGCTCATTTGAATTTTGTCTTGTTCAAGGTAGAAGATGGGGCTGGATGTTCGTAAATGTATATTTTCACCAATTCCACATAGACACATTTCCTAAAAAGATGAGATTTAACCAACTCTGCTGCCACTTACAGAACGATTTATCCTTTTTACTGGAAAATTATACCATTAAAATACCTTTAAGAAAATACAATAAAACTTTCAAGTCAACTTTTAGTCACCTATTTTTTTTTTTTTTCCCCCCAGAGCATCCCTTCAAGGTGGTATACAGCGGGAAATCTGAGACACAGAAAAACTGACAGAACTCACCAGAAAAACCCAGAAAGTGTCCAAGTATCTCAAATCTAATTGCAGCAACATGTATTTTTCAACTTTGAAATATTTCTACAGGTTTTACAGCTGCTAGCATGGCACCATCTACTTTTCAAACCATGTGTAAACTGAATTTACACCTGGGTAATAAAGTAATAATAAAAATAATATTATATGCTTCCTACCACATGTGGGAAACAGTACAAGTGCACAGTCCTCTTACACTGGCTGACAACAAATTGCAGCACAAAAATGCAAAATGTTTTCAATAAAATGATGTCTTTCATTGGTTGCCCCTTTTTGATAATAGGAATAGAAATCCTACAATCAGGTTCAGACCTGCAGAAACAGCTTTGTGGCCCCTGCAAGAACCCAATAGGAATTTCAAATTTTAAAAGAGCTTTTATGCGTGTGAACAAGGACTGCAGGCTCATTTTTAAACAGTCATATCTTGAAGATGGGTTTATATTTCAATTCCATGTAAAAGAAGTGTTCACTTCCGATCAGTCTTCATTTAAAGGTGGGTTACAATCAAACACAATGCAATTTTGTGTTATAAAGTGATCAAAATAAAGGAAGGGAAAGATAAATCAAAACGCACAAAATCAAATCTATTTATGTTATTTGGAGACACAGTGGACTTGTCAGTTACTCTAGAAGAATTTTATGAAAATATAATTTAACTCCAAAATCAAATCACTTTTTTCCTTCATTATATATAGGCCACTTTATAACAAGGCACATCAGGAAACTTGCTTTGATTTCATGATGAAAAAAATCCTGTTTACTTTTATTATCAAGCATCATATTAAGAACTGTAGCCTGCAAGTGCCACACTACCTTTTAAAGAAACTAATTGCAAGCCACTTTCAATATTTCTTCTGTTTTTAATTTAATATCCTCAGAGAGACATAATTGGGCTGGAAGGGAGAGTATTCACTGAAGTCATGAATTTGCTGTATAAATACAAACAAGGAGGAAAGCTAATACAGTAAGGGACTATGGGATTAATTTTGAAATTGTCTGATTAGTGGATTGTTGCCCACCAATAATTACCTTATATTTTCCCAAGGCCCCATATTTATTGGAGTCTGGCAAGCACATCTGCCTACAGACTGCGTCAATCAGCTCCTGCAGCTGGGAGGGTCTTCAGAGGGATCCCAATTGTGAGTCTGCTGGGGCAAGTTGTTAGACAAAGCAATATATACCAGGCGAGATGAACAGTCAATCTCTGTTCCACTGATAACATTTCACTTACTAAACCTTTCATACACAGTTTGGTATAAGCTCCTTCAAGAATTGTTGTTGTGAAGTACCATTTATCTGAGTTCAAACGAAAAAATAACATGGGTGGTTCTGTGGGATACAACAAGAACACAACGCACTTCAATAAGAGTACATTTGTGGTGCCTTGCCTTTTTTTTTTTTTTCTTTTTCTTTTTTCTTTTTTTACTTTTCTGGGTGAGATGAGTTTTGTTCTCTTAGGGTGCTAACAGGAGACGTATGCAATACCAGAATTTCACAAGTATTAACACCACTGGGAGTATAATAGAAAACTGTAGAAGTCGCCCACAGATTGAAACAGATGTTATGAAGGTGCAAATTCATATAATTAACTCTTTAAATAAGTAATTCCCATAAGCAGTTCTAACTTCAGAAAGCAAAACAACAGCCAAAACACAAAATCTCAGCCAAATGAAATTTGAACAAGTATTACTTTGCATGTTGAACTGCTGATCTGCGGAGTGAAGATCTGATGACCAAAACCATCCCATTTTCAAAACCACTAAAATGCAATTTTTAAAAACCTCTGGATAGTTTGTTTATGGCATGTCCATTCCTAGACATATTTATGTCTATCTAGCCAGCAATAAGCCAGAAATAGACAAAATAGATTTGCCTATGAAGACAGCTTACAAACAGAAATGAAATAATGGAACAGAGATGTCATATATATCTACACTTCTGGTCTGCGATGAGTATATTGCACACCCATTTTTCAGCTACATTTGCACTTTCTATAATCATCAAGATACACAAAAGCTCCTGGAATGCTGTAATTGATTTACACACAATGGAAAGTTAACCACATCTGCCTCCAAAGCCAGTGTTCTTTGTTTTATTATAGCCAAAAAAGCTTCCATTTCAAATGCTGAGTAGCAACATAAATGTTGTCTCTAACAGTACTTTGACAAGAGGCTGATATGTCTGAAACACAGCTTTGTCCATACTGAAACACACCACCTTAACGTAAACCTCATCTGAACACTCACAGTGCCACTCAGATGCAACAAAAACTCCATTTCACTGAAGTTTTGTTGGGGTCCCCTGCCTTTTTCTTAATTGCAGAATAGCTTTTGCCAAATAAAATTGCCAAAGTGGTTTTAAAAAGGAACTCAATAGGCTTATTGAAAAGATTTTGTGGTGGGATGCTTGTGATTGAATCCAAAGGAACCTGGATTCAAGACTGTCTTCCTACCTTCTGCTTCTACTTAGTTTTTACTCCTTTGGTCTCTAAATAAGTCAGGAAAGGACATTAAAATGACTTCGAAGAAAGATCTTCCTTTAGGCTGCAAAGTCAAGCACTTAGAGGCTAGGAAATACCATTTGCATTTATTTTTACTTCCTAGAATTACAAGTTAGATTTACACTGTTCTATAGCCTTGACTTAAACTGCATAATCATACAACATTTTTCCAGTGTTCCATGCTTCATTTAGTTCAGAGGATGGGCTCACTGAAGGACTACCTTAAACACCTCCCAGCTTTCAGATAGCTGATTTGTCAATTTAAGTACAATTCCTTCATTATGTTATATTTTAAAAACTATTTTCTCAATATGCCCTCCGTGAGCTGAGACAGTTTGCAGTTAAGCCTTCCCATGTGACTGTGATCTGATAATTCAGTTAACACCATAATTATTGCTCTGATTATTAAGCAAGTGATCCAGTATTTCTCACAACGAACTCAGATACAAGTTACAGGTAAAGGACAAAGAACATACACTGAAAATGACATTTGAAAATAGAGCTCTGCAGTGCTCTATTTTACATTCGAGTACATACCTGAGTGCAAATTATTAAAAAAAAAAAAAAAAAAAAGAGTAAAAGAGTAGCATAGAAAAACATTCTGTTCAACAAGGAAGAGCTGATTTGAAGCCATTCCTCTCACAACTGGAAAAGAAGCAGAACTGTTTCAGAGGGTTTTGACTGTGGCCAGTCTTGGTTTCAGAGATGAGTCAAAGCTCAACTCCATAGGAGGGATTTTTATTGTTGTTTTGCCTTAACCAGGGCCAGATTGTCGCTGGCACAGTAAAGTCTGTAAGCAGTGGAAGGAAAACACAGAGTGACATTGGTCTCCCAAGAAACACACTACTGCAATTTGATCCAAGTGAGAAGCTTAACATTTTGAAATGTGGGAAAGAAATTGTGATAGAGCCTGCCAGGCAGACAGTTGCCAGTTATATCATTTTGAATGTATTTATTTTTCATATAAGCTTTACAGCTCAAACTTTCCTTCCACAAACAATGCCCACAGAAAGTCACCACACACAATAAACTAAGAGACTGTAAACAGCAAACATAGAAAGATAATTCTTTTAGCTCTTAGATTATCAATCCCTTGTGTGTCTGAGAAAACAGAAGGTCGATGTGCTCAAGCTGCTTTGGACCAATCCTAAACAATACGGTACATACAAGACAATATGCTCAAATTTAAAACTAAGTGACCTGTCTCAGCCATAGAGCACACCAGGATATATGGTCTTTGTGAGATACAAAGATTTTCCTTTAGAGGCTAACAACCATGTGCTAAAAAAAAAGGTTAGAAAATAGAGCAGATCCCAAACAACTGATTTCATATCCTCTTACAAAAAAAGCCACCAATCTAAACAGCAGACATATAGCTGGATTTTCTTCTGTTTTCATCTTCTGACCAATTCTATGCCTATCATCATGCACTGACGATAACAGTACACTAGCTTCAAGAGCTCCAAGAAAACTGTGACAAACTCTACTTTCAAGGACTTATCCCACCAGGTGCAAACAGGTAAAAGTTCTGGTGGCTGCTGCCCACTATGCAGGAACATTCCACAACCCCTTCTGTGGACGGATGACACACGTGTTACATGACAGCTGCACGCCTGCCATCAGAAGTAATGAGTAAGGACTGATCTATTTGTAATAAACTAATCAGAAACAGCAACACGAGGAAATGAGAAACAAACCAGCCAACAGCACATAATTTGTGGTTCCCTCACTCAAAGTCAAATGATTCCATGCTACTCGTTAGTAGCAATATGTACTGCTATGTGACAGACAAACTTCTTCAGCTATGGTGAGTTCTTATACGCATCCTTTTTACCTCCATATGAGGAACAGGGAGTAATAGACAACTGGGCTCAGAATCCATTACCACAATACTGCTATCACATTAATACCTTTTTCAACATTGTAACTTCATTCCTATAAGTTCATTTACAACTCCAGGGTGTTCTTCCCCAATCCCTCTATTTCCTTCCATTTCCTCTTTCCTGTCCCTCTTTCTCTTCATCACATGAAAACAGCGTTCACACTGCCAGTATGCAGCCCCTGTATGTGACAGTTTCCTCTCTGCCAAGCTATTGCACACATTTAATTTTGAGGTGAAAATGTACTTTCCTAAGATTTCATTTGTATGAGCTTTTTAAATGACTCCCATATTACTTCTTGTGACACCATTTCACATACCTCATCATGAGTCACAAGCAATAAATAAATAAATAAATAAATAATCACTACTTAACCACCAATAAAGACGTAGTCTTTAGTAGAAACATGACTGATGAGATACAAGAATGAGAAATTTCAGCTTAGCTGACTGAATACTGAAAACACATTTTATAACATTCAGGCATAGGAGGGTAAATGGGTTTGTAAGATAATGAGAAAAAAACACCTACATTAACTTTTCTGAAGTGCAAGTCTTCTGATTACTTGTTGAAGACAAACAGCCTTTTTACAAAAACAGCCTGAACTCAACCAGAGTTAACAGAGCTAAGAATCACATACGGCTGCTCAAATTACTAAACCTTCTATTCTTTGTTGCCCCTGGAGGAGGAGAAACAGATGAAAACAGAGAAAAAAAAAAGGAAATCTTCCATGACATTACTTGGACTGACATGTTGCGCATGCTTTAATAACCTTCAATTCTAGAAGGATACAAGTAATGTAAAAGCTCTAACAAGCACAACATGGAGTAAGCATGATTATTTCAAGAGATGGTTGGCTCCTAAACAGGCACAGAGAGCCCATGAAATGAGCAGACTCAAGTGCTTTACTCAGAACTTCTGGTTATACTTACATTTATCAGTAGGATGAGGGTTGTTCTGCTCTGGGCATGGCTACCAGTCCTTTCTCATTTCTAAGGAGTTGGAAATCTCTTAAAACTCTTGATGGAACTAGAATGTGTCTAGGAGAGACCCAACAGCCATAGAAACATCAAGAACCCCAGCAGATTGATTACCAACAACAAGGCATGCTGTACAAGCTCACACAGAAGCATTACTCCAGTACTGGTTCTTTCCAGCCTAAAAAAAAGTGACAGTCAATCTCTAAGTTGCAAAAGCTGTAGTAAACCTGAGATGCAACAGTGCAACATGGGCTTTTTAAGATTTGCTGTTCAACTGTAGCTCTGTGGAAGTTGCTATGAGCTGAAGAAAAAGTTTATGAGAACAGGTTGACCTGTTATGAGTGATTCATGTCTAGCTGGAACTATAACCAACCAGTGAAAGTTACAACGTGGATTAGATGTTGTTTCTAAGAACTAGAAACACCTCTGAACAAGCAGCACCCTTCAGCCACCTCCTGACAGGAGATAACTACAGCCAGGACAGTGTGACAATCTTGCTTAGAAGCTCAACTGGAAACAACAGAGTTTCTCTTAAAACTAGTCAGTTTCTTTTGTAGGAAATGTATTTAGTCTTTCATGAAGCTTTGTGGCATATGGATTCACAAGGATTTCTCAAATTTAACCACGACTAAACATTTATAGCTTCTATATGTGAGAATGTTGAAGAGCAGTTTGGACCAGTGAACTAAGTGCTTTCAAACCTGTAGGTGGTCCCTAAAGGGGAAGGATGGAATTACTGACTTGGCTAGCTGTTACACACACCAACAGGCACATCAGTGCCCTCACAGCTGTTGAGGAACCCTTGAACAGAAGGGAGTGACAGAGAATAATGGGGACTGGCATAACCAACAGGGTCCTTCCACTACCTTAATGGGACTGATACTCCTGAAGTTGGAAGTTCTTAAATGAAGCCAGTTGGCTATACGAATTACCCTCCGGAAAACTAGGAAAGCAAAATTACTATTCAGTTTGAACCAAGAACTCCACACTCACTTTAGAGGTGAGGCTCCTTATGCATAAAGCTCTGAAATTAAGCAAATATAATTCATTTGTTTTGTAGCTTCCAGGCATAAAATTTCTGAGTACATTTGTTGTTAAATAAATACAGACACCAAGTTCAAGGCAAACTACCACAAAACTGCTAGATTATTTATTCCCCTGAATTATGCATTACCTTTGCTCAGTATGCAATTTTTCTAATGGAAGTACCCCACAAAGCCCCAAATTCCAGCATGTCTATGTGCCATATGGGCAAGCTTCTCCAACTGTCTGCTCCTCATGGAAATTCTATTTGTTTTCTTATTGATTTTATTATGTTTAACAGCATACTAAATCATTCCTGAGTTTGACAAGTTTCTGGAAAATTGATATATGCTGTCTAAAACTGCCTGGGGCAGGAATAAAACCAAAACAAATGACTTCTTTTAAACTCTTGATTTGCATTACTACAGCTCAGCATACAAGTGGCATCTTGTTTGGTAGAATTCTTCTTCTCCTCCGCACAACATTTAAAGTACAGAAAATCTTTAGAAGCTCTTCTTTTGGTTCTGTATATCAGAGGAAGGAGATTGCAAAATTCCACTATTAGATTGAGGGAGGGACTAAAAAAAAGTAGATTGTCAGCTAAGGGAACGGGTTGGTTTTTCTTGAGGAGAGGTGAAACAGCATTTAAGATGCCTTGGAAACTCCAGCTCAAGGAGAAATAAAATTGTGCTTAATTCTTCACCTGAGAAACCATACTTAGAAATTTTTGCATAAGATTAGGATGAAGCAGTGATTTTTTGTTTTGAATCCTGGGATCATCACCACTAAGTGATACAGAAATTTGTTCCAAAGACTGGACCGCACAGGGAAGAGCACTTTTTATCTAGAAGGGAAGAAAACAGCAAGTAATCTTTTTCTTTGGTCAGAAACTAAAGACAAAATTGAATACAAAAAAACATACTCTTGTTGCATTGCTGTCAGATGTTCGAAAGCCATAAGATTTCAAAAGGAAAACTGATTGAGAAGGTGGAATTTTAATATTACCAGACATAAAGATATGACAAAAACTGGAAGGATCATTTAAACACACATTCATCCTTGGTAGAATCTCATGAAGACTTTAAAAAGGCTATGTTTGGGTAAAGAAAAAAATAAAACAACCCAAACTTATGAAATATTTTTGTGGGAAGCAGTTAATATACTGAATAAGCAGATAAATGATTGGATTAAATTTGCAGAGCTGCAGACACTAAGATGTTAGTAGCCAAACTTCCCATTTTGGAGTGATTCAAAAATTCAGAGAGACGTGACTTTTTCCAGTAGTGTCTATGATGCCACAGAGACTAAGATTCTGAGTTCTCCTGAGGAGCAGCCTAACCTCATGAGCCAAGCACTATTAGACAGAAACAATGTGCACTGTTATTAAAACAGAAATCCAGACAAGCTTTGCAAACATCTACAGATAGCAGGAAGTTTATTAAGGAGAATCATATCTTTCTGAGCAGGATGTGTGGGGGCAAATATTGAAAAATTGTTCTCCACTCAGAAAAATAAATTCTGACAGACAGCAATGAATGTCACATGAAAAGAGTCCAAGACAGACTAATAGAACTATCTCAGGAAAGCAGGACGCTGTAAGCTTATAGCGTGTTCAGAGATACAGGCAAGAAGTGCCTAGGAAAAATTCAACCATCTAGTCATATTAGCCTGATTTCACTAAAGCATACATCCAGCTTCCAAGAATGAACAGATTTTTAATATGAAATTTAAAATATTATAAATACAATGAAGGCAAAAAATCTCTTGATCTTACTGACTGTACTTAAAAGATTTTTAAATTGTGGAGACTATCTGTTTTTCTGCTACCACTTCAGAATGACTTCTTTTTTCGTATCTGATTGGACCAACCTGTAAGTAAATGCTACAGAATTTCCAGTAGTTCTTGCTTCTTCAAGAATTATAATAATAAAAAAGAATTTTTACCTTTTTTGTTTTCAGGGGCTGCTTCTTGTTCATCATGAAAGAGGGATCAAGAAGCACCACTTCCTTTTTCACCTGCAGTACAGACAGATCCTGCTAGTTTCCTTACATGATTCTGCTAATTAGATCATCAACTACAATGGAAGAAGCAACCCTGTTTGTGAAGAAAAAGTAATTCAGATCTGTCTACCAAAGAAACTTGCCCCACAGGAAATGTTCTCAGCTCATTTAGCCTTTTTCCATCTGAGAGAACTGCTTAAAATAGGCTACTTCTCTATTACTTAAATCTAGTTCTTAAGATATCTGCCACAAAATCAACATGGAGTACAGAGTGGTTGGTTTGACTGATTGTCTTAATGTACTCTAACCTCTATACAAATTATGTTTCTGACAGCTAGAGATCTTCCTATCACTTATGAGATTTTATTTTATATATATATATTATTATATATATTTTACATTTTATATTTATATTTTTTATTATATATATTTTTTTCAGACAAGTCTGATCCTATATTTCCTTCAAGTCTCAAGAATATTCTATTTCCATTGATTATACTGAAAAAACCCAGAAGGTTCAACTAATTGGAAGACAAAACCTAAGGGAAGACATTTTGACAAGTGCATCCTCACAAACTGCATTCTTAAATTGAAATATTAATAATATAACATGTCAGAAAGAACAAGTACTAGGACTGTTAAAACACTTTTAGAACAAGTACACTGAGAAAAGGTGGACAGAAACGTTTTTATTTTGTACATGTACAGTACAACATAACATCTTTGAGCAACGTTTCTTAAACCCCAAGGTATATCCAAGTGTGTTAATCAATACAATAACTGAACAAGCAATTATAAGAGAGGAAAACAGACCTCCTAACATTGTTGCTCAAATAAAACAGAGTATTTCTGAACCATCAATAGTATTAGCAGATGTTCTTTTCTTCAGTCATCACCGACTAACCTAATAAGATCACTCTTTTCTACAACTAGGTAACCCTCTTTCAGAGTCTCTTCCAGAAAACACGGAAATTATATCACTGTTTTTTGAAGGGGAACAGTAGATGTCTGCTGGTGTAGTACTGACCAATAATTGCACAGACAGAACAGGTAAGAGATGTGTCTGACAGCACACTGGAATTTCATTTGTTCTGCAGACAAAATAACCAGGTTTCTTGGAGGTAATCCAATAAACTGCTCTAGAAATTCTTAACAGAAAGGATTCAAGAAATGGGGAAAAACTGCTTCACTTTAAACATTCTCATTAAATGTCTGAATCTCTAGAACTCTGTTAACACTTAAAATGAAAACTCAATCATAAAAAAAACCCACCCTCTCATAAAACACGAATAAGATCCAACGTTATCCTTAATCGAGGAATATCGACATTAAGCACTTTAACTTCCACTCTTTCTCCAGGACCTAACCCAAGGCTTCTTCTCTTCTTCACTTTAGAAAGTTTAGATTCTGTTATGTTTCGCACTGGAATCAAACCCGCTTTTCCCACACCAATATCAACAAAAACTCCAAATGGTGTTGCATTTTCAACTTTTCCAGTCAGAACAGTACCAACACTTAAGTCTTCAAAGCAGACGATGCTCCTCTTGAAGTCAGGTTTATCAAAATCTGTTGTAAGAAACAAGAAACAAAAATAAGACACTGGAGAAGAACTTCGTATTATTTTCTAAGGGTTGTTTTCAGTTAAGAGTTTCTAATTAAGAAATCATGCCAAAATAGATCTAAGACACCAAGTACTGCTTCATTTATAAAAACAAAGACGCCGATTTTAAAATGAAGAAAAACAACTTCTATGTTATTAGTCACCTTAAAGGGCTGTGATAAATAGTACAATGATCTCAGTGGTATGAAACTATCATACGGAGTTCAGAAGTATGTAGTATATCAGCAAGTGATTGAAACATTCCTTTAATGTTCTTGGAGCTAGTGAGAAAAGACTCGAGGTGACTCTTACTTGATCTGCATAAATTACATATATCATTCTATTTCAGATCACAGATTTGCATACAATAAGGTGAATACTCAGTCTTCATAACATACTACGCAGAAAAATCAAGAATGCACTGTTCTTAGGCTTGCTGTTCACCTGCACCATGACATCACAGAGTCAAATGTGACAATTTAAAAATCACATGTGATTTTAAGTAGGTAACAACCTAATATATTAAGTTCACATTCTACAGTTACAGGCACAGATAGATTTTGTTAAATTGTCATTACTTACTTACCACTTCCTGCTCCCACAAAAAAAAAACCCTCTGAGCCATCTTAAAAACTTCTCTTTTCCTCCTGCTGTTTTACCATTTACAGTAGCGCTAAGATTTTCCACAGAGTACATCACCAAATGTTGATTCCAAATATTTTCCTCTATTTTATTTTTTTAGGGCAAATATAATCTGAACAAATGTATAGCTAAAACGTACTTTGGCAGGCTGTGGATCAGACCCCAGCTTAATACAGAATCTTGTCATGGCCTCAATAGGCTCTGAATGACAGGAATGTTCCCAAAGAATGAATGTACCTAATTGCCCCAAACTGAACAATTCGTTTTCACATCACATCACCAGTTGCACTTCAAACAAATAAAAAAACTTCAACAATTTGACAGCTACTCAGAACAATGATCATAACGATCAGAGGAAATATGGGAATTCTTTTTATTGATTGAATTTTTTCCCCATTCTGGCAGATTTATCACAGTTACCAGATTAGTTCAACTTTAACATTACAAAGATTTTCTTGCAAGAAATTCTTTGTAAAACTTTGAGAAGAAAAAGACTTCTAGAATGTGATAAAATGTTCTATCTTTTCAGTTTTGCCCCAAAATTCTTGCAATTTTCCTTTGTACTAACATCATTCAGAAAAAAATAAGCAACATTTAAAGAGATAGAGAGGAGAACTCTTTCTCTGTAATTTTCTTATGCCACATCTCCACTGTTAGGACCAACAGCGGAATTTAATGTTAAATCAAGATATATAAATATTTTTTTAATTGGGGTAGAGTACAAACTATTCAGTCTGCCAGAGCCCTGTTAGGTATGATTAATTTCTTCACTACCTAATTCATTTATTCACTAATAGATTTCTTCATGTTTACACTTCATCCTATCACAATTTAGATTTAGATGCGAAAACACCAGAATGAATGGAGACATGACATACTCATTTTCAAGACCACTAGTTGGAAATACTTCTAAAACCTACAAGAAAACTATTCCTGAAGCAAAAAAAGTAGACAAAAATGTTACATTTTTAAGCATAGGTTTGTTATTTGCTATTACAAACCTGCATCTTTGCTGTCTTTTCTTATCTTTTGCTACCATAAGCTTCATTAAATCACATCTCCAGATATTTTACTGCCTACTTCATCTTTCTTTCCCCACCACCTCAGACTATTCAGCACTACCACAAAGTTTTAACCCAAGTTGTGTCACGAGCTGTGTGCTCCCATTACACTTGTCTCCAAGAACTAGTGTAATAAAAGCAGAACAACACTCTACTACACTACTGCTCCACAGACCTTTATTACTACTGTTTCAGCAGCATTCTTCCCCTGATGGAAAACCAACACAGATTTAATCAGTATGAAGTCAACATATTGAAACCATTTCATTTGTTAACAGCCATACAACTCCCTCTTCCTATGTCTGAAAAGGCCATGATTTGAGACAGGATTCACACTCCTTACTTACTGATATGGAAAAAATCATCTGACTATGACACAGTCTTTTCTCTATCTGAGAAAAAAAGAGAGGCATCCATTCATTAAAGTCTACCTCTGACTTTAGAAGATGAAAACATGCTGATTTAAAACTGGTAAGATGAGCAACTGAAAAGAGATTACGGCCCTCTAAACAAGAGTTTACCTGTTCGGATGTCAAAGCCTTCAGGCTGAGTCAGACCATCAATGATTAGCTGCAACGTGTGCACCGTTGTGTTTAACCTTTTGGCTGTCCCTTCCAGTCCTTCCTTTTGAATTACTGCATTTACTTTTTGCTGCATATCTGATTTTCCTATTTCATTTGTGTTTCCTCCAATGAAGGATAAAAATCTGTGAAATTCAAACAGAGACGCAGAGAGGTTTGTAACATCCTTCAGTAGGAACTGAACTTATACAACACAAACATTCTCATCTTTTGTAATTGTTGCATACATAATTAAATTGCATATTGAGAGAAAAACTGAATGACGTCTAAAAAGACTACAAAGAAATACTTGAAGAAAAAGCATTGATCTGAGACCTCTTGAAAAAAAAAAAGTTGAAAAAATCCCAGGACGCTTATTGAAATTTTTGTTCAACAATGTTGGAACATATGCTAAGAAGCAGAGAACCAGTGACAAAAACACACATGCAGACTCTATTCCTATTTTCAAAAGTGATACCATAAAACAATTTTTATTTATCACTGAGTAAACATCCTTATTTTGGTGAAAGACTTAAACATGGAAAATAAGTGTTTAATATATATAAACCAAAGCTATGACACAGCTCATACAAGTCACATTTACATTGGACTAATTATTGCAGTTTGTCTTTTTCTCAGTTAACATTTCAATGATCTGTCCAGGCACCAAGCTCTGCAACTCAAAGTTCCATGAATAAGTCTCTTCCATCCTGCTTTATCATGCTCTTCGTGTTGAAGGGTTGTAGATGTTTTTGGCATGTTCTCCACAGGAGACAGGTAGAATAATTTTTCCCATTTTCCAGACTTTGAGTGAATATTCCCCTTACAAATTGCTAGACAAGATCCCTACTTCCTGCTATTATCCTGCATCATAACGGGTGTAAACTAAAATGAGAAAAAGCAGCTTTGATCAGTAGGTGCATGCCCGCACTTGGGAGCAGTGGGAGGCAGTCAGTCTCCGAAAGAAAGCAAGCTTCCTGGTACTCAGCCTGATACTTTAGCTTTTTAAGAGTGCTTGCTGTATTTGACGCAGAACCAGAGGCTGATATTGCTTTTGGCAGGAAACTAAACTTTTATGTATTTATTTACCCAAGTAACTCAACTGACAGGATTCCAGGTAGTAATTCATTAAATGTTATATGCACTGGAATATGTTAAGACTTATTTTTGAGAGAGCAGAAATTGAAGGAACATAATGCAATATCAGATTTTTCAGTAAATCATGGTTCATCTTTGAGTGTAAGAGCAAATCTTCACTCCAAAATGCCCACTGATTTCATCTATAGAAAGACAGCAATCTAAAATTGGCTGTCAAGACTCCACTCCTTTGCTGAATTCAAATACAATCATAGTGATTTAAGCGTAAGGTAGCGTTAGCAGAAATGCATACATTTGTACTTAACAATGATAGGAAAAATTTTTCATGTTAACTTTCATGGTCTCTACGGATCATCCCTGCAGCTGCATATGAAGAAAAGAAATTCAGTAGATGAGACTTTTCTCAGAACTCACTGAATTTTAAATGACCAGATTTCAACTTTGACATCACTGAAGTTTTTTTGTTTGTTTTGTTTTTAAGTAAATTGAGGTGGTTTGGAAACAAACTTAATATCAAAACAGATAAAATGGTTTAATATTAAAAAGATTTTTTAAATTTTTTGTACACTAACAACACTACCACACAAATATTTTTCCAATAAAAGCCTATTTACAAAAATATCAGAATTTTATGAAAACATCTTCTGTCAGTTGCTTAATAACATGAAAGCAATATTGCTGGAAACATGCGTAGATCCAAGCAAGGCGATCTTCACAAAGCTACTCAGAGCTGCAGACTGCTACCACTGATAGATGGACAATGCCTCCCACTCCAGCCAGCTGTCCATGCTGTGAATGATGTGTCAGATGTAGCATGACAAACCCAACCAGCCTCATGACTCAGCCTTCTAAATAACATGTGCTTTAGCCAGTGCTCCCATAAACTAGTTTGCTGACATTCATGTACTTTGCTTTATGTCACTTCAAATGGACACGCAGCATGCATACCTCCAAGTAATATTTTTTCACCATTAGAGTTTCACATGAGCAAATCCATGCTGTAAATCGGTAACAGCGTGGGTTTCACTGTTAGTAAGTACAACCACATGGAACAGTCACCAATGTGTAAAACACTTTATGTACAAAATTCTCAAATGTGTGGATAAATGTGCACTACATTATGTGCAGACTACTGGAAAGGAAACCAGCACAAAACAGGACACAGCCCAGATGCCTGATCCCTCAGTTACTATTCATGAAAGTTATTTGCCTCCTCCATTCCTACCTCTTCTTCTCCAGCCCCTAGAAAGTATTTATCTGATATTACACAGGATTTCTCATTTGGGCTAGGATAGTGCCTCTGGACCCTCTGTTATCAATTACAGTTATTTAAATAACTTATTAACATGGTTACTGCTCAGAATAAAAATTTGTCTCCAGCCAAAAGCAGCTTAAATATGTGCTCAGCTCTAAGGATGTAAAAAAGTCCCACTGCCCTCACCTGAATCACTCAAGTTCAGCATTTGCTTGAAAATATTTCAGAATTATATGCTGTATATAGGCATAGCAGATCACTGCAACAAGGCCCAATGTGCATGCATACAGATACACAAACAAAAAAAATGTAATACAAGCAACACAAATTTATTTTGGATATTTTCATCTGTCAGTTTAGTAAGAAGAATTACGTACTAAAGTATTTCCAATTAAAAGTAATTTCTTATGGATCTTTTACAAATACCGTTGAATTTAATTACATATTTAACGTATCATTTTCACTCAAACACAGCTTGAGGGCACAGACTAAAAATCAATATGAAGCACAAGCCTATGGCTGAACACTGATGCATTATACTGACCATTTTTAACCATAAATGTCATTGCTACAAATACAGCTTCCTTATTTAAAAAAGCAACCCAACAACTTCCTTTGAAAGTTACTTAAGGTCAAAAAAAATAAGAGGATATAGTCAGCAACAAGACAGACTGTGATATGGCTACTGTGGAAGAAAGAGGTTTCCCTTAATTTCCTTATTTTGATCTTTGTAATGGTAAACTATCTCACTACAGTCTTAAAAAAAAAAATCCCACCCAATTTGTAAATGACAGTTCCAGTTGCATAACCATAAGAACACGAATGGTCTGTGTAAAAATGTAAGCCCTTTAAGTGTTTTCCTGGCTACATAAGTGAACTAAATTACATGCTGCAGCAGTTCAAGTGCTATGTTTATCTACCAGAAAGATTAAACCTAAAGAAAAGTTAACAAAAATGGAAATGCGAAAGACAAGATGCTTTTTCAGAAGTGAAGTCATTCTTATAAGTTATACTATCCTAATTTCCTCAAATGAGTGTGAGTGTACGGTGAACTTCCTGCTCGAGGAACAGCAAGTCAGAGAAAAGTCTTCCAGGAAAGTCGTTCAGAACAGAATGGGATTTAGCTGTTTTAAGGATTTAGAGTTCTGGAGTTTTGAGATTTAGATGATACTTAGAAACCTTTGGAATCCTGTTAATTTAAAATGCTTGTTTGCAGTCTTAGAGGACCTGCAGAGAGAATGGCTAAATCACTGATGGTTTTTATTTAATACATAATTTCATCCATCTTACCCAGATAAAGAAAGAAAAGTAGCATAAATGTAACAAATAAGCACATCATGTTCACTTAACATACACATCTGCACAGAATTATAGCACAGACCTTGCAATGCTCTAAAAGATAATGCAAATTTCAGTGGAATGTAAATAAAGTCTAAAAAGAGTAAAATGGTAATATACTAAGGGAAATTTTCAGAACAACTTTAAGTCACCTTGGACTCCCCCCACAAAATGAAACAAAAAAAGCTTCTTACAACATGCAGGAGTTCTAAAGCTTTGCAAGGGTTTTAGTCACAGTCGTTCTGTTTTATGTAATCATTTCCAGCAACACGACTTAAGAGCTGGGAGTACTGGATTCATTACATTAAAGCAACATGATATGCCATTACATCTTGTCACAGTGCACACATGAATTAATGGTAATGCAACATAATCACTCTGAAAACAAAACAACTTTGCATTAGCATGTGCTTTGTTAAGTAAAATGTACATTCATGACAGTAGCAAACTTAAATTATGCAGGCATTGATGTTTTAGTAATGTTTTGAAATACAAAAGCATTATTTGTATAATGCAGATGTTGGACTGTTCTTGTTCTCACTAGTCATGCAGGTCCTCAACATTTCAACTGGTGATGGGGATTACAAATCAAACACTATCTGTGCATTACTCTGCAATTACATAGTTGCTGGACACAAAGTTAAGGTTTCAAATCTATTTAGAACTTTCTATATGGTTTAGTCAGATAAGGATATTTAACCAGTGTTTTTCCTCAAATGCATAATTTATTAACTTTATATATGATCTGAGTGCATGCAGAAGACTACAAAGCGCTCAGTTTACATTTTGAAAGGATGCATCAGGAAACAACGAGCTTCTAACTGAGAAGAAATTCGGAGACCATTAGATTGCAGTATGGCCACTTTGCAACAATGCTGTTAGGCATACTGTTGTTAGTTGTTTTCATAACTACCAATATATCACATAACTGAAGTGTAACCTGAGATACAGAACAGTGAAATTCCATCAGTTATCCACATACACACACACAAAAAAAAAATCAGTACAAGATACATGAGATAATTCCATTAAAGTTCTTTTTATTTGTGCATTTTAATCATATAATGGCAATTAGCGCTGAAAGCCTTTTTTCTACCCTTTTACTTACTAAGAAGATATATCAAAAATGTCCTCAAAAATCCAGCTACTAAGTTAATAGACTTGAAAATGAGCAGATGTTCCACAATGACAAATATGAATACCTATTGGACTTAATGTCCCTCAATTTGCAAGTGTTCTTAATTAGGCTCAGACATTTCCTACTGGAAATAACTGAAAGGATTTAATTTACTGACCATAAGTTTTTCTAACTTTTTTAAAAACAAACAAACTAGTCTAGCTATGTGCATTCTAATTGAAGCAGACAAAAGATGCTTCTGATAATTTTGAAGCAAAGCACTTTTACAGTGCTTTACTGTAAGTCTATTTCCATTGCTCAAACAGCACACCAAGTAAGTGATCCATCACATCCCTGATTTCCGTTTTCCTGAAGGACAGAAGCGAGCCAGGCTGGCAGAGATCTGGAAGCGCTGTCAAAAGACAAGCATGCCATTGTATAGTGGGCTGAAGAGGAAGACCTATCTTTTGTTGGTCTCTTCGATCAATCGTACTGCTTCTGCATTTTCTTAACTGTCTGTACTTGGCTTCAAAGCTAGCAAATGCAGCTACCTGGTGCAAGTTCTCAACAGAACAAAGACGTAATGGATTATCTGCTGAATCCACCCATGTACCAGAGTGGCACAAACACCAGAAACTTTTAAAAATTGATCAATTGAGCAATGATGAAACATAAATCATTATCAACATGATCGTCATTTCAGCAAAGCATTTAACTCCAAATGTTTATTTTGGTGAAGAATAAGCACGTGGATATGTGCTTTGCTGAATACTCTTGGGATTTTGAAGTCCTTTTGGGGATATCAACAAGCATGATCAACACAGAAACAAACAGCGAGACTGTTCTCACTGTCTGTCAAAACCTGTTTTTGAGGCAGAACCATCCACAGCAAGCAGTACTGTCTCCTAGCAGGCAAGGTCCTGAAACGATGGTCAACCAGGGAAGACACCCATCTGTGTTATGCTAAGTCACAACTTTAGATAGTTAGAAATGGTTTACCAATATTTGTAAGTCAGACTGACTGAAATACAACCTGTCTGCCAGATGCTTCAATATGTGAGATGTCAATACATGTCCTGACTGCCAACCTTCAGCAGAGAGTATTTTTATGACATTTATATAAAATCAGTAAGTGGTAAAATCCAGTCATATGAAACCAACTGCACCCAGCAGACTGATACAACAAAGGAATAACGCTGCCATTTCTTCCCAGCATTTTGGTTTATAAGCATAACCTGGTTGTAACTTCTTGGGACTGCCTAAATGTTTCCTCAGTTTTCCTAGCAGTTCTTTTACACTATGTACCAAGAAACTGGATATATTCTACATGTTGTATTAATTGTATGTAGAAGATTCTGCCTCTATAAACAGTTTTTCACATATAGACATTTCAGAAACTTAAAACAGTTCTGCTTTGCAGGAAAATATGCTGCCTACAAAGTATTTTAAAAGACTTTTTTTCTTAAACGTTTAGGAAATTATGATCCATAATAAAGCTTGATCACTGCAAGTGACACAGTCAAGCTTTGACAGTATGGAAACCATAGCAAAAATGTTTTGGTCATCTACAGAGTGTGTAAAATCACCAGGAGGATGTTTTCCAGTTATTTTATAGAAATTGTACAGAATTTAAGTTAAATTGTCTAAGTGCCATAAATCAATCATACCAGCACTATTTGTGCCACTGTAGTAAAGATTACATCAGTGTTTCCATTATAAAAAAAAAAAGAAAAGAAAAGAAAACCACTCTATTTTTCAGGGGTTTCTAATTCAGCCATTAAAATTGGCTCCAGTCTAAAACTTGGCAACCAAATTCACCACTTGGGAGCAATTCTTTTAACCATTTTTTTTTAATGACTTTGCCTTTCAAGCTACAAAATACTTCTGAAAAAGAAAATTAGTGGTTTCAAATTTTGGTGAACTTCTACCCCTCAAAAACATTGTTTTAAAAACTGATAATTTTGCATGTCATAAATCTGTAATGTGGACTACTGCCTCTGGGTTATTTGAATAGAAGCAGTGTATAAAAATTGATGTCTTATTTTGCTTAAAAAATAAATGCAATTTCCCATGAAAACTTTTAATCCAATAAAATTCTGATGAAAGTCTTTCTTATGGCAAAATGTGGTAGACATTACATGAGGAAGCCTTTATAATTAATTTACGCAACATCAATTCCATCCATTTTGATTTCTGTGGTAACAGACACTGTATTTTGATGCCTTGAATTAAATCTGTCCATCATACTCATCAGAAAAATTCTCCTTTTGTTAGCACAGATTCATCTGTGATCACAATACGGTGACTGACAAATTGTGTAAACAGCAAAAAAGAAAATGATACTTTAAAAGCAGCAAAGAAACAGAGCTAAAATGAAATGGATTTTGTTTAAAATCATTTGTATTGAGTTCTGATTTGAACCCACTTCCAACAGTCTCAATGATTCTCATGAACATTAGATTTAAATTAGGTTTTAAACTGTAGAAGAGTTAGTTTAGTACTATCATCTTAAGAAGTCTTTCAGACTTTTTTTTTTTGAGAAGTCATTTAAAACACAATCATTACTAAGTTATATTAGATGACTGAGACCAGGCTAGTATGATATGTTTCATATTTAGACGTTATGTCATCAGTGTCCATTTTTTATACTATATTGCTTGTTGGCTTTTTTTTTTTTTTTTTTTTGCCAGTTTGCTGCAGAGCTATTCTTTTCAAATGTCTATTTGCAAGATAAAAATATTAGAAATATTTCCCCCCTGCTTTCCCTACATTACTTTGGGGGATCAAGCTACACCAGGTTACCACCTTCATATTTCATGAACTTTCAAGGAAAACATTTTTCTATTGAAAGAAAAATAACATTGAACATAGACTACATTCATAGAAAACACTGAGATGTTTTTATTTAAATGTAAGAAGTAAGATAACAGAAAAAGTCAAAGGAAATAGAAAAGACTGATTCTATTACAGGAACAGATGCTATGCTTATTACTTAAGGTGTTTCATTAACAAATGTTATTATATTTTTATACTTGTTTTGTTATCAGTTGACTTTTTCTGTATAATGAAACTTTATGGTATAATACCTACAATGTGCTCTTGGATTTAAATATTTCACCTGAAAATTCAGTCTAGGAAAGCAAAGTGTTTGGTGAGAAACAAAGAGCAGACAATGGCACAGCTGGAATCCTACTTTCAAGAAACTGCACTAGACAAAGAGAAATGACATGAAACATAGCATTGGTCTGTAGACACATCATACTTCTCTAATGGCTTTGCAGCTCTCAAAGCCCAGTAAGTTTGACAGTGAGCTTATTCTAAAAACTCCAATGCGTCTCTA
Organism: Tragopan temminckii; assembly: GCA_028571105.1. Classification (NCBI taxonomy): domain Eukaryota; kingdom Metazoa; phylum Chordata; class Aves; order Galliformes; family Phasianidae; genus Tragopan; species Tragopan temminckii. The sequence goes on from JAOWBP010001760.1 coordinate 22,146,630, forward strand.
AGCAATGTTGGCAGGACAGTAGGTGTCAGCCCCCTCGCATAAGCCTGCAATTCCAACCACCTACTAAAACTGTCTCCAGAATTTCAGTTGTATGTGAATATGTGAACTACCCCATGCAGCAATACTGTTCTCTATTTCAGATATAAATTAACCTGTGTTAATTTAGCTTCTGTGATGGCACAGTACTAGATAAAACCCTACAGTATTCTACCACTAACTGACTACAGTTTTCTGCCCTGAAGTAGTCTTTCCACATCAACCAACCCTTAAGTGAAGCTGGTAACACTATGAACACTTTTTTTGATTATACTGTTGTACTGGAGCTGGAAAGCCAAATGAACTAAATACCAAATCCTGACTACTTGATATTTAAATTGAATGGAATACAATATGGAAAATCAGCATTAGTGTTTGCTTATTTATCTACATTAAATTCACTCTGAAAAATCTAAAGTAGGGAGGACTAAGGTTTCTCACACTCTAAATCCTAATTGTAGAATCCCTGATATCAGGATCTTTTAAAATTTTTTTTATTTCATTTATTCAGCTATGCATAGGACAGAGAAATAGTAACAAATGGTGATATGTTAGGAAAATGGAGAAAAAAGGAGGAAAATAAGAATCCAAAATTACTTATACATTGTAAAAAGAGTAGGGACACTAGTAGTCAGCTTCACACTGGCCCAAGAATCATGGCCAAAAGAGAAGGTCATGTGGCATGGAGTGGACAGAAACAAAAGTGCCCAGCAGAAGGAAAGAACGTTCACCTATGTAGAGGAAACTGTATATGCAATTACCTCTTCTAGAGAGCTAACAAAGCGTGCACTGTATGGAAGGTATTCTAGAAAAGCAAGGTCCTGAAAGAATTTTTTTAGGATAAGAAACTTGAGCTTCATGAACTCAGAAACTCAGCATCTCTCTTTGGGACTCAGAGATTGTTTTGTTACGAACAGGTAGCAGAACGATGTTTCTCCAGGAGCAATATTCTCAGATATCATGAGAACCCTGAAAGCATTTAACTGCTGATGAAATTATCTCCAGCATGCCTTAAGAAAAGAACCTGTTCACCGCAAATCACTTACAAAAATAAATATGTGCTGGTTTATGGTAGGAAATAATGTTTTCTCAAGAGGACAAGCTGAGTCTAATTTCAACCAGGACTGATGATAGAAAAGATCAAATCTTATACTAGCATTCACCAGCTGCAGTACCTCCCTGAAGAGAGGCACACATGGGTTCCTAATTACTTTGTGTGACCTACAGAAAAAACATTCTCTTCTTTTAGCTGAAGGTCACATACTAAAACCACCATGACATTCATGTGTTTGGAAACTTAATATAGACATCTTAATCAGATCTCGCAACATCAGAATTTAATTGTAGAGCTTCATAATAATGAGGCGTGCTTATATATGCCCATGCATTTATGTGCACAAACAATCATGCATAAACAAATTTTTGTGGTCAAAACTCATGGAGAAGGAAGTTTGTTTGGCACATGCTGACCTCAAGTCATGAAATAAAAGCTTGTTAATGATACAGAAGTATTAAACTACCACTGCCTGAAAATTTGCACAGTGTTTCAATGAGATTATTTTTTAAGAACAAATACAATTATTTTTTTATTTAAGGTCCTGAGCAAAATAATATATGAAGCACAATCAATAATAAAGCACAAGATGAATTAGATGCTTTCTACTAATTTGCTCAGAGCATAAAATGAGCGAGTACACTATATCACAGTGTTTTAAAATAATCCACTGACTTCTCTGAAATTAGACATCTTACTAACAAACTTGATGCATATGCTGTTTCACTGTTGGCCAGATTATGGCCTCAAAAACATCTAAATGCTTTAAGTTTCATCAGATTCAGTAGAATATCTTGCTACCTGGGCATTCAAAGATACCAGACAAAATTCTCCAGTATTTGTGTAAAATTCAGCAATGAAGTGGTCAAACCCAGTTGTAGATGCATTTGCTGAAGGGAAACATTTTTCCCAATAAAGTCAGTGGTATTGCTGGGTAAGCTTAAATGCATGGTAAAAATGGGAAGTATTCCTACATGAAAAAAGTTATCCCCCAAAAATTCTTTACATAGGATTTGAGGGCAAGGGTAAAGACTAAAATCAGTTGGAACAAATGATTGGTTTCCACACTTTGTGAATTAAAAGTCCTAATGCTAATATTTGGCATAAGAAAATCTGCCAAACAAAAGGAAATTGAAAAAAGTAGTCTCAATAAGGGGGAAAATGGTGATATGAAGTAAGAGTAATAGGAGAGACATCTGGCAAAGTTTAGAAAATTCACCAGTTTCCTTATTGAAAAACAACAGTGTGAAAACTAGAAGCAAAAAGAACTGCTAAACAACTAAAAATTTGCATGCAAATCTTTTACCTAAAAAGAAAAATATTCCTGCCTTAAAGGACTGAAGAGGTTGTTATCAGAAAAAACCAAAACAGTAATAACATTTTTTTTACATTGATGGTTCAAAAACTTTTCCACTGCTTACCTCATTGCAATGCTGTAAGACTCTGGATGGATACAAGTTTGGTCCAAAGGATTGGGTTGGTATGAGGCACTTGGTGTTGGCTTGCTCTTCTTTTTACCTTGTTTCTCACTAGTGAGTTGTATACCTGCTTTAGTGAAAAGTGCATGACTTCCAAGTTGAGTTTTCTTATTACTGTCAGAAATAAAAAAAAAGGGCATGTCATTCTAACTGAACAAGATCCCAGCACAGTGCTTAAGCATTAAAATTGCAATCAGGTTTTTACCTGATGTTCATTCTCATCAAAAAGCATATCACCCCTAAATGGTTGATCTGGATAAATCTTAACATCACAGCATAAAAATCTATCATAGTTTTATGCATAAATTAATTTAATATAGAATAAACAGACTGTGCTTCATCAAAAATTCTCTGCAATGCCAAGATTACAAAAAAAAGGTAATGTATGAAGTAAAAAACAATTTGTAATATTAAAGCAAATGAGAAAATGAGAAAATGAAAGTGCTGATAGCGTAAAATTCCTCAATATACAACCTACTGTTTAGTCTGCAAACTGGATAGTATCTTCTGTCTGTAAAATAGGTACAATTGTATTTACCTACTTGATAAAGATCACGTGAGGAAACTTTCACAATAAATTGTCGGTTCTTAGATTGCCATTTAAAATAAAAGGGATACAATTAGAAAAAATTATAACAAAATATCTTGTTCACAGTGCCTTTAGGTAAGCAAATTGCAGAACAAAGTCACCATGTTTAAATAAAGTCCTTGAATAACATCACTTCACTCTCTGTATTTAAGTTTCTGAAAACGTATGCTCAAATATGGGTCAGGTTTAAATACGAAAAATTTCAAATATGAAAAACTTAAACCAGTAAAAACCTAAGGGCCAAACCTACCACTATTTCAGAATTTAGAAATAATTACCAGAAAGGTAAATGCCATGTTCTGCACTTGGGATGGAATAACACCAATCACATATGTAGACTGGAAAACAAGCGGCTGGAGAGCTGCTCTGCAGAAAGAGATCTTGGGGTGCTGGCCAAGAGTAAGTACAACAGGAGCCTGCAGCACGCCCAGGCAGCCAAGAGGGCAAACCATGTCTTGAGATGCAATAAATACAGCAAGTCAAAAGAGGTGATCCTGTTCTTCTATGCCCAGTGCCAGTGTGGCCTCACTTTGAGTACTGTGTGCACTTCTGGGATCCACAACATAAAAAAGGATGTTAAGGTCTGTGAAAGCATCCCTAAGAAGTTAACAAAGCTAGAAGAAAGGTTGGAAGTTGTGTTTTGTGAGGAAATGACAACACTTGGGCCATCCAGTCTGGAGAAAGGAGGCTTAGAGGTGATCCCGCTGTTCTCTACAGTTCCCTGAGAAAGGAAGCAGGAGGGAATCTCTGCTCCTGGGAACCGATGGCAAGATGGGAATGATACAAAGCTGTGCCAGAGGAGGCTCATACTGGACATTAGGAAACATTTATTTACTGTGAGGGTGGTCAAACCCTGGAGCAGACTTTCTGGAGAGATGTCCCAAGTTTGCCAGTGGTGAAGAGACATCTGGGTAATGCTCTCTGTAAGATGCTTTAAGTTTTGGTTTGCTCTGAAATGCTCAAGTAGTTAGGCTTCACGATTGTTGAATGTCCTTCTCAACAAAACTACTATATTCTGGTTTTGCAAAAGTGTCCTAATACAGCCTTCCTTAAAACAGTGATTACAATCTTGACTCCTGGTTGGTTAGATTCAGCTACCATTTGAGTTGATCTGTTTTTCTTTAACTGGAAGGATAAAAAAAGGTTACAAAGTCTCAGGGAGCACTCTATAGCCATCAACATGACTGGAGAGGACAAAAATAAAATCTTCCCAAAGTCCATTTCAGAAACTTTTGATCTTGCCCCCTGGGCCCATATGGACTGTTGTGCAGGCAATACCTTTAGAGCTTTATTCTGGCCTAAAACTCTGAAGCTATAGCAGATTTTTCAAGTTATACAGTGTTCTCAAGTTTTATGGAATCTGACTAACATCAGAAGTGTGCTCTAGAAAGGAAAAAAAAAATGGTGTTGTTAAACATTTCCTCAGTGAACTTCAGAAAAAAAAACCAACATGGCATCAGCCTTCTTTTCCTCTATCTGTACTGCCACATTCACTAGAACAGATCTGTTCAACATAAGGCCTATCGATCATTTGCAGCCTCAAAAATAAGTTCTTTGGTCTTCTGGTGATTAGTGTGCACCATTTGGCCTGCAGCATGTGCCTTCTTGCCAGATGGGCAACCAATCAGTATCCCTTCCACTTGGGCAGTATGCCAGTCCTAATGTGCCTGCCTCCTGCTTGGAAGTTACACATGTTCAGTTTGGCCAGCAGCAACTGGGAATACAGTACTGCTTCTGAGAACAGGGTTGGAAAAAGAATAATGTGCTTCCCAGGAAAATATTTTTTTGGAGATGAGAAAGCAGCAAAAGGGTGAGGATGGTGCTATCACTCTGTCCCTTCTTAGTTCTTTATATTGGATAGAGAAATGGGAAAGACAGGAGAAGGAAAAGAGACGCCTGTCCTACAATGGGCGTTTTCTGTTACGAAGAGGAAGCATTTTAGATGAAGAAAAAAAACCAGAACAGTTGCAAGAGGAAAAGGCTTGGTACAGAAATGGGAAGTGAGATGGAAAGGAAAAGTACGACTCAGTGTTGACAAACTGGAATTAGTAATGGGCTTCTTACATATTTGAGAAAGCAAGAAGTCACATCATGCTTTGTAGGCACAGCAGAGCTTAGCCCAGACAGCTTATTTAACTTTCTCTCTCCAGGCATTGGAATTGAAACTCTCCAAAAATCCACTCTAGTTTACTACCAATGTGTTCTGCAGAGTATCAATCTTCACCACACTGAAATGGATTTAACAATCTCTAAGTTAAATATGAAGCACTGGCCCGTAAGACTTTAATACCTCATAGATAATGACACTGCCACATGTCAAGTTTTTTCTGTTGATTCAGTTGAAGAATTTGCCATTAAACTTGTATTCTTATAGAGACTCTAACTTAGTGAACTAGACTAATAAACCACGATGATGCAATGCAAGAGCTATGTTCAACAACTGACTTAAAGAATTTAATTTATTTCTTTCAAGGTCTGAAGGCCTTGTATTCCTCAAGTTTCAAATCTGAATACAAAACAGAAGGCAAAGGAGTCTTCCCATAACATTTTGGAAAATTTTGTATGATGGCTAATATCATTATTACCTGCAGAAAGTTTTTATATAGTCTTGATTGAATCTGATGAAGCCAGCACACTGTTGGAAAGTTTTGGGACCCAAACCTTTAACTTCCTTGAGCTGTTCTCGATTTATAAATGGTCCATTCTTCTCTCGCCATTCAATAATATTTCTAGCTCTGGTGGCATTCAATCCTGCAATATGTCTGAGAGTAAAGTTTACAAAATACATTTTCACCATTGAATAGTCATTAATACAAGTCTTATCCGTTTCAAGTACACACATTACAGTAGAAAATTGGTTTAAAAAACCTACAAAAATTAAACACAGCTAAGAATGTTGTAAAGAAACTCCTAGAGCAAAGGAACAGCCTGAAAAAGGATCTTTTCTCTGAATTCTGTGGAAGGAATCCTATGCAGTCAACAAAACTTCGTACAGCAATAGGGTTCTGCACATGCCTAACTAGTAAGCCAGGGACTCATAATTTATGATCTGTGGGCTATTTCTGTAATACCAATTTGATTTGTCATGTCTTATGGCCTGCCCCCAGCTGCCCTCTTCAGGAAACTACGTGGGAGGAAGGTTCAGGACAGACGAATTACTCCTGTGAGAGTAGCCCCCTCTCAGCTATTATCTTCCAGTGATATCGCAACACCTTGCTCCAACATGAAGCACTGGCGTCTGCTACCCAGAAGGAGGGCAGCTGAGAGCAGCTTGCCTTCCTTACACAATTTCACAGATCCACACAGCTTGTTCCTTTTCTCCCAGCTGCTCTTGAAATATAAGACCAGCTGGGAACTGACTTCATGAGTTGTTCTGAGGGCAACTTAGATCTGGCAGAGAACGTACCTGTACAGTGTAACTGCAGTAAGCCATATTCCTTCAGGAAGCAGTGTGTTTGTTGCACCTTTTCTATATGTACATACACCCAAAGTTATATCCAGTGTACAACAATCACAGAAAGAGATAAAAACTGTTGGGCATTTACTTCTGTAGAAGTTAATGTCACCCACATGCCCACATGGGTCCAAATATCAGATATCATTGCTTTAAGAGACCTGTTTGTGGAATAAAACTGATTCTAGAAAAAACAAACCTGACAGAAATAGCTGAAATTGGGAATGAGAATAAAAGAAAAAAAATCTGCTATTCTCATTTTTAAGCAGAAGTATAAAAAGAAATCCAAAGTTGGCAAAAACTGAGACACCTCTTTAACCATAGACAAAATATAAGGCATAGAATTTACTCCAAAAATTTCATAGAAACATTAGGAAACACAGCTTATTTTCACTGTCAAAGCGCTTGATGATCTTACGTCTTTCAAGTAAAACATTCAAAAGTCATGCAGGTGCTGTAATGTTGTCACCCTTTCTAAGTGTAATATCTAGTAACAAGTGCACTTGATGCATAGGAAAGCATTATATTCAAGAGAGAATGAGATTGATTTCTAGCCCAGAGAAATAAAATCCAGAATATTTTTCCAAATAATTATGGGGTAATTACTTAAAAAAATCACATTAAAAAAAAGAATCAACTTGCAAAAAATTTCCTCTTAAATTCTTCCCTTTCTCCTTTGCTCAGTGGATTTTTACATCCTTCTTTGCTTAGTACATACAAAAATACCTTTGAATGGACAGAAGGTACATTTGAAAAATCCTTTCTTACTGCAGAAATACACATTAGTTATATTGAAGTTTTTCCTAAATTGCAGTGTTGGTTCAAATTATTTTTTTTATCCTGTTTTCCTCCAAGGTATAGTTTTATTTGGAGAATCACACATACCTTTAAAAACTGAATTCCAGGGACAGTGAAATACTGTGTTATTGTGTCATTTTCATGTAATTGGAAGCTTAACACAAGACCCATTTGCTCCAGCTGAGTTAAAGTCAGATGGCAGACTAAACAGAGACTCTGTGATCCAGAGCCATGTAATTACTGGAATAGGAAAATGTTTGACTCACCTTAATAGTATTTCTGAGCAGATGTTAATATCAACTCCTACAAAGCTGACACACTCTTCAACCACACTGTCCAGAGTTGCTTTGAGCAAGGTCTGTGATACATCATGCTGAGAAACAAAAATGGAGATATCAGGTTACTGAAATATTGAAGCATACTATTGTTTAAAGTTCTTACTTATGTAACGTTAATGCAATCCTTGCTGGAACTTATCAATAACTTACGTGATGGTACCTGTTAAAATCAAACAGTAGAATGTTGTTGTTTTTTTTTAATGTCTTCAATGTTTTTTCTTGCTACACGTCCGTCATAATAAAAATCCCTAGAATAAGTCTCTCTTCATATCAGCTTTTATTTCTTGTTTAATAACTATTTACCCAAATTACATAAAAAACAAAACTACATTAAATACATAATGCTTTCTTTAAAGGAGTAATCTTTCCGTTCATCCCCTGTCCTCAATCTGACATTTATGTATAACCTCACTTTGAGTTATTAAAAATAAGACAGTGTTTTCAAAATAAGGTATTTGGAGAAAAGATCACAAACACTGTTCTTTCTCACTCACATATGCATTTGTGAAATTCTCCTATATATTAGGGTCATACTACAGTACAGGCACTAGAAGAACAAACTAAGTGTGGATAATACATTAGGTACATATCAACCCTGCAGCAATGATGTGTTTCAGATTTTAAACAGATTTCTAGGGAGATTGGCAGGTCCTTGACAGAAGCACCACAAAAGGAAATTCTTCCATTTTTTCCATTACTGTTAATAACGCTTCCTCTTTTGCTCCACCCCCGCTCCAAAAAAAAAAAAAAGAAAAGAAAAGAAAAGAAAATCTATCACACTTGTCAAAGATAAAAGATAAAAGTTCTGAAGCTCTAAGATTTCTTTCCCTTCACAGCACAGGCATACTTCAATCTATAACTTCTAGTTCCCCACACATATCCATCAGTGCTTAGAAGTCTGACCTGGAGGGAGAAGCCTCTCTGAATGCAGGAGCTAATTCAATCACTATGTTGGCTTAGCTTCAGGGCTCTTATACGTCACTCATGTAAATCTGAGTTGATCTGTTGTGGTTTTGTGATGCATTCATTTAGGACACCAGACTGGAATTGAGCCAAGGCACCAAACACTTCATCCACTACTTTGCTTAAACTTCTAAAGTCATTCAGATCTTTTAAAGTTTTCATAATTAAATTTAACATGCCAACAGCATCAACTTCCATTTACTAATATTAGTAGTTCATTAATGAGTGATTGGTTAATACCTATAAGAAGCCTAAAACTTATGCCAGTGTATCTCTTAGCCCTTCATTCCAAGAAAATGCAAATGTGTTTTATTAAGATATCACTAT